>CM074578.1:51108452-51750452 GCA_037305975.1 Chrysolophus pictus | reverse complement strand
TTTGATTTCACTGTGTTTAGTCCCTTCGCTGAGACAGACATTTAACCACCGGGGCAAATTCTGCCCTTGGTTTCATTAGCGTAAAACTGCATGATTCCTTTGCAAAAAGTAGTGATTTCAGCCTTGCATGGGCATTGCTGAGAACAGGATTCAGCCACAACTTTCATCATTTCTCACAATACCAGCTATACTTTAGCCACAAAAACATCTTGGAGATGTTCGGGTTTGGTTCAGTGGTAAATGAAAACAGGTAATCCCTTCTTTAGAGTTGGTTGTGTGGGAGGTTTTTTTCCCCTTTCACAAGAAAACCTCCATAGGGCTCTAAACCATCTTACTCGAGAGTCCGCTTCTGATCCTTCCTACATGACTTTATACCACAGTGAGCACAAGCCAAGCCCAAATCTGTATATAGCAAGCCACAAAATTGTACAGCAGAACACCACCAGTTTACAGGCCAAACACAGAACAAAATGTGGAATGCCCATAGACCACCTGATTACCTCCTGTGACAACCAACATGACAGGCAGCAGAAGGGGCTGCAGTACATGGGGCTGTCAATTACAGGAAAATTCTGAGACTATTTCAACCTTCTAGGGGAATATATATGAATGATCTTAAGGAAAAGTGGGCTGTATTTTGGGGGAGTTCAAATTAATTTCAGCTCTGATGAAGTCACTGAGGATCTTCCAGAATATATCAAAATAAAATACAGGTCACTGTATCCAGAAATGCATACAAACGTACCACTGTCATGTGATTAAAAGTGGTAGGAGAGAATCATTTGGGTGAAAAAGGAAAAAATGAAGAAAAAAGAGGGAGAAAAAAGAAAAAAAAGCTGGCAAAATCTGTTGATTTGTGTTCTTAGGGATGGAAGATAGACACATCTATCTTTTTAACAGCATGAGTGTTAGCTGTATATTGCAATTGGACTTCTGAGCGGAAAGGCAGATACTTAAAAAAAAAAAGCAAAACACAAAAAAAGGAAAATAATATCAATTTCAGTTATGATCTTGTTTCTTTAAATGCTCTTTGATCACGTTCTCTATTTGTAGCAGCTGACTGTGAATACAAGAGAAACATAAGCATTATCACTTGGTTTACAGCCATTGTTGTCACATAGATAAAGTATCTGTGAGACCTACATCTGTTTTACTGGACCAGATTGCCCAAGACATGGACAATGAGTTCACAGGAAAGTGCATAAACAGTGAAACAAATCTCAAATACTTTTATTAAAAAAAACGGAGATGTTATGTTTGAATGTCATGTGGAAACTAAATTAAAAAATAATTACATTTACATGATTCAGTTCCATATTTTTTCTTGTCCACTGTATTCTTAAACTTCATTAACCAACTTGTACCTGTGGTCTCTGGTATAACTTAAAGAGTCAAATAATAAGGGGAGGTGATATGTACATATACACATATCTATTCTCTCAGGACTCTTGACTACTAGCTCTCAAGGATGCAAGTTAAATGAATGAAAGTCTTCCCTGAGAACCTTGAGTAAATTCCTTGCACACCACACTGGCACTTCATTGCATAATTAAATTTACTGCAAAGCTACTTTATCTTCATTACACATGACAATCTCACTTTTTGCCCTGCAGTCGTGTCTTTAAGTATTTAAATTGAGAAATCCTTGCTTTTCCAGACCCACATGCACACACAGTTTAATGAATTACACAAATAAATTAACTGGGAGAGTCAGAGAATATTTTTGATTTACGTCTCAATTAGAATTGTCAGAGTTGTATTGTAGCCTGGCTCATTACTTATCTATGTGAAATAGTATGTGTCATACTATTTCTCTCTGTGTGATTACTTGATTACATTGATTACATCATGACAAAACAAGATAAAAATCAGTTGTAACAGCCTAGTCTTTAGGTAGCACATATCAAAACAAATGGATGATTTTATAGCTAAACTTCTCTTTAAAATCCTCTATATAGCATACCAGTACTACGCAGAAGGCACCCAAGCTTGTACCTTGATTTATAAGACTTTGGAGAATTTACAGGTCAGCAACTCAGGGTGAGTGGGGAACTTAAACCAGGGCTGGTGAATAATGGGGAAGTAGGTAAGGAAATGACTCTGGGATCTCATTTGAGTCTTTAGAGAGAGGAGAGGAGAGGAGAGGAGAGGAGAGGAGAGGAGAGGAGAGGAGAGGAGAGGAGAGGAGAGGAGAGGAGAGGAGAGGAGAGGAGAGGAGAGGAGAGGAGAGGAGAGGAGAGGAGAGGAGAGGAGAGGAGAGGAGAGGAGAGGAGAGGAGAGGAGAGACAGCTGGGTTTGACAAAGGAGCCCATGAAATGAGGTCTGCAATTGTGCTAGGGAAAGAGAGAAAGAGATTTGATGGAGAATGGGCTGATGGGCTGATGATAGCTGTGATGAGCCTGGGGGAAGGGTGATGGCAGTAGCAGACTGAGGGGTGAGGATTTTACATGGCTGACAGTCAAGATGGAACAAGTAAATGGTGAAATTTTTTGAAAAAACAGAACGTGAAAATATGATGATTTTTTACAGAAGGACCATATCTTGCTGTGCCACTCTGTGAGAAAGGGGAGGGACGGTTGCCCAGATCTGGCATAGGAAAAACACAGAACTGCCTCTTTCTTGTGATCCCTTGCTGAGCTATTGAAGTATCTTCATTTCATTATTTTTCAGCATGCAGAATATGTAAAGCTACATACTAGCCTGGCTTTCCCTAACAAGTGTTCTAATTTCAAGCTTCAGTAAATAGGTATGGCAAAGCCCAAAGCTGATGATTTTTTCTTTTTTCCGGGATTTTTAATAATTTTGGCCCAATATCTTGCAGTCAAATAAAAGACATGTTCTGTGGTCTGAAGGACTTATCACATAGGTGGGATTTGAGTGAGATTTGCAGCTTAGGAGAGTCCTACCAGAAGTTGCAGAGGCATTCCTCCCAACCATCACACCACATTTTTCACAGTCTGCATTTATGTACTGGGTTTTAATTTTTATCCCTGGCTGTGAATTTCTGGGTTTGGACCAGACATGGGACACTCTTAGATCAGCTTGACAGGCTGTTCTGTTGCTCTCTTTTGTCAAAACAAGCAGAGGGGACCATGATGAACAAACCTCCTACATCTGTGCTGAAGCACAGCCCTGTGACTGTGTATTTCACACCATGCAGAAACACTAAAAGCAGTTACAGAAGTCTCAAAGAAAAAGGTCATGATCCCATTGCTGCGGATAGTGCTCTGGAAGTGACAGAACGTCCACAGACTGAAAACAAAACCTCCAGAAGTGTGCAAGCTGCTGAGACTGGATTCCTCTGCCCCTATGTGTCTCCCTTTCTGCCACGTGATGGTGTTCAGGGAGATCACGGCAGTGATGGGGGTAGTGGCAAACAGCAAGAGCATCCCATTCCTTCTTCCACTGCCTCCAAACAGTAGTAAAATGCACTAATGACTTAGGCAACAGACTCTGGAGAAAAGACTGTAAATTAATGTATGGTTAGAGTTGTTATAGTTGAGATGCTAATAGCTTCTGTTACAAAGCATATTAAAACCCATAGTACTGATGTCCGTGGCAGCCTGGATATCAGTAAGCTCATATTACATTTATAACAACAGCCTTTCTTTTGTTTCCTTTTTTGTCTGGAATATTTTTGACGATTTATTTTTGTATTGTGGTTCAGGGAGTCTTTTAGTGAAGCCTCATGGCTAATTTTGGGGGACTGAAGACATTCAAACATTACAAGCCTGATCATGCCAGCCACCTGCTGCATCTACATGACAGAAACAGGGAGGTGGTAACAGTCTGTATTTTCCACTTTCCTTTTGTGACTTGTGTGTGAGATTCAGAAGAAACATCCATATGGCTCATATGTGCATGACATATCAGCATCCTCTCCTGGGATTAAATGTCAGCTCTGTTTATGAATGTAGGTTCAAATGTTGGTTATAAAAGCACGGTTGGTACTGCTACCTCAAGGATGAACTCTGATAAAACCTTTTGTGGTTTCTAATTGCAGCTGGTTTATGTTCCCTTCTCCTTTCAAACTCTTGTGAGAGGACAGGTGTGGCACTTTCTAAAATGCTCAACAGTTATAATAATATTTATGAGTGAGAAAGAGGACATTTACTGACATGCCCCTATGTAAACAGCAATCCAGGATGCCAGTCACTACACAAGTGCCTGACAGCAGTGCCAGTCCTTAGGGAGCTCACAGCTCTGTCAGAAAAACAAAAGCGGAAGAGGGAAGTACAGTCAGTTCCTGAGTGCTCGTGGTGGCAGAGCAGGTCACTGGGACAGCCAGGATTTCAAGAAGGCAACTCTGGTTCCTCAGTACTCAATCTATACCACACACACAGTATGCAGTGCAAGGCATATAGTAACTGTCCCAAACCAACCATCACCAAATAACTCAAAGAAATGACCCTGTATGAGCCCAATATAAAACATCTGTCTTTCAAGCAATTGAACTCTTATCTCATTTACTTGAAATTGTAACTGAGCTTCAAAATCAAATTGGTATCTTGAAAAGACAAATTGAATTTTTTGTCCTGAGACCACTAAAAGAAGACATTTGGTCCTTAGGAATGCCTGCATTTTCTCTTCATCTCTTTGACTGAAGCAAGTTATTCAATTCATAGCTACATATTGAGGAAGACATAAATAATTTTGTATTTGCAAAAATGCCTTCACTCACATCTACACATAGCTTTCCTGCCTCTGGAGTGAAATAAATGAAATGAATATTTATTAACAGTTACAGAGATATCTACAGCACTGTGTGAATTTCTTGAACCATGTGAACATACAAGCCAAAACAACCAGTGCATCTCAGTTTCTATTCAGACATCGCAGAGAATCCTCCCTAACAAGCTTGCAGCTTATATTCCATGCTCCCATCAACAAGGATATGATTCAAAAGTTCACATATTTTCTTTCAGTAACCCTGTAGTTCTGTATCAGAACAGAATAATGCAATAAGCAGTATTTTCCTTGGGGCACGAAATGTAACTCTCTTCTTTGATTGTAAGGAAATGAGAACAGAGCTTTCTTGGTGCTAGCATGAGCATGGGGAGATACAGTGAGGCAAATAAACAGCCCAAACCCTTCGTGTTGTACATACACCATACTGTGATGTTAATAGGGCTCACACTATTAAAAAGCAAAAAGGTAGAGAGGCATATGATGAGTAACAGCAACCAGACTGCTAGTAGACATTATGTGTGGTCAAGGTAGGGTTTGAAGAGACCCAATGGCTTAGGCAAGGAAAGTCTTAAGGGCAGATTGAGGGGAACTCCCACAGGTAGACAGCATAACCATGTTACCCTGGATTTGATGAGTGTCCTGAGTCAGCATGGGAGGAGAGTTGCCAAGGGGAACGAGCCTGGCATCTTTATCATATCATCTTCCTCCATACCAGATGCTCTAGACTGGTGAAAATGAACCCAAATGCCCCTGCTCTTTCTTTCTTAAAGCATTCCCCTCATGATGCCAGCAGTGTAGTCAGGCTGTCCCAAAAAGGAGCCTTGCATAAGGCAGATTGAAGCCTCTACACAAGCTGCCCAATGAGGGTGCAGAGTGTGGGCAGCAGAGCAGCTCCTCCAGCATGTAGCCTGAGCTCCTCTGCGGGAGTGGAGGAGCTGGATCCCATTCACCTCCTCTGCAAATAAAGGAATCCAAGCAGTTTGCCTCTGATCCTTCCAGTGACACCGAGTCATGTAAACACACTCGCTGCCGTTAACAGCTTGCCATTTTTACTGTTTGAAACATAATCAGTTTGTATAAGGAAACGGACCAACTTGGGTCGCCAGCCCAGCACACCCTGCCTGCTGGCTAAACATTTTATTGTTGCTAATTTATGGGGACTGTGCTGGCCCCTTTGAAAGACCTTTCAGAATTGCAGCTGTTTATAACGATACCGCAATGCAATTCAGCATTTCCAAGAATTACTTTTGCTTTCTTTAGAACAGAAACATTTTTTTTTCTGTTTCTGACCAAACAGAATTATTTCTAATTTTTTTTTCTTTTAAAAAGAATTCTCAGTTTCTTTTTCTCTCCCTCCTTTCCTCCCTTCCTCCCTCCCTCCCTCCCTCCCTCCCTTCCTTCCTTCCTTCCTTCCTTCCTTCCTTCCTTCCTTCCTTCCTTCCTTCCTTCCTTCCTTCCTTCCTTCCTTCCTTCCTTCCTTCCTTCCTTCCTTCCTTCCTTCCTTCCTTCCCTCCTTCCTTCCTTCTTTCCTTCCTTTCCTTTTTTCCCCTCTTTTTTTTTTGCCCAGCAGTTGGTCTGATCCTATGAGATCACTGCAAGATGGGAGATGGCCTGTCAAGGGAAGTGGTGGAGTCACCGTCCCTGGCAGTGTTCAAGAGGCGCCTGGATGAGGAGCTACGAGATCTGGTTTAGTTTGTGGTAGCAATGGTAATGAGAAGATGGTTGGACTAGATGATCTTACAGGTCGTTTCCAACCTTGTGATTCTGTGATTCTATGATTCTATGGAAAGGTGTGCATTTATACCTTGTCATAAAGCTTGTTCATATCCTGGATGGAGGTGAGAATCCCCAGCCCTGCCACTGGACCCTGTGCATGCACTGGGGACAGATCGTGGACACTTGGGACCACGTAGCTTGGCAAACTTGTGCACAGAGGAAATTATCAAACATTCACAGCAATTGTTGACAATTTCCAGCCACAACTAATTGTTTGGAGCTTTCTTGGACCTCAGCCACATCTATACGTTTGTGTCCTTAATCACTAGGCACCCTTTGGATAATATGTTACACCTGGGACAGAAGATAATTTATCGCTTGCAGATGGATTATCATCGCAGCTCACTTAGATAAATTTTACTTTAGCCTCAGTCCCAGAGGCCCTTCTTTTATAGCACAGTTTTATCCATTAAAATTATGACTTCCAGAATTCTGTTGTATTTTATAGCTTCCATGAGATATTTATGACCCTTACTGCTTAAGTGGACATTTTAGAGATTTACTGCAGAAATAATTCAGGCAAATAGCTCAGAAGAGGTACTGCCAACAGCTTACAGTTTAGTTTTGGTGTTGTTAACAGACACAGAAAATAGTGTGTATTTATAAGTACAGATTCTTAATATATAATAATGAAATCGCACTGAATATATATTCAAAACATCTAACCTTATGGTTTAGTTCTACAGCAAATCTAAACACTTAGTATTAATCTTCCAAATTCCCTCTTCTGCAAAACTGTTCATATACTTTGTTTTGTGCAAATTGTCTTTCACCAGTGAACTTTGATGTATGAGGAGATTCTGAAAGGAAGTGACTTGAGATGTGACAGAATAGCTCTTAGCCCAAATATAAAATAGGTAAAACCCTGGCTGCACTGCAGTCGGGCCCTGATGAGCACATTTGTGGTTATTATGCATTAGTCTCAACTGGCTCTTGAGACCCCAGCAGGACTCACAGTTGTCTGGAAGAAATGCACTTCCACAGGCACTGCGTCGGGGGCAGAAATGAGAGGTGTTTCTGTTTTCCTATCTGCTTAGTTTTGTCCTAATTGCACTAATGGTATGGGTGGCCGGGGCCCCAGAAGGCAGAGCTCAGGTTGCAGTTTGTCAGAGCCACCGAAGGCTTAACCCACCGCAGGAGGAAAGTCATACTCTGCCTGTTTGGTCCTTGTAGGACTAGACCTGGTAATCTGCTTTATTCTATAGGGAGTCTGGGGATTAGTCAAGTAGCCTCCATTGCTTATGGTGTGTCTCTGTGAGAAGTGATTGGTGCTAATGGACAATTCTGCAGTATATTCCTGAGGTTTTTTTTTTTTCTCCTTGGAGCAAATATGGAGTGTTTCATAGCACTGAAGTACAGAAACAGAAAGCACTCTTGTTAGCTTGCCAGTTTCCACTCTTCCAGTATCCACCTATTTTATGGCCTTCAGCATCCCAATCCCCTACTGAAGGTTGGCTGTTCAGCTGACACCTTGAAAAGTCTCCAGGTGCCTCTGGGAATGGCACTAGGCTCTAAGGGTTCTGTGCTCAAAGGGCCAAGGAGTAGCAAGAGGAACTATAGGAGCGAGAGTGCCTTAAGCACATAGGCTCTCAGTGAAATTTAAAAGGTAGTCTCATCCAGATATTTATGTTTGCTACACATATTTTGTATTAGGAATCAGATTCCTAAGTTCTTCTGAAATCTAACATTTACAAACATGGAAACCACCACAGTGTCAATAATTTTTGCACGTTAAGTTAATGTAATTCAAGACAGAAGATCAAATCCCTCCTCACAGCTGATTCTTCTATAGGTTTTCCATTATGACAATATTTCCTGACAAAACCAGCTTAAGCCTGCTAAAGTTATAAATATGGCTCTCACAAATGCTTCAAGGACTGATTTCAGTGAAGGTTTACCTGTTTGTGGGAACAAATTTGTGGGAGGTGTTGGGAAGAAGACAGCCAAGTTTAACTACTAGGTAAAGGCAGCCTGTTTTCATCTGTCTGAGAGAGAGATAAATGCATCAGTGGGCAGATATCCTGACTGCTTGTTGCATCAGCTCCAGCTACTAAATGGCTCACTTTGGTCCCAGCATTTCTGTCTCTGTCAGGGAGCCATAGTCAATAGCAAAACTGCTGTAGAAAGAGAAGGGGTTTAAATTAAAATAAGGTGATTTATACTAACTTAGGTCTTGGATTGACCTTTACACATAGCAATTCTTATCCTTCAAGTTTCTTTTTTTTTTTTCCCCTCAGAAATATGCTCCTTTTCCCTTCATGGCTCACCCCTACTGAATTTAGTCTATAGAGTTTTGTAACAGAACTGAAAAAACAAGAAACAGACACACTATTGTACCTTCAAGCTCATACAAGACTCTAAAACTAATCTTTGTTCTGGCAAATCTCATGCAGCATTGACTGCTTTGCTGGCTACTTCATTCATCATGTGGAAAATGCATCTTACTGACTACCAATTACGAGAGCCAAACAGTGGCTTTGTCAGTATTACATGGTTACCATTACCTTTGTAATTGCATAGTGACTGATGTACAGTATGATGTAATGACAGGTTAAATAAATGCATACTAATTTCTTCTGCTAAAAGAAAGGAATGCCATCACGTTAACACAACTGCAAGTTATTTTATATCATTATACATAAATCAAAGGTATACATTTAAAGTAAAACTCATGAGTAGCTGCTATGTTTCAACTTTCAAAAATTCCACCTTTAAAATGTTAAGAGATGTATAATCACTCTACAACCTTGTTAATAGTGTTTACAAAAGAAATATTTCAGAATATGCTAGAAATATTGATGTTCCCTTGTTATAATGGGACATGAAATGAGTTCATTTTTAATTTTTTCATGAGATTGTAGAATAGAATCACAGAATAACTAAGGTTGGAAAATTCCTCCACAATCATCCAGTCCAACCATCCACCTATCACCAATATTTCCCATTAAACCATGTCCCTCAGTACAACATCTAAATGTGTTTTGGACATCTTTAGGGTCAGTGACTCCACCACACCTCTGATCAGCCCACTCCAGCACCTGACCACTCTCTCAGAGAAGTATTTACTAACAACCAACTTGAATCTCTCCCAGCACAACATGAGGCCATTCCCTCCAGTCCAAACAAAAAAACCCAACCCAAAATATTGTCATAGTGGGAGCAAAACGCAGAAACTTTTGAGTTTCTGTGCCAAGAGCACTATTAACTCAGGAACACAAATTGAGAATGTGAAAAGCTGCTGCCTAGGCCAGAAAGACCCTGTGGTCACAAAATAGGTTTCCTCTACACCCACATTTCAATTTGAATTCTCAGGTTAGGTTTCCCTCCAGGCCATCGAAAGCCCAGCTTTCCCAGTTCACAACCTGTAACTAGGACTGCCTCTAACACAGTGCCAAATAGGCAGAAAAGGACAGGGTTATGGTTGTCTTGCTTTGGATTTGGCAAGTCCAGAGGAAAAGAAGGAAACTAAGTAATTTGGAAAGCTGTGTGTCAGGAAAATCCATATCTAAATTTTTTTAGAATCTTTTCCCCATCCATTTTCTTATCTCTTCCTCACATCTAAATTAGCTTTCCAAAAACCTATTTTCCTCTCCAAAATTGTTTTGCCCTTCCTACAGAGGACATGTTCTCCAGAGTATGTCTCTCCTCAATACTTTAACATTTTGTTATAACATTCTCTGCATTTACTATAGCATGTTTTCTCTTTCCCTGAAATAATCCGCTCTGGCTCTGCAATTCACAGACCCTTTATGCTCCCAACAAACTCTGGAGCCAATAAGAGTTTATGGAGGAAATGGATTAGCTTTTCCCTGTACGTGACAATTCACAGGAACCTAAAGCTGTTATTTAGTTTTTATACGTTTGCTATTCAAAGCTGCTCTTTCCTCTGTTAGTGCTAATAGTTCCAATAGCAACTTTCTGCAGCACAGCATTTGTGAAGTAGAGGGAAAGAGATTGATAACATGAATCTAAAACCTGGATTCTAGTTTTAAGGTAAGGTTTTCACCACATACTATTCCTACATGAGACAGAGAAAGACTCGGGTCTTGAGAATACTTTTCTTTTCTGTTTGGAAGTCAGAAATATCCCCTCTTTGGTGGAAATGGTGCCCATATTCAGAAATGATAGGTAGCCTTTTCTTCTCATTAGTCACAGAAGTAGGCTTCTTTTCAGACTGCCTATGTAAAAGTGAGGAGGCTAAACAGGACTTTATGCCAAATTAAGGAACAGGAGTCAGAGAAGAAATGCAGAAGCATTCTGGCTCTGTTTCTAGTCTGCATGGCAAGATGCCAAACATGATGAAGCCAAATGCTTTGGAAGGTGCCAAAATGCTCCTGTTGAACAGAGAGGCTGGCGGTACAGGGGCATGTAAGTAGATTTGCAGGAACAGCTGGGTGAAGGGAGCATCCATAATGCTGGTCTACAAAGGGAGCTCTGGTCAGGCTTCACACCCAGGAGTGAGACTGGATAAGCCCTGACTGATAGAAAAGGACATGTTGAGAAGGGACAAGGGGACAGAGTCCAGGAGCTAGAAAACCAAGAAAGAGAAGTTGGTCAAAAAGTAGATGGGTGACGTATCACTTGCTGTGGTTTCTAATCTTAACTTCTTATTCTAAGCACTGAAAATCCTGACCCATCACGTTCAGCACGGTTGCATTTTTTTGTACATCTTCATGTACACTTCATCTGAGTCTTGGGAATCTTGTTAGTTATAGTCATCCTGTCTGCTTTGTTGGACTAAAATGTAATTGAAGCAGTGAAATTTTGGAATGACATCTGGAGGAAACAGTCTCTTTTGATTCAGAATACAAAACAAGGTTATGTTCTTATGCAAAAGGAACCCATTCCTCCTTTCCAAGTATGCAACAGATGTTAGAACTGGTGAGAAACTTAAAGAATCTATGTTTAAGTTAAAGAACAGTGGTATGATGTGAGCAATCTTCAAATTATCATGTATGGTAAGTATTTAGAATTGATTGCACAGTACCTTCCATACAGTCGCTGGATGTGGTAATTATTACTGTATCATTGCAACATAAATACATGATCAGTCTGTCTTTTAAACTAGGAGTTCAGCATACTGAAATTATATGGTTACTGCGGAGAAGCAGAAGAAGACTGACAGATAATTTTAGCAAATCCTAGTAACCAGGATTTGCATAATTACATCCAGTTATTCAGCAATATTTTTCTCTAATTTCTGCTTACCACCATGCAATTATGTTATAATTACACCTTATAAAAGAAAGTTATTTCACCTTATAAAAGAAAGTAAACCATAAATTTTCAGACCTTGCTTCACAGGTCCTGCTTAGCTTTAAGCAGAAGAATAATCCTAAACAAAGCTGATGTGGCTTTCCACAGACTTGATGCTAAGCAGGGTTAGAGTACCACAACATGAAGCATGCCATATTCCTAAACTGCTTTTGCATTTGAGCAGGGAAAGTCAACCTCAATTTGGTATTTTACCTTAATTAAATATATTGATCTACATACACAATTTAGTCCATTTCCACTTTGAAACAACCAGGGGAGAAAAGGTGAGAAAAAAATGAACAGCAGAAAACACACTGTTTAAACTATTCTTTCCACATGTAAATGTGTGCGTCCCTAGCTCCAGCTAGACTTTTCCTTACACTGATTTATCTTTGAAATAAAATGTGTTTAAATAACAGAGGGAAAGCACTCACAAATGCAGCACCCCTCTGGGTGAATGCTGCAAGCGCCACTGACCTGGTGGCTCCCAGTGCATCAAGGTGCTTGGAGTGCCAGCTTTCCTGGTGCTGCAGGATGCCTCCAGCTTTTGTAAAGAGCATTTGCCTTATGCTTTTGTAACATCCAGTACTACCTTTATTTTGTCTGCAAGGAATTGTAACCAGTGGAATTTGAAGCCCTTGTCCCTGGACTAGATAAGGCGCAGGCAGCTGCATGCCAGGCCTCCTCCTGTTGTCTGCCAGTGACGGGATTGCTTCTCCTCCACCAGCGAGGGAGGTAATTCAATCTCCACCCTGGATCAGGCCTGGGCCGTGTCTGAGCTGAGGCAGCATGTTGTGTTAAATTACACTTGCTTTTTTTTGTTGTTCTTTTACTGTATGAACTACTGTTTGGGGAGACTGGAGCAAGACCACCCAGCAGTCTGTGCTCTGGCACATTGGGGCAGGCAGGAGATGTTTTGGTCAAAGGGCAAACCGTATTCTCCATGGCCTCTATGGCTCTTACCGGTCTTACCCCTTCCATATGCAACAGTTGCCTGAAGCACACAGGCAGCTGAGTCCTGAACAACATTCTAACCTCTTCCCAGACCGTTTTTGCTCTTGCTACTTTAACCTTCTGGATTGGAAGAGCTAAGGCTATCAAAAGTTATTTTCCAAGTGCTGTAGATTTAGTTCTGAAAAACTCTGAGTACGCTGAAATGCTTTAGAGTTTACATGTGGATTTTGCAGCATCTAAGAACACCAACTTCTTGTGACATAACTAAGAGTGATCTGGCATAAATAAATAATGAATGTAGTACAAGGCAAAGCTAGTCTGAGCTCTGATGATAAATAACTAACAGTAGGAAAAAAATGCTAAAAAAGAAAAAGGAAACTAAAATTGTTTATGGAAAAAAAAAAAAAAAACCAACAACACCCCACATTGTCTCAAGATGACTGTGGTTTACAAAAAGAATTTAATTTCACCCTCTTGACACTACTGTCTGGCTACAGGCTCCAGAGATTGAATGTATAGGCAGATGCATCCATGTCAGCGGATCAAAAAGGACTAACTCTTGACTGCTCTAGAGAAGCAGCTTGTGAAAGAACAATAACTGTTAATGGGATGTGAACCCATCCCACTGTATTCTTTTGCTGCTTGTTCATAATGTTTTTTCATACCCATAGTTCCAACTGGAAGGTTTGAAACAAATAAGGGTGCTCCTTCCCAGGAAGTATGGGTGAGTGGTGGCATTCCCAGCTGCAAGATGTTATGGATGGTAACAATTTATGTGGGACTAAGGACAAAACAATGGAGGAGGAGCTCACAATATCATTAAGAGTGAAGATATCACTTCTGTCTCAAGAGGTCCCTACAGGAACTGTTGAAGGCCAAGAGAACATCCTGAAAAAGAATTTCCAGAATCTTGACCTATTATGTTTTAACATCACTCTTGATGATTCAGGAAAAATTCTGAAATATCAGTTTGATTGGAATGTATATGAGTCTGATTTCTGTTTTTAAACTGAATGCAGCTACAATGTTCCTCAAATAAATTTGTTTAACAAGAACCAAAAGAAGGAACCAAAATAGACCAGAGAGATCAAAAATGGCTAGTATTAGGAATAGTGAAGTTAAGACTCTGTACTTTCTTTTGTATATCAGAAAAATTATTTCCCATTATTCCACACTTTTTTTTTTCTTCATTTCATTACTATTTCCTCAGATATTGCTGAAAGTCACTGAAAAAGAATGCCATCACCACACCTTCTCTCTCTGCCTCAGTCTACATTTAATCAAAGTGCACAAAACGCTATAGCAATTTTCTCCCAGTACTGTAATCTTCAGTATTGCCTTGAAGTGTAGATGAGTTGAGCGTGATGGCTGGAAGGAGAAAGTATGAGGTGGGATAAAGTCAAAAGCTGCATAGGAGCCCAGTAGGAGCTGTAAAAATGTGGTCACTTAAAAGTGCAAATCTGGTTTATTTTTCAAGTATTAAAAACAGACATTCCCTTTGGCAGCAGTTTGGAGAAATGTGTCTTAGCAGATTTCCTGACTGAACCAAAGAAGTATTCAACATTACTTAAAGACTTGAAGCTATGGCCTAAACAGTAATTAGCATACTTGTTATTGGCATTGATTTTTCTCTCTGCAGGAAGCAGATGTAAAAGAAAATATGAAAGTGATAAAAAGTTTGATTTTTCACCAGCCCTGAAAGCCATTTTGGGATATTGCTTTATTTTCTTTTTTACCATCATGTCATTCACTGTTTGCACAGTTCTACTAATATTATTTATCCAAATACAGAGGGATGAAACTAGCCAGAGATCTAGGAATATTTCAGGGCTGTTGACATGGCAAATAGCCACTGAGATTTAATGGAGATCCATAAAGGATGCTCTGTAATCCCAAAGAGATATGAGTCAATGGAAGTGATGAACTATCTTGACATTTCTCACTGATGGTGATGGCTAACTCTCAGAGTATTTAGCATGTAGCACTGATGAACAGCTAGCCAAGGCACCAGTGAAATTTGGAGCTGCCCAAGATTCCCTCCAAGATAACAATTTCTGTTTCATTATTATGAAATTGACAACCTGGTTGCTTGGTGATCAGCTGCTTCAAGGAGGGAAATAAATCAGCCTCTTTCTATGAGACAATGTTTTCTTATATTACATATGGTTTGTCCAGTGGTACTTACTTATTTTAAGAGGAGGTATCTCATGCCTTGGCCTGACGTTCATCTTCTCCAACCCATATGACAGCTGAGATAGGTATCTCAGGAGCCTCATCCTGAATTGCTGAAAGAAAAAAAAAAAAATAAAAATCTTGTTTTGTGGAAAGAATATTCTGATCCTTATTGTTCTCCTTTTTAGAAGGTCTAAGATAAGGAAATCATACATAATTTCAATTTTTAAAGAAGTAAAAACGTGGTTTTTTTAAAATATTATATTAAGGACTAAAGAAAGGACATTATATTAAAGACTAATGAAATTCATTAAGGAAGATGGTTAGAATAATTAAATAGTACTGAATTTTGGGAAAATCAATGATCATGAGGGTTGACCAGGATATATGATGGCCAGTCCTTTGGAGGTTTCTGAAATAATTTTTATTTTATCCTAAATCTCCTGGAAAGTGAGCTATACATCTTCTTTCAGAGCAAAAGTGGTTTACTTATCTATTCATCTTTGGTATGCAAAACCATTTTTTAGATTTTCCATTGCATAATTCAGAGTAGATACCTTCAGGTCAAATACATCTCAGAACAGATAGGAATTCTCTCTTCCATCCTGTTACCAAAGTCTGAAAAACGTAGCGAATTATAGATAGACCAAGTGGGATTTATTTAATCTACTTTGAAACCCTACAATACACGACCTAATGGCCCCCTTTAAAATCACAAGTATTTTTAGATAGAAATATAGATGCTTCTGGGATGCAATTCACTTGCTCTAATTATATATATCTGTGTTAAGATGTTTTGCCTTAGGATCCATATCCACTCTTCATAAAATCATATAAGCACCAGTGTTGGGAAAGACCTCCAAGATCATCTAGTCCAACTGTCCACCTACCACCAATATTTCCCCACTAAATCATGTCCCTTACTACAACATCTAAATGTTTCTTGAACGCTTCCAGGGATGGTGACTCCACCACCTTCCTGGGCAGCCTGTTCAAGAAGCTAACTTCTTCTTGTAGTAATTTTCCTAACATTTAACCTGAACCTCCCCTGGTGCAAGTTGAGGCCGTTCCCTCTAGTCCTGTTGCTAGTTGCATGGGAGAGGAGACCAACCCCTCCACTTTGCCACAGGCTCCTTTCAGATAGTTGTAGAGAGTGATAAGTTGTCCCCTCAGCCTCCTCTTCTCCAGACAATCCCAGTTCCCTTAGCTGCTCCCCATAAGACTTGTGCTCTAGACCCCTCACCAGCTCCATTGCCCTTCTCTAGACATGTTCCAGGGCCTCAATGTCTTTCTTGTAGTGAGGGGCCCAAAACTCAACACAGTACTTGAGTGGCAGCCTCACCAGAGCTGAGAACAGAGGGATGATCATCTCCCTGCTCCTGCTGGCAATGCTATATCTGATTCAAGTAAGGATGCCATTGGCCTTCTTGACCACCTGGTCACACTGCTGGCTCATGTCCAGCTGAGCATTGACCAATACCTCCAGGTCCATTTCTTTCACACAGTCTTCGAGTCATTCTGCCCCAAGCTTGTAGAGTTGTCTGGGGTTGTCATAGCCAAAGTACAGGACCTGGCACATGGTCTTGTTGAACTTCATCCCATTGGCCTCAGAGCAGTGAACCAGTCTGTCCACATCCCTCTATTGGGCCTTCCTACACCCAGGCAGATGAACACTTCTTCCCAACTTGGTGTCATCTGCAAACTTACCAAGGGTGCACTCAATCCCCTTGTCAGCGTCATCAATAAAGATACTAAAAAGGACAGTCCCCAAAACCGACCCCTGGGGAACACCACTCATGACCAGTCACCAGCTGGATACATTCACCACCACTCTCTGGGCCTGGCCATCCAGTCAGCTCTTTATCCAGCAAAGAGTGTATCTGTCCAAGCCAGAAGCTGCCAGTTTCTCCGGGAGAATACTGTGGGAGACACGTCAAAGGCCTTGCTGAAGTCTCAGTATACTACGTCCTTCTAAAGTGGACTGAGGCTAAGAAACTAGTGTTCATTTTTAATATGTGGTTCTGTATCTGAAACCTGGATTTATTCCTTAAACTAATTCTTGCACAAAATGACTAGAATCCAAGATCTGCATCAGATCAGTCTTCATTCCCCACCAGGCAGAAAGGAGTTCACTTCAGTTTCATTTTTTTCCTCAGTGTGTGAGTGCACATGAATGATTAACTTGGATGGAAACATTTGCTAAATGAGCATCTAGATTTTAGTCAGGTTTTCAGTATCCACAT
Organism: Chrysolophus pictus; assembly: GCA_037305975.1. Lineage (NCBI taxonomy): Eukaryota > Metazoa > Chordata > Aves > Galliformes > Phasianidae > Chrysolophus > Chrysolophus pictus. The sequence goes on along the minus strand of CM074578.1, from coordinate 51,733,362 downwards.
ATTTTCCTTCAAAAGTCAATCAGAAAAAAATTACTTCCAGTGAACATATTATTGAAGCCAATACTACACCAAACAAGGCACAAATGCAAGAGCAAGATTTCATCAAAGCTTCAGCTTGCGATCATTTTCCAACAGGATTACTCTGAAGAGATATAATTCTATGAGACGAAAAAATTCAGCTGTGTCCTTCCCTTCACGCAAATAAAACTGCTATCAGTCAAAATATAAAGTAGTGCATTCTGTCACTGGGAGGAAGTTTTCCATGTAGTGGCTGTGGGAAGAAAGAAGCTGTGCTGCTTACTGCAGCATTTTACCCATCCTCAGGGACGCACCTTTACAATGGCTGCTTGGCTCCAGCATGAGGGAAACAGATAAAGGCAGTGCAAACAGTGGTCAGAAAAAAATGTACCACACAGTCTCACAGAAAGTGTATGCCCTCAAACCCCAACTTTGCTACTGCTTACCTACTTCCTCCTCTTTGGTCATGAAGAACAAGAGACAATGTATTACACCCACTATTTTATTGCCTTTGTGAGTGGTATTTTTTATGTTTGGTAAAAATGTGTGTTATTGTTTATTTTTTAATTCCTCTGCCAGACTGACATCATGCTGTGCACATTATGAGAAAAAAATACTTCAGGGAGTTTTCTGTTTTTTTCTTACTTTCCAGAGAATGTAGTGTTGCAACTACTGGCAAGTTGCATACATAAACAGCAAATGGATGCTACCACATTTAACTCCTCATTGTACTCCTTATTTCTACACAGTAGGATTTTCATTTTTCTTTCCTTCCTTTTTTTTTTTTTCTTTCTTTCTTATAAGATACTGCTGGTGAAAGGTGCCAAGTAGCCATCAGTGGGATCTCTGTTCTGAATCTCAACTCCTAGAACACCATCTTTTCACGTTTACTACTAAGCCGCCAAGTTTCTCAGTGAAGGACTAAAATTTGAAGTCTTTAGCTCTTAATTCATTATTCTACCTAGCTACTCCATTCAGTTGTTCTAGCATGTTCCCTGTAGTCCAAGCAGTTCCTCCTGCTCTTGGCTCCTTATAGTCCTTTCTTGCTTTTTCTCTTGCCCCTCAGAGTGCCTTATCATCTTTCTTTCCTTCCAAAACTGACACCAAACTTACTATGCTGGGAGCTTCTTCTTCTAATGTGAATTTCAAAACAGTCTGACTTTTGCTCTGAATGGCTTTTATTCATATGTACTCAAGGAATGTGAAGGAATTAGGAATGAAAGATTGGATATATTTAGTTATTTCTGTAATATGTTGCAATACAGTTTCCGAGCACCATAAATTCTTCTTCAAGTTGGTCCCCATCAATAATTTAGGAAGGGCTTGACACTTTAGATACTGGCATTCCCTGTTTTGTTTACCTAGGTCAATCTGTAATCTTCTGGGACTATTCTGAGATTATAATAGAGTATTTGCTCCATCTCATACAGCATGTGATACCCCTGTATGTAAACAAAAGTGTCAAATCCCTGAGGCACCTGAAGGGAAAAAACTCTGATGGAGAAAGGGGTAATAATAGAAACAGTGTCTTGTCCTTTATGGTTTTCATCCTGTATGAATAGAGGAAGTGAACTAAAACACAGTACTATGAGCACATAACTTATGTTTCTTATGTGTTCTACCAGAGTTTGTTTGTAATATTAGAAAAATAAAACAGTTACATCCTTTTATGGATGATTTCACTGTTGAGAAAATAAACAGCAAAAATCTGAGGCTTCTATAGAAATTTGACGGTATGGCATCCTTCCTCCTCACTACAAGATCAGTTGCCCTCTACCATCTTTCAGAGAAATGACTGTAATACACACAGACCAAAGGGAAAAAAAAAAGATCCTCCCAATTTCAAAGCCTGTATTTTATCACTTTAAGAATAGCATTAAAAAAAAAAACCTAATAGGTTGGAACAAGCGCCAAGTTATTGCAATCAGCTCCACAGTCAGTAAGACCCTGTGCAAGCCCAATAGGCTGGGAAGGAAACTCTAATAACCTGGATGCAGACCACGATCAAAAGATATTTACCTTTTTATTACATGTGACATAAAGCTAATACAATGTTTTAGAGATGGTGTTGAACCAAAACATTGGCTCTAAGCCACATTTGAGCATATAAAGCTTCAGAATCTAAACTCAGAAATAAGCTCTGAAATTTATGGCTGTTTTTTTACTGGTATGCTGGAGAGAACAAAAATCCCAGCTATAAACCACTGAGAACTGGAGGAGAGTTATCTACCAGATCAGGACCTTGACTCTGCATCTTTTGTGTACCTCCAAGTTTACTTGCTCACTTCCCGCACAAGAATCATCTTGGCTCTGTCTATATTGGTAAATTAAAGGTGCCTGGGATAGGTCTCTGGCACTGATCCCAGGACACATGTAAGAGTGTGTCCACATCATTAAATACTCTTTCCCTCCAAAACAGTATGGCTGTGTCCCAAACTGTCCATTTGAAATGATCCTTAGCCCTCTGCGGGGGTGCTTGGACAGCTCACCCTTGGAAAAGGGCCTGGATAGCCCCACCTGCTAAGATAAGCATGTGGCTGTAAACAGCATGACAGATCAAATATGCAAAACTGCCCTGAAACTCGTAGTGTTAAAGAGAAGATGACCATAAACCAGAATAAACAGTAACCAAGCAACTACAAAGAGATTTTGAAATATAGTAGGAATTAGCCTGAAAGAGAGGAATATCACTTTTTAAGGGAAGGGCAGAGATTTTGAGGTGGAAACAACAGCAGTCAAAACCTCGTGTCACACCTCAAAAGATGTCCCATAACAACTTGTGCTGACCTCTGAACTGTGTGTGGGTATTGTCCAGGGGAATGATGGGCTGTAAAGCAGGAACTAATATAACACTTCCAATATCATGGACAACCAAGCTGCAGTGCCCAGGAACAGTTTTGATCTTATTTAATTTACCAGGATAGACAGAACATATATTTCTCTCAGGAGAGAGCTAGCATCCTATGCATAATATATACTTCATTTGCTCCTTTGGAGATCTAGTGAGTGCTGGGAAACAATTTGTGTCTGTGAGAGCAATGCAAAAACTCAAAGAGACAAGAAAACCAGGAACATCTTCTTGTTTCAGGGAAATATAGCAACTGCTGTGGGAATGAGTGAGCTGGTGAGCAGTTTGAGAGATTTGTTTACACTGATCTTTCACTTTCCCACCCTCACGAGTTCTGTCATGTTTCTTTGTTTACTTGTTTTTACTTTAAAATTACAAAGTGCCAGTTTGGGCCCTGCACTGGTACAGTGGTGGAGAGAAGTTCAGGCCCTCAGAGATTCTTTCCTTCTACTCAGTGTTTACTGGTGCTGACTTTGGGAAGTGGGCCCTAATCGATGCCTGAAATCTCCTTACAAGTCAGTTGCAGACAGACTGAAGAGTCCTGTGGGCCTGGTCTAACACCTAGTAAAGAAATGGGAAATTATCCTTCTTGTTCCACTCAGTTTCACGGGCTCTTAAATAAATAAATAAATAAATAAATAAATAAATAAATAAATAAATCTACTTTTCTTCTCTCTTGTGATTAATATAAAGTGAAATAGTACAAGCATTCTCACACAGAGACCAGGCTTTCGCTTTTGTTTTTGTTTTTTCTGTTTTTTTTTTTTTTTTTTTTCAGGGGAGAGGAAGACAACGAGGTGCCTTTTCAAATGGCTCCAGTAGCAATTGTTGCTTTTCAGCCCCATCAGTGGAGTACAAGGCTGTACAGAAACTCCCAGGCTGGCTGTGAAGGAACGTGTTCTGCCTGGCCTAATATTTGTGGCTGCTTTAATTGCATATGATGTGGTGCATTAGAGTAACAGTCATAAAGCGCAGAACAACAGTCATAAAGTGCAGTGCAATATTTTAGATCTGGATATTCTCAGCAGAGATTCAATGCAGTCTAAGAGAAGCAGGAAGAATAAAACCATACCTTGCATACAAGTTATTGCCCTTCTATGGCACATGAAACTACATCAAGATTCTCTTATTCAGGAAAATTAAGAAACGAGGTCCTCAAAATTATGACATTTTAACTAATCTTAAAAATAAAAGTGCTGAAGTGAAATCACTTCACCTGCTATCACTGATTGTATTGTGAAGTCTGCTTTGCCCTATAGTCTGACCTAAATTCTTTCCATTCACTCTCTTTATAGATTTAAGGCTAGCTCTACTAGGGAATTTGGGCATGACATCACCACACCCAACTAGCTGCCTGTATCCAGATCCTCCAACTAACTACTCACCTAATGGCCACTGAGGAGCACAGCTCTCATTTAAATTAATGGGAGAGTTAGGCTCGTAATAGCTTTCTAATACACACATTTAAGTGCCATTAGTGAGCTTGGTGTAACTTATGGACAGAAAGAATGCAAGTAAGGTGATACATCATGACAGTAAAGTCACAGCTAATGACATCATCTAAAAACAGTAACAGTTAGCAAATGCTTGGGGCTGTGTCAGGAAAGTAATTGGACACTTCCTCATATGGCAAATGAGGGAGACCTGGAGACCTGGAGCCTGGTCTGGGATTCACAGCAAGCCACTAACTGAGTGGGGACATACCTACACTGTTCACTTGGAAATACAGACATCTCTCCTAGTCAGCAGGCTGAGCGCTTATCTTCAGTCTATGCAGCGCTGAATTTAATAACTCAGTCTTCTTTTTAAACTAAGGCCTCAAAAATCACCTCATTTAGCAAAAAGCGATCATCCAACCATCGTGTTCTTTTGAACCTGAATAACAATCCTCACTCTATGAACAATTTCGTTATTTTAGTAAATGATTGCCTACTGAAAAATGCATCAAAAGTCCAGACCTCAATGATAACAGCAAGTTTGTCTGTTTTGCTGCATGTTTTTACACTATGTGGATAGAGCCAGACATTAATTTTAGTACTGCATTACAAACAAGATAAAAACTATAATCTTGAACTCAGGAAGCTTTAGGAAAGAAGCTAGAAGAGAGGCTTCCCTTTTGGGGGTGAGTACTACAACCAGTAGACTGATAAACAGAAGGTTTCACCAGTTTCTTTTTAAGAGGAAGGCTGATAGTAAGTAAAAATAGAGTTATCCTGGTCTAGAGGGAGGTATTCTCCCCCTACTTCCCTGTAGCAGGCGGGTCGGAATTAGATGATCTTAAAGGTTCCTTCCAACCCAACCCAACCATTCTATGATTCTGTATTTAGCTCATGGGTAGACAGTGAGGCTTTGGAAAGCTGCAGGTACCAGACTTGTTTTTAAACAGTATTTAAAATTTCTGGATCTTTCTTTTTCAGACTTTACATTCTTTTATGAAGATGTTTAGAATCTTAGATGTATGAACTAATATTATTAGGAACATATACTCATCTTCAAGGCATTTATTTCAGTGTATGTGTTTGGAATTTACTCATCTTGCCTTTTAAGTTTCACAGAAAGATCAATGGAAAAGCTGGGAGCTGAATATGGAGCTACACAGGTCCTGCAGAGTTACTGTCTTCTTTCTTAGCTGAAGTGAAGGAGAGCTTGCATTTTTATTACAATTTATTACAATTTATGTTTATTACAATTTAAAATTCTGTAGTATTTTCTTTCTTGGATTCCTGGATTTGTGGTAACCATTTACTAATATTTATTAATTATATTTTCAGAAAAAGAAACAGTAGGTGTCTGGAAAATTTTATCTGATTTTATCTTATTTGAGTTCAGAGATCCATCTGCTAGATGTTTGCCTTGGCAAAGCTAAGCAAGTACTGCCATCTCCAGCTTAGAACTGCAGTTTTCCTCCTCAGAATCTTGGAAAGTTGTATGGCACAGTCTCATCAAAACAGGACTTTTCTTCTCTCCTCCCCCTCTCCTTCTAGGAGTTCAGCTGTCTGTGATCCCAGGCTTAGATTTGATATAGCCCAGCTGTGTAACCTTAGCTCAAACTTTAGAGAAAATGCTAAGTTATGAAAAAGAACTGTGACAAAGTACATAGAATACTATCAACGAAGTTAAAATGTAAAACTGGAGACAGAGGTAAGATCATTGAGACAGGCATAGGTAACAGCTAAAGGATTCAAGAGTAGCAAGATATGTGATGCTTTCCATCTGACACATGACGTCCTGGCCAGCAGCATCCTACTGGGTGTCTTACTGGGGATGGTGAGGGTGCTAAGGCTTAGCCCTGTACCAAATGTTAATGATTAGCTCCTTACAGTCTAGCTATCTTTTTTTACACACTAGCCAATTCATAATTGTTTTGCTTTTCTTTGGTCGTTTATACTCTCTTCGGAGAGCCTGTCTTTTTGTACATGGTAAAAGTTGCCTGGAAAAAAGAGAGTTGAGAGATAAAGAAACAACCTGTAAAAACATAGTTCTGTACTGCTGAGTACTAACACAGAGTTATATAGTATTACACAGAGTACATTTAAATCTTTAGGGGTATTTTTATATTTCACATTTCCTTCCCAGGATCTATTACACTTAAGATGTGCTGCTTATAATGGGTTAAAAATCTGTGGTTGCCTAACTGGAGACACATGCCAGTCTAACTCCGTAATACAAAAAGCAGGAAGTATTCCGGATGAGTTCAGTGCTTGAAAAGAAAAATACTGAGACCAACACCACTCTCTCACAAGCAAAACCTACACAGACATAGGAGAGAAAGGAGGTTATTGAGACATGTTCTTGCTTTGGTTTTGCTAGCATGAGTAGGGAAGTGTCTAAGAAACAACCCCACTTGTGCAGTGTGGGACTGCAAAATACTCCTAACATTGGCAACTGAAATATCTCTTACACTGCTTAAACATCATCTACATTACTGCCTGTAGAAGAATGATGGTATTTAAGGTGTATATGAGGTAGCTCAGCATTTCTCAAATCTGGGCATGCAACATAGGAGGCAAAAATCCTGAAATACTAAGAATTGTTGGCAGATGAAAGACAAACTTTTCAAATCTGCAAATGCCTAACATTAAAAATAAAAACTTTTTTGTCATTATTGTGAAGTTTTATTTTGTTTTGCTATATTGGCTAAGAAACAGCATAAAACAATATTATTAGTCTCAGTGTATAAAAAGGTGTCTTGTGATTACTGGCTGGTATAAAACTATCAGACTGTTCCTTCTCTTGATGGCAGTGACAGTAGCTTTTCAATCATTGTAAATATTATGCCTTCCTCAGCTGTTTGTTCTTGTACTTTTTTTTTATATTACCCCCGTTGAATATAATTCCAATTATCTGAAGTAGAAGATGTTGAATACTTTAGAAGCTGTGTATTAATGTATCAGGCCTTTTATTTATAAGCTCCAGGCTTCTTCAGATTTTACTTTTACTCCTGTATAAATGTGAACTTTTCAACTTGGATAGTTTTGCAAAGCATTAAAAAAAAAAAAAAAAAAGATAAAATTTGCCAGAAGAAACATATATCTTAAAGTCATTCATGTTCTGGCACATAAGTCCCTCAGTATAATGGTTATTTTATATTGTTCCCTTCATTTTCTTCTTCTTTTTTGTTTCTATATTCGACTGATTATGTCCATGGAAACTAGCCCTAATTGTAGCTTTACAGGCAGGCCATGTTTTCCATCATTGGCACATACTGATGTAACTCACTGGGGAGTAGCACAGGACCAAGCTGCTGTTTTCTGTTATGCTGCAAATCAGAACAAGATTGGTAATTCTGATGAATCATTTTTGCAAGTGGCCTACCAATTCCCTGCCAGATTATCATATAATAAATAAAAGCATCACCAAAAATAGTAGGCTCAGCAGTAACCAAAAGGAGGAAAAAAAAAAAAGTAAAGTCTAACAGTAAAGTCTTTCAAAGAAGGTGCTTCTAAGTTTGCATTTTAGTGGTCTTCATGGCTGTGGATCCTTTTAACAATAAAAAGCTTGAGTATTGCGCCTGTAGGTGCAGTTCATATATATACCATCCCTCCTTTCATTCTTGACCCAGGGTTGTGAGCTGGGGCCTATAACAAACCTGGGCAGACTGCTGCAGAGGTACATAGACCATCCTGGTGTTGCAGGGATCCCTCAAAACCACCCTTCACTGGATGATCGAGTGAGGTTTATGAGATCTGGGAAAGCTAGGACAAAAGACCTGGGTTGGGGTGGTGTCAGACAGGATTCTGAGCAAGCTCCTCACTTAGACCTCAGCTACACAGATACTTACCATAGAGATATTTAGGAGCAGAGAAGGTGAGCCAAGCTGCCTGCTCGGGAACCAGAACATGCTCCATAGCTACTGTGGTTGGGGAGGCTGTGGCCCCCCAGGCAGCCACCTGCTGTACCTGGTGGGAGGGCAAGGGATGTTTCATTTGCAGGAGCTGATGAACACCACACTGGTAATACGCTACAGCATGGACTTGCTAGTGGTTGGGTTTCACCACTTGTTTCTGCACCGCAGGGCTGGAAGATCTCATGTCTATGCTGGTGCCAGTGTTGTTCTCTAGTTAATGGCATTGCCCCTTTACACTTTAGGCTTTGATTTGACTGTGAAAACCTACCTGTAGCCATCTTTGACACCTCCCCTGTCACTCTGTTTTCTAGGTGAATCTGCAAAGGTGTCAAGCACAGCCTGGGCAGGACCTTATTTGGCGCCTTCATGCCCCAGCAGCAAGTCATCTGCAGTACCCTGCCACCACAGTAATATCCTGGACATATTTTTTCACCTCTTTAGCCAGAAGCATTGAAAACTGTCAGCATTTTGCTAGGATCTGCCACTGCAAGCTGCATGATGCTTCCTCAAAAGTCTCTGTGATAGAACAGTCCCATTGCTAAGACAAACAAATCAATTTTTTGTTACACAAAATGCCACTGATAATAAGCTTTGCTCCTAGCTGGCAACAGTCTGGAGAAACAACTATCATAATCTTTTTAACTTCTTGTTGACTATTGCTTTGGTTAAGCACTATTCATTTCTCTAAAGCCAAGGGCCAACAAAGGCAGTAAATGTTTCTTAAGGTGAACAGGAAATTCCAGCTCTTGTTGGATGGGGCAAGAGTTAAATTAGCTAGAGCATTAACATTTCAGATCCTTCACTGTTGAGTGCGCTATGCATAAATAGACAGGATGAGCTTTCTATCAGTATGATTTTGATTACCGGCCTTTTCAAATCAGCTGTCTTCGGAAACATATTTTGGAGAGGTAAATTGAAGTTTAAAGATTCTGTTGTGAAACTCATTATTGTATTTTTCTGCACCAATTGTGCTGTCGAAAGAGATACTGTCTTGATTATTACTGTTATACAATCTCTTTCCTATTAATTTGACATCCATACGTAATTAGCTGTAGTTTTTGCTGACTTTAAGAAAAACTGACTTTAAAATATCTGAAAGTGGAAAAAAAATTGATTTTTTTTTCATTTTCTTGATTTTTTGATTGAATTTTTGAGGCTTCTCTATGTATTTTACAGCAATTAATCAATTACAAATATCAAAATGTAAAAAAAAAAAAATACACTAAAATATGTTCACATTTCTATTTTCTTTATTCTTATACATTAGATGATGTTAACCTGACAGCCTGGAAATATAATCATAATGTCCCAAAACTGAGTACTGGATATTAGCTGTTGGAAGCCATCAGAGCTCAGGCACATGTGCTTTCCTAATGACACCACTCATTCAATCACATTTTAGCAGTCTCCCAACAGGAAACATTGATTTGTTTAACTCTATTAAACTTAGATAAGAAAGGTAAATAATATGTCTACCCAATATAAGACAACTGCTCCAAAATAAGTTTGACATGGGCCAATAATCACTTGAACATTTTTGTGGCTTTAGCAGCTTTGGAGCCTGTTGCATGGCACAATGGGGAAAAAAAAGAGAGGAAAGAACGCCCGCTTGTTGCTTTAGCCTATTCAAGATGAATTATTAGGAAGGACAGCCAACACTCTGGCTAAATGCTAACAGATGTGTAGCTGAGCATGCCATTTAGATACTGGTGGTTTGCTGCAGAGCATAAGGAAGTGGCCACAGTGGGTGGCAATGAGAGCTGGTGCCAGTGGTGGTGGATGATGGAGGGAGGAGAGCTGTGCAGGCTTTCCCCAGAAGTCCTCTACTGTGGCTGGGCAGGGCCCAGGCTGCACCTAGCACTGCACCACTGCCAAGCACTCACTGTAGTCTTTTTACCTGACTTTTCTGATTTCCGCCTGGAAATCTCTTGCTATCATGCATGTTTATGACAGCTCCTCCTGGCGTGAGGTAGGAGAGTTAAGTCCAGGCCTTCTGAGGAATATGGGCAGCTCCAAAACTGCGCTGCTGGGTGGGAGCTAGTGCAGACCAGCCATCAAAGCCAAAGAGGCCACAGAGCTGGTCCTCACTCAGCTCACTGGACTCACCTGGGATGTGCTGAAGCAAGAACTTTGTCACTGACATATTTAGGAGGGGTTTTCAAAGAGTCAGCGTCTCATTTTAGTGTAAGATGAGTCTGGCATCCATTAAGTGCAAGCCTGGGATGTTCTGGGCAGTTATGTAGTGTGGTGGCTTCACCTTGCAGACATCTGCCAGTCATTTTCCAGGGACTGTTTTTCAACTGCTCAGCATGCAAATATAATGACTTAGCTGTGTGTTGAAACCTGACAAGTCCATAGCAAACTGGTTTAATGCCACGTGGTGTTCAAAGCTTCACTGACAAAAAGATTTTTGACACAAAAAGGAATATTGCACAGTGATGCAGGAGGTCGAGGATTGCAAAAAACAATAGCAAAGACCCACAATGGGAAAAGATGTGATTAATATTTGAGCAGACCACAAGAAAAATTTGCTCAAAAAAAACCATCACTGAACACATTTGGTGAACAAAATGAAAATATTCTTATCGCAAACAGGCTGTAACAAAGAGCGAAGGATAGGCTATCAGCCAAGATCTTCTACTTCCTCCTGCACCTGCCTGCTTTTTTAAATGCTGCTGTGTAAATCCTGAGAAATGGAAAGTAAGGAAAGATGTCAACCAGTGGGTGAAGTTTTTTACCAGAACTATATTCAGGGAATTTATCTTCCTGTGTGTACCGAATGCAAACAGTTTCTGCCACAGTTTATTACTAGGTTGGCTTTTTTTTTGATAGACAATTCAGTTTGATATGGAAAAAATGTATCCCCCCAAAGATAGATTGTAATGGCTTCTTCACATTCTGAACCCTATTTTAGCATTTGTTATATTCTGCCCTGTATTCTTCCTCAGATGAAAAGTCTTCATCAGCTGGATTAATATTAAGTCATAGAATCATAAAATTGTTTAGGTTGGAATAAATGTTCAAGATCCTGAAGTCTAGCCATTAACCTAACCTACTGAGTCCCATATCCTGAAGTCTAGCCATTAACCTAACCTACTGAGTCCCATGGCTAAACCATAGCTGTTAGTGTCACATCCACACATATCTCTTAAATATCCCTGCATGCCAACTCGATAGAGGAGGGGTGTACACTGTTTTTCTTCCATTATGTCATCTCACCTACATTTTTTGAGTCTCAAAATCCAGAGCATTGCATGTTTTCTTCTTGTAACCTGTTTTGACTCACCAAGTCCATTTTCATAGGGATAAACAATTAATCACTGAAAGCTGAATTTCTCATCTATCACTTTGGTTCCTTGCCTGCCAAATGGGACAGGACAGCACTGTGGCCAGAAGTCTTCTAGAGACCATTCAAGATTTAAAAATGATTGCTCGCAGTCTGATGAATTTTATAGCTATTAAAAAATCCCGTAACTTTCCAGCAAAGTAGTGGGACTAGCCTTGGACTAGCTTGCCTGGGGAAGAGGTGAACAGTTCACCAGCAGTGGCCTATAGGGGCAAGTTAGACAAATGTCTGTCAGGAACAACACAGGCCCAGTGTTAACAAGGGTTTAAGGGTGATTAGAAGACCTTCTGTGGTTCCCATAGCTGTCTCTGTCTGTCTAATGGAATACCAGGACCTGCCTCATCTCATAGGGAAGAGGTTACATACCACCATGGCCATAATTTCATTAGCCTGATGCTCTGCTCATTCACAGGTGAATTTACGAACTGTTCATTTTATGAATATCTTAATAGACCTGAATAGAAGTGTGTTGGTGTCTCCTTACAGTGCGATAGCTTTTGCTAAAGAGACCACAATAATTGGATAGGTAGTCTCTATTCGAAATCCAAATCTAAACTGCTGTGAAAACATCTGTTTTCACTTGACTCTTGCAGGTGGGAATGTTATTCCTAGTAGTTTCATGAAACTGCTAACACTGATTTTGAAATCATTATAATGCTAGAAATGCAAGTGAGCAAGGCATAGGAAATAATGCAGTATAAGGCACTCTAGTGCCTCTCATCTAGGTTAGTTTGTCAAGGGCTGAAGATTTTGAGAGCCATTCCCAGTCTGAACTGCATCATGGCAGAAAATACAATTTTAGATTCCACCTTTAAAGGGACAAAGGCATTAGATTTGAAACCATGTCTTAGGGCTGTTACTTATGTAGCAATAATGACTGTAGGGCTCCCAAACTTCTACTTTCCAGACACTGTTCCAGAGAATTCTGCCCTCAGCATTGTTGCTTTCACCAAGTCAGTTGGATTTTCAGGGTCCTTGTTCTTTCTTGTGGATATTTTCTCCCATGATTTAGTTTATGTTCATCTAGATCTGAATGTGGGTCCCAATATGCATGCTTCAAGCCTTTTCTTTCACTCTCCCAAAATTTCTTTAGCATTTTAGAATGTGTTCGTTATTATATTGTCTGCATCACCATTAACCTCTGTAAAGTGATAGTGAAGCACCACAATGGTGACTAGAAAGACCACAGTGAAAAGTCATTTAGAATTACAAATGAGTTGGACAGGGAAGAGCTTTACATTTAACTGTTTTATCTAACTTTTCCCCCTCATGCTATGAAGTAAATGTGTAGAAACCCAAGTTGCAGAATTGGCTCCAAATGACATCTCCGAAAGTCAGCAAGCTGGAAGCAAGGCTTTTGTCTCAGTTTTGAACTAAGCAGCTATAAATCAGCAGACATCCACTAATTTCAAAACTTCTACTCCTGGTTTATGCCAGCTGAACTCTGGCCCATTTTGAGACTTGCCATCCTTCATCACAGTAGGCAGCAAGCGCACAGGGTACATTCTTTTCTATCATATCCACCACCTCCAAAATGGGGCCAGAGAATTTAGGAACAAGTTTTGGAATAAAAATTCATTTGGGAGAGGGAAATTGTTCAGGAAAAACTGTAGTGCATGGATAACACTTCTCTCTGTTAGAGAGGAAGGTCTTCATTACCGTGGCTCTGCCTAGTGGTGAGTGCCCTGACACTTATTCCATAAAAGCTGCCTAAATATTTTTGACTCTTGCTCAAAATGGTTACATTAAGGATTATGCAAAACTAAAGAGCTCTTTTTATTCTTGTTTTTAAATGACACGGAAAAGATAATTAAATTTTCTGACAATGGCAATAGACTAACTAAACATGATTCATTCTTCCCAAGGCATTAAGGATATTAACTGCTATAGTCACTTACTCAGCAAGGATTCCCTGTTACTTGAAAATACATTCTGCAGAGTTGTACTGCATGCTCAGTAGTCTGCAGTTCTGAGAAATCGATTAGTTAAACAACTTTTTCTTTTTTTTCATCATGAGAGCTATTGCCTTGTAACTTGCTCTCTTCTGTTTTGTCTGTGTTTTCCTATTGGCAACTTTGGTTGCAATTTCCAGCTTCTTACCAAATGAAATGTTTCCAACAAAATGTATACTCGATGCCTACTCTTGCATCTGTGATCTTCCACCCTATTTCTAGGATTATCCAGCCTTATGTCTTAGTATCAAAACTAACGTCACTCTTGTTTTTCCCCAGTTCTTTAAAAATTCAAGTCAACTTTCCACAGTGACGTGTTGGATGTTCCAGCCATTTAACTCACACACTGATTTGGACTGTTTGAACAAATCACGACTGTGCAGGAACATGTTCATTGAATACATATTCAAAGCATTTGCTGCGAAGATGAAGAATCTGTAATTCATTCATGAGACAGCTGTTTTTAGACTCTATTTCCTTCACTTGTATTCATGTTATAAGTTCATCTCTTCTGTTAGATGTACTTTTTTTTTTTTTCATACCTTATATTTATACATAAATATTCACTTTCTATTTTCACTGATAGAAGGCCTGTAGGGAAACTGTTACATCACAACTTGAACAGGTGATTGAGCACCTAGTTGAAGTGGCATAGCTGACTCAGGGAGCATGGGTAAATAGTTTGCACCTGTGTTGCCCATGTGACCAGAAGGAATGGACCCAGGGTGGAACCACCTTGGGCTCATATAAAGACCAGCCACAGAAATGAGGTCATCTTTTTGACCTAGGCTGCTTCTTGAGAGGGAGTGCTGCATAGATAGAGAGCCCCTTCACCAGTTGTGTGAGCTTCTTTCTGTATATGACTGTTAACTTACCAGCAAGTTGTTTTCCTGGTATTGCCAAGAACCTGTTAGAAACAGTTTTACTTCTCTGGATTCTCTGACCAGAATAAGCCCGCTACTGAAAGGTATCCTGCATTTTTCTCTAGGCTCATAAGAATTTTATTGCGTGATTGTATTATCCCATACAAATAGAGAGAATAATAAAATTATCTCCCTGGATTGTAACAAAAAGCTTAACTGAATAGAGCAATTTCTGCTAAAAATCACATCTAACCCCCATACCTGGCTGCAGATGTGTAGTTTCATAAGTCATCTGTTTTTCTAGTAATTTAAGAATCCAGTTTGGGGGGAGTTTCTCCCGTAGATGAATGCTCTGAGGTAAATGTGATGTGAAAAGCAAAAATAAAGTAGATTAAGTTTTTACAGAGCTATTGCCTTGATTTTGTTGAGCTCTTGTAGAAGAACCTCTGCAGCACAAAAAGAAGATTGTGGTCCCTCCTGGAAGTAGTTTCACTTGTTTCAACAGGGCTGGCCCAGGGATCTGCTTGGCCTGACAGATATGCTTTCCATGCAGATAGCGTGAACTCTGTGGTTATTTTTGTTATAAGTTCAATTCTTAGTAGTAAAACACTTCAGCCACATGGGAGGAAAGTAAAAGTTGTTGCTGAGAGACTTCTCAAAAAGATATGGATAGAGCACATAGGTATGTTACTTTCAGGCAAAATAGGATCCTCTTGGGAAACAAGAGGCTAGGCCTACAAATGCATTTTTTTTTCCTTTCAAAAATTGTTATTCTCTTACCTAATTGCACTAAAATCAAGTTTGATGCAGGCTTTCACCTTCAAGTTCAAATTCTACCTCTACCTCCTGCAGAAGATGTGTAACCAAACCCAGAGAGATCATTTGAAAGGCTCAGTGTGCATCTATGTTTCATACATGTAGGGGATCCACTGCAGGGACTGATTGAACAACTTTTTAAAATGTTTATCTAAATTATCAAAATTAAATGAATTTTAGTTTTCTTACTGCCTACTGGTTACCATTACCAGCTGCACTTACCATCCCTTACTGAAAGATATAGCCAACAGTGAAGTATCGCCAAAGCAGCTAGTGATAAATGTAAAGGAGAGATATATGCTCAGCCCACAGCCCAGATACAGGCAAGGATGAAAAAAACCATGGCTAATTCCAAGTGTTTCTCTTTTGTGGAGTCAGCTTTCTAAAGTAGAGAAGTCCTTTCGTGCTTAAAATTAAGGGGATAAATACTTTCCACGTGTGCAGTAGCCCAGTAGTTTGGGAGAGCTCTCATAGGTTGTGAGTTCTTCCTTACATAGGTTGTAATGCAGGTAGAAAGAAAAGGGAAGCCTGACTATGGTGAGCTATACTGAGGCATTTTGTTCTGGATTATTAAGAAGCTCAAACTAATCCTGTTGTAAATGCACTACTGAGAAGACACAAAATCACAAAGTAGATGACAGAAAGCTATGTTAATAACACCACTGTCTTGTATACTGTGGACTGGAGATGCTGATGCCCCTTACCAATGAGTTACTTTTTGGGCAAGGAGAAAAGAGTGCTGAATTTCCACTTGAGAAAATCAGTGTATTTCAAATGAAGAAATCAGCTCAGTTGTGAGGAGATGGCTATAGTTCAAATCGTTATGTTATCTAGCCTAAACTAAGGAAATTCTTAGAGAGATCTTAAATTAGGTATTTCAATTTCAGTAGCTTAAGTGAACTTCGTTACAGAATACTTAACTGTCTGCCACAGTTTCAGAAGCATTAGCAGTATTATTGAAGAAACAGTGGAGGACAGACGAAGTTCTGGAAGGCTAGAAAATGTGATACTAGTTTTTAATTTTGATATTCTGGAAATAATGAACAGATATCTTCAGGAGGAATTATGAATTATGTAACAAACAGTACAGACTCATGAGGAGCAGAACACTATCAGGGTGATAAGACCCTGGAACACGTTGTCCGAAGAATTTGTGGATGCTCCATTGCTGAAAGTGTTCAAGACTTCTGGAAGCGTTCAGGGGCTTTGTGCAACCTGATTTAAGGAAAGATTATTTCCTTGCCAGTGACATAGGGATTGAACTGATGATCTTTAAAGGTCCCTTCAGATCCTAACCGTGAAAGATGATCCTATGAATAATCTAATTTCCCTCCACAGGAGGGTAATATATATTCTGGACTTGTAACATCAAGTACGACAGCTAGAAAAGCCATAACCATGAGAGTAAGTGGTTTAGAGATTTAGAATTTTTCTCTCTCCCATAGAAAGAATGTATGAAAAGGAGTTGCATGGATTGTGACCTTACCAGGTTCTGTTCAGTGCTGTTGTAAGTATGGTCAATGCTGGATAAAACAGAGTTACTACATTTGTAGATAACATGATTTTTAGAAGGTTCACGGATATGCTGAAGCCAGGAGTAAGATTCAAAAGTATATAGAGGAACTAGAGAAATGGTCTAAAATAGGACTACTCTGTACTACAAAAACTTGTACACGTTTCTGTACTTTGGTGGAAACACATATATGAAGTACACAAATCCATCAGACAGAACCTGGATTATAAAAGTACTTGCAGCTCAGGATAAGTGATAAGACATGCACCTGACTGGAGGGAACAAGGAAGGGAAGCACCCACAGGAGAATGGATTTTTTACAGTTAGCAATTTAACTATAGTGGGGAGAACCATTAGAAGAAATAACTAGTCTTTCAGAATATCCTAACTGTGGTGCTGTTTTTAAGCTGTTATCCCTGTGTAAAATCCAACAACATGCTTGACTGGAGAAATAGTCTTTATTTGAAGGTATCAAGAGATGGAAAATCCACCACTTCTTTTGTAATTTTCTCTAATGGTTTAACATTCTCAAGTTGGAAAAAAAAAAAAAAAAAAAAAAAAGCAAGACAACAAACCAAAACACAACAAAACCACTAGCCTTCCTCCTATTCTTCATCATTTCCAGTCTAATTTTGTGTGGATATAATTTTCATCTCTTCTTTTTTTTTCACAGTAGTTTAAAGAGCCCTTGAGTGACTTTTTTTTTTTTCTCAGAAGTGTGGGGTAAAATCTTGTTTCTCTCTTTGATATGTAAACAGAAGAATTATTCCCAGTAAAATTTAATCCCTGTCTTTCTGGTGGGTCTTTTTTTGTTTTCTTTCCAAGTTCTTGACATCCTCTTAAGAGTACAGTTACCAGAAGTGGATATAATATTCTAGTATCTTCCTTCCAGTGGTGAAATACAAAAGTTAATTTGCCTCTCAACTCCTCCTCACTGATTGCCTATTTATTCAGCCATGAATTGCAGAGAGAGGAAGTGAGATCTTGCATCATGGTTCTGGCTCCCTGCTGTTTTAATTGCCTAACAATTTATAAGAACTAAAAAGGCTGTACTGAGTCCAACCGAAAGTCCATGAAGGCCACTATCCCATCTCTGACAGTAGCTAGCCACAGAGATTAAAGAAAACCAGAACAAACTTGCAATGATTGTTTCCCAATATATTTTTCAGTTTTCAGCAGTTTCCATTTTAAAGACCCTGTAAATCAAAAGCTATATCTTTGTGCTTAATAACCTTTGACAGACTTTTTTTGGTCCCATTAATTTGTGTTATTTGATACCTGCTAGTCCTTTTGACTGTGAAAAATAATGAATAATCATCCTTCTTCTCCATACAGTTAATAACATTCTTCTGTCTTCTGGATTTCTCTTTTCCAACATGGAAACTCCTAGTCTGTTTTACTTCGTAGAAGTCATTGCCTAATTTTGCTCATTATTGTCATTTTTTGCATAATTTTCTGCTTTCACTCTTTCATTTTGGAAACAGGTAATCAGAACTGCACATAGGTTTCAAAACATAAGTGTTATTTTCAACTTACTTGACCAGGTAAGAAAGCCCTGCAAAAGGGCTCAGCACCAGGACTTAGGTTCCTAAATTAGGCATTTAAATTTACTGGCCAAATTTCCAGGACTGTTGAGTACCCTTTGCCTTTCACTGAGGTAGTGAGTGGAAACTGTGGGTTGCTCTTCTGAATATCTGAATTCCCCTGTGGACTTTGAGCACTTTGGAACTAACTTTTATAATACGAATATGTATAGGTTGTTCCAAAAGTAATGCCTCCTACTTATTTCCATGGAAACTACAACAGATAGGAAGAACACAATAACACTATTTGATTGAGAAAATTCTCAGCTACAAAATACTATTTTTCAACATAGTCACCATTAGCTGATTTGTGCAGATGAGCTGATGGTGACACTCTTTATTTTGTGGTGTGACATCTGTGCATCACCATCCAGAACATGCCTTGTCTTTAATGTCACTGTCACTAATGCCGAAATGCATCACCCCCTGCCTCACCGTGCTCACATCCACTGTTCAGTTTCCATACATGCTCAGCATCTGTGAATATCAATAGGTGCCATTTTTTCTGCATTGAGGAATTCATGGCACACCTTTTCTTCATGTGCACTTACATGTCAGACATGAATAAAACATAATAGAATATTGGTGGGAAGGTTCAACCTTTACTGCCATAGCACCGCCGTCTGCCTCTGATGTCATGGGCCCATATAACAAAATAGGAGACATTACTTTCAGAGCAGCCCTCTTATCTTGGAAAAGGTATTTTTGCCTGAACAGCAACAGAATGAAGAAAATTCCTGTAACTATCTTGCATTTTTTTTTTAATGTTGAGATTAGCTATGCAGTCACAGGCAGGAAGAGAATGTACAAATACTCTGTAACTATATCATTTATCATTTTTATGAGATGTGAGGATTATTTTTGTGCAAAGAACACAAAAATGCATTATAAGTACATCTGAATTGAAGCATATTTCCTTGTATCTTAGACTTCAGTAATTTTCTTCTATTTTCTAATTAGAGTTAATCATGAAAGACATCTTGGGAAAACTGTGACTGTATCTATATCTAACTTAATCTACATTTATATTGATCTATTTTTAAAAATGTTACTTTTCCCAATAACAGTGAGAATGATGGACTGCTTTTCTAATAGTGATGTATTCAATTGGAACAGATAGGGACATAGTCTCATTTCTTTTTAAACAGAAGGCTTTTATTGGTACAACCCTTTCTCTTTGCCACGGATTGTAACTTCACTGAAAGGCCCAAATGAAAAAAGGGACAAATAATGAAACAAAATTCATGAATTCGAGTACACCTGCCTCTTGTACCAAACTTAGTCTCTTGGAAAAGTAATGGTATTGTTCTCCTCTATCATCAACCTGTCCTCTTTCATAAGCACAGCACTTTTTTCTCAACATAATTAAAAAGGGAGAGGTAGTGTCCTGGGAATTTGTATGCTTCATTTACTAGCACCTGTTATACCTCTTCCCGTCTCTTGATTTGTCTTCCAGAAAATATATATAGAAGATTATATAGCGTAGAAAAGGCAGGAGAACCCACATGACTGCTTCTTTCCAAAGAAGCTTGACAATACATTTTTACTGTATTAAGAAATACACAAGCCTCCCTTGTCCTACATGTGAGTACTTCAAATATAAAATAAGAATAACAAATACTAAATCTCTTTGGTGAGCTCTACCTGTGTGATTTTTTTGCAAGAAAACCCCTCATCCTAAGGACTCAAAGTGAAAGATATTCAGGACTGTTTTGAGCAAGTTTTGTCTGTTTTGCTTTCTGGAGTATAAATCATAATTGCCAACATTAGCAGTGCTCTGTGGCCAAAAGGATTTCACCAAAGAGGATCTGCTTCAGTAATAAGCTACTTAAATTATGCCTATGTATTTGTTATAGGAAGCAGAGCATTGCACAGTGTCAGCTGAAGAAATGTTACTTGTCTACTTGCTTTTTAAAACCTGCAACACTTATCGCTAAAGAACAAGTGTATATTATGCTGTAGACATCTTTAATTGCATTTTGTCCCTGCTTCTGTAAAACATTTGGCTGAATTGAGGTTTTAGGTAATCGAGGTAATAATTTAATCATTTAATAATTTTTAAAGAATACTATAAACTAATTTAGATGATGTGTAAACTCGAATTTCCCTTCATAGATAATGATATATAAATAAGAGAATTATCATATCAGAATATAAGATATGGCATCGTAGGTGCTGCCCAGAAAATTGAGTACTGCCTCTGGAATCAAGAGAAGAAAATTTTGACCTCATCTGTGCTTTTGGGTTGCTTACAAACCTGGGGAAGTGATTACACTGACATGTTTCTTTTTTAAAAAAGAAAAATTATTTGTACCTAGAGCTGTAAATTGGGACCAATGTCCCAATTTCTATCCCATTGTCCACTGTTAACTTTAATGGCTACTGTTGTCCTCCTCTTTGTGCTGGTCTGTCATACATCTCTTTGAGCAGCAGCACTGCTACAGGATATTCCTGTGGCCTTAGATAGGACACAGACAGGACACAGGCCTTCACTTGGCATCACCTGAGAGTACTGATGGCGTGCATCCTTCTCATCCTGTGCCTGCTGTGGCCTTGCTTATGTCCTCTTTCATCTGCCTTAAAATCTATGTTTTACCGTAAAAGAGGTAGGTCTATATTCTATATTGTTATTAGAGTTGGCAGCACCTTTGTTAAAGAAGATAGCTGAACACTGCCTCTCAGAGCAAGCAACAAAGATGTTTTTGGGAGAAGATGGCAGATGAAAGCTAGCAGCTGCTGCTTCTGAAAGCACTGGCAAAGCTCCTGGGAGCCCAGAGTGGTGACCAGAAGCCTTCTAGGAGATAGCTGCTGGCAGTGGTGAGATCCCCCGGGGTTTGGATCAGCCCCAGCTGAATTGTCTTTGTTTTTGCTGAATCTCAGGAAGAGTGAGATCTGTCATTGAGAGGGTATTAGGAAGACAGGATTTTTATACAAGATTTGTATATCTTCAAATAGGTTGAACAAGTGCAGTAAAATAAGAATATAACTGTGCACTTTGGGTCTGTTCTATTTTGTTGTGCTGGGGGAGAACATTGGGAGAAAATTATCTGCTTAGGGATTTGCCTTACAAAATCTCAGCATTCTTCTCTTCTGACACACTGCAATGGAATGGTGTGGAGTGAGAATGGATGGTAGAGAGATTAAGCAGAAATGTGCAGTATCCCACTTAGATGAAGTTAAGTACTCTGTGTTTATTAGGAAGATATTATTAGATTCACAGTTTCTGTTTACACAAATCCAAGGTTCCGGTCTTGCATCATATGTCATCTACCACCCCTTCCTCAAAGGAAGATTGAAATCTCTTTGCACTGTCTCTGTGAAGGTCAACTGGGGAAAATTGTAGAAGTTGTAGAGTGAAAACTAGAGTCAAAACATTCAGAAAAAATAGAAGATGCCCTACTAATCTTCTGGTGCTGTGTTGCTTCCTGACGTGAACTTTTTGATGCTATAACAATAGCTTAATACTTTTTTTTTTATTCCATTGTTACTCATTTGTCCAATTGATTTTTGGAAAAAATAGAACATACCAAAAACATGCTAGCAGATTTTTCCAAATGTTTTGTTTAGATGAAGGCTGTGTTTCTTGACCAGCAAATTTACTGGCAACAGCAGCGTATTTTATTAAATTACTAATTGTTTCACGTCCTGTACTAAACAGCTGCATGATAGTTTGTTTCTTTGAACAGTCAACATTACTTTTGGAGTGGAGTGGAGTGGACACTGGGGCTTTGATTTATTTTTTGTGCCAGGGCAATTTTAAGATGTTTGAGATCCTGAAGAAGAGTCCCTTAGTAAAGAAGTACCAGAGAGAGTTGTTAGTTCTAATATCTGAAGTCTAACTCAAGTGCTGCTATGTTAGAAACCTGAGGAGGTCTAATTGACCTGTGAGGAGAGGGAAACGAAGGTGGAAGAGAACTAGCAAGTTCATAGAACTGTAGAATATCATGAGGTTGGAAGGCACCCACGAAGATCACGGAGTTCAACCTCTGGCTCCACACAGGACTACCCAAAATTCAGTAATTTACAGTGGTTAAAACTAGTGGTAACTGTGCAACCAATTTTTGTTGTTGTTGTTGTTTGGACATTCCTGATTTCACTCCTCATTTCTACCTCCTGCTGAGATAGGCATCTTTTTGTTTCTTAATCAGAAGAAACTATATGAAAACAGGAGAGCCTCTTGAGGCTGGTGATGAGCTGCCTGTGAGAAGAGCTGTTTATTCTTACAAAGCTGTTTCCATTCTCCTTCTTAATGACATTTTTGATTTTTCTTTTAGGGACTTAAAGACAAATGTTCTACCTTAGGGAAGTCAAAACAATTTTTTACTCCAAGCTTCACCACTGCTGCAACCTCACCCTCGGATCTTTTCTAGACTAGGGTCATGTGCCTTGGGCTCACACTCACTGCTCTGGCCTCTGATGAGGACTTATAACTGAATAAGCATTATATCATGTTCAGTAAATTGTTTGAACCATTGAAACCAACTTGGTTTTGGTCAGAATTATCCGTTGTCCCCTTGAACAAAACCAGTTCTGTTATTTCATGCAGGGTTTATGTCACTTTTTATATTTTGCAGAATCTAGCTTTGTGTAGTACAAATGAATCAGCAGTGGTGCCTTATCTGATGCTAGTGCAACTCACTTTCAAATGAATGTTGCAAAACAGCCTGGCTGGACTGTGACAGTTTGCTTTTCTCAGGCCACCTGACTCAAGGAAATATGGAAACAAGTTTGCAGATTACTTAGAAATGAATAATACTCCAGATGTTGTTAACCCCATCTTCTGTTGGACATAGCAGAGGCATTTGGTGGGTGCAACTACAATATATCTTAAATGGATGGAAAAAAAAAAAACAAAACTGGTTCTGGTTCAAAAAGAGAAAAAAGGAGCCATAGGAGTGATTTGTTTTATTAAAAGAGCTTCACAACATGTCCATGTTCAAATTAATCTTACTGAAATCTTAAAAATTAGAGGGGTGCCACAGGGTGTTAGGTTAACAAGCCAGAAGCATTTGCTGTGAACTTCAACTCCACTTGCCACAACTCATGCCAAAAAACATCTCCAAGTAAGCAGATTCGTATTCTAAAGTGGTTTATTACATGGGTGAAATGGTTATGTGTAACCTTTCCTATTAAAAAAAAAGAAAAGAAAAAAAAAGAAGCACTTGAGAGCAACTCGGAGACCCTGAAAAAACAAAATGGAGTGAGAGCTGTAGGAGATAAGAATTCAGTGAAAGTCAGAACGTGCTGCTGAAAAATGCCTGCTGAACGTATGTACCACATTACACAGAAAAATTGCTGATTGAGACCTGCTACCTCCTCCAGCTAAATGCCTGCTCCTATTTTAAAGGATTATTATTTATTCATTTAATAAACTACTGAAATGCCTTGCCCTACTGAATACTCATAAAAAAAAATTTCACACACTATGATAGCTCAACAATGCAAATCGTGGACTAGATAATCAACCAAAACTGAGATGCTATCCATATAGGAATAAGGGACAAAGAAATAACTCATCTACCTGCTGTTTACTTCTCAGGATGCCTAGGGAATTTGGTGGATTTGGTCAGCATTGCAGATTATGAATTCCAAAAGCAACCTCAAAAAACATATCCTGACATTGAGAATGTCCCATGAGTAGTTCCTTTGTTTCTCCCTTCTTGTAGGGTTGAATTGGAGAGGAGCAGAAGCTGGAAAAAAGAAAGACACAAGAATCCAGATGAAAATTCCTAACCTAAAAGAAAATTATTGTACTGAAGGATAAAACTAAAAAACAGGTTACAGTCGAATTAAATGTAGGAAAAATCTCAACCATATCGGACCACCCAGCATGTACCAAGCTCAAAACTTTCACTCAAATGCTTTCTGGCTTCTTTCCTGGACAGACATGCCACAGGCAGCAGCCTGAGAGTGAGGAAACCTCTGCACTCTGCCTTCATGGTCAGCAGCTGATATCCAGCCAGACTCAACCAACCACAGGGAAGCATCTCATCCTAAAGAGCAGGCATTTTCAGAAGAAAGGAAATCTTTAACACTCAGAAGCAAATGTTAATTTATTCAATCATGCCCAGAAGCAGAATTTTTGATATGATTGTACCTCTCTTCACTTTCTTCTGCGCTCTGAGCAAGGTGTATGTCCCATGGATAGCATAAGACAGCTATGGCCTTCCACAGAAGGATGAACACCACCCAATGGCTGGATTTTTTCAGAAGTGTTGGCTTCCTTCTGCTCTTCCTGAAGGGCATCATTACCTTTCATCAGAGGAAAGCTGGACAGAGTAGCAAAAGCACCTGAAAAATCATTTAGAACCATCCTCTTGTCTAGATGTGCACAACATTTTAAACACATCCATTCCATATCTGTTGCTGAGATAGATATGCTTTTCAGGTTCTTCTTCTCTTCCTCATATTTTCTTTACTTTTCTATTGGCTATTGTCTGTATTGTATAAACAAAAGGACAAATATTTTTGAATCATTTATTCTGCTTCCGCTTTTCATTAATTTGAACACAAGGAAACAGGATTATGATGAATTTTATTGGAAGAATGGAGATTGGTAATGTGACTCTCCATACATGGACTTCATGCATAAGGATAGCACTTGCAAGAGGTTCACTGCAGACTGGATGCGTCAGGCTTCCTCCCTTCTGAACAGCTTTGCTCATCCAGCCCACAGCAGATTCACTGCAGAGTGCAGGTGTAAGTGTTGAGAGACAGCATGGGGATGTTGGGCTTTCTGTAGGTGAAACACACATTTCTCTCTGGGAAATCCCAAGAGAAATAAAAGAACCCCTGTTACAATTAGTGTTATTGGAAAATATTAACAAGAGTATTTTTCAAACTGATTTTGAAGTGTGCAAAGTCTCACTAGATAAAGTAAAACTGCAGAGAGCATGCTGTGGATATGGATCATGAATGCATTGCTGATTTTGCAAATATGTAACTAAGTGAAAGTCCATCAGGAAATTGGTATAAACCTGGGGATGAAATGGTGAAGCTTGCAGAAGTACTGAGATTGCACAAAAATTATTATTTTCAGTACAAAAATTACAACCAGACACAGCTTACTCTCCACTGAATGTTCAGAGAAGTTATGAAAGCAAAAGTTCTGAGGTAATTTGCTTTTACGTCTTGAAATACAGTATTTACATTCCTAAATCTGGAGTGTAGCTAAATTTGAAAGTGTTTTCTAGAGCTTTTATGATGGTGATGCAAAATCTTTATATTCTCAATAAAGACAGGGTTTCTCAGAACGATAAACAAGCTTAGCCAACCCATGCTGAACCTAAAGAGGTACACTAGCAGCTGCTGTGACCAGCAGCATTGTAGGGTGGCAGCCTCTCCTGGTAGCCACATTCTTAGCTGCCATTGACTGTGGTCCCCTCATAGATGAGAAGCAGTAAGCTCAGGTCTTGAGGGGTCTTCCCTGCCTCCTCACCATATCGGACTTTCTTCCCTACCTCACTTTGCTCTCCCTAACAGACGTTTCTTGTGTTTTTGTCCCTGTCAAAGGGAAGCTCTGTTCTTGCTGTGCTTGTTGAGGAAATGGCACCAACTTTACACAGAAATATCTATGCAAAAATTGCCAGTTTTGAGGTTTGTTCAGTTCCTGTTCAGTCACTGTGCAATGAAGTTCAATATATTTTAGTTCACCTTAGGTGGGAGAAGAGTATTCAGCAAAGGTGGTGGCTAAATGCAAATTTTTCTCAATTCCCTCCAAAGCACACATGGAATAACTGCAGACATACATAATGCTATATTTGTTAAAGGTAGGAAAATAGAAGAATAGGTACAACCATGTCTAATACTTTGGTCAAGCTCTATTCATTCTATACACAGTTATTTTTCTATGCATGAATTAAAACAGTTTTTTTCCTCACTATCAATAAAGGACAGTGTCTTATTTATGCAGGTGCAAAGTGCTCTGTGTGTGTGTACCCTGGTCTAGGTGAATGCTGACTTACTTGGAAGCCATTTGAAAAACACCACTGATTTGTTTTTATTTTTTTTTCTGGCAAGGATTGGTCACAGGGTCAACATATGGGACTGATTTAGGGCATTATTCAAATGAGCACCCTCTGCCACTGCTTTCTTTCTGTCTCCCAAACCAGCACGAAAACATTTCAGCCCTCAAAGCACCAGTCATTTTGGTAGGGGATACATCTTACTCCACATTCTGTGTTATGCTTTGATGATTTATCCAGACTAGCTGATTTTCTATTCCCTGAAATCGTGTCGCTATTTAAAAATATATGCAAGTACGTATAGCAAACAAAAATGTGAGTGTGCATTTGTCTGCATGCATTTGTGTGTTTGTGTTTGTGGTGGAAAGTTTAGTTTTACAGATGACTTCACACTGCAAAATTCATCTCTGCATATATGTTTTGCTAATGCAAATCAGCATTCTGGCAGGGTCAGTGACTGCGATTAAAATGTTCTAAGTTGTTAAAATGAATGTGACTTAAAAATACCTCCTCTCCTCTCACAGTTTGTAAAGTATTCTCCAAACGCTGGGGAAGAGGCAGAAGCAGGAATGTAAATGTTCAGCTATTATATAACCTGTTGTTCACTACAGCTACAGTAAATGTTTCCTCCCTAATACCAAGCTCTTTAGCAGAAATGCTGCCTGGATGGAATCTGCCATTTCTGGAGATCTCATGCTGCTTTGTGCTTAGGCAGAGGAAAAAATGATTTGAGAAACCACAAGTCATAGAAGAATCTATGGAACATTAATTCAGGTAGTTCCTTCGTAAAACTATTACTTAAGCAATAATAACATGCTCCTGGAAAGTGATGATGAGTAGTAACTAGAAACCAAACAAGAAAATGAAATCTGCTTATGTCCATTTGAGGAGAAAATGATTCCCATCCAGAATGACTTTGTTTTATCAGTAAATGTTCATAAATCCATCATACTGGTTCTTCTTAATTATAAGCAATGTTCTGTGCTTCTGCAGGTGATGTGTTTCTATATTTTCTTTGTTCTTGAAAGTAAGAAGACTCCTTTTTAAATGGTAGCCTTTGAGATATATTTGTGTAGATGAGATGTAAAGTCAGACATAAAGAGTACCAGAATACTGTGCATTGTCAAGGAGATGAACTGTTTCCACAGCTTTACAGATGCTTAAAAAGAGATCTCCAAATCTTAGCTGAAAGTGAGGAACTGCATATTTTGTTGCTCAGCTTCCTCTACAGAAAAATAAATAATGTGCACAGAAAAAAAACCCCGCATCGTTTAGTTTATAAACTTTCATCATGAGATGGAGCAGCTATGGGCATGCAGTTAATTTATGTCATCCCCTACAATGACTGACTACACAGGGGACAGGAAACTCAACACTGGTTGATGTGAAAGCTTACAACACATAAAAAAACCCACTGAAAAACTCTCTTCCCCTAAATCAGCTAAAGCGAGACTTTCTCAAATGTGCAAGATAGCAATCAGCTCCTTAATAACTTGATTTGAGTTGTGAGACAAAAAAATAGATGATTATTGCCCAGAGAAGTTTTTTATTCCCCATCCCTGAAAGTGTTTGAGTCCAAATTGCATAGGACTTTGGGCAATCTGGTACAGTGGGGGGTTTGGAACTAAATGGTCTTTAAGTATCCTTCTAATTCAAAGCATTCTATGAGTATTTACGTTGCTTTATGTATGTGGTACCCAATGCAATGCTTCATCCTAGCCCTCAGATCACTGGGAATACAGTTACTTTAGCTTTTTCTCATAAAATTATTTGCTCATTAGTACCTCTTTCTCATCCTTTTTTTTTTTTTTTCTTCTTCTTCTTTCAACATTACATGTAACCCTCCTGTTTAATGTTAATGCTTTATCACTACTTGATTATTTTCAGGTTAGTTTTCAGAGATACTGGCATCATACAAGCATAGAATCGTCTGAGTTGGAAGGGACCCTTAAAGGTCATCTAGTCCAACTCCCCTGCAATGAACAAGGACACCTACAGCTAGATCAGGTTGCTCAGAGTGCCATCATCCTGACCCTGAATGTCTCCAGGGATGGGGCATCCACCGTATCTCTGGGCAACATGTTCCAGTGCTTTACTAACCTTATTGTAAAAAACTTCTTCCTTATATCCAATCTAAATCTCCCCTTTTTTAGTTTGAAAACTTTCCCCTTGTCCTATCACAACAGACATTGCTAAAAAGCCTGTCCTCATAGGAGAGGTATTCCATCCCTTTGGATCATTTCTGTGGCTCTCCTTCAGGTATGCTCCAGTAGATCTATATCTCTTCTGTACTGAGAGCTCCACATTTGGACACAGTACTCCAGATGAGGTCTCACCAGCACAAAGTAGAATCATTTCCCTTAACCAGTTGATCATGCTTCTTTTGATACAGCCTAGGATACAGTTGCCCTTCTGGGCTGCAAGCACACACTGTTGTGTCATGTCAGGCTTGCCATCCACCAGTGCTCCCAAATCCTTTTTGTCAGAGCTGTTCTCAATCCTTTCATCCCCCAGCTTGTACTAATTACAGAGGTTGCTGTGACACAGATGCAAAACCTCGCACTTGGTTTTGTTGAATCTTATGAGGTTCTCCTGAGCTCACTGCTTGAGCCTGTATAGGTCTCTTTGGAAGGCATCCCAACCTTCACATGTGTTAACCACACACAGAGCTTGATTTAATCTGCAAACTTGCTAAGGGTGCACTCAATCCCACTGTCAGTGTCACTGATTAATATATTAAACAGCTTTGGTCCCAATACTGACCCCTGAGGGACACCATTTGTCACTGTTCTCCGTATGAATATTAAGTAATTGACACCAATCTCTGGATACAATCTTGCAGCCAGTTCCTTCTCTATCAAGGTCCATATCTTTCTGAATTAGAGAGAAGTATGTTGTGGAGGGCCAAATCAAAGGCCTTACTGAAGTCCAGATAGACATCAGTGGCACTTTCCTTGTCCATTTATGCAGTTATGGCACCACAGAAAGCCACTTGGTTGGTCAAACAGGACCTGCCCTTGGTGAAGATGCGCTGGTTGACTTGTATAACAATGGTCATTCCCCTGAGTTGTCCTTTGTACCGTTCTTAAAAATGGAGAAATGTATATGGAAGAAAAGAAATGGAGAAGAGGGAGAGGAGAAATACAGGTGGAAGGACATGGTGGTTACCCATGAAGTCAAGGCTAGGAAATTTTCCTGATGATTCCTGAGTGAGGCATCAGTGAAGAAGCCTTTGCTCCTGTGCAGGTAAGTCCAAGATCTCTTAGATATCATCTGTTGTGAGTAATGGCATGCCAGGTCATTTCTTTCCAGAGGCTTCCTTTTCTGCTTGCAGAGGTTCTTGAGGAGGAAGATTTTCTCCAGCTAATCCTGGAAAATAATATAATAATTTCATGATAGAAAAATTTTGGAGGGCATCTTGAGGATGGATTTTTTTGACAATACTCAGGATTTGTGCATGAATAGGTTGCTAAAGGTTAATGCCCCTGGACTGGTCTTTCCTCAGTGATAATACTGCACAAGAGGGTTCTCTCTGACATCAAATGCCAGGTTCAAAATCCATCTGCTTTTCTACCATAATGAAATAGCACATCATAAGTTTAAAAGAACAACCAAAATTTCCAAATACTTCCTACAAAAATATCTTGTGCAGATCAAGTTTAACCATCAGTGAGACCTGCATTATGATTTAAAAAAAGAAAAACAACAAGCAAGGCGCTCCTGTTTAATGGTGACATCAAATATCTGGGAGGGTAAGATTTGTATATGTAGCTATATCGATGGGATCTAGGAGTATGTCCCAGATCCAAATTTGGAGCATCTTCATGAGACCATTTCCTTCTTCTCCTCCCCCCTCTCCTGTCAAGCTGGGAATATGAGTGCTGCAAAGGCTCCACTGTCTAGATACAGTCAATGAGCATTGTTCTGAGAAATACTGAATGACAATTGTGTTGAATTTGGGACATCATATTTTCCTCTATGATAAAAATGATTATAGAGTTAGATGTTTGGTCTTATTCATGTAGATATTTCATTAAGAGTAACTCTTTTATCACTGGTAAGGTAGCTCCAAAGTAAAACTGTAATTGAGAGCAGAATTTAGGATCAGGGCTCAACATGCAGAAGCAGCAAGTCTTTACCTTACTATATTTATGGATCTAATTCCCTCAGACCACATTTATTCCTTTATAACTCTGTTCAAATCAATAGAATTACACAGGGGATTAATTTCATCCTTACATTTAACCGCATTGAAAATAATTATAATGGCCTATAACATTTTCGTTTTCCAAGGGGAAAAATTTGCCAATATGTAATATGGTCTCATGCACCTGATTGCACATTACCTTTACATCTGTGAGAGCCTGTGATAATGGTAAAGCTGAATAGGTCACGCTGTGTAGGTTGGAAGAGGGCCAGCTGCATCACTGACTGAACATCTAGGCTGCCTCAGAGATAAATGCACCAAAACGATGTTGAAATGGTACGACATATGTCGATTACTAAATCTCAAAACTCCTTTGTTGTTGTTCCACCAAAATTCTTTGTATGAAGAAAAGAGGGCCCAGTCCTAGGAGTTCCACAGCAGCTGCAGTTCCTGCTGACCTCACTAGGAGCTTGAAGAGCAGTGCTGGATGCTGAAGGATTTGTTCTGGTCTCCTTTGTCTGGTGCATACTCAGAGAAGTTTCAGTAAAATTATGGACATATAAAACTCGTATCAGCTTGGTCCTAACTAAGGTCTTTGAGATGGTGTGCTGTGAATTCTTAGTATCTGTATTATCTAGAATGATAAGTAATTCTCTGAAAGTTAAAAGTAGAAAATTTCTTTGGAAAAGAATAGACTCAAATCCCTTCATTTACACTGACAAGAATTTCACAAGTGTTTTTACTGGAATGTAACTGGACAAACAAATATTTTAAAGAAGTGGAAAAAATCTCAAACATAATATTTCAGTTTGGTTTTCAACAACAACTTTAAGTTCATAATTCCCTATTCCAAACAATTGTTTTAAGAAAGTGAAATTTCCCAAGATTTTCAGTAAAAAGTTTTGTAGATTTTGATATCCTGCTCTTCCTCAGTGATATTTTACAAAAAACGTGGGATGCTGAAGCCTGAATTTATTTCAATTAATTGAGAGGAAAATAAGGTATATTGAAATGAAAACACTTTTATGACATTGCAAACAGATTTTTTTTTTTTTTTAATTTTAAAATCAGTTTTGCAGGAGCCAGTGTGGCTGCTCAGGCAATAAGCAGTATTGAAAAATGGGGATTCTGTTAAAATAGGTGACTTTAAGCTAGTCTTCAAAGAATGATGGATATTTTAAATTCCTAGTACTCAGTGCTAAAAATCTCAGAAGTTTTTTTGCTGGCTCTTGGGATCTCTCTTCCTCAAGTACTGCTCATATGCTATCTCTTCATTTCATGGGTTTGCTCTATGACCATCCCTAGTTTAAGAAAGATTTGACTTGGTAGTACAAATAAATACCGTTTGGAGCATGTAGACCTAAATGTCATCATCTTGCAACATTTTAGTAAAGGGTGACAATATTCTGTTTTGACACAATGTCATCATGCTGCATCCCAGTAGGAAGACGTTATGACACACAGTGCTGGCAAAACATCAAAATGTTAACAATTGCTCTTTAATATTCATGTGTTCTGTGATGCCTGGAGCATACTGATAACAGCAAGTCACAGAACCAGCCAAGATTGCTGTTAAGTGTATTTATTAAATTTTTATACAAACAAGTTCCCACTGAATATTCCTACCCAGGTGAAGGTGAACACATGTCCTCCATACAGATTACCAAACAGAATTCTACCAACCTACCATCTTAATCTACAAGGAAAAAAAATGCCAACTCCCCCTTCTTTTTAATGTTTTTCTTCTGTATTTGCAGTGCATAAAGAAAAATAAACGAATGGTCAGAAATAACTGCGTGAGAAAGTATGACCTTAATATGAGAGATTGGAAATAACATTTGGTAGAATCTATTTTAACTATATTTGAAACTATTTTATCAGGCCTGTATAAGAAAATGATTATCTTCTAAAAATGATCTGAGGATTTTGGAGAGTGTGACTTAGTGGGATAAGATTTCAAATTGAGCAGCTAGCAAGAAATCATCCTGTTTGCTGTCCCAGTTAGTTGGTCTGCACTGAAACCCACAGCTGAGCATCCTTGACAAGCAAATAATCAAGCAGGCAGATTCTTGAAAGCCTGCTGTAGGTGTCTCTGCTTGAGCAGTGGGTTGGACTACATGACCACCAGAGATCCCTTCCAACTTCAACTATTCTGTGATTCTGTGAAAACTGAAAAGGCTAGAAGAAGAAACTTTTATCAATTATCTCACCCAAGGCAAAGGCCCTCACATGA
Source organism: Chrysolophus pictus (assembly GCA_037305975.1). Taxonomy (NCBI): domain Eukaryota; kingdom Metazoa; phylum Chordata; class Aves; order Galliformes; family Phasianidae; genus Chrysolophus; species Chrysolophus pictus. Next base: position 51,700,732 of record CM074578.1, on the reverse strand, counting down.
GTTCACGCTCATAGAAGATGAGACATGCTTCATAGAAGGATGGGTAAAGAAACATGGGCAGCAGACCCAAAATATGTAATGGTCTTGTGCAATGCACCAACAGAAGCTGGAGTAGAGAGGCTGCAGAAGGAGGTTGTCCAGCAGGCAGGTGGAGAGGAACATAGTCTGACACTGGATTGAAGGCAGAGTTTGTACAGTCAGACATTTTTCCCACTGTCCATGTTGGTCCCACACAGCATCACAACAGAAAGCTGCATAAGGGAGCTTATAACGGAAGGGAGACTGACTTTTTACACTGGCAGATAGTGATAGGACAAGGGGGAATGGCTTTAAACTAAAAGAGTGGAGATTAAATTAGATAGTAGGAGGATGGTAGGCTCTGGAATAGGCTACCCAGAGAAGATGTGGATGCCCCATCTTTGGAGACATTCAAGGCCAGGTTGAGTGGGGCCTGGGCAGCTTGAGCTGGCAGGTGGCAGCCCTGCCCACAGCAGGGGATTGGAATTGGGTAGGCTTTGAGGTCCTTTCCAACCCAAGACATTTTATATTGTATGAATGACAGCTCTATTACTCATATTTTATGTTTCATTTATTTTCATCAATCAACTAAAGTGCATCAATTTTTTTAGCCACTGGAAAACATTTCTTTCAAGGCAATGCTAATACACCAGTGAATGAATCATTTGACTGTGCAGAATGATTGATACAAAAGTTATCTGGCATTTTTAAGATGAACATCTTCTGGAACCTTTGACAGTTTTGACAGTTTAAGATCTGTCATTTTCCAGTCTTGAGCTACACTTCTTTTTATGACTTTGTGATTAAAGAGTATTCCAGAAAAAAACTAACATATTCAGAAACATCAAATGATTCTAGAGAAATTTTCAAGCCACAGGTATGCCTTAGTACTACAGGTCAGTATAAACATAAAAGTATGCTTCATCTTCTGCAAACACATAACATTATGCATGCAAATCGATTCTTTGTGAATAAAGCTATTGATTTCTTTGGATCTACCAAATGATTAAAAGTTACTTACTTGCACAAGTAAGTGTGTATACAGAATCAAACCCTTATTAAAAAATATCTAGACATATTGCTCTTTCCTCATGAATTTTCATTAGCTATTAACATTATAGATTCATTATTGTTTCAGCATTTAGTTACTTGCATTAATTTTCTTAAAACTTAAATTTCATCTCTTTCTTTAGAAAGTGAGAGCCAAAGAAAGACTTGCATATTCTCATGGTTTGAACCAAACAATATTTTATTTTAAAGGATTACCATTAATATAAAAATTTGGTCTGGAGCCCATTTCTCCAAGGATTAGTCTCTCCAAAGTTTCTGGCATGTTTAAGTTATACTTGAATATAACGAATGACTGTCATGAAGAATGGCCACAATCAGCAGCTGTGCTATGTGCTCTGCATTGCTATAGGCTGAATCTTGTAATAGCTCAACAACTTCATTTCTTATTGATTTCACTAGGACTCAAGGTGCTTGAAACAAAAGCTGACAAGATGATGACAATTCCACTTTATGCAGCTTCCAAATTTTAACATTTGTTTTGATTTCACACTGAATTGTCTATTATTATACTAAAAAAAATGAACCTGAGAGCCTTTGCCCAAGTAACTCATAGGCTTTAAGCTTGGCTTTCCCTCAGCTGTATGCTCCAGGCAGTGTGAGCTCAAGTGTGCAGCACCATCATCTTGCCTGCTTGGGCAACAGATGGGTTCACACTCCAGTTTGTCCCACTGAGAACATATCTGCACTCTTAATACAATTTCAAGTAATTTCTGGAATGCATTAATTTAAAGATGTATAGGAGAATTGCAGCCCCCTCCCTCTCCCTCCCCACTCCCTCATGCCTCCTGATGAAGCCAAGTATTCAGACCTGCCTTTGCTTGCTGTACAGAGCTATCTGCATGTGCCCAGCAAGCCTGATGCACCCTGACATACCACACATGTGCTGGCCATCTGCACAGTGCACAGGCAGGAGGCTCACTGAGGCACATATTTCTGCCTGTGATTTTCTGGACAAAGAAATGGGAGCCGTGTCCACTTGCACTCACATCATGCTAACTTGGAGTGACCACACACTTGGTCAGTGTGCCAAAGCTGTGGGTCTGCTTGCTCGCTATGAGCTGTGGGATTTTCTCCTTTCATCTCTAGTTACTCTGTTAGAGCCTGCATTGATCTCCATTTGACTCACCTTTCAGAGTCCAGACAGGCTGAGGAAGTGGTTACCCTTTACAACTGCAACCATGTGAAAGTTCTCTGAGCAGAGCCTCTCACGTACTCAATTATCCCTTCACTGAAGTGATTTGCACTGCTGTGGGCGGGTAGACCCGAACTCCCAGTGCACCACACTCATTTATCAGGTGAAATGAGGCAAAGAAAGCAAGGTCAGCAAGTGTCCATGCTGCTTACAAGCTGCAGAACCCTCAGGCCTGTCATTGCCCAGATTACTTAAAAACTCATTCCCTTCCCACTGTATGATCCCCCTTATCAGCAGCCGCTCTCCACTCACTAGTGAAAGGAAGCTTATTCGTTTATGTTGCACTGTCCAAGAGAGCAACTGGCACTGAAGACAAAAGTGCTATCCATGCTAGTGAAATAGGCTTCCTTCAGTCTTAAAATGTCTGCTGAGAGATGCTTATCCTCCTGGTAAGTTTTGATGGAGATCACTGCTGGCAGATGGACAAATCTGGACTAGGCAGATGGAAAGTGATTTCTTAAATATTAATTGGCTTTTTGGTTCTTGGACAAGAAATGCCAATAAACTACACTGTTTGTCTTAGCAACTGTTAGTAAACACTTTAAATCTGTTTTCTTGGAGAATGGAACTTCCTATGGTTATATTTTCTATCTCTTTTTATCTCTTGTTCCTAGTAATGCAAAGTTCTACACAGATTCAAAGAAAAGTAGAAGTGTTTAAGAAAAAAATTCATTACTGTAAGTTTTGTGAAAATGTCTCACGAAAGAAAATAATTCCTATATGTGTCTCAGCTAAAGCCTAGAAAGAAGTCTGTAGGACAATACACTTCAATATTTTTCATGTCATACCAATAACTTGTCACTCTTACAGTCAGTTTTAACCATCAAACTAGGTCTAGACCAAATTTGAAAGGCCTCTGAAGGCAGCAAGTTAGTGAGCACAAGTATCCAACAGGAAAATTTTGACAATCTGGATATGTGTTTTTCAAGTCTAACTTCCAAATTTGATCATTACTCTAATTAAACCTAGTATTAATGTGATTTTCCAGATTTTCATGTCTACAGAAGATATATTACACCATTAAACAGAAAAGATGGTTCTGAAATCATAAGCTATCCAATAGAGCTCAGTTTACAGATCTTTGGAGGAAAATGCACTGTGCTGTCTATATTATACCAGTTAAGATATGGATAAACATAGATATATGCATACACACACAAACACACAGCATCACACCAAATGCTTACATACAAATCTGAATAGTCACCAATTCTGATTACATTTTGTCAGAAAACTGTGTACTTTTAGTTCTACCCTGCAGCAGAGCTGTGAAATTATTACCTGAGACCTGAAATGTTGTAACAAATTAACAGCTCAGTCTATGCCACTAATATTTCTATTACTACCAAAAGACAAGTTACATGATTAGTTTGTGTAGTCCTTCTGCAATACATATAGCAAACAGCCAACTAAGAGATATAATGAAATTTTGAACTGAGTTTTCCATACTTTGAAATTTGATGGAAGAACATGTAGTGAAAAATAATTACATGAATTTTCAGGATCACAAAAAAAAACCTGATTATAAAAATATAAACTAAGTTTAGCTATTCCTCTTCTCCTGTACTTTAAAGGGACACCAGTAGGCCTGCTTGTCCTGACATCATATCTGCTAGCTTTCTTTTGAAACACAAATGCTATTTTCTGCTTCTTATCCATCCTTATTAACAATCAGGATACTCTGGCCTTATTCCACTGCTCTTATTATATGTTTACATCTATATCTACAAGGTGAGCAAGAAACAGGAATGACTGAATTCATATATACTTCTTTCTCAACAAATCTTGAGCTAGTGACAGTCGCGTTCCCCAACCAAGAAGAGGAGGGAGACATGAAGGATAAGGGAAGTGTATCTCTACAGTGTAATGATGGGAACCCTGTCTTTTTTTTTTTCTTTTTTTTTCTTTTTTTTTTTTCTTTTTTTAACACAAAATAGATATTTACTTAGAAATTTTGGGCTTTGTAAATTTAATCTATTTTTTTTAATATGGTTCTTTCAATTTCACTAAGTATCATTTTCTTCTCTCTTAACTAATCTACTCAGTGCAGGACTGACTTAAAAGCACTAACTGTACTTACATGAGCTCTTCCACGGAGAGCCTAGCATTGCCAACGGCACATCTAAGAACATTTCTTGCAAATACTCTTGGAGCCACTTTTCCATCCTTCCTGCTGGAACAATGCAAATATTGTTAATTACTGTGAATTTCTTCAATTTCTTGGATGTATACACAGTATGAACTGCACAGTTTAAAGTTCCTGTATTATTTATATAGCAGTCCTGGGGACAGACTTTGACTTTATGTTGATAGATGCATTATGGCTTGGCAAAGTGACCAAAGCTCTGACCTTTGCTGATGGTCCTCAAAATCACGTTAGGTTGGGCTGCAGCTTTGGGGAGGCACATGTCTCTTCTGCAGTGTACACATCTCTCTTTTTTTTGGCTAATGAGGAAAGGGACAGTGTCACCGGGCTTGAGATTTCCACTTAGAATACATCCGCTTGTCATGGGCAGTAACAGATGAGAAAAAATGGAAGGGAGACTATAGGGTGCTTGCCTTCTAGACAGCACCCTCCAGTAACTGACATCAGTGGGATTTCAGATCAGCTTTTCTCTTGTTGGAATAGTAATGTTTAACCAGCATGTAAGGAACTGAAAAAGAAAGCAGGGAAAACATGTTCAGTGCCTCACTCCATGACCCTGCGATTTTCATTTTTTATCTGTCTCATCCTTTTTCTCTTCTATTTAGTGGTAAGTACTTTGCAGCTGGGATTACCTCCCACATTCAGTGCATGGTGGGGCCCCGATCTCAGAAACTGTCTAATGGCTCAGGTAAAATGATCCAGAGCAAAAGTTACAGTTCCTTTCTGTTTTGAAGCTGATGAAAATATGCCAAAGGCTAAAACTGCACACAGAGTCACACTGAAACCAAATAAAATATTCAAAGACAGACCAAAGACCTTTCCCTGGCTGCACAACTGCTGAATTCTCTTTTCATATGCAGAGTTTTTAGGGGGCTTTCGTTAACAGCTCAGTTTTTTTTTTTTTCTCATTTTCTGTATGCTTGGTCTGATTGTCCCTGTTCTGAAAGTTGTTAGTAAGGATGAAACAAGGAAGCAATCTAAAAAGGAAAGCTGCATTTGCTGAACTGGCAGGCTCTGAGGAAAACATGTATTTTTCATGCATGAGACAAATGCAGGGTCTTGCTTTAAGAAAGGACGGAGCTTTGATAGAAATCTTCGCATCCAAGAGTACTCGCCCTGTTGAGAGCTAAATATCTTTGATGAATATGGAGTGCAATGTGGTGCACAGATGACAGAGCAGGCGCTTAGAAAGTACAAAACAAAACAAAAAAATCCTAACCCTTGGACAGTGAGATTAAGCAGATAGGATGATACTACACAGAACTCTGAAGACACTACATGAGCGGACACACACTAAATCACAGCCTTTTATAAAGTCATGCAGGCTGCCATTTCAGATCTATCATCAGCTCTGGTGAAAATGATGGAGTATCTGATGAGTGGGTGCAGTGCCATGCTAGTCGACGGGTATGAATGTAAACAGGCAAGAGATTACACAGGAGCTTCAGGATTGGCCTGCTGGGGTCACAGATCAGATTTAGGAACATGGAAACTTTCTTCTTTTTTTCTGTGATTTCTACATCTTCGTCATAATTAGTGATTTGCCTGCCTATCTGGGTCTGGACTACTACTGAAGAGTTATAAAACAGCTCTTGTGGGAGCAGAAGGTGAGATTGTTAAACTCCAACTTCTTTCAAGGATTCAGGAAAGAAAGTTGATTGGGTGGAGAGATAAAAGCATGCATGAAATCTCTTCTTTTCTTGTTCAATCAACACAGGCCTCCTCTGGTCAGCAGAGGTCTGGATGCTGTCAGCCTTCGCAGTGCTATCTGCACTGAACAAGTATGGAAGATGCTTCTGCCATGAAGTCGTTCATCTTGCATGCAGAATCTGTTGACGAACAGTGCCTTCTGTGTGGTCACAGTGTGACCAAGCAAATTTCTTTTAGTGGGTAGAGATTATTCTAGTGGCTTTGGCTTCTCAAACTGAAAACAACTTGTTTGAGCAGCAATCTGTTTATTTAATCATTTGCCATACAGTGTGCATAGCTATCAGGTGGCAAAAATCCACCTTACTCCGTCAGACAAAGCTAACATTTTGTAAATAATTTTTTCTTATCTCACTTCATCTTTGAGGAATTAAATCCCCCCTGATATCAGATCTTTTTCTCTCAAGGTTCCTCAGATGAAAACATGCTGCAGCTCTATAGTTTTCAAACTTGTGCTTGTCTATCAATTATATTGTTTTTGTTTCAAGGCACCAAGTCAAACTCTGTCCTCGCTTACACTCATGCAACCACAGAGACTTCAGTGTGGCTGCAATCGAGGATAGAATCTGACCGATCATGTTTGTTTTTAATGGGAATATACATAATTTAATGTTGCCTTATCCTTTATTTCAATCTCCCAGAGTAGTCTTAAGAATCAGATGTTGAATCTCAAGAGACTTCTCCCTTGTGAAATATTCTAAGTATGTCAGAAAAAAATGTTTTGTCAATTCCAGCTTGTTGTTTCACCCCAGCTAGCTGGCTGGGCAGGCTCAGCCACTCTACACTGCCATGCAGACTGGGAGGTTGGAGCAGGGATCGTGTGGGCAGGATGGTGGGGTCATGTGCTAGAACAGATTGGATGGACTCCATGTATTGTAGAGGACAGTGTATTTGGTCATCTGAAGGAAGAGAAGGATGCATGCCATTTGTCATTCAGGTCTTCATTTAACTAATTCAATAGAGAGAAGTTGGTGTTAAGGCTTATACTCACCATCCTCTGCCCTGCCATTGTACCAAAGGCATCAGAGTAAAAGGCTGAGAGACTTGGAACTGTTGAGCCTGGAAAAGGCTGAGAGGGGATCTTACCAGTTCTTATAAATATCTAATGGGTGGGAGTCATATTGATGAGGCCAGGTTCTTTTCAATGGTGCCCAACAACTGAACAAGGGGAAATAGGCACAAACTGGAACAAAGGAAGTTCCATCTGAAGAGAAGAAATAAGTTTTTTACTTTGAGGGTGACAGAGAACAGGAACAGGCTGTACAGAAGGGCTGAAGAGCCTCCTCTGGAGGTATTCAAGATCCACCTGGATACTTTCCTGTGCAACTTACTCTGGGGAATCTGTTTTTTCCAAGGGTTGGACAAGATAATCTTCAGAGAACTCTTCTAGCCTCTACAATTAGGTGATTCTGTAAGTCGTGGTGAACCTGTGAAGTTAAAGGAGCAGGCAGCTTTGTCTTGCCAACCTCCAGATCTAGTCATGCCTGCTGAAGAGTTCCACACTGACAAAAAAATCCTCCATCAACATAGGCCCATCTAATATATTGGTTAAGCATTCTTGAAAATAAAAAGAATTAGTTAATATACTTTTTGCTTTGCTTATCATTAAATTTAAAGAGCAATTGGGCTTTCTGTATCCTTTCACAAAACTGACCCAGAACCTGCAGATAGTCTGGAAAGTTGTCATGTATTACCAATGTACCAAGAGATTTCACAAGAAAAGTGGAGCTTTGTTTTGTAGATTATACGTATTACAACAGCAAAGAGAAGACTTCTAGCCATGGTCACAACATTTAAGAACATTCCTTGGTTAGAGATGGCTTAGAGTCGTGCAGTTTGAGAAGACATCAGGTTTTTGTTCACATGCTGCTGTGAGGAAGAGGACCGGCATACTCCCAGCACTACATGAATCCACGGAGGTGCTTAATGAGAGTGTGTCAAATCAACTAAAACAACTGCTTTGGGGATAGACAAACTCTTCCCTTAGAAATCATGAAGTTGTGAGCAGAAACTGTGTGTGCTAATGAATATTTTAAACTGAAGCTTGTCTTTGATACGAAAGTGTGATTGTTCCACTGAGGTTATATTTCATAGCACTTCAAATGGTCAGATCTGCATATTGCCCTTGTCTTGGGACTTAGCCCTAGAGACCAAAATAATACGATAGATGCCTTAGCTCAAAATGAGCAGGGGAAACAACCAAAGCAAAGAAGCAGACAGAGAAAGCAATAGACAAAGAGACAAACGATAGAAAGCAGAACCAGACGTAGACATGAGAGGTCAGCACACAAAATATTGTGAGGGGTGAGCATGAAAAAAGAAAATTCTTCCAAAGGAAGTCGTTACCTAAATGGTTTCTGAGAAAGCTGCAGGGCTCCCTCATATGGGCTCCTCCTGCAATATATACTCTTGCTCACTTGATTTTGGCTTTGGTACACAAGGACATGCATTAACAGAGCAGTCATGAACCACAGTGTTTGTCGGGATATAATTATCTGTAGAAATTTTTATTCAACTATAATTTTAATGAAGGTTTGCCATAGAAATTATTAGGGTTTGTTATAATTGAAAGTAGGTGTAGCAAACATAAATGAGCACAACTTTATTTTGACCTTACTTCACTGACTGTTGCTTCACTTAACAACAGATATACTCAAATGTCTTACAGAATTACAATGTACAAGAACACATAGTCACAATAACAGAAAAAGAGAGGGAGGGATATATTAAACTATGAATGCTATCAAAAGTAAAGCCATGATATTGTAACAGAGGAAAATAAATAATAAGTAATTTCAGTCAATATTCATTGACATTTTGATGTTTTCTTTTAAAATGCAAACCCTGTCTTGTAGATTATTAAAAGAAAAAAAAGTATTACAGAAAAAAAAAGCACCTGTTCTGGGCCATTGGAATAAATGTTATATTTTGCGTATGTTTCTAAAAATTACAGTGCAATATTATTACTATTAATTTCAGTGGCCTGAAAAATTCAATATCTACCTTTTCGCTAGGGAACTGTTTCAGATTTTCTACTGTCCTCAGGTGGTCTCTCCTGACTTACCCTCAGAGTTGTTACCATCAGCATGGATGTCACCATCAGACCAAGAAAAAAAGAATGCTTCATTTTCTCATAGGAAATACTAGGGAGCAAGCTGGTTGTTTAATTTAGGGATATTAATAAGTGTGTTTGAATATTCAAAAATAAGAAGGATCCTCACTTTTTCAGTCAAAGTAATGATGTCTCATCCTTAGTGTAAATGAAACAGACCTCTTTCAGCTCTTCTCTTTCACATCCATAAGATGCTTTTTATATAGCTCTAGACATTTCCAGTCACTGATTCAAATGTAAGAATGTTATGTCTTAGTATGTATTTTTAGGATGAGATTTATACTAGTCTCGACTGAGTCTTAGCAGCCAAAGTCAGCTCCAAATCTAAGAGAAGACTGGAAGAAAGGATGTGAATGGTGAATGTCCTCTGTGTGCCTGGGTCTCAAAGCAGGTCTCACAGGCAAACCCTGCCATCGGTCACTTCTTGCTGGCTGGCCTTTATTCAGGAAAGCTTCAGCCCTCATGACTGAAACAAAACATCCTCGAGGAACTTATGAATAAGTCCATTTGCTTCCTGCCTCAAACACTTCTAAAACATTAACCTGAAGCATAAACGTTTCTGCCTTTCATTTCCTTGGGGATGACAGGAGAGAGAGACTGAGACTGATTGCAAAAGCTGTAGTGCTTGTCTGAAGTTTTTAGCCTGACTCTGGTCAGGCCCCAGGTGACCAGCTAATGAAAATAATTCAAACTTTACCAAAACAAGAGCCATTTATAATGTGGAAATTCTAGACAGACAGCTCCACAAAACCCTGGGAACAAACAGGGAGATAAATCTTTGCAAGAAAAAACACCCCTACCTTACGACTCACAAGGTCAATTCTAATTAGCATCACAGGGCACAGCCCCCACATGTGGCAGAAAATTAGTCGGTGTTAACTTTTTTTTTTTAAATACATCCATACCTGCTTGCTTTTTCCTCTGGAGTGATGTGGTATGAGGAAACATTTGGATTGGGAAATATTAGAGAGGCTTTTCAAATCCATGTCTTTTACATAAGAAAACTTTGGGATAATTTGTAAGAACAGTTTCTATAACCATAAATGAACGAGGAAGAAAGAAACCCTGGAAAATGGGTAAAAAAAATTCCTAATTTGAAATAAGCACAACAATGACATGAAGCAAGACACTAACAGCGCAAGGAACACGCATGAAGGAGTAAATGGACTGAAGATCTCCACTAACAAAACAGGAAGCTTTCAGATGCCATAAATGTCCCAGAATCAGGAAAGGGAAGAGGGCTTTCATACCAATGCACACAGGCCTGGCCAGTACCTCTGAAGCAGAGCCTGAGGTAGGCAGTGACTGGGTGCCATGGCACATAGAAGTTATCTACTTGGGCTGGTGTCCCCAGAATGGGAATTCAGCTGCCATTTACTAAGATATCTGTGAAGACGCTAATTACGTTTCTGCTTCTTGTTGACATACAGTGATTGGGAAAGTCACTTCTTAGTAATTCCTGCTTTCTGAGATGTTTTAGACATGTTCTAATTAAAAAGCTTGTAAAACTTATTAAATGTGTGACATCGAGCCATATCATAGAAGCATAGAATGGCCTGGGTTGAAAAGGACCACAATGATCATCTAGTTTCAACCCCCTGCTATGTGCAGGGTCGCCAACCACCAGACCAGGCTGCCCAGAGCCACATCCAGCCTGTGCTGGATGCCTCCAGGGATGGGGCATCCATAACCTCCTTGGGCAACCTGTATCAGTGCTTCACCACCCTCTATGTGAAAAACTTCCTCCCTGTCTCAGTTTAAAACTATTCCTCCTTGTCCTATCACTATCCACCCTCATAAACAGCCATTCCCCCTCCTGTTCATATGCTCTCTTCAAGTATTGGAAGGCCACAATGAGGTCTCCCTGGAGCCTTCTCTATCCTGATCCCATGTATTACAGACAACAATTCTGTATTTTTATCTCAGTGTTCAGTCTCAGTGAAAGGTAGTACTTCTCAATTTTGCTTTTCTAGGGTCAACACTTGAGCAAAAGTCTTGCCTTGCTATGTATGTGCTATCTAACTGAACAACGCATGCAGAGGATACTATATTAACGTTATGGAGGGGAACATTTTAAAGGCATTTTTTTATTTACAAAATAAGTGAAAGAGAAAAATATTATATGTAATCTAAAAATAGATCCATATTAAAAAAAAAATCTCAGCATATGGTTGCTCCCTTGAAGTTCTCACTGCTGGAAGAGAATTACCTATGAGAGTGATGTAGGCTTCTCACTATGCATAAAATTCCTAAATGCTGATTGCTGTATCATGTTGCACAGTGTGCAAGAGTAGCACGATACATTAATGCCTGCACTATCTCTTGAAAACAGTTTTCAAAACATCTGTGAAATTACTGATCGAAGTCAGGTCTGGGCTTTTGTGTCCAGGTGTTCATTATTTTGACAGGTCTCATTTCAGTGCGTTGTTAAAACTGCCATGAATTAGCAAAATGAAATGAAAATAGAAGTAAACCCCTTGGGAGTGTCCAATAGTGTGATTCTGCTGCTTTCTAGTTTCCCTTAGCACAGCTGTCAAGAAGACATCACAAGCACAGGAATTTAGGAAAAATACACCCAAAGTCTTTTGGTGTCTGTGCTTGAGGGAAGAAATATGTTAAACTTAAAAAAATAATAATAATATTAAACTAGTCAAAAGAGTCTGGGGAAAATTTTGACAGTCTGTTACTTTTTCAATATGAGATCTCTTATTTTTAAATGGCAAGATAACGCATTATATGTTTGTTTGTTAAATAGTACCAATTATCTCAGGCCACAGGTGTTCTTTATGGGATGAGAATTCATATGAAATAATAAAAAATGGGGGAAAAAAAAGGATCTATGAAGATCTATAGTTCAATATATACTAGGCCAATAGTCAAGAAGTGGTGGTAGAAAAGGCATCATTATCTGTGCCTACTAACCAGCTTTCAAGTTTCAGATATAAGTTCTCATGACCCCAACTTTGTATCAGTGAAACTGGTATCATTGCCAGGACTTTCCTGCAGAGAAAGATGTCGGTGCTGCCGTGATTAGAGGTGGGCTACATCTCTCTCTACTAGAAGTGCTCATGTCCACCAGCTGAAAACTTCTGGGATGCTAGTGAGAGCAGTTGCTTTCCCAAGGGAAGCCCTGGTCTGGGCACCAGCAGTGACCATGTTCCCCTCCTGTCTGGCTGAGTGATTATACAGCTTCCCTAATGAAATGTGTCAGCAGTTTTCATGGCTGGAGTGGGGCAAAGTGAAGGGCTATGTCCCTTTACTGCTCATCTACAAGCGCTTTGTTTTACCCAAAACGCATCATTTCCAGGGTTGTTTGGGAGTAGCTTCAGCCCTTCCCTACCTGTTCCTGACAGTTACTGTAGATACCTTCAGGATATCACATATATAAGCTTATCAAGTCCTTCTGATGACTAGATTGTCATCTTTGCAGTGATGGACTGAAACAAATTAATGGAATCATTATTTCACTGTTATTGGTTAAGATGGGGCTGTGTTTGCTGAAATGCTTTTTGAAAATGTAACACTTGTTATTTTCTGAGAACAATGCTTCAGAAGGAAATCAATACAGGCATAGGGTGAGTCTTCCACTAGCTCAGCAGTCTGGTAACCAGCTCAATCATATAAAGAATAAACATTCCTTTAAAGAGTGACTCTATGTCCATGAGACCCTTTAGCCTGGTATCTGAGTTACAAGAAGATCACATAATAGCAAGAGAAGGGAAAACTTGTGTCTATTTATCTATTCTGTTTATATCTTTTTCCTAATAAATCCTTTGAGAAAGAGGAAACATTTGCTTGGAAATTTTTATGGATAAGCTAAAGGCTACCAATTTCCAGAAAACTGGCCTTTTCGAAGACAAATTTTTGAAAGAAGGGGGACAGATAGGAACTGCAAAGAGCATTTGATTCCTTATGACCAAGTCACTCTGTTGTGGTTTGAAGATCAAATTAAGGTACAAAAAGATATATTTAAATAACATCTAAAGTTTGGCTTTCTTTCAGATAAGCAAGTATGTTGCAGTTGAGTAAAGCTAAAAGATTTCCCTGTTCCCATGCACTGCAGGTTTTAAAGAATGAGTGCCTTGGCACTTTGTATAGGTCAAGCTAAGTGGTATCATAGGTTAAGTTCTGGCATTCAATCTAAATGTCCTCATGTTTGTGCTTTACAGCCAGGTTTAGGCTGTACTTGAATAATTGCCTGCACCCGAACAAAGAGTAATCACTGCACAGGCCTCATCTGAGAGATTTCCCCCATTTTCTCTGCTTTCCCAAGTCAGAAAAATGCCATTTCAAAGTGGTACACAAACCACAAGGCACTTGGAAAGAATACTGACTTTAGGGCTGAAATGCTGCATGTCATGAAACATTTTTGTTAAAAAAAACTAGTTACTGGTTTAGGAGCTAGTGGCATGTGCAGGCTGACTGGAAAATAATGACACTCGATTGCTCCTTACAAAATCTGTCTTGTAAGGTTAGTGGTTTTTTGTTGTTGTTGTTTTTGTTTTTAAGCAGTATAAGAAAGGTTCATCATTCTTATTAACTTTGAGTGACTCAGGGCTTTCATTAATCACCTCCTAGGAAAGCTCTTGGCTGCATGGGTTATGTGTCAGCTTTCTCTGCTTAATGTGCTAGAATAGTCTTGAGCATTGTTTATGTTTGCCTCAGTGTAATCACTTAGCAGATCTCCAATAATGATATTGTTCAGACCCAGATGACCCAGTGTAATCAGCTAAACGTCTATATAGGGTTCTTGATGTTGGAATTTAGTACAGGCTTTAAATGAATCAGTGTAAGAAAAATTCTTCAAGAGAAAGTTAAGAACAAGAACGCAAACTGAACTGAGTCAGATTTTGCAAGTAACATTAGATGTAGTGGGTGTGCTCAAAAACTTTCTCTTGGCTTTCCAGATTTCAAAGAATTTCAAGATTTCCCCTATTTTTACAAGAAGCAATTCTGCTACTTGCCAATTCTCCCTCTCAGCTCTGAAGGGAACAGTTCGTGTGCACTCGGTGCTGGAGCAAACAAAAGAATTCCATAGCTTATCCACTCTAAGAGCTCTGGTGTTAACATTTTTAATCCCTCAGTTGTTTTTCATCTTAGATAGGGAACCTGCTCTAATCAGTGCTGTCAGCAGATTTATCTCACGTGTACCACAAAGGACGCAGCTTCCATTTTGTAAATTTGCGTTTGTTTTCCAGAGACCAATCTTCTATAGGACAAGGGAGAATGATTTTAAACTAAAAGAGAAGGAGGAAATTTTTCACTTGGGGTGGTGAGGCACTGCAACAAATTGCCTGGAGAAGCTATGGATACCACATCTCTAGAAGCATTCAAGACCAGGTTAGATGAGGCCCTGGGCAACCTAATCTTGCATGATTTAGTGGCAGGGACTGTGCCCACAGTGGAGAGTTGGTACTAGATGATCTTTGAGATTCCTTCCAACCCAAGCCATTCTATATTCTATGATGCACTGTCCTTGCATCTCCCATAGGGGATGTAAGATTAACTCATTAAATGGAATGAGCTAGATGTGACATGCCATACACTAAAGTTCAGGTTTTCAGAAGAGCATCTGTATGCACCCTCATGTCTCACCTGGACAGAAGATAGTTCTGCACAATGCCATTTCACATGCAGTTCTGTGGAAGACTGCTTTGGGTTATATATGCCACCAAGAAAATTTTTAAGTGGGCCTAAATATTTCAATCTGTCTTATACTATCTCAACATTGCTGATGTTAGTTTCTTGAGTATTTTGCTAAGTGTTTTTGTGATATTGAAAGTGACTCTTTGAGTGTTTTCAAATCTGCTATGAGAGCATTTGATGGGAAATACTCAGGCATATAGAGACCTCATTTAAATGTAACCCAGTCCTTGGAGAGAGGAAGATGTGGCTTGCATTGAGGTTAATGAACTGACTGGCAGAGAAGTGTATTTTAACCCATGTGAACTCAGGGAAAATTATCCCCCTGAAGGCTGACTCTGAAGAAATTCCCATATCTCCCATTGAAAATGTTCCCACCTTCTGCTTTTCAACAGAAAGAATGCCAGAAAGGCCTTTTATGCTAAAGAGTTAAGTCATGTTATTTCTACTATCCTAGCTAAAAATGCCTCATTGCACTATTTCAGCTAGTAATATTGCCACATTATTTGTTTTTGAGTTTCTTCCAATAGAAATACCACAAAAATGCCATTTCTTTGGGGTATTTAAACTATGAAATTCTTACAAATTGTATATATCAACATAGTTCAAATTGGTACCAAGGATTTTTTTTTTTTCTAAAACATTACCAAAGATTTGTAGATGTCTTTCCTTTCCATTTTGAGAAAGCATCATCAGGTTAGAGCTTCTGCTGGAAATACTGTTACCAGAAGAGGTGAAGAAAAATTAATTACTGAAAAAAAGGTATTAAACATAGTATTTGCCCCAAAAGAAAATAAAAATCCTATCTTTCCTAGAGAGCAAGATGGGCTAATATATTTAAGCTTGACAGACAGTTAAATAGATATCTTTCTGGATGATTTATTTGTATTCATTATTATAACTCCTGCAAACTCTGTTACTCTGGTGGGTACTGGTAGGAAAATCTTCTGTTAGGATATCTTCTGATTTAGAAATATTTCGTTACGTGAATAAAGAAATATTTCCTTCATGTCTTTGTTAGTCTTTTCATTTTACTTCTTTGAGAGATCCAAATACTGTCTGCAAAGTATTAATTACTGTGGCAACTCCAAAATTCAGAAGGAATCTAGCTAAGGTGAGAAATTTTACAAACAAATATATGGAGAGTCACTCTGTGAGAATTCAAGCCCATGACACTTTCCTTAGACAAGATGCATATCACGGTTGTGTTATGAGCATTGTCAGCGTGCAGTCTCAGAGATTCACTGGGTAGTACAGATGGCCAAAAGTAGGTTTGGGGAGCAGTAATGATGGTTAGTGAGGAAGCTAAATGATTTTGAAAGAAGTTGGTTGGTGTGTGTGAAATTGGAGGAGAGAAGGATGGATCAGATGGTGTGTAGTGCCAAGCTACTTTCTTGTTAGGTATTTGCTCTGATGCTCCTAAGATGTGTTGAAAAAATCTGGAATATGAATTTCCTCCATTTTATGAAAATCAAATGTGAAGCTGAGCACCAGATTCTGTTCTTCCGATTTGAAAAAATTTGAGTTAAATGGGGAAGATCTACCTCTCACTGCTTACTGCAAGTGTTCATACTGGACCATGAGGCTGAACAGGCTCCCCGTCCTTCCCATGCTGCTTTTCAATCTAATTTCTGCTACCTCTAAGTAGTAAAAGTAATAATTGTCTTTGCATATAGATTAAGAAAACATTTTTATACTTGAGTTTATTAAACACATTTCCACTTTGCATCCAACACTGTAATAACTCAGCACTACCACTGTCTTTGATTTTTCTTCAGTTCCCTTGTGTTGCTCATTTAAAGAATATGGTTCTACAGCATCTCAGGGGAGCAGTCTGTGCTGGCAAAAGCTGAGAAAGTCTGAGAAGTGCACCAAAGCGAGGATGGCTGCAACCTAACAGTCTCGGAGTTTGAAAGCAATTCCCAATCTAAGAACCAGGATGGGCCCCAGTTTAGTACTGCAAAACACAGATATCAAGCAGAGGCTCACTTACTTACTCAGATTGCCCCTCAATTCCTGTGGCTCCACAGAGCAATCACCACATCACACATAGATGCACAGGATGTTAGAAATGGACCTGCAGAATGACCACAGAAACAAACAATATGTAGGTAGGCCTTTTCACTCCGGCAAAAAAATGGCTTTTTCAATACTATTTGGCACACTTCTGAGCTGTTGAGTAACTGGGTTAGAATTTTTTGTTTGTTTGCTTTAAACAAAATGGGATTGTTATTGTGCAATTGCATTGTTCTGGGTTGCAGACAGCTTTTGCAGGCTGTCTGCAGCTTTGTATTTATAAAGTATTTGTGTTTTTAAAACAAAGGTCAGCGATCATGCTATCAGGTCATTACTGTATCTGTGTCACTGTGGGATCAGAGCCCGCTGATAACTGGGTCACCAACTCCTCTTTTCTTACACCAGCAGCTCTAGTGCAGCCATCTGCAGGGCTGAGGCCTTACTGCAGGTGAGCTGAGGCCTCCTCCCTGCTCCAGCCACTGCGCAGATCAAGGTTTCCTTCCCCAGGTGTTCCCTGTCCAGACAGGCAATGGAGCTTGATTTAGTGCTGCTAGTAATCAGTGCCTGCAGATGAATTAAAAACAGGACTGTAAATCTTGACATGCTCTTTCATCCACGACATTTTGGTTCTTAACATCAAAATAGATTGACATTCCTCTACCACATGGCAGGGTTGGGTCTTGTTTTCTGTTGAAATTGAAGACTCCAGCCACAGCTTCATTTTGTAACAGTATAGCATGTGGGAAGAGGCTGAGTGACGTGTTGAATAGAGTACTGGCTTTGTTCCTCTGGGATCCAGGTTTTCAGTTGAATCTCAAGTCCTGTGTTAAATGAGTAGTCTCTGCTTCGTTCCTGGGGGAACATCAGTCTGCTTTAGAAAACCACGGTGAATAATCCAGCAGTCAGTAGCTGAAAGCCAGGAATTAGATTCTCAGAGCAAGTTAAATGTCTTCCTCCAGACAGAGGATCCCTCCTGCTTCTCCAGGCTCAAGTCAAAAGCCTCCTGATGGGCATCTTGTCCACAGCAAAGCCAACGACACTTCTGAGAGAGCTAGTCTCAACAGCAACAACAACAAAAAGTGGTCAAGCCTCTTGATTTGGTGCTTTCTTGTAACAGGAACATAATTCTCCTGCTTGAGTTTGCTAACGCTCCTTCCAGATGTCACTAATATTATTCACAAATGAACTAAAAAACCCTTTGGTCCAAAAAAGCCTTTACAGAGCACCTCCTTCTTCAAAAGCCATTGGACATATAAACCCTGGAATGTCTTGCACTCTTGGGTTTAGTTCAAAAAATCCCAAACAGATCCAGCTGTAACGCTTTGTGAATATTACACAGAGCTTGTTTTTATGAAGGGAAATTGGCCCACAACTGATACCAGAATCTGATGATCAATTTGTCTAATCACTTTAAATGAACAGAATTATAGGAACAAGACTGTGGAGCCATATATGTGCTTTGGGCTCTGACACAAGTACAAGCATTCTTGAGAGACTGCAAGAACCCACTAATGTAGAAGAGAGGAGCCCAAGATTGGGTGCTGGAGCTAAGCTCTGCAGAAGAGCAACCATGTTCAATGCTGTGTGCTGGTTGTTAGCTAGCTAGCTCAGAATACCATCACTTTAAGGTACAAACACAACGTATAGTATGGAAATTATGGAATGGAATAGTAAACACTGGGGGAAGTATGATAAGACAACAGTTTTCATTAGCATGAGATGAATACTAAAAAGGCTACTCGGATCATATGAGCTTTATTGCATGTTCACTCACTGACCATTTTTCATTGTTCTAAGAACAGCTAAGAAATGGCCCGTGTCCCAGTCTTGCTGTTTAACTATGAAATATTCCACCAATGCCAATAGACTTACTCAGCCTTCATGAAAATCTGTGTGTAGCCCAGTGTTGTCCAAATGTTGACAACTCAGCACATAGTTCTTAACAGTAAGTTGGACCCCACAACATGCAGTATCTGTTGAACATTGACCAGCCAGGATGTATTGCTTCTGGAAAAAGGCTAGAAGAAAAAAGAGGCACCTAATTCAAGGCTGTAATAAGAATGCAGGTGTCCATGTACATTACACAAAGCAGTGATATGCAGAGGGCTTTATCCATCCTAGTGGGATGGATAAAGAGTGGCAAGATGAAATTGCCCAAGGACATAGAAACACATCTTCCACGTCCAAGTTTGCATCTCTTCATTTGGCTATATAGATATGCATGTTTTTTCTGGAGGCAAGAATCTTTACACAGCTCTGTGCTACATCAGACTAATAAAGGCTCTATTTCTGTGAAGGGAAGTAAAAATGAAATGAGTTCTTTCATTTAAACTACTGTTTCAACTTTTGAATAGGTCTGAGTGACTTGATAAATGCTGCTTGTAGCCAAATACATACAAAGCAGTTGTATGAAATTTTGTGGTGTACCAGAGAGGGTAACAGCCTCTTCCTTTCTTATCATCAATGAAATTTAGTTCATCTTTCATGTAACAACTCTTACACCATCATATCTGTTCTCTTCTTTCCTTCAGCTCCTCCTTTCCTCCCTCCCTTCCTGATGACCTTTCTCAAAGCTTAATGCAGTCTTCCAGGTCTTACCACTCAGCAACACCAGCACCCCAGTCACCTGAAATATCTGTGCTAAAGCTTCAATTCCCTATTAGTCTTCATTGTATACACTAGAAAGAACTGCCCCAATTAATAATGCTTCAGATTAAAACTTACCTAGGCTTTCAGCCACTTAAGAGTTGTCAAGCGTTGTACTTACAGTTGTAAAAAAGGCCAGATTGAAGTGTTAACAATTGCTTTTTTTTTCTTTTTTTTTTTTTCTCCAGAACACTCATTTGTTATTAACCTCTCAGCTAAAAGTGTGATGACTGGAGTGTTACTTCAGGGAGATTGATAAGAGTGCTATGTCTCAGCAAAGGGGAGGGGTCAGTAACTTAGAGCTATTTGTTTTAGATAAGCAATTAGGCCAATGTTATCAAGTTTGTGTTGGGGAGAAAAGAAAAGGCATTTAATTCAGACACTTCATTAGGCACTTGAGTGGATTATCAGAAACATGCAGAGTAATTTAGCTGCAGTCTCTCCTGTGTACATGTCCAGGTTTGAAAATCTTTGACTTCATTTTCCGTAACAGAAACCAAATGGACAAATTACCTAATGCTAAATACATAAGAAAGAAGAAAGGCTGTTTAAGAAAAAGGGAGATGTAACAGCAACATAGTTATCAGCTACCGCTAATGGATGTGCACACCTGTAGCATCCTTGAAATCATATCAAGCAGCAATGCTTGAACAAAAGACCAGAGAGTCCTGTGTTTAAGGTAATAATTACAGGGAAAACTGGATGAACAGCATGTTGTGGTCCTAACTGTATCTAAACACAAAGTCAGGTGTTTTAAAGCCACTCTTTAAATCAAAGCATATTCCCCTTTCATTATTGGACCTTCAAAGCAGAGCGAATTCATAGAAAATTTTAGGACTTTAAAGTCCTTTCCTATACATTAAATCATCAAAGAGTTTTCTGCATATATCTTGGACTGGCTGATGGCCAGTCAGAAGAGACAGGACTAATTCACGGTATCTGCTTAGTGTTTCCATGGCAAAAGAAAGCATGGTGGATAGGGACCAATCTACATAGGTTGCTCTGAAAGTAATTCTTCCTATTTATTTATATGGAAAATACAACAGATACAAAGAACACAATAATACTGTTTGATATAGAGAATTCTCAGCTATGAAATGCTGGTTTTCAACATAATCACCACCATTTGCCAATTTGTGCAGATGAGTCAATTAAGACACTCTTCATTTCATGGTGTGACAGCTGTGCATGGCCATCTGGAACATGGCTCACCTTTCATATTGCTGTCATTGCTGCTGAAATGCACCACTTACCACCTCACTGTGCTCACATCCACTGTTTGGTTTCCATACATGCTCAGCAAACTTTGATGAATACCAATGGATGCCATTTTTTCCACACAGAAGAATTTAGTGACACATTTTTGCTTCAAATGTCATTTTGTCAGACTGCCCCTCTGCTGCCATCTGTCTCATGACAACAAAATGTAATGGAATATTGGCAGGAAGGTTCAGCCTCCACTGCCATACCACCAACATACACCTCTGACTTTGTGGACCAACATAATAAAATGGGAAGTGTTACTTTCAGAGCAGCCCTTGTACAACTGCTATCTGTGTTTGTCTGAGCACTGGAGAACACAAGTGCCCATTGTCTGAGGACTGAGATTCCTTTTAAAACCCAAGTCACCACAGTTCTTGCACTTAATATTCTTGCTTAGGCCAAAACTGCTAGAATATCCATTCCTTGTAAAAAAAATCTTTACTTAAATAAGTCTATGCCTCTCTCTCTCAAAGGAAAAACACCTTCAAGCTTTGTTTTGCATTTTCATAGATCTCTTAGTATGGCAAAATATAGGGGGAATTACAGAACTGACAATCTCTTTAAGGAGACAGATCACCATGAAGGTGGCTCACTAACTTCCCTCTGACAGATGTTGCAGCTATGGTGATACCAAGCTCTTGCCTCAAGGTGATGGAGCTCAAGGTCACTCTTTCAGTTATATGTGAGAAGACAAAGCCAACATCCTTCAGATTCTCCAAGGCATGTACAGTGGAGGGAAAAGCCCTTATAATATGCCAACCAATGAGGTTCACTTATTCCTGTGGGTGATGCACTCATAAGATATGTACTGCTCTGTTGAGCTGCTTTACAGTATAATTTTCTGGCACTGCTTGCCATTCATAAAGCCAGGTGGATAGTCTTTAAATGAATGGAAAAAGCTACTAGTCAGAAAAAAAGAACAAGCTCTGCAAAAGAAAATATAAAGCAGCTACTTAAAAAACAAGTGCAAAGAAATTTTTAATGTGATACAGACTTTGTATCAGTAGCAGTTTCATATAAAGTTCAAGTCTAGCTCCTACACAGAAGTTCACAGCAGAAGCTTCTGCAGTGTAATGAGCAAACTTGTGCCTGGCTCATTGCATAAAATTTTGCAGCCCACCAATTGTGTTCCACCTGTCTGAGTATAAGTGCAGAGCAATTATTTCTATTAGCAGTAGGCTGGGGAAGAAAAGAGAAATCCATCTCATTGCTGAACCAAAGCTAGAGTAACAGAAGGCAGACACTCCAACTGAGGAAGAGAATTGTTTCTTCCTACCTTCCATGACAGAATGGGTTCGTAAGTGAATTTTTCCCTACCAGTTCTGTGCTTAGAATCCAATAGGGCACTCAGTGGCAAAAACAATATTAATTCTAGCTGCTTTAACCCAGATAGTCTTTGTGCTCATAGCTGAAAAAAAAAAATAGACCATACCCATCCTCCCAACAAGGGTATAGCATGTATAGAGTGAGAAGGGAAAGCAAAAGGGAAAGTACCATGTGCTTGCTGGCCTCCCCCTCCTCCCACTGGGCCTCTTGTGCATCCCACAAGGTCAGGCACAATCTGTCCCTTTGTATCCATGAAAGAAATGGGACGCAAAGTGTTAGGAATTTCCTAAAACTGTCTCGAATCATGTGCTGTTTAAGTAACTGTCACTTTGCTGCCTGGTTCATTGACATTTGGGTCTTAAATGGTGCTTGTGGAGGAGTAATATTTTCAGCTCTGAAGGGGTAAAGAAAACAGTCTTACAAAAGCAAAGCCTTTGAACAGCAATATGCTGCAGAGGAATATGTTGATATGCTCATTTCATGTACAGCCTACATTCTCTTTTTATGAAGTCAACATAAAGTTAGAATAAGTATTTCACAAAAGTGTAGCATGCAGGAGAATTCTATATCCTTAGAAGGAAAAAAAAAAAAAAAAAAAGAGCTAGCACAGATGGCTGAAGGAAAAATTAGTATAAAGACATCAGAAACAGCTGAATAAACTTTCAGTAGTCCAAGAGAAAAAAGAGGCTCAATCTTCTGGTTTATTCTCATTTTCCTATTTGCATTCTTTAACTGCACTGGAAATGGCATTCAACATTTCTAGTACTTTGGCCTTTTTCATTTGGTAAAGTTTTTTGGTATGAAATACAGCATTTAAAGTCAGGGGAAGAACACTATTAAAACAGCATTCGGTCTAGTGCTACTCTCTCTATATTATTTTGAGTCATAAACTCATAGGCACACAAGACTTCAGAGCTGTTTTTAGTTCACACCTCATGTACATGCCATGGTAAACACAGGATTAAAAATCAAATTCTATTCAAAAAGAAAGAAAAAATTCACTCATGAATTTCCTTTGATAGATTTTGTTGTATGATGTAGTGTGCAAATGTATGGATGTGTAAGAGGTCATCACCAGCTTCACTCTATATGTCCAGTGAAAGTGGAAGATTTTCTCAGGGATATGAAACACCTGATGAAATAGAAATGGTCAATCGCTTTTCTGGTGCAACATATCCTTTTAGATCTAAACGGTGAAGAAGGAGAGCTCTGGATATAAGCTCTCTTACATATTAAATTATAATTTCTGCTTTTAGGGGAGAGATATTAGAATAGCAGCCTTTTCCATGGTACTAGGTCTGTAATCTGTTTCAGTCTTGAAAAGGAATTCTGGAATAAGATGTGATCTAAAAAGTAATTAAAAGTTAGGTTGACCTAACATTAGATATTCTTGTTAAATTGTTATTATTTTTCTTCTCTGGGGAGAATTTTTTTTTTTTTTTTTTTTATAATTCCCTTAAGAATTCTTAACAAAGCATATGTATGCTGACTGTATTTTTAGTCTTTAAGTTTTAGACCAGCATGGGACTTTTTCTGTTCATAACAGAATTGTGATGAAATGCTATTTATAATCAGTATTTATTAAGAGAGAGAGCAATTATTTTATGACAAATTTGTTTCATGTTCCACTGGTTGAATGAGATTCTTAGTCACATCCTTCAATGAGAACTGATAGGACAGGACCCCAGTGGAAGCTAAGTTTAGTTTACTGGTTGAGAGGTACGAGGAGAGTTGAAAGACTAGAGAGAAAACTGATGGCAGAACATGATCTAAAGAGTCCTCTTTGCAGAAGACTATGAAAATAAGATTCTTATTAGAAAGATTTGAATTCTTATGGATGAGTTGAACAAGTTTGTTGTGAACACGCAAGAAAAAACATAACGTAACTCTGGAAATTTTTGTGAAATTTGGGTGATGGTGAGACTGAAGTCACTGCATGTGTACATCTCTGTGCCATCTCTTCTGATTCATCATTATGCATGCATGCTGTGTGAACGATCTGAACCAGGTCTATCTTGCATGTGTAACATCCAAACCACTTGTGCACTGGTACTATAAAGTAGTAATGAAACAACCAGTAGGCCACATTTATGTCTTCATCACACTGACATTTTTAAAGACATAGGTTTTCAGCTTCTTCTGATGACTATCTCAAACAAGCATGTCCATCCCAGGGCTTGCAGGCTGCATGCCCTTGCCCCACCCTATCATGGCAGAGGCTCTTCCCCATCAAGAGGCCCATTCCAGTCCTGGATGCACCCCCATTGCTCAGCAACCAGCAAATATCATTGTGTGATTGTCACCATCTGGGCTGAAACCATGGCATGGCGAAGGCACAGTGCAGTGCTAACTTCTCCTCTTGCACCTGCCACACACACTCAGTCAAATTGAAACACGTGTCTTAGATATTATGTGTGCTTGTGCCAATTGGTGAGTAAAACACAGTAAATACCAATAATAATAATCCAGCCTACCTAATGTAATCTTAAAAGAAAACAATCCAAACGAGAAAAATTGTGGATGAAGGAAGCATTCAATGAAAACTGGACAGATGAGTACTTTTTTGTTGAGACAAATACTATGGCTTAATTTGTAAGGAAATCATGTCAGTTTTCAAAGATTACAATTTGAAAAGACATTATATGCAAAAGCACGCTGCCAGATTCCACGCATATCAACGAATGTTTTGTAAAGACAAATAGCAGAACTGAAAAAGTATGTCATCTCAACAAAATCTTTTTTAAAAAATTACAACTAAAGTTAGTTAAGTGGTAGCAAATCTGATTGCAAAACAAATAAAAAAAAAAAACAAATGGTGAGTTTATTAAGCAATGTTTAGTAAGAGTGATAAGTATAATTTTCCCTGACAAAAAATGGAATTTTCTAAAATTTGTTTGTCTCACCACACTATAGTCAGGCAGAATGTAGAAAAATGAAAATCTGTCGAAAGAAATTTTGAGAGTAAAGCTGTGCACTTTGGTCACAACCCTAGGCAATGCTACAGGCCTGCGGCAGAGAGTTTAGAATACTGTATGGAAGAAACAGACCTGGGGGGTGTTGGTCAGTGCTCGGCTGAACATGAGCCAGCAGTGTGCCCAGGTGGCCAACAAGGCCAATGGCATCCTGGCTTGTATCAGAAATAGACTGGATGATCATAGAATCATAGAATGGCCTCAGTTGAAAAGGGCCTCAAAGATCACCTAGTTTCAACCCCCCTGCCATGGGCTTTAGAGGTCTTTTCCAACCTTGGTGATTCTATGATTCTATAAGACAGAGAATTAGCTGTAGTGCCTCGATGTGTGGTAAACTCTTTCAGAAGTTCCTCAGTCTTACTGAGTGTACAGATAGACTCCTCACATAACAGGGGAATGTGTCCAGTCAGCAGGGAAGAACAACTAAATCTGGACTTCAAAGAGAGACACTTAAAATTTTGTTAAACCAGATGTTACAAGTTTCCTACAATATTAATCGAAACTGGGGATGATCTCTGCTTGATTTCAAAAGAGATATTGACTGAACTGAGCATTGAATCTATGTTCACCTAAGCCATCTTCTGGTTGTAGTTAATGTCTTAAGATTTGATTTTATGCTATTGATAAAAGACAGATTTAATAAGCAGCAGATACAGAAAGCAATGTTCCTTTTTGGTATTTGTGATACAAAAGGGAAAGAAACAATTTTCACAAGCAGTTTGTTCTAAAAAAAAAAAAAAAAGATTGAGAACTACAGTGAACATTTAACTGTAAGAAAGAAAAGGAAAAATGAATATCATCTAAAGGATTATGTGACTATTCTGTGTACTTAAAAGTTAGCAGTTTCTTTAGCTCATGAGTTTCCAACCTTTTGACTTGCCTGGGTTGCACTGAGTGAGGAGGAATTGCCTTGGATCTCACTTAAAGTGTAAAATGTATTTACTGTATATGACTAACAAAATTTGTTTTATTTCTTTATATAAATACTATGAATATGTAAAAAAAAAAAAAAAAGAGTGAGAACAACAAAAACATAAAACCAGTGACTCTGATTTGGTGAAACTAATGCATCAGTTTGGTTCAATAGAAGTAGCTGAAATTCTTGGTGAATTCTCAAAGTGTTAATGAGAGATTTTTAATGAAATTTTACTCTGTCTGTGCTTCGTCCTTCAAAATAGTTTTTAATAAATATATTTACTGCCAAAAAAAGATAAGATGAATACAGCATGGTTATACTGTGAGGAATACTTTTCTCTGGTAAGATAGGTCTTACAAAGTGTATTAAGGAGATATGATCAAATTTTTGAGTTGAATATCTGATTACAACTCTATTCCATTTGAATATTCGCAGGCAATGTATTTATGTCAACTGAAAATGAAGCCTCAAACATGACAAAGAATTGATGATTTTTTTTTTTCCCAATCTTGAAACCTATTCTCAAATTGTTTTATCAAAATGGAAAGCACAGATACATGTGTTTTTTGTTAACTGAACTGTGTTTAGTCAGTGTATCAAAATGCATAAAATTATTTGCTATAGCTTGAGCTTGCCATAATTTAAGTTTCTTTTTTAACGCTGCTATGTTTGGAAACATAGATAAATTAATTTTCACCTTGAAAAAGCATGTTTAATTCATTTAAATGAGTGGTCAAATCCAACAAAAATGCTAAATCTGTGACCATTTTTAATCTTTAAGTTCTGGCACAAGTTTTCCTTTTGATTCTGTAAATGACTTGACTTCATTTCTCAAATCATAAAACCTTTTTAGCATTTTACCCTGACTTAGCCACCAAGTAAATGGTGTCCTTATAATCAGAATCTATACTTTAAGGATCTCTTGGAATTGACAATGATGTAATCCCTTGGACTTTAAGAAGTTCACAACTTTGATGATGATTTTCATGACAGTATCCGTTTTTACAGCTTTCACACATAAATTTTCTTGATTTACTATGCAGTATTTTTCATAAAAAATGAATTGCTGGGGGAAATTACATCATCTTATATTAATTTTAAAAGTCCTTCTTTACCAACCATCACTGAGGTGTCATCAGTAGCTACAACAACTCTATGATTCTATGTTGTATATGTTGACAAAGGTTAAAGAAAATTGCTTTAGTGTAATTTTTTCTGCAAATCAAGAGATTTTGGTGTGCTTCTTAATGGGACCAAAGAAACCATTTATTCAGTGATGTTATATTTGTTATCAGTACCTCTAAAAAAAATAGCACACTGACCCGTAGCATCCGTGGTATTGTAGCATCAGTACTTTCATCTGTCTCCAAAGCGTAAAATTTAAAATTAGAGTCATAGAATCATAGACTAACCGAGGTTCGAAAAGACCTCCAAGATCATCTAGTCCAACTGTCCACCTACAACCAAGATTTTCCCACTAAACCATGTCCCTTACTACAACATCTAAATGCTTCTTGAACACTTCCAGGGATGGTAACTCCACCAACCTCCCTGGGCAGCCTGTTCCAGAAACTAACCTCTCTTTCAGGGAAAAAAATGTCCTAACATTTAACTTGAACCTCCCCTGGTGCAAGTTGAGGCCATTCCCTCTAGTCCTGTTGCTAGTTGCATGGGAGAGGAGACTGACCCCTCCACCTTGCCACAGGCTCCTTTCAGGTAGTTGTAGAGAGTGATAAGTTGTCCCCTCAGCCTCCTCTTCTCCAGACTGAACAATCCCAGTTCCCTTAGCTGCTCCCCATAAGACTTGTGCTCCAGACCCCTCACCAGCTCCATTGCCCTCTCTAGACATGTTCCAGGGCCTCAATGTCCTTCTTGTAGTGAGGGGCCCAAAACTGATCACAAAACACAAGAGGCAGCCTCACCAGAGCTGAGTACAGAGGGATGATCATCTCCCTGCTCCTACTGGCAATGCTATTCCTAGTACAAACCAGGGTGCCATTTCTGAATGAAATGGTCCTTCTTTCTGGACCACCATTGGACATTCAGCTTTATTTTGACTATCTGGAGAAGCCAAGCAAATCCCTCCCTGCTTAATCTCAAGGTGTGGTGCATAAAATATTCAAGGCTTTGCAGTTTATGAAACAATACAGCCCCTAAAAACCAACAAATGAACAAGCTGAATGCAAATCCTTTCTTCTGTTGTTCATTCTTTCACTGAAGACCTATATGTGTAGAACACCAGGGACAGGAAAGCAGGGTGCCTCTGACTCTGGCAGTCTTCATCCTTAGTAGGAACTGCTCTCCATAAACATCCCTCATTTGTCATCAAACCTCTTAAATCAGCCCCTGGAGGTGTTGTGGACAACTATCAGGTGTACCACTGACAGATAAGTCACTCTCCAATGCAATTTTTCACTTGAGTGAATTACTCTCTTTTTTGAAGTAAATTAATTATGAAGGCAAAGTGTATAAATCTTGCTAGAATTTTTAGTCTTTCACTAGTGAGAGGAATTCTACCCCAGACACAGGTTAGATTGAGTAGACAAAAAAAAAAAAACCACCAAAACCAAACAAAACAAACACATCTCAGAAAGGTGTTCCTGTATGAAATTCACATACAGAGCTAGTTCATAATTTCCAACACGACTTATGAATTGTTATAAATGGATTCTTTATTTCAACACAACATTTGCAAATGTATTGTTGAACTGGAGTACATGGAAGACTGGTGAGCAGCAGGGACTGATTCTTCCATAAATTTTAATGCTGACTGTGAAGCAAAATTTTCTTTCTAAAAAGCAAAGTCAGCTATGCTTTGATATTGTGCTGTGAGACCCTGCTACAAAATTAAGTGGTCAAAGTCAGGAACAAAGTTGCCAACACTTGTGATTTTATTAGGAGAGAGCAAGCTTTTTTCTGAAACCCAAGGCTTCTGAAATCATACTATTACAGGAAACTGTCATGTTCCATTCCCCTGGAAGATATAGTTTCTACCTTTTGTGGTTGCGAAGAAAAGTTGAAAATATAAATCCTATTGACAGGGCCACCAGAAGACAAAAAGATGCTGAGTTTATTGGTATTTTAAGGAACGTGATGGTTTATGAACGCCTGAAGTTGGGAACATTGAAATAATGTTGTTCAAACAAAGAAAGCAATGAATAATGATGTGAAAGTAAAATCCAGAGTCAGAGTGCTTTCCCTATCATACTACAGAGAGGAAATAGCATGTATAGTGAAACTCCCCAGCTTCAAAGCTCATTCACATTTTTATCCTAGAGTAGTTGTTTAAAATATATATCTTTATTCTCAAAGACTGGAGCACGTACTATGTCAGATGAGAACTAATAATACACTAACAGAAAGATAAAGCAATGCTTTAAGTCTACATGTTGGAACTTTACTTTTCCTGTTTCTCCAGATAAAAACAAGAGAGATATGTTAAATAATATGAAGCCAAGCTATTGCAGAATGTGCAGAAACTGCTTCCTGTGAAGAATTAAGGTTTAATTAGCTAAAAAGGAAGTGTACAGAGGGATGATAACTGAGAGTTGGTCACCCTGTCTCTCTGATGAGATTATCCTCTGTACCTCTGAACTTTATTATCCAAACAACAAGTCCATGGCGTGATTTGGTGCCTCCAATAATCTTGTGCTAATTTTTACTCATGCTGTCTGTCAGGAGGCCCTGAGTTATATGTAGAACAGCTCTGGATATGGCAAACGATTGACTGCATAAACTGTGTGTTCAGAAGTATTAGTATAGACATAAAAAATAGACACTGGTTCAGTGTCCAAAGTCCATGTAAAATAAAATAAAAAAAAATGGAATGAAGACCTTTGGTTCCTTTTGCTTTACTTTTTTTTTTTTT
Organism: Chrysolophus pictus; assembly: GCA_037305975.1. NCBI lineage: Eukaryota > Metazoa > Chordata > Aves > Galliformes > Phasianidae > Chrysolophus > Chrysolophus pictus. The sequence continues at coordinate 51,670,836 of CM074578.1, read as the reverse complement.
TTTTCCTTTATTTTAGAATTGGTTTACCTAATTATACCAGGAATTTCAATCCTATATTCTCCAAAAATAGATGACTGCCCAAAGACAGGACCAGCTATAATGACCACCAAAACACCAAAAGTTAGTTGCGGCGTCTGATGCATGTACTCAGATGTGAATGATCCAAATCGTTTATTACAAGTTCTCACATCACTTAAATACCTTTACAAGTTTTCTTTTTCTAGCTTTCCCATCCATCCCTACAACTTTCCCATCCACCTTTACATGTCAACAAAGCATTCTACAGAACACTCTTCAACCGTTCATGCAGGCGCTTATCCAATCAGATCCGTCAGATGTTCTTTCTTCTTCTAGAGGTGTCCTTGGTTCTCATGCTGTTTATCTTGCTCCACAGCTGCTGCTCTGAACAGTTTTTCTTGTATTCCCACAGTTAGTGACATACTTTTTCAGGTAAAACTATCACTAAGATACAGACAGAGTTAAGGATGGGCAACAGCTTACCGACCTGAACACATAGCTAAAATCTTTGCTTCTTTATGGCCTCATGTACCTTCTGGCTGTGACCTAGCTTTACTCTCAGCCAGAGGAAGACAACACCAACGCAACTTTCTGTAGGGCTTCAAACACTAGCCCACCTGCCAGCAGATCTGCTCTGTTGACTGTGATGAGACAGATTATACCCCACTTGTTTCTTGGTCAACTTGTTTGCCATGCAAATTAGAGTGGTGAGTGTCATCATTAAGGTCTCAGTTGCTCCACAACCGGTGTTCCTTGCTGCAAACAGAAAGCAACCCTGCATGAAGCAAAGCTGAAGAAAAATCTTACTATAAAAAATGGAAAAAAAAAAAAGAAGCCAAGTGTTCTTCACTTCTGTACTTCTGGTATAGGCAGGTGCTTATCTGGGCTCCCATTACAGTGACACTGCAGTTTTTAAGGGAAGCTTTTTAGTGTGAGAATATGTCAATGTTGGCTCAGGGATTCAGAGCTGTGGGGAAGGAAAGCATATTAAAACCTCCATAAGCTGGTGTGGACAAAAGGAAACAACAAAAATGAGAAGATAAAGGGATTAAAGGATGATATGGGATGAGATGGAAGAGTCATTGAGAGATGTGGATCAAAAGCAGCTGTAGGGATCTTACTCTTGTTTGTCCTTTAGCAATAGTTTAAGGCCATCACTGACTGAGGAACCCCACTGTGCTAAAAGTATTGCACAAACTCATTGTAATTTTTACAGACATGCTTTTCCTTGAACCGTTTCTAATCTCAGTTGGTGACCAAGGGCACAAAGGCACAGAGAAAGGAAGCAGCTTGCCCAAAGTAGGTTAGTAGCAGAAAAAACGAGAGGATCCAGATCTCCTGCAGCCAGCTGGATGCATCCCATGGAGAAAAGTGTAATCTGCCTCCCAGGCCCACAAGGAAGCTTCTAGGCAGAAAAATCTGTTCAAATAGAAAAAAGAGAGGAAAAGGAGAAAGTGTGGGCTTGAAGATTCTAATTGGCATATGTAGGAACATGTCGACTGTGCAACTTTCTCCCAGTGAAAAGCTTCAAGGAAACAAACAAGTAGGGATGATTTAAACAAATAAAACAAGTCTTACTAGCTGCAGCATACACCTTTTCTATATGTTATAGCCCTTTCTCTGTTCAGAGAAAGAAAAAGCATGGCAAAGACAGCATAGACTTCTCACAAGTATATCATATAGTAGAGACAAAAAAAAAAAAAAAAAAAAAAAAAAGCATAAGTATGTTATTCTAAGCGTTAGTGGTTTAGGGAAAATTCTGAACTACAACATTTCCTTCGAGTTAAAAAAGCACAGATCCATTTCTTCAGATATTTAAGACTGGATTTCTTGCTATTTTACTTCAGCTTCTGTTCCAAGCTGTTCCTGATCCTCATTTTTTGCATGTTTAGAGATATGTGTGATTGAAAAATAAATAGCTGCTGGCTATTTCACTGAAATTTCAATATGGCTGTGAAAGGTCAATGACCATGAATTTAGAAAAGTGTCTAATTAGCAGAAAGCCAAGGTACAATATGAATAAGCAAGTCACAAAATTCCATCATGTTGACATCATGTATAGTTTCATTAAGAGGAGCATGGCATTTTACTTTAACTTCCACCTTGAAATTTTTATCAAAAACATGATCGCCAGCCCAAACAGCAAATAAGCTGAAGAAGAGAAATTTTGGCTGATTCCTGTATCTATGATCTGAGTTAAAGGAAATAGTCATACTCATCATATTTGGAAACTGCATTCTATGAGGTTTGAGGCAAAATACCACAAGTAATGGAAAATACAAGAAGTAGAAAGAGGTACAAGCTTAGCTCCCTCAGCCTCTCTTCTTAGGAGAGGTGCTCCAGCCCTCTGACTGTCTTGTGGCCCTCCTCTGGATTTGCTCCAGCAGCTCCATATCTTTCTTGTGCTAGGCATCCTTTGCTTATGGAAGTGTGGAGAACAGCATTCTGTATACTCGGCCTACCTGAAGGAAAATATATAAGATAATTTTTATTATTATTGTGGTTTCAGTTTCTTGCACTTCACAATACAGTCTCTATAGGGATCTAACACTTAAGTGCTTAAGCGTGAAGTCCTGTTGATGAGTCCTCTATTTGAAAATTTACATTCAAAAGCATTATCCTTTGTTTTGCTGAATGCATTTATCTGTAAGACACCACTGACATTTATCTGCATGGATTTTATCTCCTCTCTTGCTGCCTAGTTGTCTCGAGAAAGCAGAGAGGAGGCTACCCGCTGATAAGATCACATATTTTTTACATTAGGACCTATGTGTCTGGGGTAGGGTTTCTGCATTTCACAGGTCAGCCTCCCTCTGAGGTTGACCTGAAAATACTCTCCTGGCCCATCCCCTGAAAATGCTGGTAGGACATGAATGGAGCAGATGTTTTAATGGATGCATGATTAGACTTTCATTAATAAAGTTCAAAGATCAATTAATTCAGGGGGTGTCCCTCCCACTTTCCCTACATTTTTTTTTTTTTTAATTGTACTGAAAGGCCTTAAAAAGGATATAATTAGTGGCAAGAAACATGAGAGTACAGGGAGACAAAGGGGCTCTGAGGGCAGGTATCATTTCCCTAGCTGCGTTGGGACTGGGACCAAATTTCCTCTCTTTAGTCTCCAGTGTTGTTTGGTTACACTTGCTGCATCTTCTGGGGAGAAGGCTATAGCAGTGCTTGCTAGAAGAGCCTTACACCTGCTGAGTCCTTCCGAGAGGGCGAGAGGATCACAGTATACTGGGGAAGGGAAGTAGCCACTCCAAGCTGCTGCTGGTAGCTGTCTGCAGTGCACATCTCCACAGATAAACTGGTATGCATTAGTGCCAAAAGCACAGCATCTTGAATGCCTGAGATGTGGAGTTTCTGGACCAAAATTCCTGCTTGTTTCAGTGGCATAAGCAGTGAATTCATTTAAAAGGGGCCTGTAGAGATTGCCTGGCCCTTCTATCACCCTATCACCAGATTGCTTCCAAAGAATAGATCTAAAAGTTTCCTGCACAGAAGGATTTACTTATTGCTATTTTTCACACTGAAGAGCACAGTGAAGGAACTGTCGCTGTGCCAGATCATAAAACATGCCAGAGAAGGTAAGGCCTCCCTGAAGGTGGATGCTGTACTAGCTCCTGCAGAAAGGTTTCTGCCAGCGCTGTTGTAACTCTCCCCTAGTGGTATGCCGGAAAATATCTCCTCAGCATGCTCTGGGGTAGAGTTCTGAAACCCATTTATTTGCCTCTGTCAGTGAAACACATCCATACTATATCTCAGGAGCAGCGGGGTCACCACTAGGGCCATTCTGTCCTTCTGTTACACTCCTGCTGCAGCTGTCACCAGCCCTATGGGCCCAACTACAGGGGAATTTAGAAAAGAACTATATTTCTCTTCTCTTCAAATACATTTTTCCTCATTTGTTGGTCTGAATGAAGTAGATCCAGAACCTAGCAACTCAAGAGTTCAGTCACATTTTTAAACTCTCACAGAAGTGTTCACAATTATCTTTGCTGGGCTATTCTATTAGCTAACATAAGTGACACTTAAGAGACCAACATGGAAGTCTCAATTAATCTAGGATGTGGGTTAAACCTTGTGGGATAACGTTTGTGAATATTTTAGATATTAACTTTTATTTCTATTTAATTTAAGTCCACAGTGGCCCATCTTCACTGCTGTGAAATAGAGTTAGCTAGACTGGGAAAGCTCCTAAGGAGTTCACCCCTTAGCAGATAGTATTTTTATTCCCAACAGTATGGACAAATATTACACGTGAGTAAAGGAACCAGCCTCCCTCACCACCTTTTGGACTGGAAATGGCAGCAGAGTGTGCTCTGGGCTCCTCACAAGCACCTTTGCTTAAAAGACCACACAGAGTACTGAAGCACAGGGAGAGGTGGAGAACTGAGGTCACAGGCAGAATATGAAGTAAAGTGACACCTCTGGATATGTGGCTCGTCTCTCACCCTGAGTACATAACGAAGCTGTATGTGAGCTGTCTACAAACCTCAAAGCACAGGAATGTTCACATGAACAAAGCCACAGAGCAAAAGCCATGTTTGAAGCTGGCGTTGCTTCCTCCATGATATAGTTATCCAGTATGTCAAATCTCTTGGCATGCAAATGAGACATAAGTCACTCATAATAGAACTGTTTTGCACATCTTAGTACCGGGAGTAGCATGCCCTCTGCCAGAGATGAGGGTGCAGCAAAACTGTCTCATTACCAGCCGCTGTTGTACGTGCAAGAGCCGTGAAGATTGACAAGTGACAAGCGGCATACGATGTGCGCTAAGTGCCAGCTATGGGCCCCCAGCCAAGGTGGCTTTTCTTTAGGAAAAGTACAGCACATTCAGTATCACCTCGCTGGCTACGCTTGTTCACTTCTTCTTTGAATAATTCGGTGATCTTCAGGGCCGCAGCTGTGGAGAAGTCTTGCCTTTTTGGCAAACACACAGGATGGCCAAGCATATCAAATGAGATTTCTAAGCTTAATTGATAATGGCAACAAGTCTAAGGCAATCACGTATAAAATTCTCTCTTCTCTCAGATGTTGCTGGACAAGTGCTGGCACAGCCGCCTTCCTTCACAAACATTTCAGATACTGTTTCTTACTTTTTGGCTAGAGCTTTCAGTAAGACTTGGAAAAAGACCAAGATTTATCATGAGCCTGAGTTACTTTTTTTTCCTGTTTTTTTTCTTCTTGTACTCCACAGACAAAACACTGCTTGATTCGCTTTAAAAAAATCATCCTCTAACCCTGTTCTCACTTTCAGCTGTCACTGAGGGTTTGGGGTGAGGTCAGGAATGCTCTGAAGTGGCACCTTTGCAGACAGCATGTTAATGACACAGAGGTCAGATTCATTTCACTTACACCTTGGCTAATGGACTTTTTACAGAGTACATACTCATACACACACCGCTCTCTGTGTCTCCATAAATAAAATCTCCTCCAAGCACAAGATTGTACCTTTATGGGACTTTTATTAAGTGGCATTGCTCAGTTAACTTCACCAAAGTACATGTCAAGATTATGTCTGTGCCGGTGTGTTAAAGCTAGGAGATGGAAATGAAGGCTTGCAAACATCAGAAGTGTTCATCTGTGGGGTTTTGAGGCAGGCACTTTGCTGACAGTGAAAGAGCATGCGGTGAGGGAACTGGGAGGGAGACTCTCTGTACCCAGACCTGAATACTTTTAAGTCTGAATGGATATTTGAATCCAAAGTTCTGGTATACCATGTTATTGAGGCAGAAAAGCTATCTATGGAAGAGAGAATTAATGCTGAACTTTCCTTGCACTTCTGGGATGTCTGAAACTGTGGCTTGGCTCAGCTCCATGCCTAGGTGGAACATCTCCGCTTCACAGTAATTTTCATTTTGTGGTCTGAACAATTATTCCTTGCAGCCTCTTTCCATTGTGGCTTTGAACTACAGAAATCTGTGCTCCTGTTGTCCCCATCATACCAGTGTACTTAAGAATGTAAACAAACATCCCCTTTGCATCCCGCTCTGTTCCCAGTAAATCTTGTATGAAGGCTCAGGTGGGAGGTGATGTTATACCTACCAAGTATTACCACCTTTGAACAAGCAGACACTAACTGCAGCCCAGCCAGCCCACCCATCACTAGTGAGGACCCTGTGGTCATCAGCCTGGGCTATGCAACAACCAGAACCCTCAGAAGATGTTTGACTGTTAAAACACGTATACGTAATTAATGAGTCTGAGTAATGCAGGGGAAAATAAAGAAAGTAATTTTTGTATGGTCATCCAAGACTGATGTTCAGATTTCCAGCTATTTAAAGGCTGTTCTGCTACTTATTCCACTGTACCTTTCACAAAGTAAAAAACATACTCACCACTTAAAGGGAAAAACAGAAGCGAGATCATGTTATTCATTTGCAAAGAACTGGAAACCTAACCTCAACTCTCTCTCCCAGGTATGAGTAATTTATCTGCAAGAGCAGTCTGTTGAAAGCCTCTATGTATCATCCATGCTGGTGTCTTTTCTATTCAGAAATAAGTAAGAATAAAATGTTGATGACCCCCTCAATTGCATAGCTGGTCTGTCAGAAGAAGCAGCTAGGGCTGAGACGCCATCCCAAAGTCATCAACATTTCAGCTCAGCTGAACACTGTCCATAGCTTTCCACTGCGACATATCACTTACTGGCTGACTAAAAATAGGTTGTATTTTTGCTCCACTGAAACCTGTACAAAAGAGCCAAAACCTTGACAAATCTGCAGCAGAAGAGCTATGGCTTTTTATGACCGTGACCTTAAGTGATCATGTTCTTTACTCTTCTTTCTTTCTCCATGCCAAATCCCACTTGCATGATCCACACGAGTCTAAGTTGTCCAAAGCAGACCAGAGGCATTTCAGTTTGCTGCTGTGTAATTAGGCTCAGAAAATGACTCTTCAGCATTAAATCTAGAGCTATTCGTGCTGAAGGAGAAGCAAGGAGTTATGGAAAGAGGAGAGAAAAGAAAAAGAAATAAGGAAGGACACATAAAAAGTGCCTCCCTAGCAGCAGAACTTTTGCCTCCTGGACTGAAAGCAACAAGCAGAGTGGGGACATCTGATCAGCATTTCTCTTAGGAGGACCTCTACCTTTTCCGTTTCTTTTGTGGCTGATATTTTTCAGTGTGTGAGCACTGCTGGCTCACAGCTGGCTGCAGGCCAGGAGCAGATCCTGGGTGGCCTCGGTTCTTGTCACAGCCATAGCGGTTGGGAAGCAGGGCTCGGTGGGCCTATGAAAGCACAGGGCAGCTAGGCAGTGTGGCTGACCCTATAGGAAGACAAAAGTATTGCATGACAGATTAGAATAACCTACTCCTGCAGTGTCCTGGGCCAAAGACGAATTTCCTCTCTCTCACAGATTTATATTCACCAGACAGCTCCAAGGCATGCAGTAGGTGCAATCACTTCCTAACAGTAGCTGGGAGGGTTTGTGTTCTACGCGTTGTTGCACTCTTGACAAATCTTTGGAAAGGAGAAATACAAGCTAGCCATGCGTTTTAAGTACAGTCGCCTGGAGGTCATGCAATGAATTGTAAAGGGACGTGAATGACACAAGAGACTACCCACACTTTTTTCTGGTAATTTGCGTGGTGCATGAGCGGTGTACAGCACCCAATTTCTAGCTAGTTATCAAGAAGAATACAGCAGTATTTCCAGCAAGGACAAGTCTGAGGTGGATTAGGTTTCAGAGAAAACACTTTGGTCTGATCTGCCTACTTGGAACGACAAGAAAGCATTAAAAATAAATAAATAAATAAATAAAAGGAAAACCTAGAAGTGTTTAAAATGACTGCTATCCAAATATGTAAATATTGCAATTTCTTTTACATTTTTAAATGAAAGTAATTTGTAATAAATTGACCACATGTTCTAGATCCTATGGAATGAGCAGGAAGCAATCTTTTTTGGCCATAAAATGGCAAGCAGAAGATCGTAATCCTGTGTAGTTCCTTTTTGTCGTTAGTAAGTTGTGGAAACCATTATTTCCTTTACACACTAGATTTTCCCTCTAACTTCTTCTTTTCTGCTTTTTTGCCTCTCTATATAACACCTGTTCTGTAAAAAATTTGTTCTGTTATCCACAGCTCCAAAAAGAACTATTTAATCAAAATATTGCAAAAATTGTTAATATAAACAGGAAGAAAAGCTTTTAATTAGACATAGGAGAAAAAGCAGATTAGCCCCAGGATCTCTTTTGTGGAGATCATTGGGTCATTACAGCAGCTATTTTCCTGATGTCTGTGTGGACTGAAGCCAGCTACTTTTCGCTCCTGCTGTAGAGTCAGGTTAATCAAAATGATGACAGCCAAATGGACAGAGAGCAGGATTCATCCAGGCCTCTTTGTCTAAACTCCAGATGGAATTAAAAAGTTAAAGCACAGACAGCACATCCAGGATGGCCAGGCCCTCATGTGACAAGCCCTTTCTCAAAATCGTTCCCATTAATTTGCAACTGTCAATCACCTAAGCATTCTGCTCTGAAACAATGGCTGGCCTCGGATCACAGCTTCTCCCCATCTCCTCACACCAACACAACAGAGAATTAGAGATTTTTCTGTTGATTAGTGAAGACTTTTTGGTGCAGTGCAACTGGCCTGGTGCAATAAAACAAACTGCTTGAAAGCCAGGGAATACTTTACCCACTCCCTATGAAAGAACTAGAATAATTTAATGGATTACATTTAGTGGCTTCATTTGGTTTGTGTGAATAACACATTTTTTCAGATTGGCAACCAAAGCAAAAAAAAAAAAAAAAAAAGGGAGGGAGAAGATTGGTTTGAAGTGAAGTTAAAAGCAAGGGGAACAAAAAGCAAGATTTGCCACCCCACTGGAGAGGAGGCACAACATCTCTGTTTTACCCAACAGCTCATGGGTTATTGCTGTCGCCCAGGATGACCTTACACATGGAATGGCTGAACATGGGTTCACTTGGTTTTTATAAGTAGAAGCATCACTAGGAGAAATTAAGAACTTTTTTTTTTCTTTAGTTGTGTGTAACCTACTGCTTTCTGCACATTTTTTGGAGGGGAGAGAGGGTAGCTGAGTTCAAAGGCAAGCAAGTAAAGAAGGGAATGAAGCAGGGTGCTCTGTTTGTGGAGAGTGTCATGATTATGAAGATATAGGCAGAGAGGAGATTACAAGAAATTTTGCCATGTTTTGGCCTGATCATCCTTATTTCCTGGAACAAAACAATATGGACAAATTTATCTAAATCCCTGAATACATTACAGATAACTGAAATTACATATCTGAAGGCAGAACATTTAGTATTTTTGACAAAAACAATCTCTTGTTCTATTGTTCATGTAATTTCTCTGACAATTTAATTTATATTAGATTTCCCATTCAGAGAATTCACTTTTTTTTACATATGTTACCAGTATATTGAATTGAATTCAACACTCAAATGCAGTTGTCAAATCAAATCACATCCATTTAAGATACGCAGAAAACAAACAAACAAAAAATTTAAAAAAGGGGAGACAGAAGGAATTTTGTGAAGTCAAAGAAGATATTTTTTGAAATGTCCGTTTTATTTTTTACTTTTTAAAATACTTACAGTAGTATTTTAAAAGAAAATAAGGTGAAAGAAAACATTTCATATTGACTTCAAAGGAGGATTTCAAAAAGTTGTAAGAGTTTCTTTCTATTCCAGCTCCAACTAAACTCAGGATCTTTTTTCCAATTGTTCAGTCCAGCAACTAAACGGAGAACTCTTGATCTTCACAAGTCTTAATATAACACAAAATAATCTGTAGTCTGAGTTTGCTTTTCTCAGTACATTACTGTCCTACCTGGTTGACCATGCCTGTAGAAGTGAAGTTGAAGCCTGTAGCCGTTTCCCTTCCCAGACTTAGTCATTGAGTCATTGCCCTGTACATGCTTGGCTTTTTCTGTTTGCTTGTCTAAAGATGCACATACAGTGTCTAATATGTTTAGTAAAAGGATGACATGGCATGCTAATTTACAACATCATCAATAAAGATCATCTATTCTATATCCCATACCAAATAAAACATGTAATTGTAGATCCACATTTTCCCTATTGTTTAGACAGTTGAGATCTGTTGTCACAGAAAAGGGGAGAACCGTTAGCAACTTACATTTCCGTGAGAGTTAATGAAAAATGACACTCTCTCACAATCAATCTTTTGCTACGAGTGTGACAGAAAAGAGGAGAAATAAACTAGATGAAAATGAAAGGCTAAGGTGTTGAAAAATCACATTACTTTGTTCCTGGGGAATAGTGCTTTTGAAAACGAATGCAGTCATTAACCATCTGGCTTACTAAATAGTTAGCAAAAAGTTCTTCTGAAAGGACTGGCTTTACATTCATAACTACAGTTTATTGGTCCACTGGCACTAGCATGCCTAAACACAAGGGAAAGTCAATACTGTATCATAGCATTGCCTAGCTAACACCTGGAATATATTCTCTGGAGTGAAAACAGCAGGGAACTGACCAGAAATAACCTCTCTCATATTATTCCTTCAATTAGATCAAAACAAGTTTCCCTTTGAAAACTTAATAATAAACACTGCAGGTCATTCACTAGTTTGGAACTCCTTTGGGAAAGCTGAGCAGATGGGTCCCCTTATCTAGCCCCCTCGCTGTCACAGAGACAACAGCCACAAATCAGGACAGATATTGATTTTAATTGGAACCAACAGCATCTACATGCCATCTGAATATCCACATCTTCATGGAAAAAATACATCTCTTTAAAAGATTGGTTTGTTTTGTCCTGTCAGGTTGTTTAGACAGAATGAGGTAATCCCTTGCAAGATGAACAATTATGCCTTTTTTTCAGGTTCACTGCTTAAGTAGATACACACAGCAAATCCCCAGGCAAAACCAAGGTCTATTTCAAAGCCTTTGTACATAGAAGAAGTACAGATTAAACATTGTTCATCCGAACTGAGGCAGTTATATTCTCATTATCAAACAGATTTGAGGTGTTGTCAGGGTCTCTTCAGCGGTTTTCACTGAGGCATAAGTATTCCTTAGCCGTGGAGAAAACTAACAGAAAGCGAACATCTACTTAAAATCAAATTATCTAGGACATTCTCACCACCCCCAGGGTAAAAGCAGTTCTCCTCAAAAATCTTGTAAATTCATCAAGTTTCCTGCTCCCTGAAGAACCTCATTGCTTTTTGCCTTTAACAGACGCAAATCTCTTTCCCATACGGCATGTTAATTCCCACGAGGGAGGTGAGATGAACAGGTGCCATGGTTCTTGACTTAATTGCTGCGAAAAGTAGAGCACTAATAACGAGCTGTTCACTGCAGGCAGTTCTCATCCTGGCAAAGGAGCCGTGCCAATGCAGGGGGTGGCAGCCCACCCGTGGAACTGTCAGCCAGCCGGCTGCTAGGGCTGCAGGGCTGGGCAGATTGTGGGCTCGGCAGTCAGCCAGCCCCTGTAGACCTTACAGGGCTGTCGCTGTCATCAGCATTAGCACCATCTTTCTAGAGCAGCAAGCAGCATCACCCTCCCTCCCCCTGGGAAACATAAGAAACAGCTTTATCACTAAGCGAGTGATCTCAGGGGACTTCTACAGACCCTGTGATAACACACAGAGTAGCACCAAGAGAAGCAGATCCTTGCCCACAGATGGAGGCTGTACTGCAAAATAAACTGGTTCTTCCTTGCAGGAGGCAGCTGGGTTGTAAATGGGGGATCACGTGTAGCTTTTATTGACTGCTTCACTGTGGTCCCTGGGCAAGAATCTGCACAACATGGGTTTAAGGCAATGCAAACTCCATCTCCACAAAATCCATGTATTGATAGCCACATCTGGGCCTTTTTTGGTACTTGCTCCAGGGAAAGGTGTTCTCGAGGTTCTCCAGTGCAGTAATCTATATTCTCTGTATTCTCCAGCTCATAGAGTAGAACTACGGAAGCAGGTGGGCACATGCTGCATCTCCCCAGGGGATAGTGCTCCCTCACATGTACCTAATGGCTCCAAGTGAAATTCGCTCTCCATAAGAAGCGTCTTTAATTGGCAGCAGATGGCCTTCTGAGGGAAATGGCATAACCAGCATCTTTGATCATTTACAACTAGACTGCATCAAGTGCCAGCAGGTGCAGCAGAGATAACAGTCAAGGAAAGGGCAGGGAAAGGAGTACTATCCATCTCTGACATTTGTGCCTCTAATGTTGATGAGGTCTCCAGCAATGATTGCCCTTTTGCCCAAGACTCAACAAATCCAAGGGTTATTAGAGACTTCTGCAGGGTTCAAGAGGAATGCGGAGTTCCAGTGGTGCTCTCATATCTTGAAGGTTGTATAGCACACTCAGATCACTTCTCACCTTTACTACCTAGTATGCCTTTTAATATCCCTTTGTGACACTCACCTCCAGTCTCCCTGCCAGACTGCCCTGTGAACTTGGCAAGCTTTGTTTCTTCAAGTGTATGCCTATCCTTCACGCAGGTTTTCCCATGCTCTCACTGCTTCTGTTAAAAGCTCCCCTGGAGATCAGCTACAAGACTAACACTAATTATCATAATAATTTGTTTGAGAATTGCTTTGATCTTTTCTCACCTACCAAGTCAATCTTGTTCCACACTATCTCCAAAAGTGTTTGATGTGATTACTAATAACTAATAACTAATTAACACAAGAGATTGAATTTTAAAGAATATATGACAGTAATTTAGAAAAAAGTTTTGATCTCTTGATAAACAAGGAAATAGGCAAACTTATCACTTCCCAGGAGATGCGTAGCAGGCCAGTTATTGCCAGAAATTTAATGTCTAATGAGAATGGCTTAGAGCTACACAGCTGAACCAGTAAGACTTACTGGTCCCCAGCAGTTTCTACAGAAAACATAACTACTTTCAAAAAGTAGCAAATTCAGAACAATTATATTCTATTCTTATATGTGAAACACGAATTCTCTTTGATCAGAAAAAAAAAAAAACAGCTTTTTCAGATGTTCTATCTCCCCTCAAGATCAATTTTAGTTTGATTTCTGCCTCTCAATAAGAGTGTTTTCAGATTCCTTGGTTTGTCACTGCTATTTCATTTTGTAGGATGCTTGGCAAGTTATAGAGAGGAGCTCTGGCTGTACTTCTTTAAATGAATAAGAAGGAAAAGAGATGAAGAAAGACCACGTATTACATCTTACATCTAGATCTAACTTACACCACTCTTTTTGAAACATTTTAACTAGGATTCAGAGCCCATTGGATTTATGCACTGGCTTTAAAGATTTTGACATGAAATCATGATAGGTAGAAGCAGAACAGGAAGCCAGACAAGTGTCTGGGAGTGTAAGAAACTACATATCTGGTGTTATTAAAGCAGTAAGAATCTCTGCATGACTGCTTCATGTTGTCACCTGCAATATCTTGGATGTTAGAAGCTTTTGTTAGGTATAAGCAGCCTGTGAGAGGCTATTGATTCAGCATAATTAAAGGGCTGTGCTATTACTCAGATTGTTTTTTTTTTTAGATCTTGGACACCTTGTGTTTTTTCACTCATGTTCCTACCAGGCTAATGAGAATTTTTCAGGGTAGATACAGCTGGTATTCAGTGGTTAGGAAAACAGTATTAACAAAAGAGTTATGACTGCTACATTCAACACACTGCAATATACTGCAATACTTGAAGTGTAACATTAAAATATTGCTTCAGGAATTAAGTGGTTCCTGAAACAGCAGTATATTCCATACAGTGAGAGATATCTGAGTACGACTGTACAAAGGGTGTACCATATAGGCCTGCTTTCCTGTTCATTCCAACACATTTTCCACATTGCTTAGTGTAAAAGTGTGGTCTGAGTTTCTGCGGTTAATGGCAAGGTATACTTCTCCTCCGGGTTTAAAACATTCAATAAGGATTTGGCATGGTTCACATGCCCAGCTGAGACATGCATAGGATCAATTTTCAGTAGGAACTAGAGCTTACAAATGTTACTGAGGGGAGGAAGGGTGACTGTGGATTAAGGGGATTAGAAAACACATGTCTGCAGGAAATGTTTGCAGTTGTATTCTTTTTTTATTTCCTGCCCTCTCCTTCTATCTTCTCCTCCTCCTCTTCTCTCCCCTTCTTTTCTCTCTCTTCCCAAAAGGCAGTGAAGTGCCCATCCATGTGTATGTGTTCTAGCCAAACTGATTGAATTTGACGATGACCCTGGACTCAGAAATGAAGGAATTCACATAGAAATGTGCTAGATAGATTTCAAATATGTTTGCCACAACCTTTTTCTTTTTAACAAATAAAAGGAAAAAAAGCTTTTTGACAGAGGTAGTATTTCATGTTTCTTTCATCAGAAATACATAATTGAGACTTGAAAATGTTTACAAGATTCTTTCCCCAATCATGGTGCCAGCCTTAGCACAGCATCCTACTACAGAAGCAAGCTTCTTGCATGACAAATTACATTAGAGCACAGCAATATATCATCAGATCTGAATCATGACTACTACATTCATCCAAATGGCTGAGTCTACAGATCATTTCAAGGCTCAGTAATGTTAGAGCATTCAGTGTGCAGAGTGTGATTTATTAATTTGAGGTTTGTTTAAACAAATATACTTTGCAAACTGCCATGTGCAGACAGATGTAATCACATATGGACTCTACTGTATGGAAATGTGCACAGTTGAGAAATAATTCTTACCCCTTTGGCAAACTAGCTAACACATTTTTTCCCTTTGCTCCTTTACCAATTAAAAATATCAGTATAAAACTATTGCTTTTTTAAGTCACACAAATGTACATTTCAAAAGAAGTGGCAAAATATTTCTTATATACATATTTGCAGTTGGATGGCCAGGTTATTTTCCAGTACTTCAGTTTGGTTTTGCTACTAGAGAAAAATATAGTTCAACAGCATTGGTATAAAGAAGCTTTTACCTCTGATTAACCATGCACCTGAGTTTAGATAGAGCCCTGAGACAAAGAATGGACAGCTCATGTAAGGGCAACTTCATTACCACTGCTTGTGCCAAATTTGAATTTGACCTTCTGGTCTTTGCAGGGCTATAATGCAATTTAATACAGACACTTCAGGTTTCATTTAAGGTACCTTTCACTAAGAAATGAATTTAGTTTCCTGTGTGCTTGAGTTAAAGCTGCTGAGAGAAAGTCAGTGTTCCTCTAATTTATTCCTGTTCAGCTTTAACACAACCTATAGGAATAAGTAGGAGGAGAGTTTCGTTCATTTTTTCCCCATACAACTGTGTGTATCTTGTATTTAATGGCTGGAATCAGAAGGAAACTGAGCAAAAGCTCAGAAAATTGATCCCTTGGGTCAATTTTAATGATCCACAAAAATAAAGGCTCTGTTAGCTCTTTCTCAATTCTAACCTGATTGATTGTTGATGCTTTTAGAGGTAGAAAGGTGAACCTAATCTTTGTACACACTCTGAAGTGAACAGAGAGATAAAAATGATACACAAGAAACTTTGCTCCCAGTTAAAGTGGCCTTTTTCTCAGTAATGTTTTTTCTTACTGGATCCATTGCAACTGCCAAAACATGGCTATCGTGTGAGAAGAGAATGAAAAATGTCCTCCTTGTCCTACAGACTTCTCCCTTCTCTGGCTACTTTGGGAGCTAGGGAGTCAATTTACAGGCAAAGCCAAACACCATTTTTTTGTGAAGGAGAAGGCTGAAATGGGTTGTATGAGTTTTGTATGAGTAATGACTGCAGATTTGATCTTGAAAATCGTGCAGAATTACAGAACAAAATTCAATGCATCAATATCTTATCAGCTGACTACAAAGTTTAGTGTAGAATGCTGGACGCAGTATGAGCCAGTCTACTTGACCTTGTGTTTATCACTCTTCCGTCAAAGTACTGAAGGCTACTCTAGACTCTCTGAATGATCAAGGGAGAGAAACAAATGGAGGCTTAAAACCCTCTCTGAATAGATAGGACAAGGGGAAATGGTTTTAAACTGAGACAAGGGAAGGTTTAGGTTAGCTGTTAGGAGGAAGTTTTTCACACAGAGGGTGGTGACACACTGGAACAGGTTGCCCAAGAAGGTTGTGGATGCCCCATCCCAGGAGGCATTCAAGGCCAGGCTGGATGTGGCTCTGGGCAGCCTGGTCTAGTGGTTGGAGACCCTGCACATAGCAGGGGGTTTGAAACTCGATGATCATTACGGTCCTTTTCAACCCAGGCCGTTCTATGATTCTATGATTCTATGATACAGGCTTTCTCTGTTGCAGATGACCCATGCCTTCATCCACCCTCTGGAAGCAGTTACTCCCAGTTGCTGTATGATGAAGAAACAGACATTTATTGGCCTGTCAAGATAAGACATATCACTCATATGCCTGAAGGTGTGTAAGAATACTTGCAAGTCTACAGGCAGGTT
This sequence comes from Chrysolophus pictus, assembly GCA_037305975.1. Taxonomy (NCBI): domain Eukaryota; kingdom Metazoa; phylum Chordata; class Aves; order Galliformes; family Phasianidae; genus Chrysolophus; species Chrysolophus pictus. The sequence continues at coordinate 51,654,482 of CM074578.1, read as the reverse complement.
ACTTGATAGCATGAAGAGTCCTGATCTCAGGCCTGTTCTTCCCTGTTTAGTGTGACACAAATAACTTCAAGTCTTCCAGAAACTTTCTGCTCTGTAAGTCATGTTCTCTTGTTCTTCTTTGGAGAGCCTAAAGATACTTCCAAAATGTTTTTGTGCTGTTCCTCACATTTAAAAATACGTGCTGTATTCTGTCTCTGATAGTAAGTGCAATTTCAGAGGGAAATGCAAAATCCTCCCCTATATGTTCTGATGTGTTTCTGAATGCATGGACCAGAGTCTTTCTTACTTCAGACTCTGAAGCTTGTAATTTAATTAATAATCTAATTCATGGTCAGGATGAGTAAAAGTGCCATGAGTGTTTATTTAGCTATGTTACCTTCTGGCATATTTCTTTTTCTACCACTCTTCCATCCTTTAGAATGAAATAGGAATGCAGAAAAATAGTTCTCCACATTTTATTACAGAAAATTATTATAATCATGTTATTATTCTGAAGGAGAAATATATATATATATATATGAAAGTAGAATATCATGTAGATCTCTGTGTGTATGTGATTTGAGTAATTCATTAAAAATACATTCATCCTTCCTGCCTCTGAAAATGTGAAAGGTTAGAATTGCCACCTGTGAGTTGAGGGATTACTAATTCTCTCTTCCTTCCAAGAACCCACATTGCTCATTCTGGCTGTAATGAAAAAGTTGATTGATGGATGTAACCCTCCATGTTATTGACATTCTTATCTACCATTTCTTTATGCAACGGGCATGACCTCCTCCAGTCAGATGGTTTGAGTGCTGCACCCACCATTAACTTCCACCACCCCCTCAGCATGCTCACTTCAGCACACATGCCTGTTGGCAGCAACCTATATGTCTGTCTGTCAGTGGCTCTGTAATGAGACCAATTTATTGGGTTACATAATCCTACCGCTTTAGGGAAAGGGAGAAAAATTGTAGAGCACACTAGAAGAAATCTATACTGGCTTCTAATTCTCAGGACTGAGAGAATTAATTTCTTTCCTTAATCTTAAAAATAGGTAGACTGTCATGTTTGAAATTTGCTCACTCCAGGATATTCTTGCTTTCAGTACTTTCAGACAGTTATGTCTTGCTGTTTTACTACATTCAGGAAGGGTGAGTCAAAATGCCAGTTACAGGCATCTTGGGCCTTTGCAGTTCAAACCCAATTCAATCATATCGTTGTTTTCCTTTTCTGATTGTATTGCAGGTCAATTTATCAGCAAGTGATGTTCTCTTTTAAAAGTACACCATTTTGTTTCATCGAAGAACTGTTGCTTCCTTTCAGATTTCATTACTGCAGACACTTGAACAAAGAAGAAGAACATAGATAAATTTTCAGCACGATGCTTATTTTACAAACAGGTTTGCAGCCTTTGAATTGTAGTGAGAGGGCAGAGATAGAGGCTTTAGTGTGATATATGAATAGAGGATGAGGACAACAGGCCAGACTCTCCATTGTCTAGACTCTTTATATATGATAATCACCCTGTACCAACTCTAACTCTACAGACTTGCAATATTTAGTAGACAAGTTAAAAACAAAAAAGGGCAACACGGAATATTCAAGTAAATATTTCACAAAAATTATTATTATCAACTTGTGTGGCAGGAAATGCCATGCATTTCAGCTAATTTCAAGATCATGTTGTGCTAACTGAAAAGCAACAACAAAACTACACTCAGATTCAGACTGTGTAATGGCAGCAGAAGCTTGGAGAATTGTTCCACTGAAACCTCCCTAGCTTAGAGGGGAAAGCACATATAGGGGATAATTCAGAGGCTGGAGAGGTTGAAATGCCTTTCAGAAGTGCCTGATAATAAGGTGAATGAACCTAGATATAAAGAAGCATTATTCTTATACAGGAAAAACAAAACAAAGTAACAGGATGTGATAAAATATCATAGGAAAGGTTAATGCCTATATATACTTAAAATCAAAATTCCTGAAGATTTGACCTCAGAAGAGAAACCTCTCTTGCCATGGTTAGTTGAAAACTCTTGGAGGAAGGAAGGAAGGAAGGAAGGAAGGAAGGAAGGAAGGAAGGAAGGAAGGAAGGAAGGAAGGAAGGAAGGAAGGAAGGAAGGAAGGAAGGAAGGAAGGAAGGAAGGAAGGAAGGAAGGAAGGAAGGAAGGAAGGAAGGAAGGAAGGAAGGAAGGGTTTTATGCAGTAGATAATTAGTGCCCAATACTCTTCTCAAGGACTACATCTTGCTTTTAAATAAAATGTCCTAGGGACCATTCTCTACCCAGCTGGTATAACAAAGTGCTTTGCATCCAAACTTCCTATCAGTCTTTTGTTCACTCCTGCTGACTCCTGAACTGTGTCTGGAAACTGTTTGGAAGGGTGCCTTTTGACATAGGCCAAAACTGGAGTAAAAAGTGTCACAAGTTAACAGTGGAAGTAATCCAGTATTCTGGCACTGTTTAATCTGTTAGTACAGAGGTAGGCAAAGTGGCTACAAATGATTTAGCTACTTCTGGCTCAAGATTCAAACTTTTAATCACGTCATCCAGTTATAAGACTGGGATATGAGAGTATGGTAAACAGGCCCTAAGTTCCCACTCTGTGTCTTATTGTAGAGCACCAAAGTTTAGATTTGGAGAATAGTTTTCCTGATATAGCAGCTAAGCAATCTTGCCTCTACTGAAGTCCAAAGTTCCTGTATATACATAATCAGAAGTAAAACAGTAAATGAACTCATCTCATGTGATCTCTCTTATGAGTTTGGGCCAAATACTGGAATACAATGCAACAAGTCTGAATGCAACAGGAGAAATGTCAAGAAAAGCAAAATGCAGCTCCTGGTATCACTGCTGAAACCCAGGCTACCAGCTCCCCTAGTGGAATGTTCTCTGCATTGAACTTCAGTGAAAACTGCTTCTACAGAAGTGCCTGGATTATGAGTTTGCAGAAAGACGCAAAAATAACCAGAGCGCTCAATAACCCCAGAGGGCATTGAAACTGCGTTACCATCCATTCCTTGTCAGACTTAACATATTTATTACACAGAGCATCTTTAGGAAAAGAGCAGACATCATAGTGATTGGTGAACAAAAGTGGAAAAGAATAAACACAGTACAATGGATATCACTCATGCAGAGTCATTCATCTAACAGACAGAAACAAGGGAAATATCCCCAATCAAAACTATCTGCTCCTTAAGCCTAAACATTCAATAACTTCCCAGCTTTGGAATGTAGGTGCATCTCCTCTCTGGCTTTTCTGTAGTTTATATTATCATCTGCAAGGTATATTATGACAAGTTATTTACTTTTGGCCACAACCCTGAGGCATTTGTGTGCCCTTCCTTTCAAAGAATTTCATTAAAAAAAAAAAAAAAAGAATAATTTGCATAAAGGGAGATGGCTTTATCTTATAGCAAGTTGGAAGAGCAGGCTATGCTCCTCCTTTTGCCTGTCCACAAAGACCGTACACTACACTTTTGAGTGCCTGTTAAATAAACTAACATTTCCTATTACATGATACAGCATGGCGTTAACCTTTGAACAGTGAGTCACTCATTTAAGTGAGATAGCTTCTACCAACAAATGTTACTATTGTATTGTTAATACTTTTTTTTCTTGTTACACTAGCAGACAAATAATTGTGCAGGCAATAAGCAAACAATTCTGTTTAAAACCAGTAGCACCTGTCAAACAACAACTCCTCACCACTACTCTCCAATATCCCCTTATATTACCTCAAGAGGTTAGAGAACGGGGACAAGGAAGGCTTTAGGTTAAAGAACAGAGACTCACCCAGCTCCCAAAATAGCAGGGAGAAAGGCAAAAATACTTAGACATGCTGATTGCATTGTTATAACTTAAATTGTATTCAGATGCGATCTCTGACGTGCCAAAAACAGTAAGGGCTGAGCATGAAAGATCAGAAAAGTGACATCTGGTATTGGATGCCCCGCCAGACATGACTAATACCATTGGTATTGTGTAGCCTTTGCCCTTCCTAATTTAATAGTCAAATGTAAAGATTAGGCCCCCATAGCTTCTTACAGCATATTGAAGTCTGGTTTACTGTGTGTCTATACAGAATTCCCCGCTATCCTTCTCCACAGATCTCCACAGATGGGATGAGTCTGAATAGGCATGTATAACTTTCATATTGTTATGGACAGCTCATCTCATTACTTCCAGCTGGTGGATTTACAACTGAACCATATGACTCCAGCCATTACTAGTGGGAAACAAGGGAAATTTGATCACTAAATATTGATTTTATGCAAAAGTAACTTTTTACTGTGCAGTATGTGATGAATATATGCAGCCAGGCCCATGCTTCATTTTCATTAAAGCTAGAGGTATAGCAGTAGATTTACAATGCAATACTCAAACATTTTTAAATCTTTGACTTTACTTTCACGAGTATTATAAAACAGCCAGTATTAAGATTCTAAAACTTTTTTCCCCTCCTCTGAAGTGGGTCTCTGAAGTCAGAAACCCGGATATAATTTTCTCAAATCAGACTGATTCTTTCTCTGTGGGTTTAAATACTTGTTGCTGCCACACCAGATTAGCTTTTTTTTTTTAAATTGTTCATATTATAAAACAGAATACGCAGCTTTCCTAGAGCCCTTTACAGACATAGGTTTCAAAATATCTTGAGCTAGAAACTGTTATTTCTTGGCCTTCAAAAATGAAGAAATTTTGCCACATGAAACCAACAGATCTTTTTCCAAGTCATAAAGCAAATTGAGGCAAAGCTAACAGCAGAGTAGCATCCTGCTGTATATGCTACTCTCTGTGTGAGCTGTACCAATAGAGATACAGATAATAAGGTCTTTGAAGCAGTTAAACATGCTTTTGTTACATGTCAAGGTATGCACTGAGGTTCCTGAAGGGATGACAGAGATGACATGGATGACAGCTTTGAAGGACCACAGAAAGGCTGATCCACAGGAGAAGTAACATGAAAAAATTTGGTAGTGAAACAACCATCCATGGGCAGTACTTCTCAAGGGCTGGAAATTTGAGGGACCAAATAACATTTCACGGGAGCAAGACTTTATCTGTTTTAAAATTACTTTTGAATTTATTTATGCCCTTTATATTTACTGTATTACTTTTATAACAAAAAAATGTGAACGCAGCTACTCAGACAACCTTGGGCATGAAACTAGATTGAGTTGAAATACCATGATAATTCTCTACCAACACTTACTGTAAGTGCGTGAAAGCTTAAAACAAAATCCACAACAAAAACAAGCAAACAAAAAAAATCTCAGGCTCAAAAGCCATTGGTGTGGAATAATACATCAACTTGCTGACCTATGATGCTGATTTTTTTTTTCCAGTAACAGAAAAGTGTTCTTATTCTTTCTGGTACCTGTTGAAGAAATGATTCACATTCACTTGGATATCAGTCAGGTCTGTATACATCTGTAAGCTGCTAAATTTCACACCAAATAATTTAAAAGTGGTGCCTAAAAATCCACTTGCAAACCATAAAAAGTCTACACAAAGGGCTCAAAACATAACCTGGGCATCAAATGGAAACTCCAGGTTGAATAAGGCAGGCTTGACCTGAATATTACCAATAGCAAAGGATGGGAGAGAGTACAAACCTTACTTACGATTCAGAGATTCACTTTGGTTTGGCTAAGAATCCAATATTTGAACATTCATTTCAGTTTCAGACTGCCTGACCATCTTTGATCTACTAAACTAGCCTGGTAGTCTTGCAAAAACAGGGTATTCTTGTGAAACTTCCAGTAATTTCTCTTTCTGGTTGGGCCTGAAATACCGTAAAAGTAGTCTTCTTTGTGGTATTTCACTGGATTAACTCTGAGCCCAGTGTCAGTGCTCAATAAATAATGCGTAAGTATAGTCTTTCAACACTTCAATTTCCAGTCCTAATCAGACACAGAAATTGAAGAGTGAAAAACCAAAAGAAACCTCTAAATCTAGTCTCAAAATCTCTTTAACATTTGGGCTTTCATGGTTTTGAAGCTAGAAAAGAAAGCTTATATGAAGCTCAACAGCTGCTATGGAATACCACAGTCACCACCATCACTGGTGGAAAAAAATGATGAATTTGTTAGCCATGAGAAGATGGTTTTGTGCCACACAGGTATAGAACCTTCCAAAATCAGGGCTGAAGGTTTAATCTATTTCGTATTTTAAATGACAAAATTTATTCCTTGTCATTTAGAATCCAAGAGTTATCAAAAGTCAAACAGTGTCCTTTAGGTTCTCAATGTTTTCTCCTTTATTGTTGACGCCTTCTATCACACTTTTTAAATCTCAACATAAATATCCTTGGAAACAAAAAGGCTGTTAACACTTTTTCCTTCTTGCTTATGGGGGGTAGGAGAAGAGGGGTTATCTGGATAACAGCTGGCCACCACAGGCAACCTGATTTCTTAAGAAAAAATGTCTCAATGTCTTGGAAAATAGACATCATATTCAGGGAGACAGGGGTACAAACTGCCCAGGGAAATTTCAGTGATTTACATAAAATCCACATGAGAATTGCTTCAGCCATTATTACAACATTGACATGTAATGACTGCATAAAGCAAGCTGGTAGTTCTCTAATTTTGTATTTTTATGTTTATCCTTGTCTGAGGTTCGAAACAAGAAATGTATCCATTTTTCCTTTGGCATAGAAGAAGTTGAGACTAATAATGATTATTTCTTTTTTCTAATACAGTCTCAAATTGCCAAGAAAGATATCAAAAAAATGAATTTTTGAACTTATTCAAGTTATTTAACATTTTTTTTTGACTCTTAAAAAATCTCTACATCCAAGGAAAATGAAACACATATATTTCAAAATACGGAAGGCATGAATATGAGTCAATGCTACTAAATTTTATAATACATTCCATCTAACTGTGATAGAATATGCTGAGGGTATATACTTTCACTATGGTACACGAAGAGACTAAATCATTCCAAAAAGTTAATACATGTATATGCATGTATTGCACTGAAAGCAAAAATGCATTTTTACACAGTGTCTGTAGAAAAAGAGTAAATGAAGGTACATATTCATAGTAATACTTATTTAATATTTCTCTTTAAAAGGGAAAATTTTTGACAATCTGACTCAACGTATTACAATAATAAGATCTGTTGGTGACATATATATATGTATATTTATAACTTGATTGTCTAGTTTGGATTTTATGATGCAGCATGTTTGTATCTGTAGCTGGGCACTGGCATAACTAAGCACCCTGGAAGGAACTTTGATAATTTAAACTCTATATCATGGTAGACTATCTATTGCCATGTGAATAAGGCAGAATGTTCATTAAATTTAAATAATTTCATGTGCAACAAAAGGAATGTCTCAATTCTAAATGTACACAAGAAAGAGGGTTCACATTTAAACACACTGATCCTTTATGGAATAATCATTTAAAGAACAATCATCAGAGACTTCACAGTACCTGACCATTTCTCTTAGGTTTTTCCATCACAACCTTTTGAGAGTATGTAATACCACCCATATTATATCATCTCATTTCTATGCAGAAGAGTTCAAACATTTTATTATTCATCATATTACCCACCTTTGTACCTTCCCCAGGTTTCTCACATCCCCTTTAATTGGAAGGAGCAGGGCTGCACACACTGTTTTGGAGGGGATGGGGGTACACCAATTTTTTTTTTTTATACACTAAAAGAATAATAGTGCTTGTTTCCTCTCCAAGAATAAGCACTGAACTAGCACTTTTATTTCTCTCAAGCATTTTTCAGGAATGGGAATAGAGAGAAAAATGCTTGAGAGAAACAAAAGTATTCCTGACTGGAAATAGTCATCTCAAAGGTTATCACTCTATAAATAAAATTAGGATTATTACTTTTCAGTCATTTCATACTTATCTACTTTGAATTTTTTGCTGCCATTTATTTCTCCATCTGTCTGTATCATGTGGCTCCTGTACTTTTTCACAGACTGCTTTACTACCTACCTTAAATAAGTCTGCATCATCAACAAACTTTGTAATCTCAGTGTTCACTTCTTCCATGAACTATTTATGAAATCCATACCTTGGCCTGTGCAATCCAAACTTGGCCTGTAGTATTTTATGCATAGCCTTCTTCAGAATGAAAAGTGTCCTTTTTTTTCTTGACCATTTCTTCCTATTTTTAAACAAGATATTTATCTGTGTGAAGATTTTATTTCTTATCTTATGATAGATTAGTTTCATTAGAAGCTTTTGGCAAAAGATACTGTTAGAACCATAATATTTCAATTAAAAAATCCACTCTAAAAAGAAAACAAACAAACAAACAAACAAAAACTTATATTAACCAAACTAAATAGAACTTCAGAAAAGCCTTATTTTATCTTCCTGTACTTGTGTGAAGAATATGACATCACCCCACAGACTATTGTCTCTAAGATGGAGAGATACGGTTTTGTCAGATGGACCACTCGGTGGATAAGGAATTGGCTGAATGGTAGGACTCAAAGAATTACAGTTTATGGCTCAGTGTCCAAGTGGAGATCAGTGATACGTGGTGTTCCATAGTGATATTACTTAGTATCTTTGTCAGTGACATGAACAGTGGGATTGGATGCACTCTCAGCAGGTTTACCAAGGACACCAAGCTGAGTGATGTGGCCAGCACTCTGGAGGGAAGGGATGCCATCAAGATTTAAAGGCCTGTGCAAACCTCATGAAGCTCAAGAAGGCCAAATACAAGGTCCTGTGCCTGGACTGGGGCAATTCCAAGCACAAAGGCAGTCTAGGCAGAATGCAGATTGAGAGCAGCTTTGAGGTGAAGGAATTTGGGGTGTTGGTTTATGAGAATATCAACACTTCAGAAGCCTGCAGTATGCATTTGTAGCCCAGAAAGAAAATCATATCCTGGGTTGAATCAAAAGAATTGTTGCCAGCAGATTGAGGGAAATTATTCTGCCTCACTACTCCACTCTTTTGAGACTCCATCTGCAGTAGTACAGTCAGCTCAGGGGCTCCCAACATAAAAAAGACATGAACCTACTGGAGCAGGTACAGAGGAGGACACAAAGATGATGAGAGAGCTGGAGCACCTCTCTTATGAAGACAGACTGAGAGAACAGGAGCCTACAGGAAAGATGGCAAGAGACTATAAGGGAGAGTAGGAAAGGGCAAGGGGTAACAGTTTTAAACTAAAAGACTATAGATTTAGATCAGATATAAGTAAGAAATTCTTCAGTACAAGAGATGAGGTATTCAAACATGTTGCTCAGAGAAGCTCTGGACATGCCACCTCTGGAAGTGTCTAAGGCCAGGTTGGATGGGGCCCTGGACTACCTAGTGGGTAGCATCCCTGCAAATGGCAAGGCAATTGGAATAGGATGATTGTTAAGGTCCCTCCAGCCAAATCTTTCTGTGATTTTATGATTATTAGCAAAATCATAGTGCCCTACATGCATCAGATGTTTAGAGCATATTAACACATAATGACTAATGCATGCAAACAGCAGTTTTTTCATCAAGACTAGTCAAAACATTATTTGGCAATGTCATGCTAGAATGCTGATCACTGCTACCTTGATGTTAAATTGGGATATGATCCATAAACAGGCATGTCTTCATCTTAAACACTTATACTTCAGCCATTTCCAATGGAAAAAAAAAGATGACAACTTTCTAGTTCAGAGTTTTGTGATTGGTAGACTGGCTAGTGAGTGATGCAGGCTTGAACCTTTGCATCACCAGCTTATTATATAATAGGAAACATATGAAGCAATTTCACTTTATTATTTCTTCACTTGCCAACATGACTTTGGTGCAGCTCATAAAATAGAGAATATTTCTCTGTGTTCTTTATTATGAAACTAAAAATTTAAAAAACAGTTTTTAATATAAAATGAAAAAGTTATTATTCATTGCTGAAGTTGGCATAAAGCAACTTGTCTTCCCACTTCTGGTTTTAATAGAAAGGAAAAGGGACATATTACTTTTAAAATAACTTGATTACCTTATGGGCTAGGCCCTTCCTCCAATTTGTGTAGTTACTGCCTTGTAAATGGCTTAGCCAAATGCAGTTAGGTTATAGTGCCTTACATTAGTAATCATACCAAATCAATCTGCTAATGAAAATCCGTTCCTGAGACATGATAAAGATTGGGGGGGTGGGGGGTGGGGAACCAACAAAAGAAAACAAAACCACTGTTGAATGTAAAAAAGTGCTAATCTGAGGAACATCATATTTAGGTCTTTTTAGTAATACTGTCAAGGAGAAAAAATAGCATGAGTTCTTTAGCTCTAGAAAAAATAAATTGCTTTTACTAAGCCTCTACTCACTCAGTGTTAGTGAAACTTCACAGGACTTAGTTATAACTCTCTTCCTATAAAACCAACAATCTGTAAATTTCCATGTTTTCTAGCAATTTAATTTCTGTGACTAAATACAAAGTAGCTTATGAGTTTCGTGTTGTATTGCTAGTGTTTTCAACAACTTTTGATTGACTTGCTGTGATGCTCAGTTCAATTTTGTTCTGAATTTGCCCTGAGTAGAATACAGCAACAGAATGATCCACAGAAAAGATCGCAGATTTCTACTGAAAAATCATGGGTTCTAATACCGTAAAGTCCTATATTATTTAATACTATGCATAGGATATTTAAATAACGTAGAGTGACTGAATTTGCATGTCTGTGAGACCCATGTTCAAATGCTTCTGACGCAAGTGAGCTAATGTTTCTGTTTTTATTGCAATCTGAAATGATATATTGGTTCTGCTACATTGGGTGAAGATCACTGTATCACTTATATCAAACTTTCACTTTAGACAAATGTTTCTGGTCCTTTTCTGTGGTTGGAAATATACGATGTTGGATGTCCAGTGGGCCATGCGGCCACAAAAACCTCAGAGATAGAAAGTAAGTCTAGCTCCTTCACTGCAACAGTTATGATTTGATGAAAGAATTATACGGCTTTTCACATGAACTGGGATAGAATTATTTTTAAAAAGGAGCTTCAGCAATATTATAGTGGCCTTCAAACTCTCTATAGACCACTGGCATTCCACACAGAGTCAGCTGTTATTCTCATTTCCAGCTAAGAGAAGCAAAATGGATGGGAGGAGATGAAAAACAAAAGCAGACAATGCAAGTGTTTTGTTTTTCAGAAAGTGAAAAACATTTATCACACTCAATACAGTACAAATGCATAAATACTTTCCTAGTATTATTTTTCTGTGTAAGCAACCACTGCAATTGCCGCAGGGGTATTATTTGAGTGTGCATAAAAGAGAAGGCAGCCCAAACAGTTCAGAAGGAAAGGGGAGCTAGTATTGGATACCAGTTCTTTTACAGAGAGATTACCCACTTTAATAAGTGTTTTTGCACCCCTCCCAATGGAATTTGAAGAGAATTTTTAATATTAGTAATTTTTCAAACATAACCCTCATGGCTTTCTACGCCCAGTTTGAGGTAGTAAAAATTTAATTTCCTTAAATTTTTCCATGTCCAATTTTCCTTCCTCCATACTGAGAAAAAAAATTTAAATAATACTTATGTAAAAGCATTCTATCTCATTAGCTGTAAGAGTTGAAATGATTAACCAGTGCAAATGCTATTTAGCAATGGGAAACCAGTCTAAACAAGTTCAAAGAACCTTTTTTTCCAGTCTCTGACAGAATGATCAATGGTGAGGATGTGGCACATAAAACTATTTGTTAAAAAATGTATCTTGGTGGGTTCTGTGTGGGATTGCATAAGCTGCAAATATCAAGTGTGATCTCTTGTCTTAGGCTACAGGTGACACATCCCATTGGGACTTCTGTATTCAGCTGCCAACCACTCAGACTTTCATATTAGAATGGTATCTTGTATCTAAGACACAGTCCAATTAGGAGTCTCTAACATTCTTCAGTTTATTGCAATTGAATTCAGTGTACAAAGTCACTGCAGCACAAACCAAAAAGAAAAGCACAGATCCCACAAAGCATAAAAACTAGTGTCTTCTGCCTCAGAGTTTAAAAAACACTGATAATTCTGAGTCAGTTTGTTTCTAGGAGATCAAGACACTGGAAAATCAAGATCAGAAGTGCCTATGTTTGGACACTCCGAAGTGGAAGTCATCAGACTATTCTGAATTTCATTTGAAACATATTTTACTGTGAGCATCATTAGCAAAATTGCTAATTTGACTTTACAAGAGTTTTACAACAATTGTGATTTTTGGTAGCTTATGGAACTTTTGATGTCAGTGGTTCTAAGGCTATCATTTTTTCCTTCTCCATTTTGGAAAGAGAGGTTCAGAATGTTCAAAAAGTGAAATACATCACAATGACTACTGGCAGATGTCAACCAAAGTTATCTCTTGTCTGCATCAATGAGGTGCTGCTGCTGGACTCTATAGTCTTTTGTTGTGGGGTGCAGCTAGCTCACAGATCTGTTCACTGTTTGAGGAATCATGAAACCACAGACCCTGGTGGCTTAAATCTCCGGAAATACTTCAACTGCCATCTGCTCTAATTAACCAAACTGTGCCAGGAATTGTTCCTGGGCACTGAAACATGATTGCCCACAGAAAAGCAGTGCAACCCCCCAAAAAAATTTGCCAGAGACAACTGTCTTTCCCGCTCCTCCAAATCTGTGTATGGTCTGGAAACTAGCATGCCCTACATAATATTCCTAACAGGTAAACAAGCTATAGCTACCCTGCAGTGGAGAGTAATAGATCATAATAATATGGATAAGAGATTTTTCATGCCAGAGAATGGTCTTACGAACCCTGAACTTACCAGAACAAACTTAGTCAGAGAAACCACTGTTCCTGGTCTGCTGGAATCATGTCCATGCTTCAATTATAATTCCTCAAACCTGGGATGTTTTTGCAAAAGATTTTAGCTTCAATAAATCATTATTTCTCATCAAACTATTTCAAACCACTGCAGCCATTTGTATTTTCTTAATACAACCCAGGAAGAGTCTTGAATCATTTAACTCCAGGAACTCACATGCAGATGTAGCTATACGAAGCAGACAGTGAGAGGTATATTTTTTGTTGGATTTCAATTGATACTCAACCACTTAATCTTGCTATATACATTTTCATGATAAAAATCTTACCTTTTCCCAGTATTAATGGGCTGTGAGGAAACTACCATCAGGCACAAATAAACAAAAATGAGTTGAACTTTTTAGATTTATTGTGTTAACAAGTTTCTGCAGTTTTTGTTATTCCTGTTGCTCCCTTTGACATGTCTGCTTCCTTTTGGAATTACCATGATAAATCCTGAGCACAACAGTTAAAAATTAATTTAATTAATATGGTTCCCATATACAATTTCTTATATAGAGCATTCTCTGCTCAGTATGTGTAGAGATAATTACCTATTAGAGGGAGCTTACTTTAGCATGGGATTGGGCTAGATGATTTCCAGAAGTCCCTTCCAACCCCTATGATTCTGTGATTCTGTGATTCTGTGGTTCTGTAATGTCCTTTGCCATTGTAATGTTGATTTCTGATCAACTGGTTAGTCAAGCTCTTTTATCTATTTCTTTCTGGAATTAGGCCCCTCTTTTTACAGGATTTTCATTACGCCTAAAAAAGCTGTCTGTTCAACTGTGTAAAGTAGTCTGGAGTTTAAATGAATAGACTACCATCAGAAGTTGAAGACTGCTGCTTTTCACATCATCGCTAATTTTTGTGTTACTGGATAATATCACTTAATTCAACTCATTACGGTCATAACTAGAGCAGGATGGTATCTGCATTATCCATAGCATATGCACAGAACATTACAGTACTCAGTGCAATAACCAATAGTCAACTGCTTCTCATATTGAAAGGAAACAGTGAATTATAGGTTTCATTTGAGGTAACATGGCCTCACTTGATCCAGTCAGTGCATTTATACTTAGAAGTAATTAAACTGAATTCACATTCTGATGTTGAACATATTAAGAGGGCTCTTGAAATGGACTCTGAAGGAATACAGGATGTCACTTGCATGTTAATGGAGCAGATACAATAATCTGGATGGAGGATTCTGAACCTGTAGCTCAGCTCTCCTTCTTTACAAAATTCAAGAGAACAAAAGCCATGTGCATCCCCACTGCAAATCTTCTAGAAGTATTTTTAAGTTCTTTTGTTATTCCTCAGTGACATCTAACTATGAGAGCAAACTCAGTCATCTTGGATAGAATATGGCTATTAGCAAGAAGCAAAAGATTAAAAGGAAAATTTTCAACCACAGCTATGAGGAGAAAATCCTTCCTTCAAGCAGGAAAGTTTCTAGAGATGTTTCCAGCTTATATTTGCCAATTCAGACTCAATCTTTTCTCAGTTTAACTTCATTATGATCTCAAACTGTTGTCTCAACTAGAGGCATTCTCCAAATGATATTACTAAGTCTATTCCCCCACTTCTGTATTTTTATGACATCTACAGATGATATATGTGTCACTGGTGCAGAGCAGGTCCCAGGAACAGTCCAAACCTTGTCTATTCAATAAAAATGAAATATTTGCCCCTGACCACCTATTCCCTGGCACACAAAACCCTACCCATGCTGAAGAAGAATTTACTGATGGCAGTCTTCCAAGTATTAATAACATAGCCAGTCACAAAACAAGCAGTTTTTATTTATTACTAATTGTATTAGTAATAATGCAATTACTAACCTTTCCACTACTCTAACATTTTTGGCATCCCCATGTACCTGGCACTGAGGATCCATAACTGCCTGATCAAAATGCAATTTTTGTCTTCTTTGCTTTGTTTGGTTTTTTTTTGGGTTTTTTTTTTGGCATTAACCCAAATGAATGTGAGTCCTGAAACTCCTTTGCTGTTTTTTAAGTAGTTCCAGAAAGTAATAACATTTCTAATTATATTTTCATATCAGCAAAAGCTACATGACGAAAACATTAAAAGTAGTAGATGGCTATTTTTGCTTCCAAAGCTTATTTTTGGTGTTCCCACTCTCCCCTTCACTGGAGGGATAAAACCATTTCTACACACAAAAAGAGAACATGGATAATGATAAAGGTCCAGCATAGCTTTAGTGTACTGGTGCATAATAAAAAATATACAGGCAATTTTCAGAAAGTGATGAAAAGAAGATTAGTACTACAGGAGAATAGATGGTCTGAATTGTTTGCCATGTCTCCACAAGAGAAGCAGAGTTTTTTTATATATCACCATTCAAATAAGCAGACTTCCACTGAAGTCACTGATTCATCTTTTTCTTCTCAACTAGATAAGTCTACAAAATTTAGAGTTCTTTTGCTGCTCGCTGAAACAAAGGGATGTTAATGTAAAGTTTCTGTGTCAATCTTAAAGCTTTATAACTAGCCCACTTGTCACGACTACAGCATCTCATATTCAAAGGGAAAGCATGATTTGTGATTAGAACTTCAGAAGCCATCATTTAATCTTCCCTGTTTCCATCCTTCATCATACTACCTAAAGGACTGTTATACACATGGCTTCTTTTGCCAGACCATCTTTGGGCTGTAATATATCACAGAGTTTGAAGTACAGCAACTTCAATCTTTCAGGCATTCCTCATGCTGTCCATGTGGTTCATTTTAGATGGGTTTGGAAGCATTGACAGTCTGCACGGCTGGAATGTAAACAAGGAGGTCTTGTCAGGCAAGGCAGAAGAAGGTGAAGAAGCAAACTCCAAAGATTGTGCTGGGTGATATGGAACAGCCCCAATATGATTTTAATTAGAGTACATGCCACAGGATCCTTTACTCACAAAAAATATTCAAGGAACTGTGGGCTAAAAACCTCTGCTTGGAGGAAATTCCCTACCTCTGGCTACTTCAGGATGTCACTATATTAACTAAATTTAAATATCTGTGATTCATTGGCAATTCAGTGCGCCGAGTCTTTCTGACATGACAGCCACTTTCTACTCAATTTCTATTACTAATCAACAAGGATGCTGCTGCAGAGCAGAGCTTAGGGAGTATTTGGGTAGGACAGATTAAATAAAATGGAATCAGAGCAGCTTGTTTCCAAATTCAATCTCTCTCTTTTGCTTTTGATGCTACAGTTTACTGCCTACTTCTGATCTTCTAAGAGCAAGTGCCTTCTGTAAATGAGGTTAACTGCTTAATTCAGAAGTGTATTAAACTGAGAAGCTGTGACATTAAGTAACCTTTCAGAAGGGATATGGGAGGAATTCAAGTTTCAGACCTCCTTTCATAAATTATTATTTGTATCACATACAGAAGTTAAGAGTCGCCCTGTTAATTCTGGCACACCAGAAACATGTAATAGGCAATTATTTATCTGAAGAGCTTACCTAGATGGAAAAAGTGACCAGCAGGCTTTTGTAACTAACTCAGAATCTAGCGACTTGACCAAGATCGCACAAGAATCCTGCGGCATTCCTAATAACTGGGACATCTTTCCACCTCCTCCAGCACCATCTCAGAATCACTTTGCTTCTCTAAGACTGCAGCAAATGAGCTTAGTGAGAATGAGCAATGATGTAATGGGAATGATCCCACTATTCTTCTTAGGGTTTCAGTTTTCTTTTCCATGTTCCACAAATGAAGGTCTATATTACTGGGAGGCAAAGCACATCTGGTGGAAGAGGTTATTACAGAGACCTTATGAAGCAACTAAGAGGAAGTACATAGAACTTGTGGAGAAGATCTCATCTTTCAACTACACAAATTAGAAGATTCTTCAGAAGGTAGGTTAGTATGCAATCTTTAAAACAACTACTTAACAAGGCCTTCCAGTTATTAGGGTTGCAACTTCTGCAAAGTACTATCAGAGGATTTAAGAAACAGAAAGAACTGATGATACACAGCTACTGTCCCGAGTCTCTCCCATACCCATACAAACAAAAAGCAGCTCTTTGGAGTTCATTGAAGCCACGTTGAGGTGAAACTTGTGAAAGTGGAGTACGTACAGACTACTGCTCTCTCTGTACATAACAGAGAGGAATATCTCAAAACAACAAGAGTAAAGTGAAAAATAGGGCCATCAAACATTCTGCTGTTAAAAGATACATGTCTATGGTGAAATGTATTCTCTAGCTCAGGTCTAAGTGTAACAGCATCGCTCTTTGAAAAAAAATGGAACTGGAAGAAACTGAAAAAGTGACACATGCTGCTCGCCTCACTGAATGTTATTTTAATACTAATGTGGAAATTTTGCTTTGTGCACAAACACTTTTCTTTAGGGTAGATAAAAAAAACTTGAAGAATTCTGTATCTATTTCACTGGTGATGACAAGTATGTTAATTGCTTGCAGATAACATCTGTTCTCGTGAAATCAAGATGCAGGCTTTCCCTGGACTGCTAGTACTACACTTTGCACTTTGTCTAGGAGATCTACTGCTCTTTGCTGAAGTTTCAAGTAAGCCTTTGAATTTTTTGAGAATCTTCCAGTAACTGAAACCAAATCTGCTGGGAGTCCTGGGTCATTGCAATGTCTTTCTTTGAGCACAGGGCTTACCTTTGAAGCTCAGAGACTTTCACTGACCATGACGTCGAAGTGTGCTCTGGCTGAAACAAGTTCACGGTGATCTGCCAACAGCCCTGCATGAGAGAGCCTCTGATTTCGTTATGTTTACAGTAGAAGGTGAAGGGCCTCTCCTGCTCGAAAAGCATGAGCCTGGCAAATATAATGTCAGATCTAAGGAGCCCTTATCCTCTACAGACTACGTTTACAATTTTACAGCGTGTCTGTAGACCCTGCCATCAAGTTACTCACCAGATGTGTCTATTGAGTCTGTCAATCATGGTGCTGAAGACACAGCTCCAGACTGTTATCATTCCCTTCCTCCCACCATGGATTTGCATATGTGTTGTTTAGTAAACTTGGAGCTCCCCTAAAATACTTGAAATACTAATTAGCTTTCCAACATGAGGAAAAAATCCTGGCAATCTGTTATTGCAATATCATTTATGAGGGAGCAAGGGACAAATAACTCCCACTCATCCTTAAGAGCAGATCATTACTAAAATCCTAGAGACACAATGAATAGCAAGTAGGGGTCAATATGCAATTGTACACTTAATAGAGCTTGTTCTATGCCAGCCAAGCTCCCATCAGGGATATAGTTCAGCCGTATAATGGCAGCTGCTGCCAAGAGCTGTGCTGCCTGGAAAAAAAGAAAAAAAATTACTTCTTGTTTTACTTTTTTCGAAGCTAGTCTCCTGTATAGGGGTAATCCACTGTGTAAATACTGGATGGATAAAAAAACTGTGCTGAGTTGTAGAACAACCTATACATTATAGTATTCTATCTACTCTGTATATACCTATGAAATAAATCAGTACCTGATCTATGATAGATCATTATGTGAACACAAGTTGAGAGCGCATCCCAACTGCACTGGGCTGTATAAAGAAGGGCAATGCCTGTAAATCACAGGCAGTGGTTCTGCTTCATGCACTGCTGGCAAGGCTGCAATTGAAGTAAACACATTCAGCTTGTGGAGCCTAATTCAAGAAGGTCCTGAATTGATTAGAGAGTGCCCTGAGAGCAGCAGCAAGAATGGTAGGAGATTTTTAAACAGAGAAATACCAAAGGGACTGGAGTTATATACTCAAAGAAAAATAACTAGGGCAAACATTATGATTATTCAAATACATGTAGAATACTTATGAAGTCAGACATAATACGCTGTCCTCTGTGTCCAGTAAGGATAAAACATGGGGCTGCAATCTAAACTCACAGCAAGGGGGATTTCAGTCACAAACCAGGGAAAATTTTCTAACACAAACAACTGTGAAGTCTTAGAACAAATTGATTTGAAAGACTGTGGAATCTTTATTTTTAAGAAGTAGAGCAAACTTTTTCTGGTGATGTAGCTGCTCCTGCAGTGAGCTAAAGAGGTTCTCTAAGGTATTTGCAGGCTTTAGTAGTATAACCTGACTAAACAAGAAGCATGCAAGATAAATGGACTTTATTTTCTACAAGGTAACTCTAAAAATTCTGAACAGCATCAGTCTCATGAGAAGCTGAGCAGCAGTGTTCCCTCTTGTTAAATTGCTGTAGAAACAGCAAAGCCATTCTACTTTTTACTGCGTGTAAGCCAAAGTTTTGAGTAGGTTCTGGCTACACCTTTTCCTCAAAACAAGCATGCCAGGGGGATTTTTAAACTCTGAAGCTTGATTTTATTTAGTTACATACTGAAGCAAAGTTACTTTTTAAACGGCCAAAATTTCACTTCTCTGGAAATGACGGTATAAAGCAAAATAAAATTCCACCTGTACCTTCACCTACCGGTGGGAGGAGATACTTTCCCCCAGTCTTCTCCCAGCTCAGGAATGTTTAGTGGCTTCCTGGGATGCAGTAAGTTATCCATATTCCTTCTATGTCCCTTGATAAAATCCATCTCTGGCTCCTATGGCTGAGGCAAAGCTGTGTTCATCTGCCCTCTGCTCCTCTGAGGACCAGCCAGTGCCAGTTCCAATCATTCTTGGCTCTCCTCCCTTTAGCCCCACACATCCAGCCTAATCCCTGGTATGGACTGGGATGACATGTCCCTGGGAATGTATGTTCCCATCCTCCAACACCCAAGGGCTCCCATTTGTAATAACATAATAGCATGAATAGACTGGAATAACATTTCCAGTCTTTACACCGAGGAATGAAAGGTTTCATTTTGTTTTGTTCATTATAATGCAGAAAAGTTTAATTTCATTTCATATATTTTAATGTGGTTTCCTGAAATGAATGTGTAAAATTGGACATTTTGGTAAATAGAAAAGAATCTCTTGTAGAACTGTGTAACAGTGGCAGTATCTACTGGGGGCATTCAGCATCTGTTGGATGCAAATAACTTTCCTAAACTTCTGGTCACTTAGAGCCTAAATTGAAGCATCCTCTTCCAATAATCTTGTACAAGCTCTTACAGGCTCATCAAAGTTATTTTTCTGGTTCAATCTGTGTATTGTTTTTTTCAGCTGTCCTGGCAATATGAATGCGACTAGCTGCAATCAGATGTTGAAATCCAATACTAACTTTCATGTATGTAATTTCAATCAACTGTTTATTCTTTAGGTTATAAAAATAAATGTGTTCTTGTTAAAGCTTTTACTATTCTGAGTCCCTTTCTCCTTTCATGAATTTTAAAAATAAGAAAAGTTCTGTAACACAGTTGACTTGCCTACATACAGAAAAGCTACTGGCGTCTACTCCTCAGTATTGGAATGTTAAAAAACACATTTTTTAATAGTTAACTATATGGGGTTTTTTTGTTTTTTTGTTTTTTTGGTTTTTTTACATTGAATTTTTATGTTATTTTGAAACAGAGAGGCACAACTGTATGGAATCATCATAGAATCATAGAATGGTAGAATGGCCTGGATTGAAAAGGACTATAATGATCATCGAGTTTCAACCCCAATGCTATGGGCAGCGTTGCCAACCACTTGACCAGGCTGCCCAAAGCCACATCCAGCCTGGCCTTGAATGCCTCCAGGGATGGGGCATCCACAACCTCCTTGGGCAACCTGTTTCAGTGTGTCACCACGCTCTGTGTGAAAAACTTCCTCCTAATATCTAACCCTATAATTGACATCTGTGTTATTTTAAACTGATGCTCACACACATTACATGATGCCAGTGTTATCATGCTAATGTGATAACTAATGTCAAAAGGAAGAGCGAAGAATGACCTCTGTGTTGCAATTAGAATTTAAAAGGGCAATATACTTAGTAAAGTTTTACTTTAAATGAAATTCTGTTTCACACTGAAATACTGGAAATCCTAAAAATACTCAATCATTTTCAATTACTCTTCCAACTGCTTTGCATCAGTCTTAAGAGTGACCAAAGTGTCTTTTCAATTGTTTGATTTAGGACTTGAGTTTGTTTTTTTTCCCCACATAGAAGATGTAGGAATCTCTCACATACATCTAACTGAGTACCATGACTCTAAACTCTTAATTTGGAAACAGCAAAGTCTGCATTTAAGCAGCACAATTTTGTGAATTATTGTGCTGTAAGATGACTGTTACTATAGACAAAAATTAAGCTAATAATATCCATAGGCAAAGAGTCTTCAGTTTGGATAAGTTCCATAATACACCCAACAATTATATGTTTAATGAGTAAGCAGACATGGTTTGTTTGTGAAGCTGTCTTGCTCTGACATCTTTCCCACAGAAATAAACTTAAAAGGGTTTTTCAGCAATGCTTTTGCCAATGTTACCTATTTACACTTACTAGAGCTCAAAACAAAACAACCGAGGGCAAATTACATTTAGAATAGACTGGAAAGTTCATACCAGAAGCCAGAAATGGCAAAAGAGAGGGAAGAAGAGAAATAAGGAGCAAACATTCTTTTGGGAAAACTCCTGCAGACTTAGGTTCATGAACAAAGTGTTGTGGTATTTGCTTGGAAGGCTGAAAGCAAGACCTCCCTAGCAAACTTGCCTATAAGGCCACTTCAAGAACAATTTGAAAGGCAGTGAATGCAGTGGAGTGGTACTCCCCTTTTCTTGATTACCTGACAACATGCTTCCTGTTCAAGCAATTGAATATTTAATTGTCACTTTTTACTGACATCATGGATTGTGATGAAACTACTTGGCAATCAATTTCTCTGAACCTCTCAAAGAAAATAAAATTGTACTATTCTCAGCTGCATTATACTTTCAACAATCCCTTCTCAGTAGAAACAACAGCTCTAACCACTGGCTTCAGGAGGAAGAGGCAACATTAATTTGAGAGAGAACAAAAGGTTAGATGAGGACATTACAAGAAACTGGAAGGTGCCACAGAGCAGAGGAGATAAAACTGATGCCACCTGAAATGATCAAAGAATAAAAAGGAAACACCAGAAAGAACAGGGAAACGTCTGCCCTATAGCTGTTGTCAGGAAGGGGAAAGCAGGCACACTAACTCTTTTCCTATTGGTATTCTGATTTCCCCCATGAGAAGGTGTTGAAAACTTAGAATCCAGTGTTTCTTTGAGCAGAAGTGGAGAATCTATTCCCTGTTACAAGTCTCCATCATCAGAAAAGGGCAAATACAAATGGAAAAGCTCTTGATCAGACTGAAAAAAGTAGAACCTTCAGAGATTTGAGGAATAAGCAGAGAGCTAAAAAAAAATGGTAAAGGGAACCAATTCAACCAAATCAAGATCTTAGAACTCAGAAAAAAAAAGAACAAAGTAAGAATTATCAAAGTTAAAGTTATTAACATAGCTCCTCAGGGAAAGTGTTTGGGATAACCTTAAGAAATACTTGAATTTATGACCATTCCACAAAAAGTGTGGAGTGCAACAATGGAACGTGCTGATGAAAAATGGAAAGCAATGTCTGTTCTAAAGCTGGCTATAATTTATAACAGAACAACTGAGCAATCCAAGATGAGAGGTAGAAGTTTCCAGCATTTTCAAGAAAGATTTTTATTCCCTGCAAATTTTTTTTTCATGGCAGTGTGGTGATGTGACACCACGTCACCAGTGTGGTGATGTGACAAAAAATGGTCAGGTTGCCTTCCAGATCTGCAAACTGTGTGCTTACGGGCAAAGAAGTACTAAGACCACAGTTAGAAACCAAAAATCAGTTCACAGAGCCTACTTCTGAAAAGCAAGTTTCTTGCAGCTACGCTCATACTTTCTCCATCTAACATTAGCATTTTTGGTAACTAATTACCTTGAGGAGCTGCTGAACTACGAGACAGACAAAGTAGAAGCATCAAAATAAAACATAATAGCAAATGATGTCAGTGCAATACTAATAAGCCATAGACTTATTATGTGGATAGCTGAGAGAATATTTAAGAACTTATTCTGATATAAGTTATTAGTAGAAATCCTATAGCAGGTACTAGGTCATTGGAGTCATGTATGCATAAAAAAAGGAGAATCAATGTGCACCAGTATTTTTCCCATTCCAATTAACAGCTGGTGAATTCAGCTGTACATTTTGGATTGAAGATCCTTCTATCCTGAATATTCTTTGCTTAAGACACCTCAGACTAATTTACTGTCCAGGGGATAGCATTTTTCAGTTGTACAAATGTATGTGTGGATTTTAGGTAGCTGTGTCAATGAACTGCTCCCAAAGATAATGCATGCAGAGAGCACCTAGTAATAGTATTTCATAGTATTGTGCACACAGGAACCGTGTTGGAGTTATAGTCCAAGACTTGCAGATTGTCACACCACGATCAGCATGTTGGAACGTCTAGTCTCTTTCCTGAATACATTTGGAATGAGACATTCCTTTCATTGCACATGAAATAACTTTAAGTTAATGAACGTTTTCCGATATCACATGCCAGTAGTCCACCATGATATAGAGTTTTAATCGTAAAGTTTCTTCCAGGGTTTTCAGTTATGTCAGTGCCCATCTACAGATACAAACTCTGCATCATAAAACCCAAACTAGACAATCAAGTTATAGATATAAGATATATATCTCACTAACAGATCTTATTATTTGAGTAATATTGAGTAATGCATTGAGTCAGATTGTCAAAAGTTCTCCCTTTGTGAAGGGAAATATTAAGTAAGTATTTCTATTTGAAATGAAGTACCTTTATTTACTCTTATTCTACAGACACTGTGTAACAATACATTTTTGCTTTCAGAGCAATACGTGCATACACATATATTAACTTTCTGGAGTGATTTAGTCTCTTTGTATACCATATTGAAAGTTTATACTCTCAGCATAGTCTATCACAATTAGCTAAATGGAATGTATAATACTAGCATTGACTCATATTCATGGCTTCAACATTTAAAACATATGTGTTTATTTTTTCTTAGACATAGAATTTTTTTGAGAGAGAAAAAAATCAACATCTTTTAGTTCACCCTTGTCCTATTACTATCAGGCTATGTAAAAAGTTGCTCTCCATCTTGTTTACAAGCTTCCTTTAAGTACTGGAAGGCTTCAATGAGATCTTCCCGGGCTAGCATCCTTCCTGGATAAATTCTTTGGTACAGCATATGATCCTTCCCTCCAGTGCTTTCATCATAGGAACTCAAAGTTCCCATGTAGCTTTAATCAGAAGCCACTGCAATTTCTTTTTTGTTTTCATTTTCAGTGCTACTAGCATTTACTGGAGCATGTTTTGGAAGACCTCTGCCACAATGGTTCAGGTAAGAATTTGCAGAGCTGTAGTGAAAGACAGGCGTCCAAACTGCAATTGAAAGTTCATAGCATCAACCACTGCCATATTCATTAGGCTTGCAAACCAGGATAACTGAGCACCAAAAGCTGATAAAGATCCTATTTTTTTGAGTTTTGTGTTCCACTAATGCTAAATCTTTTGCATGTTCTTCTTTTTTGTGTGTTTATTAGGTTTCAATTCCTCATATTTTAACTAAAGTTACTTCTTCACAATATAAGGAATGTAATGAAACGTATCACAATATTGATCATCAGTCACCTGCCACAAATAATATGTGGATAACAATCAAGAATTAAACAGAAAACAGCTACAATTGACCCTTGTAAGAAGAAAGTTACACATGAATTTCTCAGTGAATACAAATTATGAAGCTCTTCTTAAAATCTATCTTAAATTCAAGAAAGCTTTGTGAACAGGAAGAAAAAAGGCTTAGTTCTGATACTTTATTCACGACAAGTAATTTAACCACATCTACTTCAAAACAGTGGTTTGGAACTGCTATTCATACAGTGTGGAATCTGTCGCCAAAACCTCATTCAGCTTAAGTGCTGCAAGCTCATAAACAGTTTTTCTAAGGAACACAAATGAGCACACCATGCTCTTATAGTGTTATTGCATGTGGCTGACAGTAATAGAGACTTTTGCTACAATCTTTAGAAAAACAACAAACACAACACAGAGTCTCTGAAAGGCCTGAATTTTGCACTTATGCTTAGTTAACAAGAACATTAAGACTTACTGTAAATTTTATCTCAACAGTGTCTACATTACCAAGATGAGGAGCTACAATTCTATGTTAATGCTGTGCCATTCACAAAATGACATCCAAGACTGCAGATCAGAATAATTTAACTTGTCAGCTTATTGTCTAACCATGCAATTTCTCAAAATGTCTGTGTCCTGGTGGCAAAGCATTTGACTCAACAACTGGCAGGAAGATTGTTCACATAATTAGGGGAATGTCCCTAATGATGGCTTAGGGATCCCAAAACATTAAAAATAAAGACAAGAAGAGCTTTGAAAGATGCTACAGGAACCGCACTGCTACAGCAATAATTATGATAATGTCCATAAATGCTGAATGTGATACAGTACTGTAGTAAAAGTATATGTAAGGATGTTCTTTTTAAAAATGGTTTAACAGCATTGCCCAATAACATTTGTGTCATCTTTTGGGCAAAACTCATCTACATAGGAAAATGACTAGATGTGCCAAATTGCTTGGAAAATAAATGCCTGATAGGACCAGTTAAACTGAAAATTGTAACTCATGAGCACTGCATTGTTCAAGAAACAACAACTTCTGCTCTGTGTGTTTGCAGTTGGTGGTATATGTGCTGGGCTACTGCTACAGTCCAGGACAAGGCAGAGGTAAGATATGAAGGGAGGAGCTCTCCTCTGCTTCCTGTGTTCACTGAAGCATAGAGGAAGAAGAAGCATGTTTTGGAATTGGCTCAGAAAGCCACATCTCCCACACCCCGTATACTCTGGTAATCGACACCCTTATGATAGATTGTTGTGGTCTTCTCAGACATCTTAAACCACTTCAGATCTTCTCCTTAATCCATTTCTCATCCACAAGCAGAACTATACCGTTTGTACAACCAATGTGAGGAAGCCAAGCTGCAGGAGCAAGGGAAGGTTTTAGACAGAAGCTGTAATTTCTAATAGAATACAAGATATAGAATACTTCTGTTGTTACATTTGGTGTTATATGAAAGCTAGTAATCATTTTTCATTGCAGATTTACTCGAATATAAGAACATTCTGAGCTGTTCTAGACTCCACTTATATATAAAACTAAACTGTCTAAAAAATAATCCAGTTCTTTAAGTTTAAGCTTTGATTTTTAATTTTCTTCCTTCAGTACTATTTCAGATTCAGTCTGTAACAGGTAGGAATCTGTTCTGAACCACTTATTTTTTCCACATCAAATGTCTAATAATGTTACAAGATTTTTGTTAGTCCAGCAAAAACAGACAAGTGAAAACTCCACTTCTAACTAGTAATGTCATATTGCATTGCACCCAGAGGGTTCTACGAACACTCACACAGCATTAAAAACTTGTTTTGAGAGTAATGAAATGTGAAACTGCACAAAACTTTTTGAAAACTTAGTAATCCATTCCTGACATGAGTTTTAAAGCAAAGTTTTAAAATTCACTTGGCTTATACATCCTACATGCTAGAATGTTCTAGGAATCTGTAAAGCTTTGATTTGCACTCTTTGGGAAAGTCTGGGTGTTTGTTTGATATGTTGCCTCTCATCTGTGCTTCTAGCTTATAAAAGACCAGATGAGGTGACCTCATGTTACATGGTAAAGATTCTTACATGGCTTCAGGAATCCTCAGTTTGATGGAAATTGCCACTTCTGGAGAAATGCTGCTCTGTTTCAATTTGGGAATTTTTGTGTGTGTTTGTTTAGGTCTCTGAGAACAGTTTTCAGAAGAAAATCTGAAGTGCAAGCATTTGAAAATTGTAAAGGTGAAATTGGATGTTAAATGAATACCTGAGGTAAGATAAACAACAAAGTTATTCATTCAACAAGAACTGCATTCATTACCATCTCACAGGCATACAGTAGGTCTGGAACAGATGGCCTAGGTCATTGTTTTGTCAAGAAATCAAAACATATAATCTGATTCAAAAAGTCCAAACACTTCTCAGCAATTGGTTAGTAAGTTGGCACCTTCCGCATCATCAAAAAGAACAATGTGAGAAAATAAAGTGTGCACACTTCGATAAAACATGAGCCACGTGGGAAATGATTCCCTAAAATTAAGCTCAGGATTAGAAGTGCTGAGTAAAAAGACGAACATTTTAAAGACAGAAAAGACTAGGAAAGCCCTTAAAATATCGAAGAACTGAAGAGCACTAGGATACATTACCATCTCTGGTTTTGGTATCAAAGAAGCAGTTTTTATGCAAACTGTCTTCAGTGCCATGTTCTGAATCTAGAGAAACTGCAAATTCATGTAGATGCAAAAAGTGCTTGGGAACATAATCCCTACTGCAGTTATTAAGTTGCTCCACTGTGATGATAGTCAACTTTTTACAGCTTTTTGCTGTGATACGCATAGCTACTACTATTTCTTTACTGTTCAAAATAGTGGGAGGACAGAATCAGTGTAATAATGGAGAATAATGAAGAAACCTTAGAACTACTTCTTTTGGACAGAACAAGAGAAGCACAAGAGTTCTCTGACCCAGTGGACCATAAGAGCAAAACACCTATGATACATATAGGAAGGAAAGATCAAGAAATGCAGTTATCTACCTCTAAGGCCATTATTGGTCTGGGTGCACTTTGAGGGATTTCTGGAGGATCTGCCCTTCTCTGCTGAAGACAGAATGGTTTCATAAAGCCAGGCTTGGGCACTGTGGTATGGATAATAAAGAATGCATTAGTTTCTTTTCATATCTCTTGAATAATTTCACAACAAGTAAGAGTAGCATTGCCCTCCTGGTGAAATAGGTGAAAATTTAGACCAAACTGAACTAATTTAGGGCTACCTAATCCCCAGCAACAATGCTAGAAACCACGCTGTTCTTTGCTCATTACTTTGAGCCATTTTTCCCATTAAAATTCTCCTTTTTAATAAAGGGCTCAGTAACCTGCAGATGAATGCTTTTCAGAACTGAATTTTTATGAATACAATACTCTTTTGTGATATTTCAAAGATCCAAGAATAGGTTGCATGAGCATGTAGAAAACAGTGAGCTATTTCTGAAGGGGAAATCTACATGGAGCCAAAATATTAGAGTCTGAAGAGACTTAAGAGATTTCCAGGGCCACCCAGAAGTGGAATTAATGAGTTTTCAGTACACCATCTTATGTGTACCTACAGCAATGGCTCTTCCATGAATGAACAGAAAATAAATCTCAAGAGATTTCTATGTGAAAGTGCATTTTACATGAAAAAGATTAATTACATATATATTTTGAAATATACTATTTAAAAAGGGATTATCTTAACTTTAAACAGTTTAGACGTCAAAGGCTGAGGTACTCATTCTGGAGGACAACTGTCACAATGCAAATCCCATTTCATTCATTTAAACAATAATAAATGGCTACAGACAATAAATAAATAAATAATGTTTAACAAGCAGCTACTGTCCTTTTATGGTGTTTTCTACCTGACAAAAACTATCATAACATTTTGACAGTAATTTTTAGGCAATTGTTGCTGTGTAGTATTATTTTCTCTTTGCATTTCTTTTCTTATTGTTATTTTTGACAATTTTTCTGGTACTGTACTCAGCAGTACATATGAGAACATGCATTTTTGTTCTAATTTTCATGTGTGCTAACCATTGAATAACAAGATCCTACTTCACATAACACTGAGCAACTTCCCCGAGTAGAGGCCATGGCAAGAGGTATGGGCTGACAGACTCGTCTCTGTGTCTCCCGATATTATTCATTATGGAATCCTGGGCCAACTCTAGTCTCCATGGTCTTTTCAGTTTACATTCCTTGTTCTGGAAGATGCCAAGAAACAGCAAGAAAGCATTTATTAAATAAGACAGGGAGACATTACAAAACAGGAAGGGAGCTGGATGAATGAGTATTTATCTTCAGAAGATCTCAACTAAAAGATTCATTCAAATTGCTGGAGATCATTCTGTTTGGTAAGCTATAGTCTTCTACCACACTTCAGTTGGCTAAGTTCTTCTTTTTAAATTGGCTGTGTACTTGTGACCTTTATGGAGGCAAAAGCGAAGTAATAGGTTACTTTACAGTTGACAATACAAATGTCACAGGGTGAACTTACTATGCATTTGTCATCTGTGGGAGAAAGTTCACAATAAAATAAAACTCACAGAGAAAGTGACAGATTCTATGTCGCTTAAGATCTTCCTTTTTTAAAGCAGCTGAAAGATGCAAAGTGTAAAACTAAAATTTTCAGTTCAGCTGAAATGAAATATCTGTTGCATTCTAAATTCAGAGTGAAAGATTACTTTCTGTGGGCTCTGTTCAGCAAAAAGTCCAATTTTTGTGGGTTTGGCAATAGTTTCTTTGAGGGCTTCAATGGTTTAACTTTCACTGAGCTGAAGTTCTCAATCAAGAGCCAGAAGTTTCTCCACACCTCTCCTCTGAGAATCAGCCTGGAGGTTCTGGCAGCTTTTCTTTACAGTACTGAAAAGATGTCATGGTCATGAAGCACGTAGTTTTGCTTTATTTTTGCTCATCTCTTCGGTCTACCTTAACTCCATCTTGACAGTGTTCATGCCTTTCTGTTAGCACATATCTACTTAAACAAAAATTAATAATCATTTACTTTCTTTTTGAGGATGAAGGTTATAAGAAAACATAGATTTAATTTAAAAAAGCAATAGTTATTCTAAAGGTATTGCAATTATCTGCAAACTACCTTTCTAACTACAGAAAAACCTCATTCTTATTCTTATGGTTATTCTTATGGTATTCTTATGGTTAAGGTTAAACTCAAGAACCCCAAATACTGTAGCATATGGAAACATAGGAGAAATACCAAAACAACTGTAAATGTATTTATCTTACAGAATTCTACTATAGCTATTTGGTATTCCTTCTCTTCAGACTGATTATCTGTATGCTCTATAATATAAAAAATGATTGTAACAAAGGTAATCCATTGCATGTGGTACCAGCTTAAAAGTAAAAAGGAAGAAGCTACTGAAACTTGTTTGTGTTTACTAGAGTTGCTTACTGGAAATTGGAGAAAAAGTATGTAGGTCACACAGGATGTAATGCCTCCCTCCTACTTATTTCCCTGGAAACTACAATAGATACAAAGAGCACAATAACACTTTTTAAATAGTGAATATTTAGCTACAAAACAGTATTTTTCAACACAGTAACCACCATTAGCTATGCATTTTCACCAGCAATGAACCTGCATATTGTGCTCATGTAAATCCTTACCACTGGAGGTAACCCACTGTCACTGTGACCACTGCTGAAATACACGACCCACTGCCTCACTGTGCTCACACCCACTGTTTGTTCTCCATTAATGTTCAGCAAGTGTCACAGAATGTTAACGGGTGCCATTTTTTTCTGCATGGAGGAATTCAATTCCACACCTTTCTTTTATATGCACTTCCATGTCAGACATTGTTTTGTTAGACTGCCCCTCCACTGCAATCTGTCACACAGCAACAACATATAATGGAATATTGATGGGAAGATTCAGGCTCTACTGCCATATCACCAACATCTCCCTCTGATGTTGTGAGTCAACATAATGCTATAGGAGGCATTACTTTTGGAGCAGCCCATATCTCCTTTTTCTCTCTTTGTATCCTAATCTGATAATATTTCTTCTAATTCATCTTAGTTTGAGAGATTTTGTGGTGATGAGAACTGCAGAATATCCAGGAGCTATTTTATTCAGCATAAGATATGCAGGTCTTCAACAAATCTCAGAAATTTTCTGAAACCATTCACTGTACAGCAGAGATACAACTGATTACACTTAATACTTGTACTTGTGACTGCAATCTGAAAAAAACAATGCTCACAAAGCAGTCTAGATTTTATTATAAAGTACATAAACATATATTATACAGATCTATGCATTTTAATTCAGGTGGAATATTAGGTGAGTGTGTATTTTTTAATATGCAGTAGGAAAGAATTGGTAACAGATATATACATACACAGTGATCCTAGTCCAGTAATGTGATACTGATTCAAAAGCATATACTTGTGGTGTGAGGGATAAATATGTAGGAAATCTAAAATGTCTTTGTGCATGCAGAGCATTTGTGTGCACCTTTAAACATCCAAATGACTTTTTAAAAGTCACATATAGCTGTAAAAACCGGATCCTGATGTGAGATATATACTGAGTGAGAAAGCAGCAAAAGATCTTCTCCCAGGCAGTAGGCCTCTGCTCTCCCTCTGTTCATTAGCAATGAACAAATGTGCTAAAATATACCTCATTCTTTGCATATTTTGAAATAGACAGTAACTTCTAAAAAAAAAAAAATGCATTTCCCCTTATATTCCTAACTTCATTCTCACGGGCAGACAGGTCAGCCACAAACCAGTTCCTTGTACAAGTCTGAGTTAAGATCTTTTGGAAACATTTTTAATACTGCTTCATCATGTTTGTCTTCTACAATGGTTTCTATTAACGAAACAACTTCAATGCCTGAAACAACAAAATATTTTTCCATTTTTACATCTAGAAAGTATCAGTGGTATTTTTAGATGCAGGAGCACAGACAAATCACCATGAAAGAAGCTCAGATCAGGTGCCTAGCAGTAGCTGCCCACAGGAATGCACATCCCACGTTTATTGCAGTGTACAAAGACGCACATAAATCATTACTGAGAAGAGTAACTTTTGCAATGCAAATTTGCATCTAACTCTGCTATATTTGTTGATCACAGAATCATGTTATTATTAAGGTTGGAAAAGACCTCAAAAATCACTTAGTCTAGCCATCCACCACCAATATTGCTCTCCAGCGCTAGAAAGCAAAGTAATGAAACAAGCAACACTTAACAGGAGTTTATTGCCATACTGAATGATAAGTTCTGATAGCTAGGAGATGACAAGTCACTTTAAGTATAGAATACTAACGTAAAGATATCTGAGAATTGTTGCCCTTCCCTCCCCTTCCCCTCCCCTTCCCCTCCCCTTCCCCTCCCCTTCCCCTCCCTTCCCTTCCCTTCCCTTCCCTTCCCTTCCCTTCCCTTCCCTTCCCTTCCCTTCCCTTCCCTTCCCTTCCCTTCCCTTCCCTTCCCTTCCCTTCCCTTCCCTTCCCTTCCCTTCCCTTCCCTTCCCTTCCCTTCCCTTCCCTTCCCTCCCCTTCCCCTTCCCTTCCCCTTCCCCTTCCCTTCCCTTCCCCTTCCCCTCCCCTCCCCTTCCCCTCCCCTTCCCTTCCCCTTCCCCTTCCCCTCCCCTCCCCTTCCCCTTCCCTTCCCCTTCCCTTCCCTTCCCCTTCCCCTCCCCTCCCCTTCCCCTCCCCTTCCCTTCCCCTTCCCCTTCCCCTCCCCTCCCCTTCCCCTTCCCTTCCCTTCCCCTTCCCTTCCCTTCCCCTTCCCTTCCCCTTCCCCTCCCCTTCCCTTCCCCTTCCCCTCCCCTTCCCCTTCCCCTCCCCTTCCCTTCCCCTTCCCCTCCCCTCCCCTTCCCCTCCCCTTCCCTTCCCCTTCCCCTTCCCCTCCCCTCCCCTTCCCCTTCCCTTCCCCTTCCCCTTCCCTTCCCTTCCCCTTCCCTTCCCCTTCCCCTCCCCTTCCCTTCCCCTTCCCCTCCCCTCCCCTTCCCCTCCCCTTCCCTTCCCCTTCCCCTTCCCCTCCCCTCCCCTTCCCCTTCCCTTCCCCTTCCCCTTCCCTTCCCTTCCCCTTCCCCTCCCCTCCCCTTCCCCTCCCCTTCCCTTCCCCTTCCCCTTCCCCTCCCCTCCCCTTCCCCTTCCCTTCCCTTCCCCTTCCCTTCCCTTCCCCTTCCCTTCCCCTTCCCCTTCCCTTCCCTTCCCCTTCCCCTCCCCTTCCCCTTCCCCTCCCCTTCCCTTCCCCTTCCCCTCCCCTCCCCTTCCCCTTCCCCTTCCCTTCCCTTCCCCTTCCCTTCCCCTTCCCTTCCCCTTCCCCTCCCCTTCCCTTCCCCTTCCCCTCCCCTTCCCCTTCCCCTCCCCTTCCCTTCCCCTTCCCCTCCCCTCCCCTTCCCCTTCCCTTCCCTTCCCCTTCCCTTCCCTTCCCCTTCCCTTCCCCTTCCCTTCCCCTTCCCCTCCCCTTCCCTTCCCCTTCCCCTCCCCTTCCCCTTCCCCTCCCCTTCCCTTCCCCTTCCCCTTCCCTTCCCTTCCCTTCCCTTCCCTTCCCTTCCCTTCCCTTCCCTTCCCTTCCCTTCCCTTCCCTTCCCTTCCCTTCCCTTCCCTTCCCTTCCCTTCCCTTCCCTTCCCTTCCCTTCCCTTCCCTTCCCTTCCCTTCCCTTCCCTTCCCTTCCCTTCCCTTCCCTTCCTTTCTCTTCTGCATCTCAGTATTTTTGAAATATGGGTTTGGAATTGAAAGCTGCAGACAAGGCTGGACTCCATTACACTGAGCAGTTCGTGACAGCCTGGGTATTTTCAGGTTCAGGAGTGGGCACAAGTCTCCATTACCTGGCTCAGCCGAACAGGATGGGAGGGAACCTGTTCGCAGGCACACTGGGAGTGTAATAGTTTGTCTGAACAAAACCATATAACTAAAATCCTGTCTCATTGTGGTTGGAAACTTTGTTCTATATCAAGAGAAATCCAGACAAAGGGGCAGTTCCAAGAGAGACACTACAATGGCAGCCTAATGCAGTGTGACAGACAGAATGAAATATAATCTACCACCGGTTCAAGTAATAATTTGCTGTATTACCGGAATCCTGCCAGGTAGCTGATGGTTCTATTAGAAATGAGCAATTTGAAGATACTCACAAGCAGTATGTCAGACAGCATCAGTTAACACCTGCTCATCTTTAGTTTTTATAGGATGATTTCCACAGTTTAAGGAAGGTTCTCTTTTTGCTGCTAGTTGCTAGTTAATGAAACAGGTGCTTTGTGCATTTGAAAACAAATATTTCACTCTATTGACTCAAGAACAGCAAAGTCCATCCATCCCAAGAATCTTCTCTTCTTTTGAGTTTTTACAAGAGTAGTAAAAAAGTCATTACCGCTTATAGCATAAAAATATTTTCCCATTAAAACAGTGGCCTGCTTTTAATAAATCCCAAAGTTATTGTTGGCTCTATATTGCCAACATGTAATCAAACGAATATTTTTTTTGTGTGCAAGTCATGAAACTTAATATACTCTGTAAAACTGTTCAAATCCTTCAACAACTCATTTAGTCTATGCAGATGTCAAGAGACCTGAAGCTATATTTTAAACAATTATACAGCAATGACCGACCTCCCTTTCACTGCTGTTATCTCCATAAGTAGGAAAGGTTGTATTTGCAGTGTTTCCATTGGGTTTCTGTGGAAAGGGAAATTTGCCCTCTCTGCTATGAAGAGGATAACCCACTTCAGAACTTCACCTTTCTTGTAAATGTAGTATACATTATTGAAAAAAAGAAGCAATATTTAGAGAAACAATTTTCATTTGTCTTGCAGCTTAAGTCAGGTAAGTTGCTGGAAATCTGACAAGTTTCCTTGAGTTAACATTTGATCCACTACAGTCAAAGGAAACGTAGTCATTGTATTTGATACAGCTGTGTTTTCATCTTGTGTTTTTGAAGCACAAAGACAGTCTAAAATGTCTGTTTCAGTCAGTCAGTTCTTCTCCTGAAGGAGGAACAGGTTTGCCTATTCCCACAGCTTCATTCCTTTCACTGAACCATGGTAAAATATTTCATTGATGTTTTCTTTCATGACCTACATATTTCTACTTACACTGAAGTTTCTTTCATGTAATTTTATTACGGTTCCCATTCAAGAAAGCACCCTTTTTCAAAACAATACACAAACCACAGCCACCATGTGCTGCATCCCCTACCATTTCCGAGTACTTCAACAACTGACTGGTACTCACCCCTTATCTGGGAAACCAGACTGTGGTGGATTAAACCAAAATTAAGTGAGCAATTACAGTAAGGGGTTTAACTATGCCTAAGCAGCATAAATCCAACGTAGGTGCTACAATGATTCAGCATCCTGAGATACAACTACCACCATCGCTTTCTTTAATTCCTTTTTTTTTTCTTTTCTTTTTTTAAATAAAAATAACTATGTCTGTTTTTGAAGTTGGACTTAGTTCCATCCCAGGTATAGTAGGCATGCTAAGTACATCATACCTCTCTAGGCAGTCAAATGAAAGCTAGGCTCATCTTGCGATGCACCTCTAGATCCATTTTAGAGAGTTCCCTCACAGAGGGGAACTTCTCTTCATTCAGATATACCAAGTTTACAGCACAGAGGAAACATGCAGGCTGGCAGAGATATACAACCAAGCTTTGATGGCATCTGGGTTGAGACTTTCATACAGTTACAGGATGTTCAAATGACTTTCCTGGGGAAAAGCACCCGAAAGTTATACAGGTCCAATTTTAGATGCCAAGAAGGCAAGTGGCATCTTTCCTGAGAAGTGTGGAAAGTCAGCAAAACAATATTAGGCATATACATTCTATTGGCTATGCTGATAACACTGTTTCAGAAACTGTAAGGTCTAATGGGATTATCATGATTGTAAAATCTTATTTACCAGATAACAATGTTAAAGAAACTGACTGATTAATTTTCATCAAGCTTATAGAAATTCCTCAAACTACAGTATGTATTTTATAAAAGTATCCAGTTCTGATTTAAAGGTTCTTGGATAATACAGAGTATACCAGAAGTCAGAGAAAGTCTCAAAAAATAAGCCATGCCAAGAGTAATTCTCATTACTATGTGGAGAGAGAAGCTTCTTGAGGGGGTGATTTATTTATAACACAAAGCTACTTGCAAGTTTACACTACATTTAGGAACCTCTGCAGTAATGTCCATCTATAATGTTGAAAATGTAATCTTTTGTCTGTTGTCTTGAGTACATCTCCTCTACCTGACATGTCCACTCAATATAGTTCGATCACTTGATAATCACATGGACAAATCTGTTCCTGGATTTGAAAAGAAGGGCGCAATTATTGATCAGATAACTTAAAATTCCAGTTTGAAAATCAGTTTTCCATTTTTAATAATTCAAAGAATCATTCCCCTTGAGAGCAATGCTTCTTACTACACGTAATCATCAGTGAGATTGAGGTGGGCTGAGGGCACTCCATTCCCAGGCCCAGCTGTGCAATGGCCCATAGCTCAGTGTTCAGTTCAAGTGGAAAAGTGCACCATCCTCATGTGCCACTTGAGCCTTCCAAAACAGGGGAAACCAAGGGCAGGTGGCCTCACAGACAGGAGGCAGCCCTTGCCACGAGGCTGAAAGTGCCCTGTGCTGGACAAGGTCTCCCATGTACTGTGCTGCTCAGAGCAAGGCAGCTTAGGCCTTCTGAGGAAGATTTCAGATTGTAAATGTTCCTGGTCTGAATCGTGTTAATGGAGCAATGAGAAAAGAAAGCAACTCTGCTCTGAAAGGGTAGGAAGAAGTTACATGCATACATGGGGAAAAATGAGGTAGAAGAGGCAGTGTGGGATGCAGTCAAAGAGGATACCATGTGAATTGGAGAGGATTGCCAACAGAAGGGTCAGTAGTGCTCCAGCCAGAAGCCAGGCTTTGTACAAAGCCACCTTGAAAGAGTAAATAAGAGTAAACTCTGGTAACAGAGTTGAAAGGGAAATGCTGGCTTAAATAGTAAGACATGGTGAGCTTCTAGAATTCCTTCCTTAGAGTTCTTGTTCACAAAGGTGATATACACGTTTTTAAAGGAAGCTCTTCAGCAAAAAGAAACTCTGGGGTGCAGCAAAAGCTTTCTATTTACCAATTTTTTTCTTTTTTAATTTACTAATCTTCAGGACTGCTGCATGAAAAAGTTGAGAAAAATCACATTAGAAATTCAGGTAGTTCACAGAAATGTATCAAAATTAACATTCCAGGACCTATTTTATGAGAGAACACCTAGCAATATAAACTCTATCTTCCATAAATACCAATAGGATAGAATTATAATATGTACTGAAGTTGCTTTAATCTAACATCAGATGGTAATCAGTAAGATGCCAGACAGTTACCTAAATATACCATCTCACACTGGGTAATAGGTAAGATTTGTTGGTAGATTTTCACGGGAAAATAAGTATGTTGCTATATGTGATTTTGTTTCAATTTTATATTCATAATATTTTCTGGTCTTATAGCATTTGTTTTAGGAATACCATGGCAACCTCATGAAAAGATTTCATGCCTACCATCACTACTGTGTATGTACTCTCAACTTCATTGTAGATTTTATCTGGAAATATGCATGTACATTCAGTAACTTTATGCAGAACAGCTAAAAAACAATCAAGGAACTTATGTTCAGTATTAAAGAATTACATGATCTTGTCTCCTAAATAGATGCAACTGGAGAACCCTGTCACTGCAAGAAGCATCGGTACCTGCATTAAGCCAATGTCTGCCCCTGCAGTTATCTTGGCAGGTGAAATGAATGCTCAAACAACAAGATAATTCAGCTGAAGGAAAACGTTTTCTCAGAGTTTTCTTCTATTTTAATTGATTTCAGTGTAATTGGTAGAGCCATATCCATAAACATTTTGTACTTGTTGCGTCATCCCTTAATTTCTAATTTGTTATTAAGAAACTTTGCCTATTTTCCATTTTAAAGCGTAGCCACTGCCATTTTTTTATTTGTTTCTGTTTTTAGAATATACAATTTTCTACAACGATCATCCTGCCAAAAATAAAAATGACTTTCTCAGCTGACTAATCTCAGTACCTTTGCAATAAATTTCTCCTTCAGAACATCATAACTCAGACGACTGTGATGAGTTCAAAACAGCTTTATAAATGATGTACAACTAGACAAAAGTATTCATCAGCATAATTTCACATCTCTGTCATCTCCTCTGGACATAGACAGGAGATTTATTTTCCAGCAGCATCTGAAGCAGTGGCCTTCACTTTGTGTATACCATTATTTGTGTCAAAGCAATTTTGCATGCTTATCTATCTCGTTCAAGGGTGGCTGAGATCTGTGATATTTTGCAGTTGCGTGCTGGGAGAAGTAGTCCCCCATGTGGCATACTTCCCATATTAAAGGGATTACAATCTCCCTATTTTATGCATATCTGATTTAGACCTTCAGTTCTGTGCCAGTTGCCAGTGCACTCAGCTGGGCAACATTTGGATGTTTCTCTCTTAGATTTTCCAGCCCGCTTTAGTATATAATATTTGTTCTGTTCAGATCTTGGCTGTGTTGAGCCTTCTTTTCTGGAACTGTGAAATATCATAAGCTTGGCTGCCTAGCACCACTGTCTAATGTAATACTCCCTAACCCGTCTTTAAAAAGCCTGCCAAAGTCAGATTACTGCAAACATGAAGATCAGATATGTCTAATATATGTTTAGAAAAACCATGTGCTGCTTCTGCATCACTATTATTGTTCTGGAAAGAAAAGCAGCAAAGATGACTTGACATCTACTGTCTGCTCTGGTAGTTGTGGTGGCTACTTGGAAGAAAAATGTGTAATGCATATGGCAGTCCATGAGAACATACAAACTGTTTTTAAAGCAAATTCTAGTAAGGCTGCAGGTCTCGTTTACAGCCCTATATAACTTTCTACACTTAAAAAATAAAATAAAATCCAATACACACACACAGAACCTCTTTCAGAATGGATTCTCATTCTTGTATGGAAATTGTTCATACCTGACACAACCAAAGTGCTTACCCTCACAGCTAAAGAAAATGCCTCCTTCTGTTTCTCCGTTAACCTAACATTAAAATAGTCACAGCAGTGACTCAGAAAACGCGTATGCTTTTCAGATGTTAGAAAGATACTTTAAAAGATAAAAGTAAAAACAGTTGAAAATACGTGCTGTGCATCCTCAACAGAATCCTCCTGACTTCAAGAATATTTCTCAGGTTAACTAAGATAAGGGACATAAATATGCTTGACTGAATAAGGCCCTTCTTTTTCAGACATGTAAAAATGCACTATATTCCCTGCAGCTCTGAAAAAAAAACAGCATGATCATATTGTTGTAGTTCATTTTAACGCCCACAAAGAAGAGAAAGTAACTCTGGAAGTCCATTGTGCTGCAGATAAATATTTTTATCCTATTATTAAAGTAAATATTAAGATAAATCTTCCAGCCTTTAGGCCAAGCTATTCAAAATGTCTGCAGCCACTGTAGTAATTCTCAAATAGCAGAGGGGGCACCTGAAATTCATTTCCAGGTTCTACTTCAGGTGTGCAGTTTCTAGTGAAAAGATGAGCATAAGTGAAGTTAACATAGAGGTGCTGAAGCCACCAGAGGAACGGTTGGTTACACTGAAGCATCTCAGTTTGAAAAATTATCACTGTAAAGTCCTTCCTTGTCTCCTCTTTGGAGATGCACTGTCAGCCAGGTCTGTCACAGACCCTGGCGTCCCCTTGTATGGGATGTGAAAATCAGTCACGTATGCTCATACATTTGTCAGATGGGCTCCCACTAGTGAGGAGGCAACCACCTCTGTGTGGGGAGAATAGCAGCTGTCTGGATGCAAACAGGCAGCTTAGTTGGGTGTGCTCAGGAAAGGAGTCCAAGCATCATCTTAAGCTACCCTGCACATGCTGCCTATGGAATGATGTTTGGTGGAGTCCATACTTTCAACTACAAGAATAAGGACCAGTAATTATGTCCCTTGGGATGCATTTGTATAATCCGTGGAAACGGGACTGCTGAATTATCTGTGCTCTAGCACTAGCCCTATAATCTCTAGATAAATTCTGCCTCTGCTGGCAAGCTCTCATCAATTAAAACAATATGTTCAAAAATACTTGATGGTTTAGCTCCTTAAAATTAAATAAATAAATGCCCAAGCTATTTCTGTGATTTCAGGGGATGTATGAACCTTCTTAACATGGCATTCACAGTATAAAACAGACATGTACTTTTCCACATTAAGGTCTTAAGATAGGATATCCCATCAGTCCGCTCCTCAGAAAATTAGCATATTAGTGAAATTTGCTGACAGGCATTCTGTGTGAGATTTATATCTCCTCTCAGTCCAAGTGAAATATTTGTCTTTCTGCAGTGTTTTCCAAGAACATACAGCATGTTTGAGAGCTTTACTGTCCTATTTTGATAACTAAGTCCAAAACTAAGCTTAAAATGAATTGCCCAGCCCAGCTCTCATGAAATGTCAAACTGAAGCTGGCAAAGGAAGATAACAGATCACAAAGGTGGCATTCTCAGGGAGCTAACTGGTGCCATTATGCTTTAGGCTCTTTCCTTTGCTACATTGCATACTCATACTTGGAGGGGTTTATAACTTGGCTGCAAAAATGTTTTCTGGTTAAGACTTGGCAGAGAAATCTTTAACTTGAGAGCAAATGCATTTTAAAGCACATTTCCACAAAAACAAACAAAAAAAAAAAAAAAGAAAGAAAGAAAAGAAAAAAAAGAGAGAGAGAGAGAGAAGTCTGCCTACAGTGAAGATTTGAACAAAACATAGTCAAACCGATTAGACCTGGTAATAAGCTACAACACACCCAGTACAGTCCTGGTGCTTGCCCTTGGGGCTTGCCCTGGGCCAGCATGACACCTTTTCAACAGAGAAATCCATACATTTTCCAATTTCACCCTGGAAAACACAGGTCTCTCTCACCAGCTCAGCTCAATGAAATACGGACCTCTGGGAGCAGCCACTGTGATTACAGGAGGAAACAGATCTGCAAGAACTTGTCCTCCTTGAAATGGTAGCAGGCACGTGGGTAAGAGCTCAGAGTTACTGCCTTGCCTCTGCTCATGCGAGTCTGTGCCAGGATTGGAACTCAACCCTCCAACGGGAAAGCTTTTTTAGTTCCTCATTTAGAGGGCTTATCCATACACCCTTGTAGCACTCTCATCCTCTCTTTGTTCATAGAATGAGTAGAAACTGTCATAGCAACATCCTTCTCTGTGGTGTTCTTCCTGAAGGACTATCAAAGCAGGTCAGGTACTTCTTAAGCCATTGTTTTTCATAAACAGAGAATCTACCTTTAAAAAGGGAATGGATGGATTAGGCCCC
The DNA here is from genome assembly GCA_037305975.1 of Chrysolophus pictus. Taxonomy (NCBI): domain Eukaryota; kingdom Metazoa; phylum Chordata; class Aves; order Galliformes; family Phasianidae; genus Chrysolophus; species Chrysolophus pictus. The sequence goes on along the minus strand of CM074578.1, from coordinate 51,613,810 downwards.
AAAGGCTATTCCAGAGAGACTGCAAAGCAAAAAGCTACTAATCTTGCCTGAATATCCACAAGAGTCTTTTCTCTTTGCCTGGGCAGAGCTACATACTACTTATTTGTAGTCAAGCAGCCATGCTGCATGGTATAGCTGTATGGTATGGATGGACCACCTGTATCGAAGACAAAGGTTCTTGTGTGCACCACTACTGGTTTAATCATGAAAAAAAAGGTAACTCTGTTTGGTCTAAAGCTGTTGGGGTTTCTTTGTTGATGTTGATGATGTCATTTATTTTGTTGTATTGTTTTGCTTTATTTTATTATTATTATTTTTTAATTAGAGCTAAATTCAAGGGAAAAGACATTTATGATTAATAAGAAAGAAATGCAGAAATTTCAAAACAGTTCATTTTGGCATTTCCAAAATTAAATGTTTTGCTTATCTGGATTAGATTCAAAAGGCACATTAAAGATTATTTCATAAAAACAAACAAAGTAAAACAACCAGAGAAGAAAATGATGGCATATAGCCCGTAGCTTGGCCAGTCTAATTGAGTATGAAGAGCTTTTTGAACATCCTGTTTTCCTGGAGAGGGCACTCACTCGCCTTTGAACAAGAAAGTCATTCTGATTTGTCTATTCTGTCCCTCTGAAACCTTATTTATTTCAAACTACCCTGGAATTCTCAATATTTGGGTGGTTAGGAGGTGCACAACCTTGGTTTAACACACATACTTTGAGGCTGTTGACCTGAAAAATCAAGTCATGGACAGAATAAATTCGTATAGACCAAATGAATGTTTTAATAAATCCTGTACACTTCCTCAAGAATATATATATTTGGCTTCAGTTCATCAACATTTTCCAATGAAATACAACTATGCTAAGTCTCAATGAGAAAAGTTATTAAACAATAACTTTCACAGAAGCTTTAGAGACAGCGATGTTGTTTTAGAAGAATTGCTCCTAGGCTCCAGAAAAAAAGACATATGTGAAGTTATTGGAGGGTAAAAACTACACAATAATGATGAGCCTGAACTTTCAGTTTGGAATTTGAACTTGAATTAAGCACTGAGAATATGTTTGATTCTCATTTTGTCTTTCCTGTGAGTCTAGGGACAGAATAAGGAGAAAGGTTTATTCTTTTGAAATATTTATGCAAAAGATAGACCATTTCTTTGAAACATATACTTTAATTCACATTTCCAGTAACAGGCAGTTTAATAAGCCCTTGTGTATTCAAGTAGACATCTAACTTTGCTGTTGTGAAATGAAGTATATTTAGGAACAGCATACAAATGCAAACAAGAGGCACTAGAGTCAATGCCTGATTTTACAGCAGGTAGGTAAATGAAGGGCTGCTGCTATGAATTCAGACATTTCAAATCTACAACCAGCTCTTGACTCATGTGCGTTTTTACATGTAGTTTTTGACAGCACTTGGCTAGGCCATTGTATGCAATATATCTTTTGATCCCATCAAATATCCAGTATCGCTGGTAATAGGAACTGCCAAATCTTATGTCTTTTAGTGCAAGAGGTCTCAGAGATTGTTTTCTTATCAACGCACAACTCTTCCAGCCAGCTCCCAAGCAGAGAATCCTGTCATTAGAATTTGCTTAGATTAACCTGTTCATTCTCCTACACATATTGAAAGTGTTATTTCATATATTAAACCATGAGCTTTCAATGTTACTGTATTGCTGTACTAAGGAATTTCAAATTTTGATAGATAATCTCTATGAAATAAGAACCACCTAGGGGTTAGGTAAAGTTGCAAATTTTTCTTGCAGAAGACATACAAATGATAAAAAAAAGAAGAGCCACCTTTATTTTTTAGAATCACAGTAGGAATTAGTTTCAGCCATTGATAAAATTAAATCAAATGTATGATTTTAAAGAATTGAATAAAGAAAATTGTTATTTTTATCTAAGGATTTCCATGAATGCTACCCATAAAAATAACTGTAGTACAAAGAAGTTCTGAGGTTAAAAGTTGAACTTATTATACTGGAAAAAAACAACACACAAATAAAAAACTACACAAAAGTTGATGTGTGTAATCTTATATAAACTTTGTTAATTTTTTGTTTTTCTTGGTTCTCTCATGCTCATTCTCTCTACAAGCCACTTGGTGTTCATTCCTCAGTAAACCAATTACTTCAGCGCTATATTAGATTTACATTCACAGCTTTCTTTTATTTCCATGAAATTTTATTCATGATACTCAAGAAAAAGGCTACAGGAAATTGAGATCCAGGGAATTGGCCAAGTTTGACAGAAACTCCTGCTACAATCGTTCTCTGCAAGAATACAGGGAAATTCGTCAGAGGCACTCCGAGATTAATTTGCAGTGACTGTGACTGCAGTGTCAGTATTCAGATGTGTAGGACAAGATGGAGATCCTTAGATCTACTCTTTCTCACCTTTTTAGATCCTGATTCTAGTATACCATCAGTCAGCTCAGATGTTTCACAAGGATACATCTGAAGACATAGCAGAGATCTTAATGGTGGATCGGGACATAACAAGTGACTGCGAAATCCTCCTGAACTATGAAGATCATTAAATGCTCAGTGCATCCTTAGAAAGTGCAAAAATTAATTCCAGCTCCAGTAAAGATGCTGTGATACATTTTTGCCATGTGATTACAAATGATTTATTTAAAATTTTAAAATTATCAAATTTGAAAGCTTTTGAGATGGTAGCCATTTTGTCTTTACTAAACTGAAATAGGACTGCATTGCTTTTCTATTTATCTCTTTAGCTTCTCTTCTCTCACTTTCTCTCTCAATGTAATATTTTCAAGTTTTGTTACAAACCCTGCTATAATTTCTCAGTAATCTGAGAGTATAACCACAGCTGCAGTTTTGAGGTTGCCAGCAATTCCTGCTACTGGCAATTTTCCGTCAGTCTTGTTAAGAAAGTTGCCACAATTTTACCACAAATAGTAAGTCTGTGGTATGCTCCAGAATTTGCATACAATTGCCATTAACTTACCAAAGTGATCATTTCTGTTAAGAATAGCTCTCTAAACTGCTTGAAAATTGGGCTTCAGCCAAGCCAATCTGTTTTACATTATGCAAAGTATTTTAATGTGAAACCTTTTAATAAAAAATCATCACTAAAACCTCTTTAAGATCATGCCTGCTATCAGCAGGACCCAAAAAACAAATTGTATATTTGCTTTCTGGATTATTTATACTGCTTTTTTTTTCCACACACACACAAAAAATAATTTGAAGTATGTTTAGCCAAAATTTAAGTACAAGTTATTTTGTTAATGTTATTAAAATGCATATTCAGCAAATTCATTTGGCTGCATTAGCTCATACATTCATGAAGCTTCTGAGTCCTCACAGTGTTTCTAGTTCAGGATAAAATTTATAACAAACTGTGCTCATGTTGCTTTCAGTTTTATAGGATAAGTAAATGGTATGGCTAAGGATTTTAGTGAAATATGATCAATCTTCACCCAAATTAAATTATTAATTTGGACAAAATTGCAGTTGTAATGACTTTTTTTTTTTTCTGGAACTCCACGCATTTTCTATGGTTTCCATTATATTATTTATTATGGTATGCATGTAATAGTATAAAATCAGTTCTCCCAAACAAATTACATTTTAAATAATGATTTTGAGTTGGAACATTCTTTCTGTAATGCAAGACTCTTACTTTCCTTTGAATTACATGCTCAAAAAGACTAAACAATTAAAAAGTGAAATTTGTTACCAGAACTGTTCTTATAGTCAGAATTCTTCAGGATTTTGAACCAATTTAAGACCAGCCATTCAGCATATAATTTCTCCGCAGCACGTGAAAATCATGTGTGCCATTACATGTGCATCTTGCTTATATTCACGCTTCATCTTCTTTCACTGGTTGGCGTATCTCTGAGAAGAATGGAACAGTTTAAATACACTGAGGGGTAGTGGTTCTGATCTAAGAAAACATTGTGGCTGGTCATATAGGAAAAGTCTTTCTTAAAATGCTAAGGAAATCAGTTTTTAATAATAAAAATTCATCTATTCAGCAGGTTTTAATTCTTTTAGAGAAGCTTTAACAGTATATCAAATTGTTAAATCATTAAATACTGACAGTGTAATGAAGTCACCTTCTCTCATGATTATATCATTTTCTCCATTACTGAGAAGATTTTTGCCCAACCATTCACTTAATGGTATTTTCTTTGCTAAAAATGTAATATGTTTTGTTGATAAAAATGGAAGCCGGCTGTTCTTCAATGTGGAAATTAATTTTTCAAGCCTCTGCTGTTTTGAAGGCTGGCACAGGGGTAAATCTACAAATCAAAGTGAGTTTCACTAGTGTTGGCTGTCTTTGAAAGAAAACAGATGCTGGCATTTTAGTTCTGTGCTGAGAAGGCCCTATCCAATGTGACTTTTTTGATTCTTGAAGCCAATTAAAAGTAATAAGACAATAATTGGCCATTTTTGTATATATAATGTTTTGGAATTTAGCTAGTATTAGACTGCTTAATTTTGGAAGGAGATAGCACAGCTAGGTCCCTGTGTTCAAGATCCTCATTCTTCATTCCCATCCATCTGACAGTGGAAATTTAATAAAGCAGAAGTGTTGTAAATATGTGGACAAACACTGAGCTGAAATTCCATTAAAATTCACATTCAGAATCATTACCTTTGAACTCATCTCAATTTAATGTCAAGATTTATAGTACTGGTGTTATTCTCACGTGTATTTCATCTTTTGACACACAGCTTGGGCATGTTGATAGAAAATATTTCTTTCATAAATCATAAGACTTAAGTAATTGATCATCAGGTAATGAAGATCTAGACTACCAGTAAAATATTTCCTGAGAATGACTCATCTTCATAACGTGTTATTTCTTCTTGATTTAGTGGCAAGTTAAGTTTGTCACACAACTCAGTAGATTTAGTCTTAATTAGCACTCTTAGGATTCTCTTTGTCTGTGGGAATGATAAAAAATTGTCTGATCAATGTTTCTGATATATTACTGCTATATTGCTTGTAGTGTGTGATTCCACTCACTGTACTACATATATAAATATGCCAAAACAGAATTTCTTAGTAGTTTTACTGCTCTACTCAAGCTAGACAACATATTTCAATATCTCCTGCAGGTTCCTCTAGACAGAATGTAATGGTCCTGTTGAAACAAACAATATCCCAAACTTCTGTTTATTTTCTTCTGTTTGTTATAGAAACTCAGGAGCTTGACTGTATACATCACATTGTATGTGACCTACTAACCAAATACAAATATCAACCCAAAGCAAAGTCATATAGCCAACATCATATGAGACAAATTTTCTTCTGATTATTCATTCTTATTTCATATTCCTCAGCTCAGAAGATTTATCTGTGAGCTTTTTAAAGAGAAATTTGCCTCACAGTCTGCTCACAGTAACTAAGAACCGTTCACTCACTTGGTCAGAGCTCTACATGTTCATTGCCAGTTTTCAACAAAGGAGTGCACTCAGGACAGCATCGTGCTTTTCCTCCAATTCATGCCATCATTAGGATACTTATAAGTATAACTATTCCAGATGAACAGTAGAAATGTTAGCCTGAAAAATATCAAAGAGATCACAGAAAAGAAGTTGAGAATCAAAGGTAGAATATAACAGGTAAAGTCTGCAAACTAGTCTCTGCTGAATTCTCATACATAACCACTGTTTGCTGTGACTGTGGAAGATTAAACCATTGTGCAATTATTTTCAACTGCAATGCCTCCTCATACTAACCCTCAAAGGAAACACTTTGTAAGACTGGCTGATACATGAAAAAGACTGCACAAGATTAAAGAAAGAGAAATGCTTCTGCATGTGATCCTGTCTGGTTGGACTTTTGAGTGAAAAGATGCAAATGAATGGACTTCTTCCAATCCCATCATTCAGAAAGGATCGCATTTTGAACTTTCTTTCCTTTATGCTACCTCTCTTTATGTTCATATAATACCTGCACAAAGGTTGTCTACAAATAGATTCCCCAAATATTTATATTTGCATCTGGTAAAGAAGTCCACCTCAGAGTGTCACTGGGCTGTATGCACCTCTGAAGCGTTCAGGTGAGATTGACACTCAATCTCTGAATTTACTTTAAATGACTCTGTGCTAATTACTGCACCTCCTGAAACTTAATCACATTAGGAAAAAGTCCAGAGTAAACTCTTCCTTGTTGTCATCAGCAGAAACTGTGGATGGAATATGCCCAGTCACAGCAGCTTGCCAGAATCAATAGACCACAGTTTCCTGTTCCAGAGGAAGGAAACAATTGGTTTTTCCCACAAGCGCATAAAAGAAGCTGCTGCTTTGTAGGTAAACATAAGGAAAAGTGTCTAAGCCATGTATGTCCCTTTGCAGCCAGTTCAATCCTAAAAAACTGAGATTACTCTGTGTATTCAAAGTGAGTTTATGCTCAAGTAACCCAACATGAAATTTATACTCAACAGCTAACAAACTATAGTTTTTGAAACACACACCATGCCTCTATTTTGAGCAATGCAAAACTCTCTTATCTGTAGCACAAATTTTGATGACATTAACAAGTTGAGATTACAACAATATTTAATCCTTCTATATCATACAATCATAGAATGGTTTGGGTTGGAAGGGACCTTTATGATCATCTAGTTCCAAACTGTCTACTATAGACAGGGATACCTCCCATTAGACCAGGTTGCTTAAAGCCCCATCCAGCCTGACCTTGAACATCTCCAGAGTGGAAGCATCCACAACCTCTCTGGGCAAAATCTGTAGAAAAACCTGTAGAAGAGCTTAAAAGTTTTTCTTCAAACTACCAGTACAATATTTGTTCATTTAATACACATGTACAAATCTTTACTTGGGGTCAACAGAATCAGCTCTTGTAATTGTGGTGTTAGTTAAGCAGTTTGGTTCTTAGCAGCTAATGCTACTGTCTGAGTGTGTTGATAGTCTTTTGAATGCACTGCTTCTGAGATCTATGTAGTAGTATTCAGCTAGCAATGCAACAGAAACAATATCAGGGCTGTGGAGGAAGCACTCACCAGTTTTGAACATGATTTACTTTAGTTCTTAGCATTAAAGTTTCTTTACAAAAATAGGCAAATATTTTTATGTTGCATCTCCAAAAAAATTAAATAGTCTACAATTTAAGATTAAAATTCCAGCCAAGGACATATCCAAGAAGAAAATCCATGGTTTAGTTTCTTTAAATAGCTCACACTATTGTAAGAGATGAGTAACAGTGTATGCTGTTGTGTCTCAACTTTGGATACTCATCTGTTGAGCAGCAAGTACTTAAAAGGTGTTTTTGTCATTGCTATTTAAGTAACTTTGGAGAAAATGAACCGCTAATCTATGCTGTCAGCTTCAAATATCCCTCTTTAATGTGGGTTGCTTAATATTGTTGACTGTTTCTCATTCTACATTGTTTATCAATCTTTGAATATTCAGAATCACATGAAAAGTAAACAATGTTTGGACTATACCTCATCAAAACTCATGCAGACTGCTTTACTTCTAGGGAAAAGAGGAAAAAAGGAATCTGCACCTGATTTCATTTTGTTACAGATCAAATCTAGGCTTTCTTGCATTTTAGGGCAACAGAAGCATCCCTGGGTTTCTGTGATCTATAACCTGCAATTGGAATTTCTATTGACATTTCCTGACCTAATTTATAGGAGTTTATACATTATTCTAGTTTGCATGTAGTTTGAAAAATGAATGCAACTTTTACAGACACTAAATTGCTAGAAGAGTAGATGAAGCAGAGCAATTGAAGCGATCCGGAGTCTCACCAGATCTGCTTTACTTTAAACAGCGTTATGTCTCTGTACCCTTAGTATCCTATGAATTTTTCCTTAGTAATCTCCAAAAGGTAATTTATCTTTCCTGAATGTATTGTTTTTGACTGATGCAAAAGCAAAACACTGGACCCTCACTTGCTTTTATAATTTCCTTTTCTCATGTTATCCCTTTATGATGATCAGGGACTGCAAAGGACCTTGAGCTCTAATGAAACTTTATAGATAAGCCTCTTAGTACAGCAGCATCCAACAGGGCATATTTCCTTCACACAAGCATAACCTTGCCTCCCCACTCAAGCCATTGGCAGCTTAGCCACTGAGGTCAGTGGAAGTAGGATGAGGTCCTCATTCTTTACCATTTACCTTGTTGCTCAACTGTTGTCGAGTTTGTAGAGCAGCAGCAGGAGTTCAGATGACGTAGGAGTCCTCAGTTTTATACAGTCTTGCAATACTCTCAGCTTCAGAAAAGAGCATGATAATCCTCAAATGATACTGTTGGCTTCTTGCACTGTTGCTTGGTAATGAAAATAGAGAAATGCTTCCAGCAGTGAGCCATCACCCATCAGTCCTTAAGGGAAAACACACATGTGAAGAGAAGCACACAAGTATGCATCCATGTGCATGCACAAACACATATGGCTCACATATATACCAGAATGACTGTCCAGAGCTATGACTAGTCTATGGAAAATCTTATCTTGTTTAGATTAAGATATACCTCACCTCTTAAGCCTTTTCCACTCCTGAAAGTAGTCATCTTGTTACCTCAGTGAACCACATTTTGTCCAATCCCTTGTATGTTTGAAAAATTATATGGTTAAGCAAGACATTTCATAATCATTAATCTATAGTTAACTCAGCCTGCTGTATTATGCAATACTATGAGGAACAGCTGGGGCCCACTAACCAGAAAGCACTTTTATGGTTTCTCTTAAGGGCCATTAAATCAATGTGATGAGAGCACAGCTGGAAAAAATCCTGCAAAAATTTATCAGATCCCACACAATATGTAAAGGGAGCACTTGGTGCAATTGCAGACTCAGCATCAAGTTCTCTTGGTTGAAATTGCAGGTGGAGGAAAGCTTACAGCACAGCTCATATACAGTCCTGAAAATGTCTGCTGTCTCTTGCTTTTCCCTTGTCTGTAGGATTTTCCATTTGGGCCTCACTAACTGCTATAGTTGCTGTGGGTCCCTTAGGAGTAGATTAATTGGATCATGAGAGCTGCGTTTTCAGCAATTGCCATATTGCCTAAGCCTGTCAAGGTGGAACTTACTGATGTGAATGCCTGAGAAATCGGCAGTGCTGCCTCCCTTTCTTTAAGCACTTTCTGACAGTGGTCTGAAAATCTCATGCTTTCCTACTGCACATTTTGAAACAGAAGATGGAAAGGAGGAAGAAGCTATTAATCTCCAAAACCCACATGATTCATGACTGTTCACACATAATTGTTAACGCAAAACAATTAAGAAGGAATGCTGTTACAGACATACAATGTCCTGCAGAATTAACCTCTGATGAAAAAAAGCAGACTGGGAAGCGAAGTGCATATTAATCCTAGTAGGGCAGACAAAAAATCATCATACCTGTTTTATGGATATCTAATGGACTTCAAGCCCTGGAGCAATTTCTTCAATGCCTTTATTAAATGCCTGTTAAGGACCTGATCCTAGGAGTCGCTTGAAGCCAGTGCTGTGGACTTCAACAGCATTTGGATCAGATCCATAAATGACTCAAATATACAGTAGAAAGAGAAAACTGGAATATTAAATAAATCCAGAAGCAGGGACAAAAGAGAAGAAACAGGGTCAAAAGGGGATGTTGCAAAAAAAGAACAAGTCCAAGTTGGTCATGGAATCCAACACCTTTGGTATTTTTGCATACTTGTCCAAAGTCATTGTGGAACATGTCTGACAGTCACAAGTACTGTGTTGTGATCTAAATGCACATTTGAAAAACTTAACACTAAAGGCTTGAACCTACCAAAACTTAAATTCGCATCTAGTCAAAGCACTGGAAAGGCAGGTGCCTTCCTACTGCTTGACACAAGTGACTGGTACAATGCCAGATGGGTTTCCACATCTAGGCTCATCATGAGTGTTTTCATTTACAGTTTCCTTCCTGTTTTCTTCAAAAAGCAATCCACATAAAGTCTGCTTCCCTTCTTTGTTCCTCTTTATTTGTGAGACTGCTCTCTTTAAGATTCATGAAACAGCTGCTGTGTTCAACACTGCAATATTACAAAATAGCTAGAGAAGGAACTGAAATGAAACAAACAAAGAAAAAGAGACAGAGTGGAAATGTGTATGTGTGGGAGGGAGTTTTGAAGTAGAAAACAAGACCTCTGCCAAATTAGAACTTAGTTATATACGCCATAGCTAACAGCTTTATGCTTGCAAAGATTTAAGGTCTTTAAGGATCATGTTTGCAGACTGCACTTGGACAGTAATAATGGAACAGCATGCAGTCAGTATCATGCACGTATGAAACACAATTATGAATGTGTAATCTATATGCATGTATATATGTGTGTGTGTATATAAAAATGCTTTGTTCCTGATTTATGCCAAAAAATTCATCTATACCTTATTTCATATACCCAGGATTCTTATACACACACCGCAGAAATGATCCAAGAGATGGAACATTTGCCCTATTAGGACAGGCTGAGAGAGCTGGGGCTTTTCAGCCTGGGGAAGGAAAGGCTTCAGGGAGACCTGATAGTGAACTTTCAGTATTTAAAGGGCAGCTCTAAGAAAGGGGAAAGACTCTTTAGCAGGGTCTGTTCTGATAGGTCAGTGGGAAATGGTTTCAGACTAAAAGAGGGGAGATTTAGATTGGATGTAAGCAAAAAGTTTTTTAAAACGAGGAGGTGAGGCACTAGAACAGGTTGTCCAGGAAGGTGGTGAAAGCCCTGTCCTTGCAGATATTCAAGATCAAGCTGGATGAGGCTCGGAGCAGCCTGGTCTACCTGTAGGTGTCTCTTTTCATTGCAGGGAATTTGGACTAGATGACCTTCAACGGTCTTTTCCAACTGGTATGAGTCTATGACTCTGTGTATTTCATAATATCACACTGCATGTTGTTTAAAATAGAAGAAAAATCATCTCTGAATGAAACGTCTTTTTCTGTATTACTCTTAGTCAAGAACTTGGTGAATTTGGTTTTCTGTAGCATTGAATGACTGAAGGACTCCCAGACAAAATAGGAACAAAGCACCTTTTCTCAATCACAGAAGTCTATTGAAGATTTGTCAGAGTCTACACAAGGTGTTGGATCAGGTCCTTCTAGGACTAAATAGGAAGACCACAATCAGATATCCATACAGAAGTCTGTACTTGAGTAGAGAATGTAGCTTTTTTGTTTACTGTGACTTCTTTCTAGGATAACATACAGCAGGAACCACATGAAAGAACAGTTTGAAGTGAGGAGAGGACAGAGAAAAGTGGGTGACATAAAAAATATCTGCCACTAGGCAATGAACTCAAAAAAAAATTCTGCTTTACACTGTGCACACTTCTGCTCTTTGCCCTTGCATCTTCTGGAACTGCACTGAAAAATGCCAGTGTCTTTACAGGAAAACTCTGCTACAGACATAATCCTTGAATGCTAAAAGCATAACGTATACAAAAGAACTAAGGCATGGCTGAGGAGAGGGGCAGCAGGTGCTAATATTCAGTAATTCTTTAAAACATCTCCCCAGTGATATTTTGTGTGTGTGTGTGCATGTGTAGAAAGTCCCACATTCTCTACAGAAACGAGATTCTTTCAAAAAAGCCTTTCATTTTCAAAAATGCTATTGGTTCTTGAACATATTTTGACAGGATTGCCACTACTGAAATATCCTGACATAACCCAAGCAGAAGTACCCACTGCAGTAGTTCATGGTTCTTTTATTGAGGAAGTCTGAAATGAATTTCCAAATCCAAAGCATGGAAAGTACAGAACTTTTGAATTTTACAAACAAAGAAAGCTCAGACTCTCTAAGGTATACTGAAATGTAGAGGGAGAAATTCTATCTTCCCAAGGTTTGCCAAATGAAATGGGGAAGAGAGGGAATTAATTCTTTTCAGAAACAAAAGGGAAAACTGGAGAAAGGTTTAGGTCACGAGCACTAATTAAATGGGTAACAGAATGACTAGATGCAGCATACATTCTCTCCACTGAAGACGTAGTGTAGCACAAGGATGCTCTTGTCCCGTTAGAGCAGTGTACCTTTAGATCAAAGTACAACACACAGGTGTGAGGTGTGACATACTCATAACTAGTTCTATGTGAGGTTTATCAATCTGTCAGCAATTCCAGTAAATACCTGAAGAGTTTCAAATTCAGAATCATATTTTGCTATTAGTGACATCTAATGAAAAAGAAGGCAGGACCTATCAATCTTGTTACTTCTGCCCCCAAATGGATGTCTTGCTGTGTTAATACTTATTAATATCCAGGCAACCAGAAAAGTACAAAGTACTCATATCTGCTTCATTATATATCAAGATAATATGTGGATAACATGGCTCACTCGCATTCATTAAATATGAGCAGTGCTCAACAAAATTTCTCTGAAGATTTCTCTAAATATTTCATCATCTCTTAGATCAAAGTTTGCTTCTTTCAAGTTTTGATCCCATCTGTTTAGTTTTGTTCAAATTCTACAACTTAAGAATATTTTTCAATAAAAAGGAATACTTTCTTTTTCTCCTTTAGAACCTTTCTCATCCTCCACTCCAGTTCAATATTCCCTGACATTTTTTTGCCAGATGAAAGATGGCAGCAGAGGGGCACTCTGACATGGAAATGCATTTTGAAGCAAGGTGTGGAATTGAATTCCTCCATGAACCCATTGACATTCATTAACGCTTGCTGAACTTTTGTGGAAGTCAAACAATATGTGCGAGCACACCGAGGTGGTGGGTGGTGCATTTAAGCAGTGGTGAAAGCAATGTGAAAGACAAACCACGTTCGGGGTGGTCATGTGCAGCTGTCACAACATGAAATGAAGTGTTGTCTCAATCAGTTCATCCTCACAAATCAGCTAAAGGTGGTGTCAATGTTGAAAAATACTGTTTTGTAGCTGAGAATTTGTTCTATCAAATAGTGTTATTGTGCTCTTTGTATCTCTTGTAGTTTCCATGGAAATAAACAGGAAGCGAGAGTTTTGGAGAGACCCTCATATAACATATTACTAGGTACTGCTAGTACGCTGTGAACTAGGTATTCTGCTTTGAAAACAGAGTAATGGCACAATGATTTTTCCACTCTGTCTTCCATATTAGAGAAACGCAGAGCACTCCTACACAAGCAACAAAGTACTTTGTTTCCATTACATCTGACTTAACTAGAACGCTGTGGCCATAAAAAAAACCCCACATAAATGTTTTCAGTGTCTGTTTGATGGTAATATCTATATTCCTAAGTAGAAGAGTGCTTATTTCTTGACAGTACTGTTGCCAGGTTTATAGGCTGGTTCGGTCTTTTATTCCGTGACTAGCGGGGCAGAGGGGTATGTAGCGTGTAGTTCTTCTCTTCTGGGACAGGTACCCAGAACTGGAGCATTAACTTTTTAACTCCCAGTGCACTACATGACGTTATGATGTGGAATACCGATAACCAAAAAATCATAAAACCATGATAACTGTACAGTTACAGTGACTTAATCTTCTGCTTGTTGACTTCTAACCCACTTAAGGCCTAGCCTAGTGGGAGAAATGTGTAAGCTCAGAACTCAGTAAACTAGATTAATTGGGCAGCTGCAACCAACAGTATGAGGTCTTTTGATTGTCATAGATTGTGTGCACATTACAGTTCAATGAGACAATTGCCATACTGTCTGTCTGATGTCACATCAAACCCTGAAATTTGCTGTCAGTGATGATCCCATGGCATTCAATTATGTGTTCCTGGACATTCCCAAAACAAATAAACAAAACTCCATTTCCTTTCTTTACTAACTTTAATTGATCCCTCTCCCCCCCTAAAACAAACCTAAAAAACCAAAACACACATTGCTAGAATACATAATTCTGTTTATCTGTCTTTTTTTCCCTTGTATTGTCCTCTTTTCTCATTGCACACTCTCAAAACTGATAAGTCATTGAACACTGCAGTCAGTCACAATCTAGAGGATCTATCTTTAGATGCTGGTTCTTCTTGGACAGCAAAAAAGTACCCATCTATTAGGCCATGGTATGCTCCATTTTTGTATGCTCTACAATGAAATCGTTTCATACCAAGTTACAAAGGAACAATTGATTAGTCTTTGAGCAAAGACGTGAGGGAGAGCTTGTAACACTGCCACTAAAGCATGATGGTGAAGGAGGCAGAGATAACAGTCATCATCAGATGAATCCTGGTAATAAAATAAGATGATAGATCTCAGGTGAATTCATTCCTTCATTACTGTATGATAGCCTTTATTTGTGTTTTCTTTTTTTCCCGTATTTGGAAAATTGCGTGCTTCATAAATCTACCTGGAAGCCAAGGAAAGAGAGTGGGTACCACCATCTCCTCTTGTGACTTACAAAAGCTAAATTAAGAGAGAATTTAGAGATGTACTCTAAATTATTGTCCTTCAACTTTAGCTTATCTATACTGACTACATTTCTCACTGATTAATACACTACAGCATGCTGTTTTCCTTGGATCTCTTTCCCTGTCCACTGTGCAAAGAGCTGACTTGGCCGGCTGACTTGGCCATAATGGGCAACTATCCCCCTAAGGAAGTAGGTACCATGACTTAGACCACTAGGGTGTCAAAATATCATTGTGATGCAAAAGATCAGATTGACAGTCCTTTGAAAATATCTCCTTAGTCCAAGAATCTGTACTACCACCAGGAAACAAGCATTCCTGATGACATGCTGTTAACACACAATGGAAAACTTGATTAACCACCTTCTTTTGCACCACTTTGCAAATGACTTTCTGTTTGGGAAAGCACTGTGTAAGCAGTATTTCTTTCCTGATGCATGGAACATTATTCAAAATGAAATTCCAGTCCTCTTTTGAAAGACATCTGTGTATGATATTTCCTTTTAAAAACCAAGAGTACTGTATGCTGACAGATTCTCATAACTGAACTTTGCAAAAATGGGTGGAATTGCTATTAATTATACTGCTTAAGATGTAGACACTCATTAACTTATAAAATGTTGGTATGATGTGCTGATCTTGAATTTACCATGAGAGCACACCAGCAGAGGAGCTGATGGAAAAATAGCTATCACATGTATCCACAATTTCCCTCTCTCTACTAATGTCTTATCTGAATTTTAGTTGTATTTCAGTATCTGATAATAAAGTGAGAGTTCCTTGGTATCAGTGCCACAAAAGATGAATAACATTACCCATCAGTATCTGTGAGCACATACCTTTGGGAGTCTTTCAAGCTAAAAGAGGGTAGATTTAGGTTAGATATAAGGAAAAAGTCTTTGACAGTGGGGGTGGTGAAGCACTGGAACAGATTGCCTACTGATGTTGCTGATGCCCCGTCCTTGGAGACTTTCAAGGCGAGGCTGGATCAGGCCCTGGGCAACCTGGTCTATCTGTGGTGCCGCTGTTCATTGCAGGGGAGTAGGACTAAATAATCTTCAGATATCCCTTCCAACTCTAAGGATTCTATGATTCTTAGAAGTAGTACTACTAAATAAGGCCAGAGGATTTAAAGCAGGAGCATCCTTCATCAGAAAGACAGAAAACATAATTATCATTAATTGATATTAAACATCATGTCCACAAAAGTGGCCTATCTCTACAAATGGAGCCCTATGCACCTTTTGCTTAATAGAAGAATAAATGAGAAGAAATTTAGCTGAAATAAACAACAACAACAAAAAAAACTAACAAAAATAAACTTAAATTTTTTTCCTAATTTCAGTAGCTTTGGATCAACTTTCCTTAATGTAAGTCCAAGTAGAAGAGATGTCAAGTTAATTCAAGATTTTATGATCGCAGGTGTGTCTAGCCTTATACATTTGCTTCTGAGTAACCTACATACAACAGGATTTGTAAAGGATGTTTATACATCCTTAGTTTCTTGCACACTGAAACAGAAACTTTCCCAAACAAAATGGAAATTGCATCAACTCTCTGAGCAGCCTTTAAAACTTTGAGTTACAATACAATGCATGCATGTGTGTGTATGAGTGTTTCCTTCTCTGAAGGATTATCAAAGGGCAATCATAGATAGTTTAAGGTATAGGATCTATTCAGCTTAGACTGTCAATCATATAGTAGCTTCCATTCATCTTGAGCCTTCATTTGGAAGGAAAGATTTCTTGTCAGCTTTTTAAACTTTGTCTAAATAATTTCTTTTACCCAAAATAAGAAGCATAGAAACAGAAAAAGCAGACAGCTCACTAATCCACTGGTGTTAATTACACCACACAGTACAGCCATGGTCAGGAAAGGAGATTCAAATTGACATCAAAAATGTCACCTCTCTACAAGCTCCACTTAGAACAAATCATTCAGGCAATATTCTGGTCTACCTTCCTAGCAAATAGGAGAGGGATTTATTTTCTGGGAACTTGAAAAAAAACAGATTCAGAAACCAGACTGTACTGCTAACGATCATAGAAGTAACATTTTTAATATGATTTTGTAGCAAAGTATGGTGATTATGGTTTTGGCCATTAAAATCAATCTGTTTTGAGTGGTTATTAATAACAGATTAACAGAATTTCAATGTTGGATTGTCAAAAGTCATTGATATTTTGAATGGAGAAATACAAAACGACAGTGGACTTAGCTCTAAGTTTCTTTATGATTCTGCTTATAGTTACTTTTTTGATAGATTTTATGTCAGAAAATGATGTTATATCTAAAAAAACACCTATTTAGTGAAACTATCTTGAAGGAGGAAAAACTTCTAAAAATTTCCCAAAAAAGGTGCTTGTTAGGGAAGAAGATATTCATATTTCTTTTACAAATAACTTTTTATGTTGAGGTACATGCTTTTAAAAGTCAACATGAAAAAAAAAAAAATTAAAAGAATCTTTCAGCTTTTTTATTGACACTCTGGCACTAGAATTTAGAGTAACTTTATAAAGTTCTTCACAAAACAGATTTTTTGCTCTCCAAACTTTCAGCCTACACTTGTGTATAATGGTTATAGCAGGTGAAGCAAGTTTAGCTTATGAAAATTTTCCAATTACACAATAACAGCAAAACTCATCTTAGGAATACTGTAGGATAATTAGAAAACTCAAGAAAACATCCACTACAACATCATTCACATCTAATAAGAACTGATGATATCCAAAGAGATTACAGATATTTAATTATTTATAACCACATACGATTTCAGAAAATTATTAGGAAGCTAGCTCAAAAACTTATTTTGTTACATGTTAGATTATATTGCCCCTTATCTTATCAATAAGAATGATAGTATCATGCCAGAACAAAATCTCTTCAGTCCAGTATCATGTATATAACATTGGTCAGTAATGGATGTAGGGAGGGAGAAGTGATGAGAAGATAGCTTTTCTAAAACAGCCTTTCCTCTCAATACACCATAACTTAGGGACATGCTGAACCAGAGGGTGAAGCCTGGCAGCTGGTTGTAATAGTCACAGATCTATTGACCCTAAATATATGCATTGTTTTTGAACTTGTTTATATTGTTGACCACTGTGGCAATGAATGCAAATATTTGATAATCTATTTTAATTAACTAGAATGATTCTTTCATTCCTGTTATAGATTCATTTAATCTCTACCCAAAATGTTTCAGCTGAGGAGCAGGGAGGGTTAGACTTGGGGGTTGATTTTTTGCTCTTTAAGAGGTTATTAGAACAAATATTTGAGCTAAGATTTTATTTGGAGTTGTTTTCAGTTGTGGGCCTAAAAGGCTTTGTTGAAAACATCTAATGTAAGGTTACTTTTAATGAAAACCAGAAGAACAGGAAAGTCCTGATTTCAGTTGTATTTCACATCTCACCATGTGGAAGCAGTCATTGGATCACTGGATCTTTACAATTTTATAGGTAATGGACTTCAAATATATTCACTTTGGCTTAGCCTAAAATCTTGATAGGCTCCAGACATTATTATGATTATTCCAATACAGTTTTGTTTAATCCAAACACACCTACATAACAAGAGAAAAAGGACCAAAAAAAGAGAATGATCTCAGTTTTTGTTCAGACAGAAAGAGAAGGAAATTTGACTGACTGCATGGACACCTATATGGCTTCAGAAAACTAGAAAATATCCACTCGTAATATTTTCATTGTTCTAGAGAGGAAAGAAAGAAGCATGAGGGATACTGTATATATTCTCTCTCTCACTAGCTCAAAAAAAAAAAAAAAAATTGTCTTTGCTCCCAATGTGGGTAGATATTTTTTCTTTTTTTCATTTTAAATTTTTACAGAATGTAAGCTTTTTATATGCAGCCAGGAGTGACTGCAACTATACTTTCTCCATTTTTATTTTGCTTTTTTCCTACATAATTAATGCTTGTCAAATTATATCCTACTATAAGAGACCTGACTTTCACACAGTACTACAAAACATAAAAATTAAACATGCTGCCAATTCCCTCATGGAAACTGTCATAACAAAAGCTGCTTAGTGAAACAGTGTCAAGGAAATTCTATGATGGGAATTGGTGTCCCAGAGGCTGAGGCTAAGAGATCAAGGTTGAGAATAATGACAAGATGTAAGCAGGCAAAAGCAGTGTTGAGCTTTACAATCTGCAGGTAAGCTTTTTCTAGCTGAAGGGACAAATAATGCAAGGAACTAAGCTGTGATGCAGCTGTTTGCCTCTCAAACTAGTGCAGGATATGGTTGCAGTATCCAAGACTTCATGTGGAAATACTGGCAAGCTTTAACACACCAGTCTTTATCTTACAAGGTAAGTAGTTGTTTACATAAATATTTTTAAATAGGAGCTTTAAATAAATATTTTTAAATAAACGAAGTCCTATTGCCAACATTATTTAGTCTCAATTGCAGACCTGTAAACAGGAAGCATTAAAAACCACCATCGATCTGAGAAAACTGAATATAAGGAGATGTGCTATTGCCAGAAGTCTTTGGAGGATTGGTGGGCAAATGAGACAGACTCAAGGAGCGAGAATACCCAATGATCTATTGTCTAACACCTTTGAAAGAATTTGGCACAGCATTTGGTCTGCATCTGTTCTCCCTGCCTCTCTCTGGCCAAGGTATATAACCTCTGAATACAAAAGCGTATGGTCGGAAAAAGTAATTCAAACCAAATCCACTCCGGAGTCAAAGGTCACTACGCAGCAGAAAGGACATTGAGACACTTTAATTTCCTATTATCCTAGCAAATTTGAGAAAGAGGCTTATGTGGTCAAACATACCACCCAAATAACACTGGAATGTGATAGTTCATTTCAAACAAACATCGTCAGGGGACAGAAATCCTCAACCCACAAAGTGCACTTAAGTCAGTAACTGCACCAATGAAAAATATTAACATTTGTGTCCAGCTGGGAGCGGCTTCTGTATAAGTTCATTCAGTCAGTTTGGAAACATAGAAGATGTAAAGGAAGCCAGATTAAAGGGTGTGGGAGAAGGATGAGTGAAAGTTTTGCAAGGGTGGAAGTGATGGGGACTGTAGGAAAGATCTAAGAATAATAACTAATGGAGTACAGGTGAGTGGAAGAATGTGAAGCACTCCAAGTGGAAAAGACTGAGGGTTTCAGGGAGAATAAAGATTGCTGTGGTACAAAGGGAGGGAGATACACATACAGAGCAAAATAGGCTTTATTTTTTCAGCTATTCGTGGAATAACTTGTCACATTTGTGGTGGTTTGGAGAGGAGATGGAGCATTTGTTCCAAGTTTGAAATGGATGTGTGAACCGAGAGCAAATGGAGTTTACAATCCGGAGAAGGAATATCCTCAGAGCATCCCCAGAAATTTTATTGCAGACATTTTTCAAGGAGGAGGGTGGGGAAAATTGTCAGCTTGGCTCCTGCCATCTCAAGATATATTCTTGTACTTTCCATTTAGCTCATCAGTTTCACAGAAATAACATTCAGCTAACTTGAGCCCTTGAATTTACCATTTCCAGCTCCCTCTATTCAGAATGCAATTGCAAGAGAAGCACAATGCAATTAAAGCTAACACCTTTTAAATATTTAATTTCTTTTTTATAGGTCTAATATGCAATAATTGGCAGAGCAACTCATTTGGAAACACATAGTGCCAAAGGAAAACATTCAAAATCTTTCCATTCAATGCCCTGAGTCTTTTCTCACTCCGGGGTGTAAAAACATTTGTTCTTGATTCACACAACCACTCCAAATCCTTGGCAAATTATGCAAAGGGCTGTCAGATTTAATGATGCTAGCATCTTGTTCCTTATTATGGGACTTGGACAAATAAAATCTATGCACTGTAAAAACAGGTAATGAAGCAAAGAAACTGCTGCCTAAAATCATCACAAAAAGACGTCTTTAATAGCATTCTGTCCAGTCAGTGCTTCTCCCAGATATCAACTGCTTTTAGGTTCTGAGTCTAAGCTGCAGAGCATGTGTAATTTACTGCTAGTAAATGCAATACTTATTTTATAGATATGTAGATACTCCTAGAGACTGCAGCCCCAATTCAGTAATGCAGTGAGCCAGTTGTTTGATTTTAGCATACAACAGACCCCCAAATTAATATTTAAGGTCTTAGGTAGATAAACTTATCTTTTGGCTCAGCAGAGAAATTGAGAACAAAACAACACCACCAATAAAACTGTAGTTAAATTCAACCATTCTAGGTGGCTTTCCTTTCTTCCCAAAGCAACCAGAAAGAAAAAAAAATAGTAATAAAAAAATCAATTGCAGTATTGTATCCCTGCTACTAAAACTACTCACTGCTCTGGTAAGTGGCCCAAGCAGCTGCCTGTCAGGTGGGAAGTTTTAATCTGCTTCTTCAGAACATTTCAACAAGGTAAATGATTTATTTGTTTAACACTATGGACAAGCACCTTTGACTCTCCAGCCTGCATGAGCAGGTAATCATTTACAGCTGGATCATCTTGAAACTGGTCTCATCATGAAATCAGAGTGAGATATGAGCTATTGCTGAGCACAGAACATGCCCAATAGACTGTCATTATGTTCTTCACCATTATTTTGTTTTACATGCTTTTATTGCTGTTTCTTGACTCTACAGAGTGATAGTTGAGGGCCACAAAAAGGAAAGCAGACTATTTAACTTTGTGGAAGTAAATAACAGACAAAATCCCTCCCTGAATCTGAAGAAACAATTCATAATTCAGCTTTTCTCCCAAACAACTCTAAATGATCACAAATATGTAGTTCTGTACTGAAAGTGTTAATTCAAGCCGTGAAAATTCTTACTTATACCCTTTCTTCTTTTTTTCCCTTCCCTTCCCTTCCCTTCCCTTCCCTTCCCTTCCCTTCCCTTCCCTTCCCTTCCCTTCCCTTCCCTTCCCTTCCCTTCCCTTCCCTTCCCTTCCCTTCCCTTCCCTTCCCTTCCCTTCCCTTCCCTTCCCTTCCCTTCCCCTTCCCTTCCCCTTCCCTTCCCCTTCCCTTCCCCTTCCCTTCCCCTTCCCTTCCCCTTCCCTTCCCCTTCCCTTCCCCTTCCCTTCCCCTTCCCTTCCCCTTCCCTTCCCCTTCCCTTCCCTTCCCTTCCCTTCCCTTCCCTTCCCTTCCCTTCCCTTCCCTTCCCTTCCCTTCCCTTCCCTTCCCTTCCCCTTTCCCTTCCCCTTTCCCTTCCCCTTTCCCTTCCCCTTTCCCTTCCCCTTTCCCTTCCCCTTTCCCTTCCCCTTTCCCTTTCCACCCTAACCCTAACTCTAACCCTAACCCTACCATTTTCTCTGAACAGGCTTACAAGTATGTGATTTGAATTTTGCCATCAGAACAGCTTTTCAGAGCAGCACTGTACTGCTCATTAAGTGAATATCACCAGCTTTCAACCATTTCACATTTCTTGCTTCCCAACCTGTAGTCATTTGTGTTGGCAGAGAAACCTCTACAAAATCTGATATGCAATAAAAGTTAAAATAAGGATATTTTTCTGTTTCCACTTGAGTGCGTTAGGAAACTGGGACTGAAAGATTTATAGTTTTGAGTACAAAACTAGTTAAGACTTAAGCAAGAAGGCAATCTTTCTCATTGGGGAAAGAAAAAAAAGAAAAAAAAAATACCCAAAAGCCCCAAAACTCTAGTATTACCATCAATAGGATTTTTTTCCATGTGCTTCTATGAGAAGATGATGATCAAATTTCAAGATGTAAATGGAAAGAGGAAAAACACAGAGATCTGACTAACTTACCGCTTTTAATGAGAAGGGATGTACATCCCAAAGTTATAGCAATTTATTTGCCTTGATTAAGGGAGATGCAATGCCTTTGTAAGGCATCAGCACAATTGCACAACATGCATCTTTTCTTCAAATAACTTCTCCATGCAAGAACATCTGAAAAGGCTGCTGAGTGTTTTATTACTAGTGACACCCAATATTATTTATTCTGCTAAAAGAGAAAGACCTCCACAGGTAAACACTTTCTGCTCCTCCTTTCATGGGGGACCATTAACAGTTATTTTTTACATTGCAAGTTATCCTAGCATTTTTTCTTTTGACCTTCTTAATACAGAGCATCCTTTTTCTTATTTACAAGTGCTAAGAGCACTATTGATTACATTACTAAGATTTTGTCTATCCATTTGCCTTACCATTTAATGGTTTTCTGTCCTCCTGTCCTGAGCTCCAGTGCTATAGTATGATACTGGCTCTCAAACAGAAAGAAAAAGAGGAAAGTATTTTTCACTAAAATAATAGCTCCCCTTTTGGCAACAAACAAAGGAGAGAAAAAATACATCCAGAGAAAATGAATTCTTAAAAAGTGCTTTTTTTTTACTCTTTGATGACGCAGGCATAAAGCCAAAATTCACCCACTGTACTTCGTGTTCAAAATTTCATCACACAGCTTTAAATTGCTGACAGCTCTTTAGCTACAGCCATGCTACCGGGTGCCATTATAATAGTTCACCATACCATTATGACGTGTCAATGTTTATGACCTGTATCCCCAAACTGGAAGACACTCAAATCTGTTGACTGCCTCTAAATCACTTTTTTTTGGAAAAGACTTAAAGCAATGAGATTGCGGCTAGAATTGCTATTGCTCAACTGGCCTCATCTAATCTTTTTTTCATTGAAAACACAAAAAGGTTAGAGAATCATAAAGCCCATGTGGAACAAAACACAGGAAAATACTTATTGTTCTCGTATAGAGGAACACATATAATACCCGCAGCTGTATGAAGGCCCAGAGGGCTTTTTTATTGGTGCATGGATGAATTTTTTATTGCTACTGAATAAAGTGTTCTTGACATAAGTATTTGACCTCTGACACTAGCAAGATTCCCTCTTGGTGGCCATTAGAATATAAATCCTATTTCAGGTCTTCTGACTTTACGTGATGCTCTATCTGCAGGGTTTTTTTTTTTTTTTAGTGGGAATAAAATCAGAGAAACAAGAGTAATAGGATGTCTTATTGCCTGGAGATGGGCCAAAGTGTGTTGTGGTGATTCCACAGAGTAAACTGCCTCACAAGTAGGCAAAGGAAGCGAGCAAAAGGGAGAAAACAGAAAAAGCAGAGCGGGGTTGCTCACTGTCTGCTTTTAGATGCTCAGTAAGCATGGCTGACTAATGCCAGTTTCTACAGTAAGGCACCTAAGAGAATAATATTCTTAGTCTCAGATGACCACCCAAGCAAATACCTTCCTGTTTGTATACAACTAAACACAACTAGTAGTCCACTTTGAAGGAAGGATCAACTTGTTCTTATTTTTGGAGTAGATTTCAACGTTCACATTAAACTTCAGTTGACTGATAAATAGGAAAACTAAGATCCTTTTTATCCTAGAAAAAGCTTTTATTGATTTGGTCTCTTTATTAATTTTTTACAAATATTCTATCTCAGTTCAGGTCAAGTTAGCTTCTAGTGTCCTTTAATTAACTGAGTAGGTTAAAATTTTTTTACCAGTTCACTTGCACATTTTTCAAGAGGCTTTCCTATGGGTACTGACTTAGCAGAGAATAAAATTCAATCTTCTGGAATTTTTTCAGTCCTTCTCCTATCTTCTCCACTGAATTACTAGTTCTCTGACACTTTCCATGTTTAGACCTGATCATATCTAAGACATTCTTCATTCTTCTCCACCTTCCCATGGATGTCCTGTAACCAATAAAGTAGAAAATAACAAAAAATAATACATTACTGGCAATGAAATGTTATCACAACTTGAATCCAAGCATTTCTAGCAAATTCTGTGCCTTTGGTTCCCATTTTTCAATTATAGCAGTTATTAAGTCACACCCCTCTGAGTTATTCTGGTAATAAATAATTTCGTCCATCTGGAATGTCCCCACTCCCTTCTGGGAAGTACTTCCAGTGGCTGTCAGGAGCCCGCACCCTGTTTATGAGAAAGTCCCTCTGGACAGTAGAAAACACACATAGAGCATCAAGCCCCCAATTATGACTCCTCCTTTACTGAATTCACACAATTTTTACAAGCAAGTTATGCAAAAAGCCTGCAGGAAAAGCCAGAAAAGAGGCAGAATGTTCATCTTTCTGCTGTTCTGTTGTACAGCAGACAGGACCACCCTAAGCATCTGCAACCAGGTGGTACCTAGGATTTCTTTGAAAGGAAAGCCACTCATCCTCAGCCACCGTACTTATGCTCAGTACTTGTCAGACTATTCAAGATAGTGTTACCTGGTACAAAAAAAACCCAAGGATCTCCTGGACAGAATCCAGCAGAGGACTGGACAAAGATGATAGAGGGCCTGGAGCATCTTACCTATGAGGAAAGGCTGAGAGAACTGGGTCTGTTCAGCCTTGAGAGATGTCAGTGCAGGAAATACAAATAGATATCTGTGATAGCACAGTGCAACACTCACATCAGAAAGATTTTACATATAGGGAAATCTAACTTTCCATATAAGAAGGATATAGCTATCTTATTCAGGTGGATTTAAATACCAGATTAAATTCAATTAATTTCAAAGGAATTTGGGTTGTGGTTTTTTGTTTTGTTTTTTTTTTTTTGGTGGTGGTGGTGGTGCTGGTGGTGGTTTATAAACACTATATTTGTATCTGACCTACAAATACAAGGCAAGTGATTTGGAAAACAGACAAATGCCAGCTACCTGTTCATCTAAAACAAGGAAACAGAAAAAAGAATCTGTGCAAGTTTGACCTGGTCCAAAACAAACAGCCATGTTCAGGAGGTTTCTAACTTTAGCAGAGAACAACAGGTTTCGAAAATAGTTACAGGGACATATATGATGAACAATACACTGTATCATGGCTGGCTGGTGAGAACAAGACAGGAGAGGTCTTGCAATGGAGCAACTGACGAAGATTGATTGATTTGAGTGATGTTTAAATTTGGTTCATTATGGAGCTGTGGTTGACAGTGTTGCAAGCTGCTCACCTCCCAGAGAGATAGGCATGTGGGCCATTCTTTGATTTCATAAATCATCCAGGGAACATACTCAGAGCACTGACCTTTTATGGGGAGGGAGCCCAGGGCATTCGGCATAATTTAATACCGGCATGTCGGATGGTGTCCAGTGCAGTTTAACACTCCTTAACCTCTGCCTCATTAGACATCTGTCCTGTCATTTATCTTTCTGTTTATTTTCCAAGTGATATATTATTGGTAATAACTAAGGAATGGGCACTGATGTTACCCTGCATGGAGCTGCCATTAGTCAGTTGGAAGTCAGGCCAATGTCACTCTGAAACTGGTACACAAAACAGCTTTTAAAGGATTTCATATATTTTCTTTGCCAAGTAATTTCCTCCTGGCATGGGCAGCTAGCACCCTTATTATATGCTCTGTTGTTTATTTTTACTCCTTCCAGACCAGATTTTAGGAGTTTTTAATACCACCAAGTATTATTACGGATGGTAATAAGATCTGAATTATATTTTTTTGCAGCAGAAACTTCATCCTGTCTGTGATGACCGCAGCTAAATAAGGAGTCAGCAGGGAAATGGTAAGGTCTTCCATTCCAACCACATATATATACATGTGCATATACACAGAGACAGATACACACAGACTCCACTCTCCCACCTGGGTCATCACCATAATGGCAGATATTAAAACTCCTTTTAATATATAAATATTTTAGCATGTCTACAATTGATCAAATTCTCAAATTTTCATTTATCCTGCCTTTCTCTATCAAGCAGCAAGTACTTTTCAAATATTTGCTATATAGAGTTACTTTTTGGAAGGAGGAAAAAGGCAGAGAAAGTGTGGGGCCACAGCAAGGGGAAAAAGAAATATTACACATTTTTTCTATGTTGTATAACGTGTATTGTGATACTGGATGGGAAGTAAATTCCAACTAAGATTCCACTATGGTACATATGGTACTAAACATGGATTTGGATTTCTATTAGATTATAAAGAAATTACAAGCCCAAAAGGATCCATAAATTAAAAACAGCATTTCAGGTTTGTTTATATCATGGATATTTGTGAGTCAACTCTGTAATAGATGTAACACCCTGAAAAAATATTGATCATGGTTTCTCTAATTAAATAGTAATACTTTGCTTTTAAATCCATCATCACATGAAATATATTGAAACTCTGAACAAAACCAAACAATTTTATACTAGCAATATTACCATCAAGATACGGATTGAAGTAGTTAGGGAGACCACTGGCTGACCTGAAATGTCCTCTGTTTAAACACATGCACACAAATGCTGTAAAATAAATCCTAAACAGTACATAACACTCATAAACTGCACAAGACTGGTATCTCTGAACTTTGGATTACAGTGATGAGGAAGCACGAAGTGATGGGAAGTGAGCCTGCTGATGGCTTACACTGGTTGAGGTAGGCAAGTGTGGCCAAGAAAGAATTCAGTGGGTGGGAGGGGTTCACCAGGATACCAGAAGCTTTAGCTTTTTACCTACATCTCACACAGATTTGACTTTGATTGCTTTATTTCTAAATGAATACCATTATTTCAGGGTTTGTCTAACATCAGTTAGAAAGAAAAGAATACACCTCCGAACATGGAAATGCTGCCAGATCTACCACGGTACTTTGGAAACTGTTTTATTACCATTAATGCAGCATCTACATTTTGATTGCTTTGGTTTCATCATCTGCAACTGGATGTAGCTAGATGTAGCTTTTGCAAGTGAGAAACACAAACCAAAGTTTTAAAGCTAGAAGCTTACTATAAACTTCTAGATGCTACAGTTGACTCTTTGGCTACTTCAGCAGTAGAAGGTCAGGATACACCAGTCAGCCAAAAGCTGACTATGAACCACAGGTTACACTTAAGAGAAAGGCTGTGTGATTTCAGAATAAATCCAGCAAGGTACTCCTAGGAGCATTAAAGACCCCATTGTCTTTAATGCTCCACAAGAACCTTGTGATACCTCAAGTACTGTTTGCCTCTTGGGTCACCCGCACTGAACTGGATTCTTACCAGAACAGGTGCAGACATAGCTGCTGGGATGATCCAGGTATTGGAGAGTTTATTTTACAAGACAAAAATTAAAACAGAATAGCTTATTTAGCCAAACAGATTGAAGTCTGAGAGGGGATATGATCACTCTTGGCAAATACAGCTGGAGGATAAACACCAGAAAAGGAAAAGAGTTTTTTAAGCTTAAAGACAATGAGCTGGCACAAGAACAAACAGATGTAAGCCAACCATTAAGAAATTCAGGCTGTAAATTAGGTGTAGGTTTACAGCACTCAGGTGAATTTATGGAGCTACCTTCCTTTAGGAGAAGTGGGAAATATGCCACTTACTTATGGTGGATTATGAAGAATATTGTATGATGGTGTGACATGCTAAGAGCAAGCTGTGTAGGTACATTCCTCTGTTCTTACCAGCCTACTCCTGATCATGTAGGTCATGAACCAGACTGTAGCACATTTCCAACCCACATACCCACATTTCTTCCTTCGGAAATAAAGCTGTGAAAGACACCACAAAGACATTCTTCGTGTGTTGCTCATATGTCAGAGCTTCCCCACATGGGAGTGGGGAAGCATCCCTGGACATCTAGATACAGGACTAAATGATTTTGCAAAAGTCTTTGAACTCTGCAAAAAAAGTTCTCTGAAGTGAAAGTCTCTTGACAACAAAGCAACCTTTGGCACACATCCTGCTTCATCTCCATCTTGCAAAGAGGATAAAGATTCAGGTTGCCCTGCCTGTGCTATGAGAGCACTCCGCATTTTCAAAGCACATCTGAGACTCGGGATGATGTCCAGCACGCAGCCACTCTGGTGATCCATGACCTCGTGAGCTGGGGAGGGTGTGTGGGGTTACTGAGGAAATCCTCCCATCGGGCAGATCTCCAGGGCTTGGTCAACTGGTAAGCCCTGTAAGAAGAGCCTCACAGTCAGTGTTTGTCTAGTACACAGGCTGAACTCTGTACTCACTGCCTAATCCTGCTTAAGAGCAGCATTTAAATCTTTGTGTGCTGCTCCTAATTAACTGCCAAAAGTTTAGAGCTTTCTGCTCAGGGAGGGCAGATTTAGCCCAACTCAACCTTGACATAAATCTGATGACTTAAGTGGTTCAGCCACACTACACAACTCAAATTTGTCCCAGTTTTCCCCCATTATTAATAAGACACAAATCTTTACTTTGAAAGTACATATTTGATAACTTTATCAACAAAATTCATCACTTCTCCAGCGACACTCTATAATGAAAAAACAACTATGTTAATAGAACATGGGCCATAAACAAAACATTGTGTAGCTCTGTGTTTCCAGTCAAATTCCAAGGCTTTTTATTTTTGTATATTGAAATAGAAAATTGAGTATACAAAAATATTCTAAATCTATAAATGCATCTAATGAGTTGAAAAAAGATTTTTTTTTTTTACTTTTTATAGTCTTCTGTTATTATTTAAAATCTCAGACTGGGTTACTTAAACATACACAAAATAGATTATGTTTACCAAGAAATTTAAAGATCAGAATTCCTATAAACACCACCATAACATTTGGGCACAATAAACTTGGCTTCCCTTTCTGTGTTAATGATACTCTGGGTAAATGCCCACAGATCATTTTCTTCGAAAAAATTTGTCAGAAAAAATACGAGGTTTTGCTCGAATGCTTTCTAGATAGAAAAGTATTTGCTAATATAAAGGCATCCCCACCACACATGTGCTCCACACAACCACAAACCCATGGAAAGCCCTGGCCTGCACTTCCTCTGGGTAGTGGTGGTAGTGTTTTGAAATGTAAGTTGTGTCATGGCTCATTGCACTGCAGGGTAAGGAAAGAGGGTCCCACCTCATCAAGTAATATTGAGCTTATCTTCCATCTAACACAGATAAGGAATTTGGGGTGGGTGGGAGGTTTGCTCTCCTTTCAGGAGATTAAAGATCTCAGCCTGGATTTGCTTGGACATGGTGCTCCAGGGATAGACTTCAACTTGTAGAACAGATACTTACACTAAGAGCTACATTGCATTCATGATGGAAAACAAAATATGCCAGGAATGGGTCTCAGAAACTCAGAATTATTTTAGTCCTAAAAGTAGACACACAACATGAGGATGAAGAAATAGCTCTGGCTTGGCAAGGCCTATGGGCACTAGATGAGGAAGGGACCGAGCTGTGGCCCAGCAAGCTTGCTCTGCCCATGGCATCATGGCCCTCCCTGGCCCAGCACCCTGACATCAGAGTATGATTTCTCAACACAGTATCATGTCAAAAGCCACAACTGATCCATTGAGGGGCTTTGGTACCTCAAACACTGTTTTACAGGAGCCACCATTTCATGTCTCAATCAAACTCCAAAGAAATCTTTGAACAAACAAATTAATTATGTGTGGAAACAACTATGAAACTGCATTTCTCAATGAAAAATACCAAAGCCTGAATTATACTCTGTAAACATTGCAATATTTTTCTTTTTTAAAAAAAGTATTCTTTTCAAATAATTCACATTGTCATTTTTTCTGTACTTTGGCAGCACAAACAACTGACTATGGAAATGCTTCTGTGCAGAAAGATAAGGTATAGACTTACTCACCATGGTGCCACCTGGACCTGCTCCAAACTAAGGAGAAAGGGCAGTGTGATAAGGGTCAACATCAGCATCAACATCACAAAGGATCCTGCTGTTAATGTCAGTGGGAAAAACTTTCCAAAACAGAGATACAGACTGGATCCAATATATTTCTCCAAACTCACCTCCAAAATTTGTTCATCACCTTGGATTCATCCTAAATGACATTACTTGCACAGCAGTTTTTGTCTTTCATCACCTCACACAAATTTCTCTTTCAAATACAACATTTTAGCCTTAAAAGACTGTTGCAGAAGGGCTGCAAACAGTTTTCATCTTCTTGTAAATTGATGAATACAGGGCTGTGAAATTTCTATGATTCATAACTAGTTCATTTAGTCTTTGGTTTTTTTTGAACTTCTTTTTTCAGACCACCATGAAACATCCTTAGGTGTATCATCTAAATTATTGAAGTTTCTCTGACTTTAATTCTGTTGGATTTCAATATTGATGGGACAGAAATTTGGAAATTATGAACATTTCCATGAATGATAGAATGATAGGTTTGGATTGGAAGAGACCCTTAAGATCATCTAATTCCAATCTCCCTGTTATAGGCAAGGATACTTCCCACCTGACCAGGTTGCTTACATCCAGCCTTGAATGCTTCCAAGGAGAAGGCACCCACAACCTCACTGGACAACCTGTTCCAGTGTCTCACCACCCTCACAGTAAAGAATTTCTGCCTGATATCTAGTCTAAACATAGAACCTATCAATTCCCAATCATATTTAGATTCCCAGATGCCCAAATAAAAAAAAAAAAAAATTAAAATGGATTTCTAAATCAAATTTTGTTTCTAGTTGGAGAAGTTATTTTCCCTAATTTTAGTGTATTAAGGGACATCACCTGATGCTGCCCTGCGTTGTCTTTTACCTAAATCATCATCATTGTTACCATGTACAACCTTCAAAACTTTGCACTCTGAAGAAGTTTCCACTTTTTTTGTGTGTGCAATACTGTGTTCCTTCATGTAAGTTATTCTACGAATCTCCCCCCATATTTAATCAAAATACATACATAATTCCCAACGAGGAGTTTTGTACAATAGCATTTAGCATTAAAGCGTTAAGGATATGAGCCTAGATACATGCTCTGTATCATATTTTTTTGTCATCCTACTACCATCCATATCCTATAGCTGGATAATTTCACCATGGCACCAGGAGGCTATGCTTCTGGCTCTGCAATAGTCAGAAATACTGTTGCCTTTTCTCCTGCACAAGATATGCTTCAGCTCTTTCTGAAATCTTCAGACTTGCTGACAGAGCAAAAAAGCAAGGAACCAGATAACCCCCTTTCTCCCTCTGAAAGAAAGGCAGTTGCACATACCTAACAGCCCACAGCTTGCCAATTTTTTCGTCTTAGCACAATATATCTAACAAATACACAATTAAAAAAAATGTTTAAAAAAAAAATGCCAAGTACTGCATGTTACTGCATGTTCAAACAGCTTTTCAGTTGTAGAAAAAACCATCTTCATTCAAGTTTGCAAGGTGGTGGTTTACAATAAGTAGGACTGTATGTTGAAGATATTAAAACACTGTATTACAGGTCAGTGTCTGAGGGAACTGATACTACTACAGCCAAAAAACTGAACTGCGCGTACAGCTGATGTTTGGAACAACGGTGAAGCAGAGATACAAGAAGGATATTTCGGATGGCAGAAGCTTAAAAGAAGGTCCAGCGGTGGTTGAAAGGAATTGAGGAGTCAAGAGAAGCCAACCTAAAAGAGTGAGAACAATGATGGGGTTAAAAAGATAGGAAGTGCTTTCTGAGAAAGAATGGGAGAAACTCCAAAAGAGTATAGAAATCCATACTAACATAAACATATTAAAGGACTTTGAAAATTAAAACATATTCATGTGCCAATTGTCCCCTTATTGACATTTGCAGTAACAAAGGTTGCAAAATCACTTTTTCCAATATAGGACATTGTTTCACATTATAATGTCCAATTTCTGGAATATTGAAAAAAGATTATTTTTGGAAACATAAACTGGGAAATCATTGAGGTCTCTTCTGTATGCTGATTTACCAACTTTTCCAAAGAGCAGTATAAGGAGCATTTATGAGTTCCTATCAAATATGGGTTCATTTATTTGTCAAAAAGTTCACAGAGAGTACAGGAAGTGGGAGACTTTATTGCTTACATCAAGAGGGGGGTGGGAGAGAAGTATGTCCCCAGATCCTTCTGCAATAGCTGTGCTGTCTGGAGAGAGAACATGACAGAGGGTAGGAGGAGAGAGGTAGATTGAGGGGAGAAAAAGAGAGAAAAAAGACAGAGAAAAAAGAGAAGGGAAGGGGGAAAGGGAGGGGAAAGGGGAAGAGAAGAGGAAAAGAAAGGAATGGGAGGGGATGAGAGGGGGAAGGGGGGGAAGGGAGGAGAAGGGGAGGGGAGGGCAGCAGAGGGGAAGGGAGGGGAAGGGAGGGGAGGGCAGCGGAGGGGAAGGGAGGGGAAGGAGAAGGGGAAGGGGAAGGGGAAGGGGAAGGGGAAGGGGAAGGGGAAGGGGAAGGGGAAGGGGAAGGGGAAGGGGAAGGGGAAGGGGAAGGGGAAGGGGAAGGGGAAGGGGAAGGGGAAGGGGAAGGGGAAGGGGAAGTGAAGGGGAAGGGGAAGGGAAGGGAAGGGAAGGGGAAGGGGAGGGAAAGGGAAGGGAAAGGGAAGGGAAAGGGAAGGGAAAGGGAAGGGAAAGGGAAGGGAGAGAAGAGGAGAGAAAAAAGAGAAAAGAAAAAAAGAAAGAAAAGAAAAAAAGAAAAGAAAAGAAAAGAAAAGAAAAGAAAAGAAAAGAAAAGAAAAGAAAAGAAAAGAAAAGAAAAGAAAAGAAAAGAAAAGAAAAGAAAAGAAAAGAAAAGAAAAGAAAAGAAAAGAAAAGAAAGGAAAAGAAAGGAAAAGGAAAAGGAAAAGGAAAGGAAAAGGAAAGGAAAAGGAAAGGAAAAGGAAAGGAAAAGGAAAGGAAAGAAAAGGAAAAGAAAAGGAAAAGAAAAGGAAAAGAAAAGGAAAAGAAAAGGAAAAGAAAAGGAAAAGAAAAGGAAAAGAAAAGGAAAGAAAAGAAAAGAAAAGAAAAGAAAAGAAAAGAAAAGAAAAGAAAAGAAAAGAAAAGAAAAGAAAAGAAAAGAAAAGAAAAGAAAAGAAAAGAAAAGAAAAGAAAAGAAAAGAAAAGGGAAGAAGAAGGGAAAGGGAAGGGAGAGAAGAGGAGAGAAAAAAGAGAAAAGAAAAAAAGAAAGAAAAGAAAAGAAAAAAAGAAAGAAAAGAAAAGAAAAGAAAAGAAAGAAAAGAAAAGAAAAGAAAAGAAAAGAAAAGAAAAGAAAAGAAAAGAAAAGAAAAGAAAAGAAAAGAAAAGAAAAGAAAAGAAAAGAAAAGAAAAGAAAAGAAAAGAAAAGAAAAGAAAAAAGAAAAGGGAAACAAATTGGCATTGCTGAGTAAACACATTGCACTTGGAAAAGACTTCCTCATTAGCTTTCAGACATTAAAAGAATCTGTGTTCCTTGTTAAAAGAATAAACCTTGGCAAACTACCATTTTGACAAAATGGGATATATCTGTATCAAATTATGAACTCTCTGTTGTATTAAGAGTGCAAACAAGCCAGGACATGCCTAATTACAACCCAATTCACTGAATTCATATGGCTGTCGGACCCAGAAAGGCATTTTACACCTCACTTACAGGCCAGTGCCCACAAAACCTGCGTTCCCTCGATCCTGGAGTTCTTATAAGAGCGGGCACGATGGGACACAGTTGAGCTCTGCCCATGTCTGATACTAAGTGGAGAGGATCCAACGCTGGTACAGGAGCCATGTAGAATGTGTCTACAGCAGTGACTGCAGGCAGATGTGAGCTTACATCTTCAGCACTCTAAACCAGGAGGCTATGGCATGGAGTCATTTCTGAAAGAAAAAACTGCAGCTCTTCAGGATTCTGATCCTCCCTTCCCCAAAAAGCTCTGGGTTTGGGCCTCTCTGTTTCTATATAATTTGCATTGTACTGCCAGACAGAGCTTATTAATTCAGGCTCGGTGCTTTCCTAACAGAATTTTCACCATCTCCAGCCCATATGTGAAACAAACATCACTTGACCTGAAAAAGACACGCACGTGTACAGCAGTGCAGAACCAACCTCAGTTAGTTAAGCTGTAGCTTCCAAAACCAAACGAACTCAGCTGGCAGAAGAAAGCAGACTTCTGCAACTCTGCAGGCTCGCCCAGAAATGTCCAGAAATGCCTTTAGCTCTTGTCACTGTTCTGCTCTCAAGGAGGGAGAAACCCTGCAGAAAAGCAGGATTGTGCTCATTCACAGGATGCTGCTGCCATCAACCTTAAGGATTTGTAAAGGAGAGGGATGAAATGGCTTACAGGCTTTCCTGTCAGGAAAATACTGATGTTTACGGCAGTGCTTCACACCGGATACTTGCTTGGAGACAGGAATCCCATTGCATCCAGCACTGTGCTACATCCTACCAGAAAGATTACAAACTAATTAAAGCAGACAAGGGAGCGCTGGGAGGCTAGAAACAATTTTCATCAGTAGTGCAGGCAGTGGCCTGGGTGCTCATGTTTGGTCCTGAGGGAATGCACTAGCTCTGGGAAGGGCTACCTCAAAAAGGATGCTAGAAATACCAAATGCAAACTATTGTCATAATACTGGGAAGATGGAACATGCTCAGCTGGGAACTCCAGTAAAAGCACAGCTCCTTGTTCACCTATTCCCTTTAGCAAAAATACAGCACTCAGCCAGAGTCTTCTTGTGGTCTTGCTGTTCCTTAGAAGTAGCACTTCAAATTTTTTCCCATCTTGACAACAAAAAATACATAGAAGTCGGAGATGATAAATGTCAAGTAATATCTAAAGAAGATAAAAATCATGTTATCCATGAATAGGCAGCCAATGGAAGTATCTTATCCTCTCTCTGGGACAGTAAAATTATTGAGTTACGTGTGCATGCTACAAAGTTTATTTAATGAAGCTCTATAAGCATGCATTTGCTTATATAATCATAGCAATGAAAGACAGTATAGAAATTATGACAGAAATGTACGAAGATATGAATAACTGCCCATAACATTAGTATCCAGAATAATTTTCTTCAGCTCTGGCCAATTAATACCAGAATAACTGAGTAAAAACAGAAATCCAGAGAAGGCTGCTAGCTATTATTAAACATGCAGAATAATTCTCATTCAGTGAAGCAGTAAAAAAGAAAAAAGAGAGAGAGAGAAAGACTGAAAGCAAGGGTGAAGAGAATAAACAATGTGAACAATGCATACTAGCATTTTTCTTTACATCTAAGCAGATTTGTAGCTGGAGGTAAGATCTCCATTTCAGGATGCCTCATTTAGTATTGTAAAACTGTTGTTCTGAGTAACAGTATGAACTGAACGTTTCTGAGTTGATTATAAATGGATGTTCTGAAAATACAATTTGATTCAGGCACATCAGAGTATTTCAACTGAGAATCTAGGAACATAATAATATAAAATCAAATAATGTTGAAATGAAACATGATTTCAAAGTGAAATGTAAGATGGGATTTTTTTGTGCTTCTGGAATGTTTTTTCCAATTTTCTTTTGTAATAAAGTTATAGTGAATTTGACAGTTTCATAAAGCAATATTAATTCCAGCAAAAATACATTCTTCACTTGAAGTTGGTTTTATTAATAGAGTTCTGGCCAACTATATTCCTACTACTCATTCATTTGGAAAAAAAAAAAAAAAAAAAACCAAGTAGGATATCCAACAAAATTATCAGACAAAATATTTAGCACCAATAAAAGCAAGTACAGCCATAAGATGCAATTGAATCCAGAATCTTCACGGGAATCAAATCCAGATGAGATATTTAAAATAGGCAGTGAGCATAGGCAAAGCTGTTAAACAAAACATTTACAACGGGAGAGATACCATCTACCATGTAAGTATTAACTGTTCAGGGGGAAACTTTTTGCACAAAAAAAAAAAAAAAAAAAAAAGGAAAGCAATTTATGATTGTCTGCTATGATGATATTACATGCACTTTATATGAAGTTTCCAGTGCCACACAGAGAAAAGTTGTACATGAATAGCTGCTGGCCAGCTGCTGTTTGACCTTATCTCTGTTACTGTGCACCCTAAAATAAATGTGGGGGATATTTTGTTGGTTTTACTGCTAGAAGACTTCTTCTACCCACACCGTCTCTCCCCAAACAGCATCTGCTGTTCCAGAATCATTCGAAATTTTGCTCACAGTCCAGCAACATATTCGTCTGTAATCAGGCTGCCTGGAAAGACCTCTTTTGGAAATATTTTTCACTAAACTGTTTCCAGAGGTCCCCGGTTTCCTTTGCTAACACAGGTCTAGCCATTTCTTTGTAGTTTCTTTATGGTGTTTACTTATTCAGACGACTTTTATGTCGTGGCTTGCAAGTCTGCTCATTCCTTTCAGCAACATTTCCTCCCCTTGTTTAAAACTTGTTGAGTGCCTTCTTACATTTATGAGGGAGCCCATCTACAGTTCAACCAGAACACTGAATATGTTATATGCTCTGTTTATTACACAGCCTGGAGAACTGTATTTAATAGCGTAGATAAAAAAAATTGAAAAGCTCTCATTATTTAAATGAAAGAATTAAGGAGGAAGCACACAAAAGTGCAATTCTTGCAGCCACTCAGACAGACACACTTATCTGTTTCTTCAATGCTACCTCACAGACAGTAAGACACTTAGCTGTAAAATTTATCATCCATGAGGTCATTAATAAAGCTGGTCAGTCTCAGTAGTCACTTTAAAGACGATAATGCTCAGTGATAAGCTAAAATGCTAGAAGATAGTCTTGTTTTTTGTTAGTAGCTGAGTTATGATTTTGTAGTTAAAAGATTTTGACAATGCTGTCTTTGAAATTTCTGGCCTAGATTCTGAGCCAGTGAGCCATTTACATATTCGGCTCTTTCCATCAAGCTGGCTTTAAGAATCAAGGAACACGGGTGAGTCCTCGCCAAAGAATATACAGGAAAATGCAGGAGTTTAGATTTATAGTAGAGCTGGTACAGTCAAACTTGGAGAATGCTCCCTAGGCGAGCAGGCACTTTTCCTAACAAGAAAGCTCTTTAGGCTTGTAAGCTATGGAATTTAACTGACATCCAGGAAAAACTGTGATATGAAAGCAGCAAAATTTAAAAGTCTAACTGTAAGTTCTTCTGTCAGTGCTCTTATGCAAAGTCCTTAGCTTGTACACACTTCAACATTGTCCAAATTCACACTGGAACGAGCCAAGGGGGAAGCACCCCTGCAAACAGTTACTCTATATAACGCAGCAAAAACATGAACCTGTCTCTGTCACTGGTGGGGAGTTCTGTGAATCACAACCTCCAGCTTAGCTCACCCACAAGGAGAGCTAAATTAAATGTGTCAGTCTCCAAGCAGTTCAGCAGTCGGTGGGGAAGCTCCAGTGAACTGGCTGTGCCTGCAAGGGCTGGAAACAGCCCCATTTTCAGGAATGTAAGACATAAAAAGCTCCCTGTGATC
This sequence comes from Chrysolophus pictus, assembly GCA_037305975.1. Lineage (NCBI taxonomy): Eukaryota > Metazoa > Chordata > Aves > Galliformes > Phasianidae > Chrysolophus > Chrysolophus pictus. The sequence continues at coordinate 51,576,455 of CM074578.1, read as the reverse complement.
ACAACTGCAATGATCACACACCTTGAAATTCTCAGGCTCTTAAATAGAAGTGTTCTGGTGGATATTTCTCTGGACGCAAATAATACATATATGGTTTGCATGAACAAGCAGAGGATAAGTGGGGGCTGCCTCTTCTGAACTCCCCCGCACCTCCTGCCCATCTTCTTACACTTTCTCCAGCAGTGTACTTTGACTCAGTGCACAGAAGCTACTTTTTATCAGAGCCTTAAATACACATATCCTAGAGCTACAGGAAAATTGCAATCCAAAATGTGCAAATTGAGAGCCGCTTCTTCCATAAGTCAGGCAGAGAACTGCCAAATGCTTGAAGGTATATTTTCACAGTTAACACACACAACAGATTAGTTTCAAATCAGCTGCCTAATCAGGATTCCCTGGAAGGCTGCAGGCATAGTTTTCGAAGATGAAGAGAAAGGCTTTCCTGCCACTCTGACTACAGACGCTATGAAATCCCAGAGTGCAGGGCTGGCAAGATGCAGGGTGAGTTTCTCCCCAAATACTTCCTTCTGCATTCCAGGCTGCCTCCTTTCTCCCAAGGAATGCTATATACAACATGTCTCTTTTTACTGCAGCTTCTTTTTTTTTTTTTCTCTCATTTCCATAAAATAAAATTGACTTCTTCAAATACTATGCCACACAGGAGCCAGCATTGATATATTCAGATGTTATTTATAGGAAGTATCCAACTGAACAAAGGAAGATGAAAAAACCTCTCTGACACATTTTAAATGCAACTATACTATTTTGCACAGCTCCTAATCGATCTTTTTATGGAGATATCAGGCCACAGAAAGACTCACTGTGTGAGTAATTCATATTTCAGCTTATTAAAATTTCTTCTTCAAGTTTAAAACTCAGGCATACCTGACTCTTCACCATGAGAATCCTGTGTAAGACAGCACACTGTAAAGAACCACCTCTGAAACACATTTCTTCAAATTCACAAGTAGCCCCTGCAGACTTAACAAATGCCTCTTCCCAGACACAGAGCTCTCTCTGGTGTATCTATCTACAAGCTCTGGTCTGCCTGGAAGTGGCCATAGACCCTTTGCAGCTGGTGCAGAGCAAACTGCCCGGGACGGTGTGCAGCCTGGGTCTGCAGGGTGCACCCAGTGCGAGAGGTCTCACTCAGGGCAAGGACATAGAATGAGGACAGCATTCTGATTCACAGCCATAGCCCTTACACTGCCTACAAAGAACTTCCATGAACCTACCTGAAGACTTGACAGACAGTTTTACCATCTTTTAAGGTCTGGTCTAATTTGTTTCCTTTTCCTCTGCCCTACATAGCTAGAGAAGGTGTACGACTCATACATTCCACTGAGATGAAAGCAAACCTCTGTTCCTTTGTCATTCCCTTTGACTAGTGCTGTGTTGCATCTCTGGTCAGAGACCCTTTCTCTTTGCAGACTACTGTGGGGTTATTTAATCTACCTTCTGGGGAATCATCATTACTCAGTAAATAAAATAATGAGTTTGCTATAAAGCTCACACTGGTCTAACCTGCAGAAACACAATTAATATTAATGCCATGCATGACTTTTGCCAAATCCTCGCCTTGTGTCATCACTATGATTGGCATGTTTGCAGCACACATTGCAGGAGCTTGATTTGGTTCACAGCTCTCAGTCATTTTTATGTTCAGACATATAATCTAATGAGGTGAAAATGGAAAGCAGCCCCTGAGCATTTGGCTATTGCTGGGAAAGAATGCAAATTAAAGATCTGAAAGAGAGAGCGGGGCACGGGGTGGTGTGTCACGGAGCTTCGGAGTTCCATCAGGTGCCTCGCCAGCTTGCACAGCCTTTGTGTCCACATTGTCTGCCTGTTGGACAGAGCTAAGAGACAGAAGAATGACAGTCTGGGGAAAAGAAAGAAAGACAGTAATTATGGGACGTATGTGATTAGAATGGTAGCCAGAGAAATTAAACCACTAGTTTAGGAATCTTCCCTTCTATAAGGTACCTGTGGTGGAAGAGAAAAGCTCCTCACCACAGAGTTCAGCTGGAATCCACTCCCTGCTAGTTTAGCTTGATTGCTTTTTTGGATACCTACTGTGGGAGTTCAGTTCCTTGACCTTCCTTTCTATAGGACTACATTGTCCTGCTACGAAGAAAGGCAGATTAAGAATTTACAGGGATCCTTCCATCACTGGACTCTGACAGGAGAGCTCAAGGAGTTCATTTTTCATGGCTTAAATTGCTCCAGGCCAGCATTCTTATCAAAAAGGTTTGGTTTAATGTAAAACACAGACTTCTTTCTCTTTCTTTTTAATTTTAGCTCTGCACAAAACAGCACTACAAATTTCCCTTTGAACAGCAAGTTCCTGAGTAGCTTTCCTTTGAATAACATATAAATTTCAGCTCAGCTTTATTGTTCCTGAGTAAATCAGTCAAGTTAAGAAGTTTATAATTATTATTAGGGCAGAAAAATATTTTGCATAACAGCTGAAAAGTCTGGAAAATTCCTGGAGATAATTAGACCATGGATCCATTGTTTGTTTGCACTTTAAAGGTACCAGCTTACAGGGTAGTTTCCAAATGTAGTCTTTGGGGTGCCTTAAGATCTCAACAAGGCTGGAAACAGAAAGAATTGAAAGTCTGGTAAGCATTAGCTGGCATCCGGATGTCCCTTCGAGCAGGATTTTCCCGCACACCTCCCAGCACACAGATCTGTTTCTCTGCAACCCCATTCCCTCCATAATTCCCAAGTTCTCACTACATTGCTGCTGTTCTTCAGGTTGTGCCCACCACTGGAGGCAGTGAGGGGATATGGAAAAGTGCCTGGAGCCCAGCAGCAGCACAAGGGGTCCTCCAGGCACCCCGGAGCTCAGTGGGAGCTGCTCCCCCCAGCATCACTGCCAGCAGTTAGATGGGGAGGCAAAAGTTTATTCCTCTTCCAACCCTTAAGCACTTTGAACCCACACTTTGTTTGCAAAAATGCTTGAATTATTAATTGCCAAGCTTCTGGGTACTTGGAGACAGGAAGCTGTTTTACTTTACAGGGAATAATTAAATATAAATTTGGCAAGAGATACAGAGCTGGTGTTAGTATAATTCTGGAGCCTAGCAAGCACTAGTCAGAGAATCAGACCAAGCTTTCTGTCCCCTCTCCAAGCACAGTGTACATTGTCTTACACTAAACCTCAGCAGTTAAGGGTGTCCTTTCAGCACAACACTTAGAATTACTCTTCCTCTGTTTCTCCGTCCTCTCTCCACTCAGCCCACACAAAATCATGCTCTTACAACACCTAAGCTTGTGCTAGAATAAGATTGTATTGAATCTGAATACTTAATCTCTTGAATAATTGTAAGAGAAATGGCAACAGGGAACTAGAGCTGCATTTGAGGGAAGGACCTTTACCCTCATATGCGTAGACCAGTCTATCAAATTTCAGCTGTTCCCTGAAGCTGCTACCAGACTGAGCACATTGGGTAAGAGAGTATGGATAATGCTTATATGCAGTTCTTTGGAGGAGCAGGACTAAAATAAGAACCAAATAGCTTAGTGCTCTCATGGTGTAGGTAATATCCAGCTGGAGAATTTTATAGTCAGATGGAGAATTTTAACAACTGAAATGTAGGTGCCTAGAGAATTTAGTCACCAGCTGAGCAGAGATTCTGAGGATCTAAATTTTGGACCTAGAGTCAGATCCCCTTTGGGGATTCAGTCTTAACTTCCTAGGGTGAAAAAAAGGCCAACTGAAGTCTGTGGGAATTTCACCAAAGCCAATTTCTTTTTCTTTGCTGAATTTCTTCAGCAAAGGAGCCAAAAACTCCTTTTTAGAATAGTAACTCTCATAAAGTAAAAAGAATAGTCTACTTCTTCACAAATAACATACCATTTTCTCTAGCCCTGACCAGTATTTAGTAGAGCAATTATAGTTTCCAAAGAATAAAGTCCAAAAACATCTATTTTTGAAAATACTGATAATGTTTTCTACCTTCACCCTGCAAATTTACCTAAACTCTCAGTCAAATATACTAAAAGTCCAGGGAATCAGAATCACAGTCAAACACTGTAGATGGATTGTTTTGTAATTTGTGGGAAAGACTTGCTTTTCAAATAAAAAGTTTTAAAACTTCTGAGATATTGATGCATTTTCAGCTAACCAGATGCTGTATACTAACTCTGTGCCAGTATTCTCTCAGTGCTGGAAGAAAAATAGTTGAGACAACATATTTGATGAATTTGTTTAGGGATTCTGTATTCATATGGAAATCATTTGTTTCTTTACTGTGAAGCATGTTTGATGGTTCAGTATCAATATTTAACTAGAAAAAGTAGCTGCAGTGCTCCCAGTTGTGTAAAGCACAAGCTAAACCAAACAAAAATCTGAAAAGTAGTTTGAGCATATCTCATGCTCATTAGGAGAATAAATGATGAAAAAATTAACTGATGATGGGTATGCAGGTTTCTGCAATTCAACAGTCTAATATGAAAGCCTTGCTTGGTTTAGTTATCCAAAAGGAAATCCTAAAGGACTGATGTGAACTCACCTGCAAAAAAAGTGGATTGGTGCATATCAAGTTACGAAGAAAAGTTTCAGAGAAGTCTTAGCCCCCAGGTTAGTTCACATGTATGGATCAGTGCTGCCTGCTGCCTTCTGCATGTTCAGCCTCTCCAGAGAAATGGCCAATTTCTTCGTTCTTCACACAAACTCCATTTCCAAACAGTTTGGATTTCCTTGCATATGTCATCTGATAGCTCTCTTTTATTCTATTCACAATCAGAAGACAACAGAGAGATTCTTAGTTTATAGAGCATGTTAATCATACCAAAGCATGATTTTACCATTCATTTCACCTTAATTGAAGTTGAAAGTTACAATTATCTCATGATGTGCTTTCTTCCTCTGGATGGTTTGTGTGTAAATATTTTTCTGATGTAAATTTCATAGAAGGGAAATTCAAAATTTACTTTGAATTTACTCTGTTGCTACTCCAGCAACAAATCTGTTTTCCTGAAAACATTTTCAACAACAAAATTCAAAAATAAATTTCTTTAAGAATTTGATAACTGCCCAAAGCTATATATTTTCTGGGTAACTTGTTTTTCTTTATTCAAATGTAGGCAATCATTTGCAATCAGAGTATGTAATAACATTATTTCCTGATAGATCTTAAGGCTTGATTTTTGTGAACCAAAATATATGTAGTTAACTGCTTTACAAAACATCAGGTGCATGTAAAATTTTTGCAGATATGGGGATACAGCCAACATAGAAAGAAACCACTACAGTTTGATATATAGTACAAACCAGGCTGTTTAGCTTTGTACATCAGAAACAAGTAGAACTGGGGTCAGATTAAAATCTCATCACTCAAATTCTGATTTGCTAACCACAAAAAACATTTTTAGGATTTAGGAATTCAGGACTACTCCTACAATTGTTTTCCTCTTGTTAAGAAAATATATATATATACCAGGTTCAGACTTTCCAATACTTCCATTAAAAATAATCAGCTTCCTAAAATCAGTCTCAACCCCAGAGGAACCTGGATAACATGAAAAACAGGTACCTGCCTATGCACCCATTTTTGCAAGTAAATGCTTCTTCATCCACAAAGCTCTGAATCTGTATATGGAAAGGCCCATAAAAACTAGATGGGGAAAAAAGCATGGCATCATGCTGGAAAAGCACAGTGTATCAATAAATATTTTCTATCGCTTCTAGTAAATAAAACAGCCGACCCACCTTAGCTGTTGTCTTAATTCAGTACCTGGACCCTCAGTTGAGTGCTCAGCCCATCCCAGCTGTTGTTACTGCCCCTCTCCCTTCTCCTGTTTCAGTTGCACTGACAAGGGGAGTGAGGGCCACATTCAGTGAAATAAGAGGTGCTGCTCAGTCCACCTCCATGACTTTCAAGCTCATATACTAGCAGTGCTTTCTGGGTACCTAATGCTGAATAAAGAGAACTTCTGCCTCAATGCTGCCTTCAGCTCTAGGTCCACAGGGTCTCCACAGAGACTTTCCCATGAGCCATATAGCAATGAAGAACAGTCCTGCCACCACATCATTTTCTCTCTCTGTTTACAACCACTTTTCACCACCTAGATAAGCAAAGACAAATTGTTAGTGATGGTGGCACCACTCCCATGAACATACCCAAATAAGCATTTTAGTTCTTCTTTCCCATCTTAAGAATTCTAAGAGTTCTATTTGCCAACACCCAGGACACAAACTAACTTTCATCATATTGATCAAAATGTCCATGACACAGGGTATTATAATGCCCTATGCATTATATGCAGCTGAGATGTTTTTGCCTTGGCTTCTTTCCCCTGCCCTTCGGTTGATATTGGCAGTAGATCTTTGCCCTCGCAGGTTTGATCCCTGTGGATTTAAGGAGTAGCTTTAGATTTTCATGATGACTGACTGCTGGAGAGCTGTAAACCTCCTGACAGCTTTTCCCTGAAGAGCTTATTCAGTAATACTATTATGTCTCTATAGTCCCTTCACATAGAGGACTGTGAGGCCCTTTACAACCACAGTTAAACATAGCTTCAAAATAAATGATCAAACAACATGTTGGGCAATTATCTGTCTTTATGGTTGGGAAACTGAGACTCCAAAATAGTTAAGGCCACATTTAAAAATGTTGCATCCAAACAGAAGAACTCCAGCTTTCATCTTGAGAAAAGCTGAGCTATCAGCTGAAGTGAATACAGGCTGCAGTTCCAGCTGCACCTGAAGAGACACAAAATTTCTCAAGCTGCCCATGAAAAGTGAATTTGTCTAGCATAAATGGACACATCAAAATCTGGACAAATTTTGACTTTTCCAAGTCTATGGCAGATACTTTTACATCTTTCAATTAAAATAAATCCAGAAAGAAGAGTTCTATCCCCAGGAATGAACTCTTAACAAAATACCAGCTTTTATAAATGCATACCCAAAACTATGCCTGAGTGTTTTACCATCTGGATGTGCTGTTCTCATCCTGTGAAGCACGCAGCAGTCATAAAGCTGACTGACAATCAGAGGTGGCTCAAAATAGGTATTACACCACTGTGGAATTCAGAGAAAACATCAGTACTCTTTCCCAGGAATCTGTTACTAAAAGGGAGACAATGGATGGGAGGAGAGCAGTGGTGTCTGGATGATGCCCTTCAAATTACTGTGTTCTGATGTAACATATTGAGTATCATATCTCATGGAGAAGAAACTTGTGACAATAAATAGACAAATGTATCTCATTGCTTGTGACCATTTCCGGGAAATGAAGTTTTCTGATGAGCTTTTCTCTTTTCTCAAATCTAAATGTGGGAATTGTGTTTGAACTTTCCTACCTGGTTATAGAAGACACCCATAACCTCCCTTTCCTCTGCGCTCACATCCAGAAATTTTGGGGAGAGGAGTCCAGGGACACAAATCATTGAAGTGATGAATTTCGAAAAGATACAACAGCCTGCACAGAGGAAAGCTTCATCTAGTTCAGGCAATTATTCAGACTTTTATCATCAATGTAAAATAGGTTAGGACTGTCCCAGATAGCCTCAGAGAGCAGCTAGATGAGATGGTGTACAGACAGATAGTTTGTCTTTCTGTTTCTACATTTTCCATCTGATATTATTTTCAAAGCTTTTTGGTTGAAAAGGAAATTTTATTATGTGTTCTATTGGTCACAATCATGTCTCACTAGCAACATAGAAAATATGCTCTTAAGCATGGGAAAAAAAATCTGCCTTTCAGCAAACTTCTGTGTTCTGAAACAAAATCTGTTCAAAGTCCAGTATTGTTTTTATCCACTTTGGCCACTTCTGAGAAGGGAAAATCAAAGAACTCCCATAAGTTGCCAAGGGTTAATTTAAACCTATCCTTTTTCAAATATTAAGCTAAATGTAGGCTATGCCTATACAGAGGTACATATAGAAAAAAGCTGTTTGGCCCGCATGGATCCAACTGGATCAGATACATAGTGACTTCAAAACAGAAGTGATTTAGTGGCATTTCACTGTGCTATCCTCAAGCTCTTATTAGCATGTTTGATATCCTGGGATCCCAGAACAGCCAGACCCAGCTGAGTGCTCAGGATGCCCACAGCCCAGTGTTGCAGAAGGCTCAGTGCTGAGGCCAGGCAGGCTGCTCATGACTAAGTATGGCTGAGACTGGAAACCCCAAGGATGCAGCCAGAACAGCCTCCTTGGGCAGTCTGTACCACAGAGGGGAATTTCCTCCCTGTATCTTGGCTGAACTTCTCATTTTAACTGATGCTCATGGTCCCTAATTCTCCTAACGTGCAGCACTGTGAGTGGCCTGGCTCTGTCTTCATAATGTACAAATATGCTGTTTGCTGTAGGTCTCAAAGCACAATAAATATACCATTCTCACTGGCAGGTTGGGCTAAATTACTTCGGAGGGTTGCATCACAAGCTGGCAGCTTCTTTAGGCTATGACAGCTTTCCTAGCCACCGTGCAAGCTGGCTGTGTGCAGGTCTCTGAAATTCCTTATCTCTGCCTATAAACGTCATTCCCACCACATCAACAAAACTCTGCTCAGTGTGTTAAGTGAAACACGTATGAAAACATTTGTATGATGAGGTTGAGATAAGCAGAAGGACCTTGTGAGACTGAGCAAGCAATAAAACAGCAGAAGAAATTCGATAGAGATACATAAAAGTGATATCGGGAAAATAATCTCAACCTCATGTATAAAATATTGAGGCTTGAGCTAACAGTTACCATTTGGAAGAAAAATCCTGGGATTATGTTTTATGAAAACAAATTCTTCATAGCAATCAGAAAAGCAAATTGAATGTCAGGAACTATTAGGAAAGACCTAGAGAACAAACATAGCTACACATCTGTATAAAGTCCTGATGTGCCTACAGCTTAAAAACTGCCTACGTTTCTAAGTGTATTGCTTTGGGAGAATGGTAGAAATGGCAAACATTTAGAGCTGATCCACAGAGGTAGCCATGGCTCCCGCAAAGGGGATGGCATAGCAGTCAAATGCAGCATGGAGGGGTATTAAGACCATGGTCTGCCAAAATCATGAGTGGAGCAGGACCTGCTGGGCACCAACAGAGGTCCATCTAGTGAAGCTAATGGGAGTCAAGTTCAAATTCAACAAAAGATGGTGACTTTTGAAATTAAAAGGAGTAGATCTACGGAGCTTATTTTTCAAAGGTGAATCAGGGTAGGACTCAGAGAAAGATCTATTGAGAATAAAGAGAGAAACAACAAGAGGCTCAGAAAATCTCCTGACTTGAAACTAGTTCAATCTGCGACAATAGTCAGTTAAAGTAGCAAATACAATTGCCCCATTCTTACTCTCTTGTGAGCATTTGCTTACGGTCACTTTTGGAAGGAAGACATTGGGTGAGATCTGTTTGTGTTCTAACACAGTATGCTCTTCTCTATGTTCTTTTCAGAGTCATACCATATTTGTACTGTGGTTTTGATGCTATTATAAATCCACTTTCTGTAAACATAACAAGGAAATAAACCTTCAAAGGAAAAAATAAAATAAAATTTATATAGCTCAAAAATCAGGGTTAAAAAATTAAGAAAAATACTATAGCTCAAAGACTTTCTTTGTGAGCTAGTAAAAACAGGTTTAACAAGAAGCAGTGATGGCAGCTGAAACCAGATTAGATGCACTTAGTACAGGAGCAGTTAGGTAACATACAATGGCCTGTGATACACAGAAGGTCAGGCTAGATGATCTAATGTCCCTTCTGGCTTAAATATCTCTGAGTACAGTACTCTGGCAGCCACACAAATGTTGAAAGCAAACTCCAACTCAGCATGTTTTCTGTCAGCCACACTATATCTACATAGATTTTCATGCCAGGTTTTTAAAAACTTGTCCTGTTGATTCTATAACTGTACTTTATTTCTCTGCTTAAAGAAGATAACACTGAAATTCTAGGACAACTTAGAGAGATGAAAACCTGCAATCTTCAGTTTGCATTTATTTATGTAAATATTTGTTCCAGTTTCGTATAATGTTTTCATTTCTGTCAGCTTCCTGATATTTTGCTTTTTCAATGTACAAAATATACTTTTCCTTCCCTGTGAAATTTTGATTTCCACATTTTTTCCATTTTCAACAGAACCTTAAGATCTGAATCTCCTGATCAAGTAAAGTATTGTACATTTTCACAGACTGAAAAGAGTTAAAAGCCTGGAAAGTGACCCCTGACATAGCATGCAGTGTTAAGATGCAGATGTAGGCTGGTTTTAAATATGAGAAAAAACAGAAAAAATAATAGGAGAAAGCAAAGAGATTTTTAAACCAAATCAGAAAGAATTCTCTGATAATTTCCTGTTCTTTCTTGATTTAATACAAGGGATACTAGAAAGTGCTATGAAGTTACAGGTTTTTGTCACCCTTCTGTATGCCATTTCCACAGCAGTCCAGAAATCTCTCCCTTCCTCTGTCCTTTGCTTTTTCTCTCTCTGAACCTAGTATTTCAAATTAATTTAAATCACATGTAAGAACTCCTTCTAGTTTCAAGTTTCTTTTGGAGAAGCTTTTTAACTCTGATCACCTCTGATTCATAATTTTGGTGGCATTTAGAAATTTCTACAACTATACACAAAATCTATTGAAGATTTTATTAGTCCTGTCTAATAAAAACACATACTTGAAATAAAACTGCTACTTTATCTATCCCATAAACGGTTTGTCTACTGAGAAGACAAATTGTTAGTAGAAGTCAGTGAAAGCAAAGTTTATATCTGAATAACTGGTACATCTCAAAAAGCTCATAATTTCATCACGAAGCATGTAAAAGGGCAAAGGTTAGCAGCAATATCCTACTCTTTATACCATGTGGATTTGTTTTCAAAGCGGTTCTCTGAGATTAAATATTTACAGGCATCAGTCTGTGGCATCAGATTAATACTTGCAGTTACAGGTAGCTGGACACAATTAATAATCTAGCAGGATTTTTTCATTCCTAGTTACTGGGAACCTGTTAAAGAACTAATGAATAATAGCTTTACAAAAACATCAATATATGTCCACCAATCAGTCTTTCTTACTGACTGAAGGAATTTACCATTTTCTCAAAATGCTTACTCCTCAACTTCTGTAGAAAAGAAGGGCTCCAAATCCATACAACAGCACCTGTGAAATTTAAGAATGAAATAGCTGAGAGATTTCAAAACGTGGCTGCCAATAGAGTGTCACAATTCCATCGTTGTTCTTAGTGATACTCCAGGGGACTGATATTATTTCAGGTGATATTCAATAAATTCATCAGACGTAAATAAAAACATCTGTACATTTTGATATTTGTAACAGAAAAACTTAGACTTCTAAAACCAGTAGCCTTAAGTCAGACCCAGAAGTGGCAGACAGGATCCCTGAAACAAGTGCCTGGGAAGAACTGATGAGTCAGCAGGTGGAGAGCTGAATCTGAACACCGTATGAGATCTGTAGCAAAAGGGCTAATGCAATCCTTACCTGATTAAAGGGGCAACCTGTCCAGGACTCTGGAGATGAATTTATCCCTTGTACACACCCTTTTAGAGTGGTGTACAATTCTGTAATGCATGTTTTAGAAACAACGGCAAAACAGCAGAAAAGGTGCAGAAAAAACCAACAAATGTTCAAAGATGGGAGAAAATGCTTTCATATACAAATGGTAAGGGAATAAGAAGTGAAACTAACTCTATAGCTTAGTTAAGATATACACATGGCAGAGGAAAGATACAGACCTGAAGCCATAAAGGAATGACTATTTAACAAGAAATTGGAAAGAGACCAGACTTTTCCTCCAAATTAATAATTATTTCAGTGACCTGTTTAATCATGCTCATAGTATCTAACTGAAAGAGAGTGTACAAATATAGATGGTTCCCTGTTCCACATCACACTGTGAGAGAAGAGTGTTAGACATCCTAGTTACAGAATGAATAACCTCTAGTGCATACAGCATGTAGCTTTGATACTGTTAGAACTAACTGAGCCACAAGAGTGGAGAAAGTGGTAATAGCATACACAGGACATACGCCATACTAGGTGTCTTTCAGCAGACATGGTCAGACAGTAAGCACTGTAATGTGTTCTGCAATTATGATATAATATAATATATAATATATGTAATATATTCTCCAGATTGGTTTTGTCCTATCTGTCTTCAGGCACTCAGGGCAGATTCAAGGCCAGCATATCAGATGTCTGCATCATCACAACTGCCTGCTTTTATCTAGTGACTGTGCAGTCACTGCAGAGGATTGAAGGCCTTTCTGAATTGACCCTGACTCAAATCCTTCAGGTGACAGTGCAACACAGCTGGTGCTAACAAAGGCAACAGCATCTCTCGTGACCTCTCTCATGAATCTCTCAAGCATCTCTCATGAAATAAATGGCATCAGCATGGGCAAGCAGAATTTAAAGGACAAAAGTAGGAATTAGGTGGGCTGTAAGCACCTGGGGGTGTATATGTAGCATGCACTTCCAGTTCTTTCTGACTGAATTCAGGTATGCCCTGACACTATTGCACTATGCCAGCCGTGATCCTGCTTCTCAGGGTCTTGCTTTCTGTTCTTCCTCCATTCTGTGCAAAAGGACTGCAGGAGGAAGCCACATAGAAACACTTGTCTTGCTTACTGGAAGGTGCAGAAGAAGAACCACTGCAATGAACAAAGAATAAAGTCTCCAATTTAATTTCAGTATCTCAAGTTAAAATACACAGGCGTCACACAGCCATCTTAAATTCCTAGTGAACAGATAGAAAAATACAAGTAACTTCAGCATTTTTTAAATATTTAGAAAATTAGATTTTTTTTTTGGTTTAATGTGAAATATTGAGTCCAGTAAGCTGACATCATGATAGCTGTGCCCATGAAGGAACTGCATAAATCAAACATAAATCAGTTTGCAGTCACTGATTATTTTACTTTTTCCTAGTTCAAGCCCAACAGGTAAATGAACACCTACCAACAACCATTAAACTTAACAGCTGGTCACTGCTTTCACTACAATTTCTCTTTTCTACATTTTAGACTGCAGGGGTATTTGGTATAAAATATTCTGGCCTAGAAACAAATTTTATGCTAACAATTTCAAAGGAAATTGTTTGGTTGTTTTTAAGTTACAGAACCTAAAGGAACACATAGTTAACATTTAAAAAGGAGTTTTTCTTGGTATTATTGATACAACTCATGCAAGGATGGAAATACTGTAGAATATATATTAGCATATTTGTTGACAGACCTAAGAGTTCCTCTGTTTTGACAGAACACCTGTGTGTGTTTATAAGTGATGTAGACACATCAGTGAGGGGCCCAACCAGCAAAGACTGAGTCTGGATTCGATCATTCAGAGAGCTGAGTGGTTTTGAATCGAGGGATTTAATCTGAGCCCATTTCTTGTAATGTATTTTAAAGGTGAAAGGGCTTTTCTTCTGCCAAGATGAGAGTATAGGGCTGCAGGGATTTACATTTCTCTTGCAGCTGTAGACATCGCTAACAAACATGGCCTCGATTTTGGACACAGCTTAGCACAAGTAGGTCTCTACCGTGATATAGTGCTCCATTACAGTTGGCCTTCAGAGGCAGAGTGAGCCTTGCCAGCAGCAGCATGAGGTCAGAGGGGACCAGGAGGATGTGCTGCTGTAATGCTTCCGCATCACCCTCCTGAACATCCCTGCAGCCCAGGCCTTTGGTATTGGTGTCCTGTGTCCCAGGAAGAGATTCAGCCTCTAGAGAGCTTATTGAAATGTAAAGTTCTCGCTCTGCGCTTATGATTCTTTAAAACTAGATTTTCAATAGGTGAGACAATAACATGAGCTTCCACGGCCCTCAGCACTGACAGCAGGTGTGCTCTGCACCCAGTATGGCACAGGAGTGGGGCAGAGGTGGTCAGAAGGAGACAAGGGACAGAAGCACTTAGTTAAAATTCATATGAAGATGAACTTGAACTCACTGAAAATAATTTATCTGTAGGCTATTGTCCATTTCAGCTCCTGAAATTCCTTTGGTCCAGGGATTGCTCCAGCAAATGAACCCCTTAAGTTTTCACTAGAATTCTCCGATTTCCCCTGCACAGATACCTATTTCCTGAGCCTTTCCATAGCAGAATGCAGCTTTGACCAAGGTTTGCACCTGACCGGAAGCTGGCAAACCTATTGCCTCTTAATGTCACAAAGCTAAGGAAAGCATGTCTGTGCAGGAAGCTGAGATGGCAAAGCCCACATTCTCACAAACATTTTCTTGCAAAAGCTTCAGAATGAAACATGATGGCAAATCACCAACTTTCTGTTGTGAGGTAGCCACTGGTTCTATATGATTTCCTATTAGTTATTGAATTCCAATATTTTTTTTTAGCATATTTTTCCCAATAAAATGAGAAATCACTTTTAGATGATGCTGTACAGTTAATTGAATAACTGTTGCAGAAAAGGTGGGGTTGGTATTAATTTGTTATAATTTATGAGGTTGGGAATGGGTTTCACGAGAGAAAAGCTTCTTAAGGACATTCTTATTGCAATAAACAAGATATTTCAACTCCAAGACTACATTATCAGCAAATATATATATTCATATAAATCTATATATACCTGACATACACATTTACACACATGCATGTACATGCGCCTCAAAAACTGTACTTACATTTGTTCTTGAAAAAAACAGATACTCTATAAAGGTAAGTTCATACGAAATGTTGATTGAAGTTTGCTCTCACTGCAGTTAAAATGCAGGAGGCATATGATACAGCATCCTACTGCCTCTAGTTCTTACTTGCTCATATTAAATACAAGCTCTGTTAAGTTGAAAGGATTTCTGGTTTGTTTCAACTTGAAAGTGATTTAATATGAGGCCCAGAGAGAAAATCTGTCTCAGTAATCAAATTATAACAAGTAAGGATTAAAAGTATTAAGAAGTTTAAGCAATCTTTTAGCTGCCCTGTGTTCTTGAGGTCATTTGAAGCTGGCTGTGGGAATAAGTAAAATAAAATAACAAGAGGGAAAAAACCAAAGTATTATAGAAGGGAATCAAAGAGTGTCCTTCAGGATTAGATTATGGCACAAGAAAGGGACTGAAACATTTTCCAGGATCCTTAATTAATTTTCCTTTGGGAAACATAATTTTAAAAGGTTATTTTAATAGCAATCTTTCTTTTCTTTCCTTCTAAACTAGATGTACTAACACTGGAAAAAAAGTTTTTATCTAAAAAAACCCACCATAAATACTGATAATATCCACTAAATCACAAAATAAACAGTGCTCCTCAAATAAACAAAGCTAAGGACTGGGAATATGGTATTATTTATAATTTAGCGAATTCATATATATATAAAATATATAAGAGCATATTCAGCCTAAACTGATACTGGCAAATGCTCTGGCTTCAAACAGCTTCATAGCACTTCCTGTAAGCATGCCAGTTGTGCCTTGGTGCAAAAAGCAGCCATGTCTGTTTTTGTAGGTCTGTTTTTAACAACCTTAACAAAGAGACAAACTGAAGGTAGTAGAGGGATCTCCAGCTTGATTCAGGAAAGGGCTGTGGTGACAATAGTAGGACATACGTTTAATTATTTCTTACCTCCTTCTGATCCTGATTTCCTTTCAGTGACTAGTGCCTTTCCTAAGAGCTAAAATCTCTTAAAGTCCCTACAAAGATCTGGTGAATCCGATAAGATGGATCTTACTAACTTGTCCTGCACCAGTGAAGCTGATTATGAGGTGGAAAAGATGTGAACTTGCAACCACAATTAATTTCCTCAAATTAGTTTTGTCAGAAAAAAAGAAGAAACATTCAAACTTACTTTACTTTATCTTCATATCCTGTACTCAAGAAAATTCTTTGAACAACTCATCCTGAGTACTTATCTATACAGTAATTGCTCTCAAATGATATGTATGGAAAGCTTATGCATGCCTGAGGTTTACTTTACTGCAGTGGCTCAGGTGTAAACAATTCTCACAAAGTGCTGTGGCCCTCACATCTGCCACTGCCCACCTCGCCACGCTGTCACCTGCTCTTGGGAAACACGACCCCTGAGGGACTATCACTGCACCAGAAAGTGCATGTTGCTTCATTGCTGTGCAGAGGACAGGGAGTATCAAGGCACTATTAGATTGCCTAGAGAGGCTGTGGAGTTTCTGTCCTTAGATCTCCAAAAGCTAATGGCATATAGTCCTGAACACTCCATTCTGAGTGATCCTACCTGAGTTGGACCGGATGGTCTCAGAGGTCCATTCCCATCTCTGCTATTCTGGGATTCTGTATTTATGAACTGGAAGTTCACTTCCTAGAGAAAACAATGAATACATTCAGCGCTATGCAGGTATGTGGCTGGAGGACAGTTCTTAAAACAAGAGTGGGTGAACCAGCATTTGACTGTGCGGAAACCTCCTGACACAGCTAAAGTCTCAGCAGAACTAGCTGCACTGGCAGGCTGGCTGAAAAGTACAGAGAATTGTTTCCAAAGGTTGCAATTCATGCTTTCTTGCTTTCCAGCCCTATTTTTTTTTCTCCCTATAAATTGAGTCCATAACTGATTTATTTTTTTACTTGTAAATCCAGCCAGATGTTTTCTTCTGTGGGGGCTTTAATTCTGTTATTCATTTATTTTAAAGCAAGTTGCTACTGCTTAGACAAATTCCCTAAGAAAGTCTCCAAAGGACTGAGTCTAATCGATGTGGTGCTGCTTTTTTTGTTGTTGTTGTCCTAAAATCCGAAAATATCAACTTGCTGCAGGCAGACCTTCACAAGTCATTTTTTCATGGAAACTTTGGCCCATATATTGCTCTGACTTACAGAGATAAAGGTGATTTATTTCTCTATTGAATGTGCAGTGTTGACAGTATCTCTTTAAATACATGATGTTTAATGATGAAAGTACTATTACTCAACAAAAATGATATTGTTTCTTACCAAAGCATTTTACTTTTAGTAGCTATGACATTGCTATGTTTGCAGTGTGAAAAATAAAGCTTGGTATAGGATGCTGTTAATTTTTGCATAAATGCATATACAAAATCTTATGTGAATGTGCTCCACCGGAATCTCCAGTTTAGGTTGTACCTACCTGCCTGAGTTTCACCACATTTTCTCATTGCTACTAGCCTGGATTCCCTTTTGGAAAGTCTTTGGATGTGGAAGGGCTTGGATCTGTGCCTGCTGACTGGAAGATGAAGTTGTTAGTGTGAGACAGTTGATAAGAGATGAATGCAGATCTTTAATTGGCAATGATTGCAGAGTTTTCCATAGGCTAAAAGATCCAATTCTTAAAAGTTCCTGAGTAGCTACAAACCCCCTGATTGTAGGGGGAAAACACTGAGATGAAAGCTTATGATTAGATCTCTTGAAGAATGTAAAGTAGGGGAAACTATCTCACTCTTCAAACATACTTGGGAAGTACTCTACATATACTCTTAATTCAGGCTTTGCTAGTGATTTCAGGGAAACTGCTTTGGACAGCCTGGGGCATGGTTTGCTCTAGTTACCTAATGCACACCTGCCATAGGAGAGAACAGATCAGACTCTTCCACTCTCTCATTGTTGCCTGATTGCTAAGGCTTCAGATGGAAGAGGAAAATTGACCAGACAGGATAGGAGAGACATCCAAGAAAGCATAGGTAAAGGGGTGCAGTAAAGGAAGTGTGCTTACACAGAGCAATAATATGCCTCTTGATCAGGGGGAGTATCCCAAAAGTGACTTGGATCTAGTCAGAGATGGAGTAGGTCCAGAAAGCGAGTATCTGTGTCATCCACTATTGAGTAGATCTGAGGCATTTGCAGGAGGAGAGCAGACAACAGAGGGAGCCTGGATCACTAAGCAGTACTTCAACTATTGATCTGTGGTCAGGACACAGCTATGACTGGACCTACTAGTCACCTAGCAAGGATGGTGACCCACTTAGCCCCACCCACGGATTTTGGTTTAAGAAGTAATTAAGGGAAGCTCTAAAACCAGCAGTCTATTTGGCCACCACCAATTTCCTTGCTTTCTACTTGTTCAAGGCTAGCACGTGTGAAGTCACATCTACAAAACATTACAAGTTAGTACACAACTGAAATCCAAAGAAATTCAGTCTCCAGAAGAGAGCATTTTCAAGTGCTCTATGGACTACGATCTTAAAAAAAAAAAAAAAAAGAAAAAACACTCAATAGATGTCTCCTAGAGACGTTCGTTTTCTTTTTATCCCAATAGCTGTCACATCCTCTGCATTCCATCTGATCGGAGTAAGGTATAAACTGCATACTCACATATTTTCACACTCTTGTCACCACCTGCAATATGACTCCAACTGCAGATGTGTGAAGTACTGCCTTTTAAACTAAGGCACTTCTCTCAGTAGAGAAATCCTTTCCCAGCCGTTCACTGACACACAAAGTTGAATTATGACCAGAACAAAATCTGGGAGGATAACTTAAAATGAGAATCAAAAGGTTATAAAGCTAAATACTTTGTTAGAGCCAGTGGTTGTCATAGTAGCCTCTTGTACAACTTTTTTTTCTTGGAAACATAGAGTAAACACTTACTAAATTGGGCCTCGATGATATAGTAAATACATGAATTTATTACTATTCTTGGTCATTTCTGGATGAAAAAATCCAGGAGATGCTATTTCAGAATATGTTTTCCTTCTCAAACCAAATGTCCAATGATACAAAAATCATTCAAGTGACCAAGGAGCCAGAAATTCATGTTTATTGTCTGTTTCAGCCCATCTTTGGGTCTTGCAGCTGCAGCAAAGAAGCCAGCTTCATCTGGGTCAAACTCAAAGACATGGATAGGACACATTAAGCTATCACGTTGTGAGGAGTGTTACATAGTGTACATTTAGCAATGAGAATTTTATTTAAAAGAACAGTTTCATATCAGTCTCATTTTTCTGTATTTATTGGGTTATGTTTTTAATGGTCACACGCTGTATGAGTTAAAACTCTACTGGAAAGAATAACACATGCAAGCTGCTGTGTTTCCATCCAGGTTTTAGCTATATGAGACAAATCAGAATCCTGCTAAAAATCAGTGTTGAAATTAAACAGTGTATTCCAAAGTGAATGGTTTGGATCTGTTCATGCTGCCATGGACATCTACCATTTGAGATTTCAACTTACTAGGTGCTTTAGATCAGTCAAAGAAAGTAGTGGTGCGTAGTATATTCTCAGCATCTAACCTTAGACCAACAAATAAAGAAAACAAAGTCAACTCTGAGTAAAATGAGTTGTAAAAGCAAGGTCAGGTGTTGAACTCCCAGATGTAAATATGAGGAAAGCATTGCTGATGCAAACTATACGCAGGTGACATCAGAACTACAAGACACATATCCTTATTGCAAATAACACAGTGCAAATAATGCAAGGCAGAACAAATCTGCCCTGAAACAGATGTAGTGCTGGCTTTCACTACGAGGTTTTTGACATCTGACCTCGTACCGCTCTCCTCTTTCTATATGCTTCCCAAGGAGCATTTTCTTCAACAAAATAGAGATGGACATGGCTGCAAGTTAAACTCAGAACCAGACCTACAAGGTTACTCTGGATAATAGAAACTCCCACATGTTCAAGTTTTGAGTTAGGGGTATGAAGATCTGAGCATCAGCCCTACTTCACAGTAAAAATACAGATTTGGAAGCAAGGCTTGGAGCCCCAGTCTTCCCACCACAAAGCAATTTTTTTTCTTTGTCACAGTAAATGTCAGATTTGTGCCTACGTGTCTTTATGTTCTCACTTGGAACAAATTCTTCTCTACATCGTGATGCAGCTCCAAAACAGTTGATTAAGACTATCTCAGCCTCAGCCTTCCAATGCCTTCCTCTAAAGGCTGATTTGAGGGTTGTCCTGTATAGTAACAGGTTGGGAATGCAGACTTGCATTCTCTCAGGTACTCAGTCAGGAGGCAGCCTTTCACACTAAGATAACCTATGGGAATATTTTTTATGGGAAAGTGGAAAATGAAAACTGAGTTTTTGATGACACTTTATTTATACAACGTTCCTAAAGATCCCAACTTTGGGAAGTGTTTAGTTTTCTCAACAACACCTACTAAACTAAGCCTCTCCAGGACACATCAAAAAACATGCTGGCTAAATCTATACTACTAAATCAAATGAGCATGGAACTGTTTTCTGTCGCTGAGTCCAACTGGCGTGGAGCAGTCTGCTTCCATACTGCTGAGTTCTCTTCTTCCAAAACATGCTGGCTGCAGACAAGTTGTCTATGATCTTTGAATGACTGTCAACCTCTGAAAATCCTCACTGTACTCAGTACTTGTTTAGGATGGTGCCAGCCAGTCCAGGTCAAAACCATTCTCATTCTAGGGACCTTTTTAACAATTTCATAGATAACTGAGTTATGTCCAGGAACATTCTCAACATAGGCTAATTTACTAATACAGATGCCATGATTTTAACTTTTCCCTAAACAAGCATGAATTAGGACTTAAGAAGTCTGTCAGAACTGGGGGAGTTTTGGAAATATTGACAATTATATTCAACTAAATTTTCAGTTATCAGTGTGGAAACTTGTGTCTCGACATCCAAACTTTACTAAAGACCTACCTAGGCGCTAAAATGTCTTGGTCTGACTCTACAATTTTAATGTAGAAATGTTTTCAGAATTATGAAGTGCAAGCTTCCAGGCTCACTTTCCTTCATAAATAGCAGAGTTGCCATTTCATGAAGTAATCATCTCAACTGATGCTTCTCAGCAGCATGAAGCACAATATAAAATTTCTGTGGGAAACCAGAATTTATTCTGGCTTTTCACTCTGCATAAAGTATTCCTACATGGAAATATTTAGGACAAAATTTTAGCTTACAATATCAATTTCACATGTATTGTTGGTTTGTGATATAATCATCTATAGTTCTTTGCACTATTGCTTTTTTTATTTATCCAGCGTTAGATGTCCAAAAAAGAAAACTTGCATTGAACTTGAGTTTGAATCACAATCTGCTAAAAAGAACTCCCAATAAATTTTACCTCGTTTCTGATGGACATGGAAATCTACTGTTGAAAACCCCACTAAGAATTCAGAAGTACAGACCCTTAGTTTAGATGGTGAGCATGTTATAAAAACATATGGATCTTTTCAAAAGTAGCTGAAGCATGAACATATGGTATCAATTCTTCAGTCTTGGGTTGAACAGCACAAGGAGTCCTTCATATCATGAGGAGGGGAGAAAAACCTTATACCTTCCTTTGAAGAACTACAGCTGAGAGAAGCTAGTCCCTTCTTATCGCAGCTTTTCTTCAGAATGTGCCTGGTTCCTCTGCTGATGGATATAGAAACTCTCTGGCTCAGTTCACTAATAGCTTTACTGTCTGTGTAATTTGTAACACTTACTATGCTGTTGGACTTTACAGCCCCTGGGGTGAAAAATACTTATTTTCATTCATTGCCAAGGCTATGTACACTCTAAAATGCATGTTGTACACAGAAATCAAAGTGCTGTGGGATTTTAAAGCAGGTAACAAAGTACTGGACTGAATGGGGCAAGTTCTTGTTTCACACAAGAAGGGAACAAAAGATAATTTGTTCCTGTTTGGGGCATCAAGGTAAGCCCAATAGACTCCACCAACATGCTGGAAAGTGGCAGGAAAGGCAGAAGGGAGATGAGTCACCTTGAAAAGAAGGAAAGAGTTGAGATTAGAAAAATCTTTCTTTCGGTATATGTTATCTAAACAAAAAGCAGAAACTTCTGAAGTTTCCTCCTCCATTTCCATCACTGCAAGCAGCACTAGATTTTGTTCTTTCTTAATTTAAAGGATAAACTTGATTCCTTCACCATTTGTCGCAATATTTAAAGAACTATTGACTTTTCTCTGAGAAATGCCGGTATCTGTACACACTTTTGTACAGATGAAATAAAATCATTTTGTAGGAAACCTAGGATAAATTACTTAGAAAAAAATCCAGATCTTCAAATAAGAGCTAATAAGGCATTTTCTGTAACAAGTCAATTTTTCTGCACACGCATTGAAACATATTACTTTAGTTAAATCAAATTTTTTATAAACAATAAAATTCAAACTTTTTTTAGTGAATGAAGAAAGATTCTCACTTGTAGGACAGTTTTCCAGGTATGGAAAAGAAAAGAGAGATACAGCTAATTTCAGAATAGCCAAGGAATATGTGTGGCAGATCTAATTCAAGTTCCTGGCCAAAGACAAACAAAAACCTCATCTCATTTGGGTGTCATAATTCCTGGGGCAGACTGCACATTCTGTCCTCTTACTAATCATCAACTTTTTTAGTTTGTTCTCAGACTAGAAAATAGCTTTTTTATCTATATACCTTTTGCAAGACCAAAAAACTTTTCACCACCTCGCTCCACTTTTGACCCCTAAATTTGCACTTACATTACAGAACAGCTACAACTGTCTGATGCAATTCCTGCACCCACTGAGGCAAATCACTACTGTAGTCAAGAGTTAGTGGGTACAGGACAGAAAGTAGTCAGGACGATCTGGTTATGACTCTCTGATTCTCCACCAGCGCTGGCTACAGATTCAGTGCGCACTGGAGCAGCACTCAGGCTGTCCTAATCTACACCAGATGACAGTGATTTTAAGGTGGCAGTCTGCTAGCTGGAGTCATTTGGAGCACAGTAGCCATCCAAACTCATCCCTTCCAGCCTTTGGCATTATTTTTGTATAGATTGGGACTGGTAAGACTCAGAGTTATGCCATTTCAATAACTACTAAGAGCTCCTTTCCGCTGGGAAATTTTCATTTGGCCAGATACAGCTGAATTTGTGAGGCACAAAGAGGCCAGCATATGGAACTAAATCTGTCCCAGTGTATTTTTGGTCTATCCTCTTGTTAAGTCATCAGTTAAGAAAATATCAGTTTTGAGAGAGCCTCACTTCGGTGTCACATTGTGACAATCCCACAACTTTATAGTACTCTTTGCACTAGAACTCAATGTCAGTGACGCATCTCGAAGTGAGAGGTCACATCAAGAAGAGAATCAGCCAGGAAATTTGACAAGATACAGCTTTCTTGGAGCTGATAGAGCCAAGATTTGCTGAAAAGGCTGTTTCTGAAAACTAAAAGATGGCAACGATACTGGTGATAGCCACCACCTCTTACACAATTGCTGCCATGGTTACAAGAAATCTGGTTCAGAGGAGAACACGGCAGAAGAAAACAGGAACTTAAATTAAGCTTTTATAAATACATGCACATGTCTGTTTAGTTACAGAATGATACAGTAAAGGTCTTTCACTTAAGTGAAACCCACAAAAAAGCTTATTAGAAGAATACTTTTTCAAAAAACAGAAGCAACAAAAAAACCAACATACTTATTTCTAGTCAGTGTAAATAGGCAGCCCAGATAAGCCAGGCAGAGGCTTTTTTTCCCCACGCCAGTGTATAAAATACATGCCCTTCTGTAGCAAACGGACATATCAGTACAACAGGAAAGGCATTACAACAAAGGTGTGGTGACAAAAGCACTGGCACAATAGAGAGATGCTATAAAGACAGAGAAGAAGATTGTTCACCAGCATCAAAAAAGTCTAGGTTTGTAGGGAAAAGCTTCATCAAGAAAGGATCTCCATGAAGAGATCCTTCCCCAGTGGCAGTCACCCCTTAAATGAGGTCTAAGAGAGGTGCAGCCAGGCTCTACCCCTTCCGGTCACACAGGTGAATTGCTGTCACCTGTGCTCCCAGGGCTGACTAAGTCCTTTCCCCAGGTGCTCATTCAGGCCATGACTCAACAGTTTCCATACACCTTCCCTGGGCAAGCTACTCTCCATGCTACTGTTTGCAAACACTTGCATAATTTGCTAGACCAAAACCTTCATTTCAAAATCTAATTCTGGATTGTCAGCAGTACCAAAGCATTCAACTATTACAGAAGTTTCAGAAGACCACAACTGAAGTAATTAAGATAGTCAAAGGCAAAATAACTTTTGTGTTCCTGCAAATTAATTGCAAAGGACTATCAGGCTACAATTTTTGGCTGAATAGGAATAATAAAATCCTGAGCAGACGTCAGTTTAGGATAATTTTAAGGTGACCTGCAATTTACTTCATTTCCAAGTTCCTTTGCATTCAGAGAAAACAAAAAAGTACCCAAAACAATATTTCAGTCTTTCAGGAGAAGAGTTGGTAAATGGAAGTTACATCTTAGCTTCTTCAGTGCTTGCACTTATTTCTTACTGCACTTCTCAAAAACATTTGCTGATTGATCAGGTTTTCTAAAATTCAGCCAGGTAAAGGAAAAAGATAAGCTCTTTCATGGAAAGGTGAATGGATTTCTATGTACAGTTCCCTCTAGAGGATAGTGGCTTTTAAGACAAGATAAGCTAATGTTATTCTTTGTATGCAACAGGCACTTATTGTTAGACACCAAATTTGAAAGTCTATTCTTATTTGTCATGAGGTTTTCTGTGGTACTGACAACTATGGTATCTGCTCCCTTTCATGTAACTGAGTCTGAGAAACAATGAAAACGACCCATTATTTTTTGGTGCCAAAATTAAGATGATTTTTTGATACATTAAGAATGGCATAGCATTTTGTACAGATATCAGTGATTCCAAAGACACGTATGAGAACTCAATTTTTTCTTCTTATTTTCTAACTTTTTCCTTTGTAGTAGAAAAATAGAATCCTTTTTTTTTTTTTTTTTTTTTTGTGTAACTGCAGGCAAGCACCTTAATAATGCAAATATGCTTCTGGATTTTTTTTTTTTTTTTTTCTGGATTCTTTAAATTGTCTGCAAAGCCTGGGTCTCTTAGATAGTCCCTGCTCAAGCCTGTTTCGTTTCCAGAGCAGCTCCACTCAATGTACTGAACTGACTAAGCTTCTGAAAACACTGTTTACTGTTTACTCAGGTAAGCCACACAGAAGAGTAATGGATTGGAGATGCACAGGAAGATACTTGTATGTCATTATTTTATAATAGTTCACCTTTACAATCTTATACACTGTTTTTGGGGGGGAGGGAGGGAGATGTTGGTTGGTTGATGTCTTTTTTTTTTTTTTTTTTTTGTATTTGTTTCTTTTAAAGCTTCAGAAATTTGAAGAAAGATAGAAAAAATCCCTTTATAAAAGTCCACACAAGCTTTGCAGGTTCCAAAGCTGGAACCTCTGGTTATATGGCACAAATTTTTGCCAACTGAACTGGAAATGAATGGATTAACTTGGAGAAATAAAAGGTTGTTAACAATATAGTGTGTTCATCAGCTCCTAGACATGAAGGAGAAGCATGCTTTACATTCAGCAAATATGCTTCAAATTTAATGACACCGCAGAAACAGAATCTAAGTGCTGGACCTACCTGCATTCATATCACTTGGCTTTGAACAGCTAACCCAGTCAGCAGGTTGCTCTCTAGTCAATGAAGAAATTTAGGTCTAAAGGCTGATTCAAAAACCTAGATTATTCCTTGCCCTATGACAAGATCAACTTTTACTTGTGTCTTCCTGACAGAAAGTCTGACCAGTCCCATAAATCTTCTAATTCCATGAAAGCTTCACAACCTCCCAAGACAACCCAACAGTTCTTAATTCTTAGGGTTGCAGCGTTTTCCTAATCCTTACATGTATTGTCAACATTGCAATTCAAGCATCTTTTTTAATCATCATTTTGGTGCTATCCGCATTGAACATTTATTTTTAAACATCCTTATTCCCCTTTGGGATAAAGCTTTTGCTTGTCATGGCAGGAATGAGGATAAACTGTTTTTTTCATGTCAGAATATATAAAACTCATGGCCAACTGAAAAGTAAAGGGCAGAGGGAAATGAAAGTTAAGCCATGGAACACAATGTTTTAATTAATAATAGATTTCTGGAACGGGGAAATCATGAGAAAAGTCAATATCCTCTACATCATAATAAAAGTTGTTTTAAAGCATTTTAATATTATTAAACTAAACTTTTTAAACCCTTTAAAATTCTATTCCCTACCAGGCTGGAGATGTGAAAGTTCACAGACGACTCTCTTTCAATTAGTGGACTGGCTGATGTGACAAACAGCATGACTTCACTTTTATAATTCAAGTTATATTTTCTGTTGTTTTTTTTTTTCTTAATGGAATTAATGGATAATGAGACACATATAGCCTTGGAGAGAATTTACTCACTCACTTCAATAGAAGCACTTTCTCAATTCATACCACAAAAAATGCAAATGTTTCACTAATAATGGCATTCTAGGACCACTTCCTCACTGGGCTTCAAGAAAAATCTTGGTTGTTTTCTCCCTTTGGCAAAGGAGATTCAAGGCCACATCTTTGGTGGGGCTGAGCCCTATATAACACAAAGTCCAGGAAAAGACCAAAAGGAATTACCATCTAATCATGCTAGAAATGTAAAAAACAACTGTCTCTAGGCTTTCCGTACTACATCAATAAATTACTATTCTATCTTTAATATTCATATTTTAAAAAGTAATAAAAGAGATGTTTTGACTTCTCAAAGTACTTGCAGTAACTGCTTTCTGAGTATTCACATCTCACTATTGTCATCAGCTCTCCCTACACTGAAAAGTTAACAATATATTTATTTTGATGCTTCATAATGCCAATTTTTCCTTCACTTATATTTTCTGGTGGAAAAAAAAGAAAAAGGTATCTCTAGAGGCAGCATTCAGTAAGCTTAAGACTTACTCTGATCTCACTCTTTCACACTACTGTCCTGTATGATATATATGTTAAGCAGTCTGAATACTGCTGAAATGCATGAAGTTCATCCACTTATATTATGAAGAGAGACAAAGACCTTTATTTCTGTATTCCAAAAGTCCCTTTTTCTACTCATAAAGCAATACTGATTTTTCAGAGATACCATTTCCTTTGGTTACCATTAGGAATAAAAAAGGAGCATTTTACTAAGTGAAGAATGAAAGCATACATTTAAATAACAGCTGATGAATATATAGGTAAAAATGTGTACTTTTTTTTAAAGTTCAGAACACTTTCATGATATAAGAATGTTTTTTGATGTTTTCTCACCATTGAACTGATTTATCAACAACCAATTAGTCCTTCCAGAAAATCTCCAGTGTTCTCAATGATATTTCTGTGCCATTTAATTTTTTAGCTATTTAGTTTTATGTTCCCATAGAGTTGTGGTACTTAATTATTGACAAAGTTATTTGCTTACTTTTTTTGATCTTGCAGGTCTGTGTTGCTTTCTTCCTTATTTTATGGTTAGAAAGCTTTGTTCAGGCTCTCTTTAAGCATCCCAAGGATGAGTATTCTACCACTTTTCTCATAAAACTTTATACAGATTTATAAACCTTAGTTAGCAGCAAATATATATATGCATATACACATACACACATACACATATATATTCTGTAAATCAGTAAATTTTCCCATGCTACAATTAAATCTGTTATTTAAAGTGTCCTTGGGCATTCTGCACAACTCAACATCCTGTCTTCCTTTTTAAGGATCTTTCAGAAATCTTGACTTAATTTTCTGCCCCCAGTATCTGGTGTTGACATGTTCCTTGAGTGCTAACACTTTTTTTTTTTGTGGCAGGTGACATCCAGGTAATGCTGGGTACATCATGTTTGTAGCCATCCATCAACTTTTAACAACAGAGATAATTTTATTTATTTATTTATTTTAAATCTAGATAACATAATCTGATTGTAGGAATTTAATAGAGGGAGACCAATAAATTCAGATCTGCAGAATGCATACCTGGCAGAATGTACTTTATCTATTTATTTGTTGTTAGTATGCCTGTGCTTGTTCAGCTATGCTGCAAATCTCTAGTAATAAAGCTGAGAGGTGCTGCTTTTCTCTACTCTTCCCCCACGGATTTTTCTCTCTGAAACAAAACTGAGCACCATGAAAAGGACAGCTAAGCAAAATTTTGCATCTTTTAATAGTGTGTTTTTGTATAAAATCATCATCACTGATGCCTCTGAGCAGCCAGACAAATGGGAAAAGCTTCCCATTGTGGAACTGCAGGCAGGACTAGGAAGACTTCATTTTTCTTCTCCTCTTTCTTTCTACGCAAATAGAAAAGTAGACTTAAACTATCCTCTCATCCTTAGAGATGATCATAGCATGATAAATGTGAGAACAGAAAGAATCAGCTTTCATGGCATCTCTACTCTTCTATGTAAACCACAAGACCAGCACAATCTCATTCCTGACTACTTACCCTAGGTCAGTGTCAGTAGAAAATGCAGCTATAAAAACAAGGATTGATAAATTTCAAGCAATAATTTATCTGTTTGAGAGAGTAAACAAGAAGTTGTCAGAGCCCCCCAGAATGATAGGATCATACAATGGCTTAGGTTGGAAGGGACCCCAAGGATCATCAAGTTCCAACTCCTTGCCAGAGGCAGGGCCACTGATCTCCAAATTTGGTTCTAGACCAGGTTTCCCAGGGCCCCATCCAACCCGGTCTTGAACACCTCCAGAAATGGAGCGTCCGCAGCCTCTCTGGGCAGCCTGCACCTTACCAATTCTCTCTGTAAAGAATTTCCCGACATCCAATTTAACCTTCCCTACTTGAGCTTAAAACAATTCCCCCTTTTCCTATCACTATCTATCCTTGTAAAAAGTTGATACACTCATTTTTATAATCCCATTTTAAATATTGGAAGGCTGCAATGAGGTCTCCTCACAGCCTTCTTTTCTCACAAGCCCAGCTCCCTCATCCTGTCTGCAAAGAGGAGGTGCTCCAGCCCTCTGATCATCTTAGTGGCCCTCCTCTGGACCCAGCTCCATATCTTTCCTGTATTGGGGGACCCGGATCTGGAGGCAGTACTCTAGATGGGGCCTCACAAGGGCAGAGTAGAGAGAAAATCACCTCCCTGTTCCTTCTGGCCACCTTTCTTCTGATGGAAAGATGGGTCAGAACAAGCAGCTGGAAAGCTGTTAAAGTGAGTCACTTGCTGAAGGAATGTGAAATGGCTTTGCTGGTGGACCTCCTCTTCTCATCTTTTTACTGTTGGCCTTCCCATTGTGCCAGATGTCCAGTGAACATTCTAGTGCAGTTTTTCTATAAGAAAGGACTTGAAAGCCTCTAGTAGAGAAAGGGAGAGTAACAAGCAGTTGGGATTAAGAATGTTCTGAAATTATAATAAAAATCTTCAACTTACTATTCTTCATGGAACAGACAATTGGTTAAAAGACAAAAGCGTCACTGTCAAAGATAATGAACTGCACAAAAAGTTGTCCATCTTCTAAAAGTTAATTCCCTTCATTGTATGCATGCCTGTGGAAAGGAAAGATGTAGGAGGCGGGAGTATAACAACCAAATACACTCACTGGCTAATTAGAGCAAATAAGTTTGAACAGATCTCTTGTGAGTTGGCAAAATTTTATTAGGGAGTGGGAAAAGATGAACTCAAAAGTTCATGTGGTATAAAAAACTTCTGAAATAATCCATTTCTTAATATGGACTTCCTCTGTCTAATTCCTCAAATTTTAAAAGGTTTAGCCATGTTCTCTGAGAAAATTTTACCTTTTGTTTTTCTTTTTCTAAGGTCAAAGTTATTTTTCCTGTCTTCTTGAGCTTTAAACAATCTCCAAGACAAATGACGATATCAGCTTTTTTGTCTTGTAAATACTATTTCAGCAAATGAGACGAATCTGCCACCTATAAGCATAACTGGGGGGAAAGTCTTGCAATAACACTCCATAGATTATTCCATTTTCATAAAACTCAGACTTTACCCAATATTTATCATGATGTTTTTTTAATAAATCTCCAAATCCTCCTGAGGATCATGACTGTATATATACTATATTTGTATGGAAAAACGGAACAAGAAAGTACTAACTATAACAAGCTGGAAACAATTCCTCAATTTGCTGATTCTTCCAATAA
Organism: Chrysolophus pictus; assembly: GCA_037305975.1. Taxonomy (NCBI): domain Eukaryota; kingdom Metazoa; phylum Chordata; class Aves; order Galliformes; family Phasianidae; genus Chrysolophus; species Chrysolophus pictus. The sequence continues at coordinate 51,546,701 of CM074578.1, read as the reverse complement.
CATTACTTGTCCACAGTGCATTGTGGCAAAGATTGGAGATTATGATTCCATTAAATATTTGGCTTACTGTGTAGTTTTAAAACAAGTAATTTGCTGGGATCATAAAATAGCAGTACAAAATGGAGACAATAATGGACAAAATGTTTTACTTGATTTATCAAGTACTTGATTAAGTACAGGATGGCAAACATTCATTTATGAATTTATCCAAGCGTTGCTGCAGAGTTTGCAGTGCCTTTCTGCTGAGGAGATTAAGCACTCAGCAAGTTCAAGTGTTGAGGTTTAGATCCTCCAGGATCTAAAGTATGTGTCTGCACTCTCACACATTTTCAGTGCTATTCAGGTATTCCATTTAATACAGGCAGGATCTAAATTTCTGCAGGTCTGTATACATGAAGACGAGACACAGCTGGTGATCTTTTTGAAGCCTCTGCCATTCTCCAACTGGGACACAAACTTGGTCCTAGATTGCCTTGGACCTTGCTAGTTGACTTAACTGGTTGATTAGCAGCCACTGAAGAGTGGATTTTTCTCAGTCCTCCTTGATGATTTTTTTCCACTTGTAGAGACCTATTTTCACTGGGGAAGCAAACTGAATTCTGATTTCATACTACTAAGACACTCATTTCTCAGAAATGGGAAAATTACCTTTCAGCTTGTCCAGAAAAAGAGAAGATAAAGATTTCCTGAAGGAAGATTCCTACCTCTATCATCCCATGGCAGCTTAGGAAACTCATTATTTGTTTTCCAGTCCACTTCCTTGGGTGCCCAATTGCATCAGTTATTGAAAAGCCTGGACATATAACCTGGAACTAAAAATTCCACAACACACAAAGTGTTAGGCAGTTTCACTAAGCACTGCATCACATAGGTTTTATAAAGACTGGTAATAATCTCCAAAACTCATCACATTCAAAGAAAAAGCCTTTTCAACGTACTTGAGAGCTCCAGTATCTGTGAAAGAGAGAGGAGCACTTAAATATTTAGTTTGAAATGAAGCCTGTAAAAATACTGCATCCAGAGGTGGAGTCCTCAGTACAGGAGAGACAGGAATCTGTCGGAGTGCATCCAGAGGAGGGCCACAAAAATAATCCAAGAGATGAAACATCTCCCCTGTGAGGACAGGCTGAAAGAGCTGGGGCTGCTCAGCCTGGAAAAGGGTCCGAGGTGACCTGATAGCGGCCTTTCAGTATCTAAAGGGGAGCTACAGGAAAGAACAGACTCTTTAGAAGAGTCTGTAGTCATAGGATGAGGAAAAATGGTTTCAAACTAAAAGAAGGGAGATTTAGATTGGATATGAGGAAAAAGTCTTTTACAGTAAACGTGGTCAGGCACTGGAACATATTGCCAGAGAGGGGTGGATGTCCCATTCTTGGAGACATTCAAGATCAGGCTGGACAAGGCTCTGAGCACCCTGATCTAGCTGTTGGTGTCCCTGTTCACTGCAGAGGAGTTGGACTAGATGACCTTTAAGGGTCGCTTCCAACTCAAAAGATTCTATGGTTCTAAGAAAGATCAGCGCAAAGATCCTTCATGGCTCACTGTGCAGATCACAGGACTATCTGACTTTTAGCATGAGACATATACTCACAAGATCCTTCGGTAAAAGGAGCGGTAGTGTCTACACCTTTCACTTTTTACTGCTTTTGCCAGAATTCTTTGGTCAAATCCCTTACTGTCAAGGGCAAATTTTGATTCTGTTAAAATCACTGGCTGAAGAGCTCTAGAGTAGTGGACAAAACATTGTTGGCTCAGGGTCAGTAATGCTGAACAAGCAAGTATGCTGTCAAAGGCAGCACCATGCTTTCCTCTCCCCCCAGAATCATGACTGCAAGAAAGTTTTTCGTCACAAATCATAAAGTAGTGGCATGGGTTTAACTCACGCATGGAATACATGAATTCTGGTAGCACTGGGCAGCAGTGGTAACTAAAGCAGCTCTTTTCCAGTTTCTTCCCTAGCCCTGCAAGTTTGTGCCGTATAGATTTATGCAGATTAGTTGGGATATCCTACCGTTCTTTCTCATTTTGGGGCAGCAGGGTTTATTTTGGTCACAGATATAATTGAACTACTAGCGTTGGTTAGGAGAAACCAAATATTCTTTTTTATTAGTAGTATTATAATTATTTTTTTCACATAACCTGAAGATTAGTAGAAATACTAATTAAAGTAACCAGGTGCAGTGTAATTTCCAGTGAATCACCGAAGAGAGATCTTGATTATTTAAAATAGAAAGCTGTGCAACATTTTAAAAGCTTATTCTGTGTGTTTGTGTGGGTTTTGTGTGTGTGTGTGTGTATTATTATTATTTTCTTTGACTGAAAAATGATTCATTGACTATTCCTTACTGCACAGAAAACTGGAGCTTATTTGGATCAGTTTCTCTTCTGTTATTTTACTTGTCTAAAGAAAGCTATAACTAGATGAGTAAAAAGTGAAGAGAATAAAATGCAATTTAAATACTAGCATGCCAATGAAATGGTATCATCAGGCTGAAAAGATTATGTGGTCTTACTGACTAGGTGTGCATCCAGCTACTACGACTCTTGCCATTTCCTTAAATTGACCCAAAAGGCTCACACTGTTATGTCTGTGCTAATTGACATGATCCTCCCTTGCATATTGACTTTGCAAGGGCAGCTAAATTTCTGCAATCAGGTCAGTGCTTCTTTTGAAAATGTGGATATTCAATACATGTTTTTTAATGAGGTATTACTATAAGGGTTGTAGTGTGCAGTCCCTCAAAAGGTAAACTTACTCCAGATGAAAAGGACCAACTGCCTTTAAATGGTTAGTTAATATTTTTTCCTGATTTGCTTTCAGCTAAGTATAAGGAGAGATAAGATACTAATACTTGTAAAACAAGGCCTGAATCTGCAATCTACTCCATCTGATTTAAAGGGTTACATTTAGCTGAAAAAAATATGTATTCATGAACTGTGATCAAAATTCCAGAAAGGTAGACAGAAAATTAGTACAGAAATGTTTGGAGACTCCTCAACCAGTGAAGTCCCTACAAATCTTGGTGCTGATTAACACCATATTTATCAAACTGTAAAATTTGAAAAATTAGAATGAAAATTTTAAAGGAAAGAAATTTCTGCTCAAAACCACCAAATGAAGTAATCCCCATCATATTAGAGTTATGATGTACTTGCTTTTCTTATGAAACAGAACTCAGAATTTCAATCAAAAGAAAATAAGGGGAAAAAACTCTCTTGTAGAATCTGTTTCATGGGAAAGAATCACAGGGTGGTTGAGGTTGGCAAAGACCTCGGAGGGCTGTCTGGTCCAATTCCAGCTCAACCAAGGACACCCAGAGGAGGTTGCTCAGCACTGTGTCCTGGGGAAATTCCCTGGGAGAATCAACAATATTTTTTAAATTTTGGACAAAATTGCAGCAGGGCTGTTCCTCCCTTCCCTGAACTTACAGAAAACCTCTGTCCTTAACAAACACTCGCTTCCTCTTTTTGTACTTTCTTGCTCCTAAAATCCTCTCAGAAAGACTCATAGAATCATAGAATCCTTAGAGTTGGAAAGGACCTCTAAGGGCCATCTAGTCCAACTTCCCTGCAATCCTGCATGGGAAAATTCCTTCCATTGTATGTTTCTTCATCTTATATCAAAAGTACTGCATGTGAATCAAACAATATATGTCATCTTTCCTTCTGGTTCCCATACCAACAGTCCTTGGGATATGTTTTCAAACCTTAACTATTTCTTTGACCATTCTCTCGCTACAAAACATCTGCATACTTCTACAGAGAGAGGATTTATCTATCATAAAGAATGCAGAGTGCAAGTGACCCAATTATTTTCTTACACCTGCTTGGCACAAAGGGTTTGCATTGTATTTGAAAGATAATGATTTGTGTATAACCCAAAACTTTCCCATGTCTCTGAAAGAACATACACACTGCATTGGAAAGATAGAGCCTGGTTTTCTTATTTCAGGAAAACTGTTTTCGGTTTGAATAGGGAAGCTTTTTCAGAGATGAGAAAGTTAAAATCATCTGAATTAAAAGTCCATATTACCCAATATTTTGTAATCCGTTATTTTTGTATGCCCACTGAAAAGAAATGCAGGTGTACAAAAGTTCTTTAGAAAAAGGACACTACAGCATGTTCTACTTGCCCCCAGCAATGTTTTTAATTTAGCTGTTCTTTCTATATCTAGTATGTTTAGTTACAGTAATAATGAAAACCTCAAAATGGGTACAAGGTTCTGCAGATTCAGTAGATGACAAGTCTAGCAGACTCTGGAAATGATGAGCTATAGCTAAGCCATCTACACAAAGCTGCTGAAGTCTAACATCAGATTATCCTTTTGCCAGGTCAAATGTTAGTACTTTTGGTGATATTTTTAACCCAAATAATCTGTTTTAAGAATGCTAAATGGTGGAATATACTGCTTTGCCTGAATACCTGTGATCAAAATCTGTGTCACCTAATGGGGCTTTTGCCTAAGTAAGTCTGACCAGATTCAGAACTTTTTTAAAAATTATTTCTTGTACTTACCAGAAGTCAAAGCAGACCCAGAAGTTTAAGTAAAGAAAAAAAAGACAACTTTTAACAAGGTTTATATGCTAAACTAATCTCTTCTGTCTTGATATCCATTTCAATACCCAGCTCTGATTAAAACCTTTTAGGAATTCTAGCAAAGCCCTAAAATTGAGATTTTTTAATTAAGCAAGATCCAGAGCTTGATCTCACCGCTAAGAATATCCTGCTACCAATCATTTGAATATCTTAAGGAAAAAGAAGAGAAACAAAAGGAAAGAAACTACATGTGAAAATGTATGCTTTTAAAGTTTAATTTCATCAGAATACTTTTCCAAAGCATTTGTTTTGTGATTATCTACTTCCTCTATCTTTACAGATAAAAAAGACTTCAAATGAACAGAATATGTCCAGAAAGTCCAATAATTTTATGGCTTTGCAGCATTTGCTCTTTTTTACAAAAAACCACATTTACCTACCTCCATTGGGCTGTTAATTAAAATTTGAAAAATCTGGGTAAACAAATCTATTAGTCCACTTAGAATGAAATGGAAAACAAATGAGCGTAAATAAATGAGCATAACTCAGGTCAACGCAGTGAAAACCTTCCTTTATATATCTTAAGAACAATGTATCCTAAGAAAATTTATGTTTGGCAATACAGGATTGTATGACTTTTTAAAGAAAGATTTAAACTGATCAATACAAATTAGATCAAAATTGGTGACAATATATGAAAGCTTCAAAACTGACTTCATTCTATGAGCTACAGCGTGAATGTAGAAGAAAGGCAAATTGTCTCAAATTTATAGTAAGCTGAAAGAAATTCTTACACCATTAAAGAAAGAAGAACTTACACTATTGCAGTTAATGTTCTGCTGTGTCTAGGTCCATACTTCCACCGTTTCTTTTCTGTATACCATGCGTATTTTATTTAAACAGAGTCTAGACCCATCTTTAAAATGCTGCATTAAGAAAAATCCCACTTAACATATCCAAATCTGACTTAGGCACTTCTGTTTTAGGAGTTAAGACTTCAAAGCACTGACTGTTTAAATCAGTCTCTTAATGTTTGTAGACAAGCTCATCATATTCCTTCACACAATGTTCTTAGCACTTGTTGTTTAGATAAGCAGGTGTTAATATAAATATTTAACAGCAAGATCCTCCAAATACATTTTAAAAATGTAATTCCTAATAATCTAACAAACTTAAAATTTAACGTGGCCCTTAAACCTGATGTGTTCAGTACAATAATTTGCTAAAAATGGGTCTAGAAGGAAACAAAGAAGCATTTCTTTATTCAGTCCATCCTTTCAGAATCACAAGACTTCTCCAAATATTCCAGATATATAATGAAATAGAACCAGGACAGCATGGAATTATATTTAAGAAAGGGGCCTCAAAATAAAATTCAGCTGTATGTAACTGAGCACAAGACAGCTTCCAGCACCTCTTATTGAAACCAAATTAGCTTTTCCTTTCTTGGCTTCAGAATAAAAAGTTTGCATCCCAGCAGTTAGCATGTTTAGGTCCTGTTCCTCAGAGGAAGGATCAGAGACAGATTTCAATGGGACTCACCTCCCCTCTAGACAGTATCTTGCTTTAATTATGATCCAATTCAAAAGCATATCTGAGTAACATATTCTGGCAAAACAAAGATGTTTTACTCACTATGAAGAACTGTAAAACCTTCTGGCATTCGAAAAATTAACTTGTATCAGGAGATGAAAGGTTTGAAGTGAGGGAGTTGGGGTAAAGTCAGTCATCCTTTCCACTGAGTTTGTAATGATTCTCGCTAGGACATGTTCCAGATTTCCTTAATAATATGGAATAATAGTATGGAATAGCACTGTTCTGCTCACAAATGGACAGTCTGTAATTTAGAAAAGCCAAAAAAACATGGTCAAGACTGTTCAGTCTAGACTTTCTGAAGTAAGTTAGAGCAGCCTTGAATGTGATCTGCCACATTATGGATATCATTCAGACTCAAAATGCCATTCAGAAGATAACAGTAACTACAATAACAGCAGTTTGTACCTCTCTCTGTGCTAGGACACTTGGTGTAGAAAAGTTAGAAGAGATGGCACAGATGTGGTTATATCCCATGATGAAAATTTGAATCTTTTTGGCTGATGGACTGATTGTGCGAGTGCCAGAGTGAACTAGAGAGACAGACCAAATACTTTTCATGTTGTGGCACGTAGCAGTACCTGGCCACTGGGACTCCAGAGCCCACATTTGAACACCTCTTTTGCTCTTCCTTCAGATCAGAAGGATCTTTCAGCTCTCAGTTCTAAGAATGAAAATACAGGACTGGAATCTGAAGCTGCATCTTGCCAGGACTGACAGGCTGGATACATATATCTTCTGACGTATATACATTGAGAAGCATGGATATGAATATGCATTCTTCTGTAGGTACACATGAAGGAAAAATCCATCCCTTCTCTTCCACTTACGTGGAATATTTCCACTTATGTTACAATATTTATAGATTTTAAAACTGTGTTCTAGAAGAACTCTCTAGTGCTGTTTTTTGGTAGTAGCAGTTCTCTAAATATCTTGCTCTTGAGAATTTATTGAGATCTATCATTCCAACACACACTGAGATCAAACCGTTTTGAAAGGTTATGCAATAAATCCTTATCAGATTATAGATGCAATCTACTGCAGGCTGAGCCATATACAACATCAGACAATTCAAAAAAACAGCCTTTTTCCCCTTGACATTAACTCAAGTAAATATATATTCTACCTAGCTCATGCTGTGCATAAACACAGTGAACAATCTAAAAATGCATTGATTTTCCTCTATATAAAAGAAGTGTGAGGTTGGAAAAAATAATTGTTATAAAAATATTTAATAGTACTTAAATTTCTGATGATTTATGCTTCTTGAGGAAATTAGCTAAAAAAAGACAGCACCCAAGTGTATGTTTGTAGACTATATGTCATTTTCAATTTATTAACAAGCAGGAAACAAGAGAAGAATTGTAAGTTCTCCTTCCCCCAGCTTCTTTCAGGAAGGCAAACACCCAAAAAATTTGGAAAAATTCCAGAAGAGGAGTTGGATTTTATGTCTCTCTGAATTTGGGATAAAGCAACTGGCAGGGCACTGTGCCAACAAGGCGTTGGCTGCCATCATGGCTGTACCCAATGTGGGTTTAATAGAACAGGAAAGTGTTTCTATTTATTTTTAGTTGTTTTGTTACTCCTTCTTCTTTTGAAGAAATTCTTATAAAAACGTTTATCTTGTCATCGTGTGTAAATTATGTAGTATATTTTCAGTATTAGAGGGTTATGTCCACCCTACTGTGGGTTATATATCAAGATTCCTGCAGCTGTTCTGAAAAGTATTTTACTCTGAAGACACTCCAAAGTTCTGGTTGACTTGAATTTGGAATAAGGACTTTGCCATTATATGCTTTATGAGAGGGAGACTGGTAAATGTCTGGACTTTGGAACGGACTTTGTGATATTTGGACTGTGCGTACACATCATGTGGTGAATTAGCATGTGGTGTTCTTAAAACAAAACAAAGAAAGAATTAAAAGTGCATTTAAGAAAATGAGTTTCAGCATATGACTAAAACAATCCCATAATAGCAACAACTTTGTGGTAAAGGTGCATACTTGCCAAAAATATCTGCTAGCGTAGATGTCTAGTATTCAAAACCCTCAGTTTAGCAGTAGTGCGGATGCCATTACTTAGTTAATATCCAGTATCATAGAAAAAAATCAATGCAGTCTACAGATTGTGCTTCAGAGTAAATGCAGAAGGCAAATACAGTGGGGCAAAATCTTGCTCTCACTTTTTAGCAGCATGCTTTGTTTCAGACAACTTCATATTTACATCAATCTAAAAAGGAAGAAGTTGGCCCAGAATGTCCCCAGAGAGAAAAAAAAGATGTTATCAAATTTAAAATAAAAATGATGGATATTATGAAAAGTTCACCTAAGCAGTTCCTTATCTCATCCAGTCTATAATTTGCCTTCAGTAACTCCAAAGCCCAGTCAGCTGAGACGCTAAGAAAATATAATGCTTAAAGACAGTGACAAGAATAGTTCTTATTACTGGAGACAAGATACACTACTCTACATTTTTTCATACTGATGTCTTAAATGTTAATAACTTCTGTTATTAACCTCAGCTGAACTGAGATTTGGATCTTTCTGCAAGGCAGATAAACAGAGAAAGTAGCTAGCCTGTCCAAATCCTGACAGAGGGCATAGTATGGTGAACTTATTGTCTGCAAATTTTTAGTACTTGGCTCCTTTTCAGATCAAAGGGATTCAATTCTTAGAACCACTTACTCTGGAGACTACAGTTGTTCCTCCTGGACTTTTCCTAAGGGGAGAGGTTTTCCCCAATGCACTTGGTCAAATCTACTACTTATGATCTGTACAAGTATGGACTTTCACTCCAACAACAACAAAAAATTGAACTTCAGTAAAGCTGTATTATTTATAACACTTCTATAGTTCTGCAGCTAGAACTGATCAACTAAAAATATTTTTTGGATTTTTTTTTTAAAGTGCAATTCAGCTTTTCCCCCGGAGTTAAGGAAACAAAGTTTATCATCAGGAATATGGACATAAGTAATCTAAGTACACTTGAGAAAATGTTACATCCATCTTTTGCAATCTTCCAGCTAAGAATTATTACACACATACATTCAGTCAGTCAGGACAAAGAAACATGACACACAAGCTAACTGGTTGATTACAGGCTGTTACATTTCAAATGCCAATCAGCAAAAACAGGCAGCTCATCAGTCAGCTCAAAAGCAAAACTCACTAAGAACATTCAACAAAAGATTCTGACTGGCAAACTTGAAGGAACTAAATCACCAACAATCCATGCAGGAGAGATTTTATTAATTATCTGCTTAAAGAAGTTGTATAACACTGCAGGCAGTAGGAAATTTTTTAGGAAAGACACACCTGGACTTTAAAAGAAATATAAATAAAAGGGATGGTTAATGATATCAGAGATACTACAGAATTTGATCAAGACATGGCTTGTCTTTCATGTCGCAGTCACCACTGCTGAAACACACCACCCACTGCCTCACTGTGCTCATATCCTCTGTTTGTCTCCAGAAATGTTCAGCAAGTGTAGATGAATGTCAGTGGGTGCAGGTTTTTTCCCACATGGAGGAATTCTATTCCACGCCTTTGCTTCATACACACTTCCATGTCAGACACTGTTCTGCCAGACTGCTCCTCTGTTGCAATCTGTCATATGGCAACAAAATCTAATGGGATATTGGTGGGAAGGTTCAACTCTACTACAATAGTACCAACATCAGCTTCTGCCATTGTGGGCCAATGCCTATTGAAATAGGCATTACTTTTGGAGCAACTCTCCTATGTGAGCCAATAATTCTGCATGTTTTTGAATAATAGATTACTATGACCTAATAAGTATAATAGAAACTGTCTTTACCAATTGCCCACAGATCTATTGTTGGATTCTTTTCTCCTCAATAATAAGGAATACTTTCAAACAAAGGCAAACAAAAAAAAATTACAAGGGAGTTCTTAAACCAAAAGATTTAAAAACATGTTATTTGCAAGTTTTAAACAAGGCTAATAAAACTTGAGTTCACTCATTCACATGAGTTCATTACATCTGGCATTTGGAGGTTTGGGGTAATATTTCAAATCTATCCAAAAACAATTGTTTTAGAAAAAAAAGGACCTACATAGAAAAACATATATTAAGTAAAAACATATGCTGTAAGTTATGGAAGTCTACCATAGCAGCAATTATGTAATTGTGTGCAGTGGATAAGTAGAGTTGTATCTTATTTGCCTGGAACATGAATCTTCACAATTAGTTTCTCTTCCAGCTTCACACATGCTCAGGTAAGACTAGAGAAAGAATAATAAGGTACAACTTCAAGCAGATATAGAAATTTGAGGAATGGAAAAAAAAATGCTTCCTTCTCAATCTGTTGCCATCCACAATGCTTTCGTTACTGGACCTTCACGATTAAAAAGGCAAGGAGAGTCTTGCTTATCATAAGGAAAATATGAGGAAAATCCTCCACCCCAATTTAGTTTTCCATAAGAAGTACAGTTTGATAGAATGTCTTTCATGAGGCCTTAGCCTTGAAATAATTAGTGGGGAGGGGAAAATGAATGAAAAATACTGGAAACAGACAACAAATATGACACAGAAGTTCAGAAAAAATTCACATGCTGACTGTTCCACTTACGTGCTGAACAACTCTCATAAAAACATGTGATGTGCTTCTTCACATTCTTAAGAATGTCCCCCTCCAACTGTTCACATGTCTCTGGTGTAGATTAGTTATGGACCTTTCATGCTGATGAGGCAATTACCTTAACGTACTATACACCATAGGATATCCTCCTTCTCTGTTTCATGTTCTGACATTGCTAAAAAGGTCAGCAAAGTGCTTCATACGGTGCTAGACTCTGTTTAAATCAGAAATCACAAAAGCAGGGTTTTTTTTTTTTTTTTTTTTGGAAGGGGAGGGGATGAAGACACAGAATGGCACAAGAAACCTAGGTGATGAAGGACTCAGAGTATATCTTAAAAATAAAAGTGCAGTTACAGTTTTGCTCAAAATTAAATATGAATCCCTGAAGGTTTATTTCCTGTATAAGGACTGGTAACACATTAGTACTGGTACACTAAGATGAGACTCATACTATAACTACTAAGATATTTATTCACAGAAAAAGTAGGGTTCACATCAAACAGCTAGAATATAATTTATGTTGAATGCAAGAATTACTGCTCCAAACACATGACTTTTATTAAAAGTATACTTCCTGTGTAACAGAGGCATGTAAAAATTAAATTAACTCAGAAATAAAGATATTTTGTTACACAAATTATGTCTCAAACAGTCCACATTTCTTTTCAGGAGGGATGCAGACAGGAACTTAACTTACAAAAGATTTTAAAATATTATATGTAAGCTTCTAAACAACATAATAATTTTACATGGATATTGCAAGAGAAAACTTGAAAGAACTTCGTATTTCAAAAGTGTTCCTCTACTATTAAGAATATTTTGCCTGTTTGTACAATAATTTCATGTCTTTTTTTTTAAACAAAATATTGTTAGAGTTTTAAAATCCCAGTTGTGGCATAGCTTTATTTACTCAGTTTTTATTTTAAACAGCTTCTTCTCAAAAATTATATGTTCCTCAGAGAAAAATATAAAGAATAATGAATGTTTTCGTTTTCATTCAATAATTAACATAGTAAAGAAATAAAACCAAATTGTTTTGGCTCTTGTTTAAGTTATAGCTGTTGCTTCCTTATTTTTTAGCTAGCAAAGAGTTTTATCTTTTTTTAGGAGAAAACCGAAACAACAAATTTCATAACAACTAATCAAAAGCTACAGCACTGCTAACAAAGGTTCATCTTGTGAGTTGTTTTCCTAAAGGGCCATCCAAGTTTACTAACGAACGTGAAGCATTTGCTTTATTTACTATTTTCATTACCAAAGCACAGCACCCACTGGTATTATTACTTAGGTATCAGTGTTAATGCTCTGATTCTAATGCAGTTTTAATGCATCTGTTAAAAATCTGCATTAAAAACAACCAGTCATTTAAATTGCATCCTCAGCCTTGCTCTCCTCTCTCCCTCCCTCTTGCCCTTCCCCTTTTCTCCTTTTAGTATTTAAATCAGAGGGCTGAGAAGGGAGGAAGAGAAGATACTGGGATAAAACTCTGCTTGGCCTTAAAAATTAAAATAGAACAAAAAAGTATAAAATCCACTAGGTCTATAATTAGAAAACTGAGAATGATTTAATTAAAAAAAAAAAATTAACAAAAAATCATCTCCGTTCTCGACTGAACAATACTTTGATGTTTTAAATTGATGGCTTCTTCAGAGAGTAAAACATACTCACAAGTAGTCTAAATCTCTCCTGGAGCTTTTTACTGTGGATAAGATCTGAAGTTTCTTAATTTAAATAAAAAAATAAATCTAAATTTCTTACAAGCTCTATACATAAAATGCAGTACGTACAGAAAAGCTCCTCAGAGATCAGAACATCCAATCTTTTAAACCAAAGGTAGAGAGACAATCTTGGTAAATTACCAATTATCTAATATATCATTTTAAAGATATACAGCCTCCTGTTTCATCAGGAAGTTCACATAAAAAAGAATCAGTAGGAGAGTTTTCCATGGAATAATGGGGTATCCAGCACATCTCCATCCTCTTCCCTTGTGAACGAAAGTGAGCAAACAAGAAGTAGGAAAAAAAACATTAGCAGAGGTATCCAAGGCACAATCCAGGTCAATAAGTGAACGTTTGTTTTGGAGAGGTTAAGTGTAATTATGCACCCATTCTACCCAAATAAAGATGATTTGGAAAGGTGTTTTCTTTCTATTTCCAGGAAAGCCTTGCATAATATGGGACGTTCATGAAAATAACATGCCAAAATAAAACTGCTGTGCTTGCAGTCATCCTCTGTTATTAGTATTGTCTATTCTTCCAACTCTTGGCTACAGCTGCATTGCCAGCTAGCTGTTTAGCAAATAAGAAAAGTACAACATAAGGCATGGTAGTGTGAGTTATAACAGTAACAATAAAATTACAATAAAACAACAAAATCACAGTGCAAGCAATGCTTTCTTAAGCCAATAAGCTGTTCCATATATTGCTGAGACTTATCTTAAAACTTGCAGTCAACAGTGCCATTATACACTTGGTCCTATATTCACAACCTAACAATATTTTTGTCTATGCTACATATGCAGAGAAATATTAAAGTGAAAAGGGAAACATAAATGATGATATTTCAGAAAGTTTGTGCTAGGGCCACTGGTTCTTATGTTTCGTTTTTACTCACAGCTTAAGAAACTAAATCACCAAGTTCCAGTCATTGATCCTTGGATCCCCTTCAACCCAAGCCATTCTATGATCCTATGAAATAAATTAAAATATTCTATATTAATGTCCATTAAAAAAAAAAACAACACAGGATTAGTTGAGAAAAGAAGTGGAAAATGCTCTAGGATAGACCTGTTATAAAATCACATGGAAAAGCACCATGGCCATTCCAATGCTGATGTCCAAAGAATTTTCCCCAGAATGCTACGGAGACAGCAGTGCTTCTGCTAAGACCTGGATATTTGCCCAAGGCAGCTCCTTACACAGTATACAGTATTTAACAGGAGAGCATACGCCTCAGAACTATGACAGTTGCAACAAGGCAAGGTGTCATACTCAAGCTTAACACAGATTGAAGATTTCTCCTGCACAGGTACCTTCTGGATCCAAACTAGTTTGGGATCATTCATCTCGAGGCATTATGTATTTTCCAAACAATACTTGTGATAGGGTTAGACTATTCTTTTCTGTAGTTGGAAGCACTCCTAGCAAATTGTTCCATTCTCCCCATTTTATAAACTTCAGTCAGAGTGAAAAAAGAACGTTTCACCTGCTTGTTGATGGCTCCTTTAAAATTCTTTACTTAAATTCTCTTGAAATCAGTACACATTTCAAAGCCAACAGACTGCTGAAGGTTTTGTATTAACAGCTGTGCTTGTTCATCAAGCTAAGCATCGTAAGAAAATTTTCCTTTCTTCAAAAGAAAAAGCAAGTAAACAATCAAAACCAAACACACAACAAAAAACAACAGAACAAAAAACACCCACAAGCAGTCATGAACAGAAATTCTCATTCTTAATTTCCAGAGCCACTTATATATACACTATCTATGACAAACATCTATAGGGTATTAAGCAATAAGCGCATTATTGTCCATACCCAGATAAATAATATAAATGTGCTTTCAAGTAAAATTGATAGTTAATTTATTCTTTTGGAAAAAGTGTATTTCCAAAAGTTGTTGCTGCCCTAAAATAAAACATCATTATGTTCTCCAGTCTTATCAAGAAAAGGAAAGGGAAAGAAAGAAAACAAAATCAAGGTGAATTTCTGAAAAGCACGTGAGTTGATTTTTAGTTACTTTCACGTATTTTGTAGAATTGTACTGATTATGGAAGATTTTCCTATAGAGCTCTTACTACTAGCAAGATGAAGTCCTTTTGTCCACTTTTGACCGAATTTTCAACTTTTATTTAAATGAGTTTTTGGAAAAATCTTGCAGAGAAGGCAACAGGAAAAGCAATGTCAAAATTTATTACCTTGAGGAATTCTGATGTCAATTTAGGAAGGTATCCCATATACCAGAAGACCTTAATTAAACTGAAGTTAAGGTTGAACAGGCATAGAAATTTTTAAAAGAACACTGTTAGTTAGACTATATGCAAACTACTGCCTTCCTTCCCCAAACCCTTTGTATTCGGAAAATGTGGGAATCCACAGTTAAATTGCAACTTGAAAAAGAAACTAGGAAAAAAGAGATACTGGAAGCAACAAAGCACAGTTAAGGTCAGCCAGGCAATCACTATGGCATGTGCCACCTTTTCCCTTTGCTTACTGCTCTCTTTTCTTTTTTTAAAATGTCTTCTTTCAATTGCTATCCAACTTCTTTAGAAATTAATAAGATTTAAACAGCTCACATATTTTAGAAATAGCATTGTGCACACACAATTTTCTCAGAAGAGTAAAAACTAAGGAATAAAGAATGTAGGTGTGTTTAAAGAATCTATCATCAGAATGTTAACTTCAGCTTTTACTCTGAGTATCCTCAAACATCTGGGACCAGAGGCTTCTGTGTACTAAGGTTTCAGCTTAGCTTATGCAATAGAATTTTAAAAACTGGCTTCATGTTATGTAAATGTTTTCCTTGATCTGGTTTATTTATAAAACTTGCTGAAATCTCATTAAAATTGATTTCAGTTATATAACCTAATATCTGCATGTACTTACCTGATGAAGTTAAACAAATGAAAAAATACACATTAGGCTGTCAATTTTAGAGATTAGTACAGTTAAAGACAGTTAGACCAATTTAAATCTGATATAAGGAATTAAATCTGGATAATTCAACCCTATTCCTCATTACATTCATTTGGAAGCGCTCACCCCTTATGATTTTTTTTATTCAGGATATGTTCAATTGCCAAAATATATATCCTTCTGTGCCTACTAGACACTTATGAAAGAAAACAGGAGTCTGTTTCTGCAGCAACAGTTGAAAGAGCTTGACCTACGTAAATGCTAGGAGGCTAACAGCAAGCCAGTCCTGTAGAAAGTGTTCTTCATTCTCTTGAACCACTGCAATCACAGCAGCAATTACCAAATAGTAAGTCTGTCGTCTACGTTTCTTTTGTAAAACAGAAGGAATTTTAAGGCTGTCTAGGTGGTCTCACCTGTTTTTCTATGCTTTGCCTGTTTTCCACCCACTGAAATCGTTCTCACAGAAAAGACTCTCTCAATAAGAAATCTGATCTTATAAATATCTAGTTACCTAAAAAAGTCTTTCAGCAGTTTGGTCGGCATAATATTAACATCCCAGTCCACAGGAGAATATTACGTACCAAAATGTGTGAATTTGATGAGTGGAGACTGCAAAGATGGTGTACCCTCACCATGGATAACCAAACAGCAAATGAATCAGTTTCAACTGACAAACTCTAAAGAATCAAGAGCTTACACCATGCATCTTCAAAGTGAGGATTTATCTTTAATACAGTACAAATGCTGTCAGCATCTTCTTGCCCTAGATCTGAAACTACTTAAACATGTTAGAAATTTGTTCTG
This sequence comes from Chrysolophus pictus, assembly GCA_037305975.1. Lineage (NCBI taxonomy): Eukaryota > Metazoa > Chordata > Aves > Galliformes > Phasianidae > Chrysolophus > Chrysolophus pictus. The sequence continues at coordinate 51,530,530 of CM074578.1, read as the reverse complement.
TTACACTTTGTCTTATCTACATAGGCCAGCACAGCACCTTATCAGAAGAACAGTACCATTAATTCATATCAAAGAAACTATACTACAATATACACATTTATAATACATTAAACTGAACAACTACAGGCACTTCTCTGAAATAGTTTGAAGAACTTAAACTGGACACAGTTCACAACAGTGGAAAAGGGAATTTTGTCTTATTGTAATCAGCACTTTTATTTGAGTTACCAGTCAGATCATCTAAACATAATGGTAAATCATATTAAAAAAAAAAAAAAACATTTAAGATATGATGCCCTATCAACATTGTTGCTCTAAGCTGATAAAAGAGTAATGAAATGCCAGCTGAATCTACAATTCTACCATTATTAGCTATATGTCTGCATATAAGGTTGCTTGTGCATTACCTTATAAATATATCCTGTGTTAAACAGCTGACACTATATGCCAGTTTCTAAATATGAAGCTTTGTTGCACAAATAACTATAGATCTGTAGCTAAGTAAAAAAATAACCTAATGCTGCAACATTGAGCTTACAAAAAAGAATGATGTTCAAAATCCATTAAAGCCTTGTGAATATCATACTCTCTCAGCATGAATGAACAGCATACTATTTTTTGAAGAGAAAGAATTTTTTATTTTATTACTAATTGTAATGGCTCCGCATGTGTCAGCAATACAGGCTTTCTAATCTTTAAAAAATAAATCTGGAAGCATCATAAGTATATTTTTTAATAAGAATAAACAATGTTTTCACATAATAGGAAGTTACTGCAGGGAAAAAAAGTTGGCAGTTTTTGCTCTATCTCCACCTTATGGCTAGAAAAAGTATTTTCCTCACACATATTTCTGTGTTGAGTTTTTATCCCCTTTATTGTATCCTTATAGCCAGAGAATATTTATTACTTGTACTTTAGAATTTAATATTCTAATAATCATACATTTTTTTCACTTGAAAGAACAAAGCTGCAAGACATAAATGCCCTCTCTAGTACCTGCATTAATTTGCTGAATCAAAACAGCAAAGTTCCAGTCTAAGTTTGGATTCACGTAGAAAGGTGATTATTTGAGCCCTGCCTCAAAAGTGTAGAGGCTCACATATTGCTGCTGTATTCTGTTAAGAGTTGAACAGCTAGACCTCTCCACTATTCACTAACATACCATTCATAATATTCACACCTATATTTTGTAGTTTTAAGTATAATAATCAGGTGACTTGTATATAGTGCCTTATTGACTTGCATCCACTGGGTAAGAGATTAGCATTAGCTACTCTATAATACGAAATACAAGACAAAGGCCACTAGAAGTACTTTTGTCAAATTCTTCCATTTCACTATTGCTGCTTCTCCCTTATGTTGACAGTCACAGTAGAGGTGTGGAAAAGTATGTGAAACAGAACAACACCTGCAAAAACTGTGAAGAGAATGAGAGAATGGGAAGACCGAGTAACTGCTCAGTATACCTTTAAAGTCTTCTGTGCTGCTTTCCTGATGAAATGAAGACACACAATTGTTGTCTGAATACCTGTTATTTCTCCTTCCCTAAATCTCTTGAATCCTACCTTTGCAACTGAAGAAAATTCAATAGAGAAATCTCAATCTACATTTCTGAAGGTTTTATCAAAACCATTAAGTAGAAGAGGCCCTATTCATGCATCAGCATAGGTCTTCCCTCAATAATCCTTCTCTTCTTCCTCCTAGAGAAACCACACAGGAACTCAAATTACAAAACCCAACATCATTAAGCTTCTACCGCAAATCTAATTTTAAAAGAATGTTTTCTAAAGCTACATCTTTTAATACTTTGTCATTAGCCATCTGTCTTTATTATAGACTCACTGACCAAGGAAATTACCTTAGTACATCCACCAATGCTATAATAATTGAAGTGTTGTGGGTATTTAGGCAATACTGCTGTGATGAGTTTATACTCAAAAATGAAGAGATTATGTGTGTACAAAGGGGCACACAAGAGCTGCCAAATATGAATATAAGTAATTATAAGTAACCTTATAGTGAATATTCACAGAATGGCCAGGGTTGGAAGGGACCTCAAGGATCATGAATCATATATCAACCGCCTTAATTTTCAATAAACATTTAAGAGAGAAAGCTGAATAACTGCCTGCTTCAGCTATGACAAAATGTTCACAAAATAGTGGCAATCTAGTTTTGACACACTCTGACATGGACTTCTCAGGGCTTATAGGAAAACGTCCCTTTCCTCTAAAAAGAAAAAAATAAACAAACACAACATCTTCTAAGCTGTGAATACAGCCCAAAAAATCCTGTAAGATATTCAAACAAACAAACAAAAAAACAACAGATGAATGCCTGGTTTCAATCCTTACCTCCCTTCACCAATGGTAACTGACCATCCATTTACTACTTGGGAATGAGAACACTGCATTAAGCCCTCACTGAATCTTTATTAGCTGCAAATCAAAAAAGAATGTTAAGCTGTCTATCCAAACAAGATTCAAAAAAAACAGGACATAGAACTCAGATCTCTCCAATGATAAAGGTATATAGTTATACAAGACATGCAACTAAAATACTTAAGAAAAAAATAAGAGAAAAACAAGGATCTAGCATCCTTTCTTTCTGCACGTTGCAAAAGGACATTTTGCAGATTGTGCAGGATTACCAAATTCATGGACAATACAAAATCTGAAGATCTGACATCACTACAGGTTCCTTAGATTACAAAAAAACCTTTACAAAATGCAATCCTTTTTGCTGGTTTTCTAGAATATATTCCATAATGTGTCAAACAAATGACTCAACGCATACTAGTACAAAAAATAATCTTTATTTTGAAAACATCTCCCTGTGCCTATTATCTATGGATTCCATAAAACAGTAATATCAACTCAAATAGCTAGATCCAACTGTAACTTTATTAAAAGATAAACTAAAAGTATTTAAAGGACAGATTTTAATTCAAGATTTTATGTAACATACATTTCCAGAGTTCTGACAAGTTAGAATGACATTCCAAAAGTGGTAAAAGAAGTAGTTCAAGCATCAGGCCAACTTAGACCCTGTACAAAAGTGAAGATAACTTCAAAACATCAGCTATGCCTGATATTCCTTCCTGCTTCCATCATGTGTCTGTTCACAGCAACTGAATTAAAGGCCGCCAACTTATCTCATACACCACATCAAAAAACAGACCAGATTAACAGTTCAGAGCATGATTTCTAAACATAAAATATGTATTCTTACTCCACATCATGGAAGTGTTAATCTATTTCAGTCATTTAAAACCATTCAGACATTTATAAACAGATCAAAATCAAAGTATTTAGCATACTAGCTTCTACACCACTTATTTTGAAAGCCAAGATTTCGCCTATCTGGTAAATCTGCTCTGAATTTGCATAATGGAATTAGTGAAATCTCTATCCTTACTGCTGTTCTTCTTAAAAAGTTTCACACTTTTAATGATAAATTACACGTACTTAAAGAATGAGAACAGTAGGGATCCTTCCATTATTATTGGAGAAATGAAGTATGGCAAATCTTAAATTACACTATCACTAATCGTTATTGTCTGTAAGTGATACATTCTAAAAATTTTTATCAAGTGTATGAAAACGTTACAGTGTGTGTGCATGTATGTATTTTTCAAAAGCAGAAGCAAGATACTTGGAGTCAGGAGATGGACATAAATAAGACTAAACACTTTCACGGGTGCAAAGTTGGCTCGCAGGATCTCAAGTTAGTAAGAAAACACAGAAAAATGATTGGAAATTCCATTGCTGTTTACTAGTCTCTGCTTTTTTTTTTTTCTCCTCTAGCCTCTGCTTTTCTTTAAAATAACCTGCAAAAAGAGAAAGGTATATTTATAATTGCTTGTATCTACATTACAATCCAGGCAACAATAAGATCCAAAACAATACTAAGATATTCAGATATTCAGATCAGTGGTTTTTCTAGCCAAGCAATCTGTTTCCAAGAGTAGAGTGACTAAGGGTAGAAGTCTATGGAAAATGATAGGAATAAAGGAAAAACATATATAAATATCCCATATCAGAAAATATTAAAACTCATAACCAAGAACTGTAAAAATAAAAGGCTTTTTTTTTTTTTTAATAAATTCAATGCCAAGAAGTATCAATAGCACTCTCAAGTCCTCAGCATATTCCTTGACGCTCTTATCCCATTAGACCTAGACAAAAAGAAAAAACTAGAATTTGAAATTATACAGCTATTACGCTCAGTTTTCGTTTGCAGTGCCTTACTTCTTCCTATATTAAGGGCGCCCAGACCCTTGGAAGGACATTTTTTGGTTTGGAGTTTAAGTTGAAAAATGAACTTCAAAGCCCAAGTGGGACCATTTAAGTGTTAACATTATTAAAATACAGGCAGTTTTTCCTTTCTTCTCATCTTAAAAAAACATATATAAATGGAGCAAGAAATGTTCAAATAACATTAAGATTGCAGTTAAAAAGAAATTACAAATGCATAAGATTCCAACTGCAACATTAACTTGGCTACCCTATACATTCTGTATATATTTTTGTTACTATAGTAACAGAAACTATCAAACTAAACATTTTGCTAGAGGAAAGAAAGACTGAAGATAAACAGAAGCCACAGGACCAAGATATCAGATGCCACTAGTTTGCACAGCAGCAGAAGGTGACTGAACAAATAATTCAGTACATTAGACCAAGTTCCTTCAGAAAACCCAGACAAAGAAGATTTAGATTAGATTTCAGGAAGAAATTCTTTATTCAGAGTGATGAAACAGTGGCACAGGTTGCCCAGAGAAGCTGTGGATGCCCCGTCCTGGAGGCATTCAAGGCAAGGCTGGATGGGGCCATGGGCAGCCTGATCTGGTGGTTGGAGTACTGTCCATGGCAGGGACTCCTTCCAGGGAGTTGGAACTGGGTGGTCTTTAAGGTCCACAGAATCACAGAATGGCCAGGGTTGGAAGGGACCTCAAGGATCATGAAGCTCCAACCCCCCTGCCACATGCAGGGCCACCGACCTCCACATTTAATACTAGACCAGGCTGCCCAGGGCCCCATCCAGTCTGGCCTTGAACACCTCCAGGGATGGGTCATCCACAACCTCTCTGGGCAGCCTGTTCCAGTACCTCACCACTCTCTGTAAAGAATTTCCCCCTGACGTCCAACCTAAATCTCCCCTCCCTCAACTTAAAATCCCTTGTCCTGTTGTTATCTACCCTTTCAAAAAGTTGATTCCCCTCCCCCTCACCTAAAGTAGGTTCCCTTTAGGTACTGAAAGGCTGCAATGAGGTCACCCCGCAGCCTTCTTTTCTCCAGGCTGAACAGGCCCAGCTCCCTCAGCCTGTCTTCATAGGGGAGGTGCTGCAGTCCCCTGGTCATCTTCGTGGCCTTCCTCTGGACCCTCTCCAACATCTCCCTGTCTTTCTTGTACTGGGGGCTCCAAACTTGGACACAGTATTCTAGATGGGGCCTCACAAGAGCAGAGTAGAGGGAGACAATCACCTCCCTGTCCTTGCTGGCCACCCCTCTTTTGATGGAGCCCAGGATACCATTTGCCTTCCGAGCCACAGGGGCACACTGCTGGCTTATATTAAGTTTTTCATCTATCGAGACCCCCAGATCCTTCTCCAGGTCCCTTCCAAAGAAAGCCATTCTATAATTTTAAAGCAGACATATCTCTCCAAGTGAAGTGAGCTGCAAAATACAACTGGACTTCAGGCATACTTTGACATTAATTCTTTCTAGGGAGAGAAGACTTTGCCTTATTCTACACGTACATAGAACTGTTCTGTAACACAGATAGTTCCTCCTTCACACACATTCACACAGCAATATTTATGCTGAACCCACATATTAATTCATATCCTAATCTTCTCATAGTTCTTCCCTTGTAGGGTACAACATCACACAAAGTTTGTTTGCTCAAACAGCATCAGCACAGGGCTACAAGAACCCACTTAAAATCTCTTTCAGACTAAGGTAAAAATTGAAGATGCAGATTTGAACTCTTCTCCGCTTGCTCCACGAAGCTTAATTTACCTAATTTCATTTAAGATATTAATTTGATATTAATTTGAAATTCATCTGAAATAAAGACCCTCCAACTTTGGAACTTGTTCCAGTTCCATAAAGTTCAGACTCATCTCTCACCACCCCAAAGCTATGACATCAAGTAGCAACAAGTTTTACTTTTGTTAGTCACAGCAGTTCATAGGCAGATGCGAACTCTTACAACCCATCCAGAATAAAGGTGTTCACTGTCAAAGTGGCAGGGAGCTATAGGACTAAACAGTCTTATAACACAGAGCAGTTATTAATGCATTTACCAGTGCTGTGCCAGCCACAACCACGTAGCTTTCAGCCCACAAATGTGTCAGTAGACTTCAGCAAGGACATACTCTCATATTGCAATGAGTTTAAACATAGAATAATTTCATTAAAATAGGACTATATATATTGGCAAATTCATTTGATGTCTTGGTGACATTTTTACAAGCTTTGGATTATAGTTAAAAACATTAACACTCAGAAAACTTATGCATATGCTGTTGTAATATAGTTTACATTGAACGGAAAATGAAAATACTCGAAATGCCTTATTACCTTTGCTGCAGCTATAGTATGCTCAGGTTTAATTACTTTACTTTTGTTCTCAAAAGCATTTGTCCTGGCTTCTTCTGCTAACCGATGAAGAAACAACAAGAAGCTCAAATGTACCTTTAAAAGAAGAGGAAAAAAAAAATCAGGAAGGATTCAAACTGCTCATAGACATTGTTTTGTTAAAGGTTCACTGTTTGAGTCAGAATTCCTATATTCAATTGCTTCCAAATTCTTGAAGAGTACTCTCAGGAAAACAAAGTTTCACTCTATTCAATCTATCATCTTAATAGATACTCATGAAATTCCTTAATAGAAGACTCTTGTTAAATTCTAAAGAGTGCTTTAGAGGAGGTCAAAGAAACATCTAACAGAAATAAGATTTGGTTTATATTAGCAGGGCTTTTTTTTTTTTTTAGATTGTAAACCAATAGATCAGTTGCAGAATCAGAAGCCTTTTTGTGCACTAGTAGCTCTAATCAGCTTCCAGTGACTAAACCAGCCAGACTGTTAATGAACAGCAAATCCATTCCAGCCTCATCACCAGACACCCCACAGACAAGTTCAAGAACTTCTGCCTTTTTCCAGTGTAAGGGAGCAATGACATGAATTTCTCCAGCACTAACATGTCATTGTCAGGAGGCTCCATCCATTTATTCCCAGCTCATCATTTAACCTTTCTACGTGGTTCCAGTTCGATACATAATCCTGCTCTGTTCAGGATCAGAATTTTAGCAGCCAAAAAAACCACAAAAAGTTATTATTAAAAACACCTTTGTGTAGCCTATAATACAAACACCTAGCATTATACGGGCTTTAAATGAAGCATTTTAACAGTCCAACATTGAAAACAGAAAATAGCACCTATTGTCAATGAAACCTTCAAACATTAACTTTGTTTTGTACATCACACAAAGTATTTCTTCAATCAAGAGCTCAAAAATGTTATTGGAACATAGCAATTATGTATATGAATTTGGGTGACATCCTTGCTCTGCCATTATATCTTTCTAGACCAAACAACAAACTACAATTTGGAGTTTCTAGGAAATAGTTTGGCACTGTGTTCGGAGCAGAGAATCTGTTGTAAGAGGTGTTTTAATACTCAGATGACAAACAATTCTTTTCTAAGTCTGCTGAACTAAAAGAATGACATTTTGCAATAGATACATTTATAGTTTTGTATTTGGAAGCAATTACTACACAAAGCAGATGGCCAGGCAGGTTCACTTTGCAAAATATCAAAGCAGCTTTAAACTTATGAATAAGTTCCTCATGAAAAAGTTAGCTCAGGGGGAAAAAAATATATATTGCAGTGACACTAAGTATCAAACATTATAAAATCTCATTATTAGACTCATTAACATAGAGGTCAGATTCCAAGGAACAACCCAGGGGAGAAGGGGGAACAAAATCTTTCCATACTTCTTTTCTTCATGCTGAGACACTGTTTGCCAGGACTAACAAACTACTGATGAGGGCAAGCTCCCTCATTTTCTGTTGACGATACAACTTGCGAACAATTTCTTAGAAAATATTTTGCCTTCAACACTCATTAGACTCCACGCCGATCACAAAGACAAAAGTGGTCACTCAGTGCTATAGCTCAAGCTTTTCTGCAATGTAAGTACAAACCTGCATTTGTAGCAAAAAGCAAGCAGCTGAGTTTCTGCTTTTCTTCTATTATTTCAAGCTAGAACAAAGTTTGCATAGCTTATCTGCGACAGCTGGGTGGGAGTAGGTAACATTCGAATCTGAGCCTTTACCTATTAATTTCAAAAAGGGAAGTAATTGATTTCTAAACATGTTGGAGAAACCTCAACATTATTTTTATCACTTCAAATATATTGTCATATTCCTTCAGTAAAAAGAGGAAGATGTTGTTACTTAGAAAATAGGTTCTGATGAAGCTTCAGAGTTCAAAAAGAGATCTGAAAGGGGAAAGAAGAGATTCAATTTAGACATGTAACAAAAACATTTGTATTATGATTGCTCCTAACGAGTTTGAAAGACTAATCATTGAAGATTCCACTAGTTAACTGAAGATAAATAATCACTTAAGAGTCAGGAAAAAAATAATCAATTATTACATAATCAATTATGTAGGAAAAACATAGACTGGTTTAGTACCACAATGGATTCAAACAAAGCTGGCATCATTCAGGAAAACAGTCCTGGAAATGAAATAGCCAACTCTCTCTGTTCTCTCTGTTTTTCTGCAGAAGACACAAAAAGCTTGCTCAGAGCTTCATCTCATTAAAACAACTAGAACATGAAACGTGCAGTCAGATCAATCTTACAAGATTTGTAGAGAACAGAGAAAAGCTTAAAAAAAAACCACCTGCACTCAAAACCTGTTATTTCTCTAAATACAGAAGCTAAACTGTTTTTTTGTTTTGTTTTAATAAAAAAAAGCTAGATCAACACAGCTGGAGTTTTGTTTATTTATTCATAGGGGAAAAAAAAAAAAGGAATGAAATGTTAGCCACGTGCCTGGTTGACTACCATGCACAGTCAGCACCTCTGAAAATCCCTGTTCAGGAAAGGGTAAAATAAAAAAGACAAGCCTCCTATTCACTTCGACATCACCAGAAAACATGCTCTAAACTTCCACCATGCCATGAAAACTTGTTCTAAACTCATCCTTTGTGTAGGAAAGAATACTCACACAGTCATATTTTAAGCTAGGTCACATTGTTGTTGGTATTAGTTTCAGTCAATTCAGTTCACTGACTGCATTTGCAGCCCAAAAAATACTACTGCCAGTAGAGGCAAAGATAGGAATCAATGGCTGAAATTTGTGAGGGATGCCCACTTACCCCTTTTCAGTCAGCCTCGCTTCCTTGAAGCCAAGGAAACACGTGACAATGGAAACACAGACCAAGTATTAACAATGACTGCAAAGAATGTATTAATGATTGTGCAAGTTTGTTTAGTTTTTATTGCATCCCACTGAATAAGCTTTAAATGGTTCTGAGCATGAGTAGAGAGAGCTGAGGTCCTTAGCCCACAAAATACCATACAGATAGCAACAGCAATAGGAAGATACATTCTGTTAATATGCAAATTAGAAAAATAGGTACTGTTTACATTCATATGTAAATGCTGTCATGTAAGCACCATATTAATCTAATTATATGCATAGAGATATGTTATTTGGTATATCTGCTTCGAGCTTCACATAGCCAGCCACCAATCTTCAGGATTCTGCAAGACAGCTTTTATTCATATGAAATACATAGTTGAGATTAGTCATAATTCAAATCATACAAATGTACAATATGCATTACTGCCCTGAGAATCTCACATGGCTAAAAACAATAAACACATTACAGTCAAACTGAGTCAGGCAATTAAATCACTTCAAAAAAATATTTTTATGGAGAGAGAGAGTTCTTTCCCCCTGCAGCTACCACAGCTACCTTTGGTTCTCCAAAGGCCAGGTTCTTTTGTACAGTTGGGCATTATTCCAGCAACACAAACCCTGTGACAAATCTGTCACTGCAGGTCAGAATGTTGTGGGTCAGCTTTTTTTGACTTGCTCCATAAGGCTCTCTTACCCCCTACACGTTTTCAGGGGATACTTTTAACCCACGGGTAGGATCCCAACACTTGTTCTCATTAGATGATAACAAAGACATCCCTCTCCTTAATCTGGGAGGACAGCCTCCCAGATAAACACTGTTTCAAGACGCGCTGAGAGCTTAGCAACTCATTAATGACAGTTCTGCCGAATACTACCTGCACACCAAAACCACTCCGCATCAACAAACTTCTGCACGTTACTTACAGCAGGCTCCTATTTCCCAATCTATATACGGCAAACTCTCGGAACAGCAGTGCATACTTGTGGAGTGACACAGCGTTCACACATAACCCTGTCCCTGAGTCCCTAAGCTCCTCGTCCCACCAAACCTGCTTCCTCTCAGCTCGTAGCTCTCACCTGTCATCCCATCACTCTCCACAGCTCCCACCGTTCCAGCACGCACACCACACCAGCCCAGGCCGCTCTGCTTCCTTCCCACAGGACTCCAACGAGGAACAGACGCAGCCAAAAGCACCACCGATCCCCGCCCCACACGACGACGGCGGATCCTACCCCCGACCCCCCCACAACCGCCGGGCCCTCAGCCGGCTGCTGACTCGCCGGACGCCCGCCTCACCAGCAAGTCGGTGTTGGCCGCCAGGCGTAAGTGAGGCTTGTGCTTCTTTATGATCTTCCGCAAAGTGCCGCGGGGCGCCGTGCGCCTCATCGTCTTTTCCTCCCCGTTCTCCTTCTCCTTGTGCTGCCGTGACAGGGCTCAGCGCCGCCCGCCACCGTTCGAATCCGCCGCCCTGGCGCAGGCGCGCTCCCGCCGTGACGCACTTCCCAACGGCCGAGCTCTGCGCCGCGCCCGGGGCGGGGCTGCCCTGCGCCGCTCGCGCGTTGCCCCGGCAACCGCTCCACCGTCGGAATTAGGGGGAGGCGGAAGGCGCTTCTGTCCTGAGCGCCACCGCGCCGTCGCTGTGCGCTCTGCCCCTTCCCCAGCCCCGGCTCTCCCCAGCCCCGCGGAGACGCAGGCTCTCGGGTCCCGAAGCCGGTAGTTGTCGGCTTGCACGTCGCCGTCCGAATGGTGTGAGAAGAATCCAGACCCCGCGATGGGGTCACACGGGTCGGCTGGGCGTTGTGGCGGTCCTTTGCTACGCAAGAAGCTGCAGTGCAAGCTGCTCCCCTTATAAGCTAGTTGAAAGCTTAGTTGCGAAAGCATTGATTGAACACCTTACCAAAATCTCCACCCTGGCCTTTCTAAGCAGTGAGAAAGAAAAGAACATGGCCATCTCTTGACCGCCTTTACCTGGCCTTGAAAGCTGGCTGCCACCGTGTGCAGAAGGTCCCCAGAACAGAGGGAATGTGCCGCAGGTGCCAGCATCAGGCCTCCTAATGAAGCCTTGGGCCCACACCTGTGGGTTTCAAGCAAGCATTTTACACCTGCAGTTGAGTTTATTTGCTGCAGAAGTGGAGGGAGCTGTACAACACCTGTGTTCCCTACACCATTGCCCTGCGTCACATTGCTGGGGGATGTGACGCCAGAGAGTGCAGCCTGTGTAGGCTTTAGTCTGGGGCTGAATTAGCACTGTAAGCCTGCACAGAAATGAGCCCAGAGAGGTGGTCCTGCTCTGTACAAACACCTGGCCAAAATACCGTACCCAAATCTAACCCTACAAACATAGACACACTCATTCTCGAAGCAGCCACCACTTTAAAGTGACACCCCTCTCTCACATCCGTCCCCGCACGTCTCTTTCGGCGGACGGATGCTGCTGACTGAATACAGGTTTCCCCACCGAGGGGCCCCTGTAGCTTGGCATTCTCACTGCATTTGGACTCTGTGTACTTAGTTGGAGAAAGGGTCAGGATTTCATACTGAGGTATGGAGCTTTTCAGCATATTTATTAGTTTTTGTTTTGTTTTGTTTTCTTTGGCCTATGAGATGTTTGCAAATTTAAACGTTAAATCAATGAAATAAATATATTACCTTCATTTTAATATATCAAAATTATCAGCGCCTAGAGACGAGCTGGTTTCATTAAAGTATACTATTAGATCTGCATGATTCTGTATTTTAGTTAATTTTGCACAAAATGTGGTCCAAGTAGAAGTATGATATCTGACAGCAGGAGAGAATTTAAGATCTGCCAGTTCTTCATACTGTGTTGGGTATTTGAAAATCATGCTTTGTTCTTTCAGCTCTGTCACTGGTCATTAATCATCAACAACACAGAGCCTAAAATGGGGGTCTCATATTTTTTCTGTAAATGAATAAGCACTAAAACATAGCTTTTTTCTTTCTTTCTTTCCCGCAGTTTAATAATAATCACAGTTACTGGCTGAGCAGCACTGACAGAAGTAAACATTTGTTTTGCCACTTAACTAAATGCATATGACTCAGAGCTACATAGGGCCGTACACTGTGTTTCATACATTCTACACATAGAAACTTGCATCAGGATCGACAATAATTCAGCACGTCAACAAATTCAAATTTACAGTAGTTCACGAGACCTTACTGAGCTGAGAATTGGGCCTTGCAGTCTTGTACTGTCAGTAGGAAACTGGTGCGGGCAATCATTTTACAAACTGTATGAGTTGCAGAACTCCACTGTAAGTATAAAGCTATTAAAATATGCTATACAAATTTGAAACTCTGAAGTGACTTATGTAAAATAACACTGAGAATCAACAATTGTAACTGCATCTCCAGTCATGTGTTTGCTGTATGGATAATACTGACTGAATAATGACTGAATATTGACTAAATAATGAAATCTCTTATTAGGTCTAATAGACCTGTGTTGGTTCTGACATTTTCTATTTCTAATGACCATTCTTTGGTTTTATCTATAGAAAATAATAATTTAGAGTGCTGCCTCAAATCTACCCATGTACTGAACTTTCTTTCTTTTCACAGTTTGAAAAATTTATGATATTAATTACTGCAAGCAATTGAGAACAGAGATCCAATGGAAAAATGACAAATTATAGGTTCTGGTCCTCTGAGTGAACATGAATTCCTATAGCTAAAATTTCTCTTTCAATATGTATTTTACTTTATTTCCTTTGTCCATAAATATTTTTGTAAATATAATTTTTTAATAGATAAATACAGGAAAAATGTAGTACAAGAAAACATTACATATTCATTGCTATGAACAAAATGATTTTACAAATTAAACTACATTCCATAAAAATCACAATTTTCAAAATATTTTATTTGTACTAACATATTGATTAATAATGCATTACAGTGAATCACAGAGCAACATAAATTCACATTATATTCTAATTTTGCAAAACTGTTTTCCTTTTTCACCTTTTTGGTAGAATCTTTAATGTTCCGATGTAATGCTGTAATGAAAAAAAATACATAAATAGCTAAAAGAACCTTGCAAAATGTATTTCAAATTAATTCTTGAAACATTGAAATTGTTAATTTTGTCATGCTCTTACAGCCTTCTCATAAAAGGCAATTGTGTGCAGTATAGATACACTTGAATGTGTTTCTATTTCAAAATTACAGCAGTTTTCCAACCATTTTCTACATGCAGCAACGTTATTTTCAAACAAATATTTCAGAGAATTTCAACAAACTATTTCAAGAATTTTAGAGATTTCACTTTTCAAAAATCGTAATTTTTAAACACAGAGTAGCTCATTTCGTGAGCTGGATGTGTTTTGTGTTTCAGCTGCAGCACAGGATCGTCTGAGATTTCCAGGAATATTTAACTGTGTTTTAGAACTAAAAACACCATCTAATACCGATGATGAGAACTGGAAAATTTAGTAGTTAAAACTCCACCATCCAGCTCTGACTTCTTCAAGTAAACAAACAGCCTTTGCAGTGTTTGAATCAAAGCAATTTCAGTAACATACTTTTGTCAGCTTTGCTTCCAGATTATGTGCATTTCTTGAAAACAGCCGAGTACATACTAAGAAGAGGCCTAGCGTGCATCCATCACTACTGAACTACATACCAGTAAACACTTTATTTTCAATTTCTGTAATGGAATGGAGAATTTTAAAGACTAATTTTACCCACTCCTCTAATACATTATAAATTGAAGCAAGTGTATGGTGTTTGGAAATTAAATTGAAAATCAGGGTTTCATTTCTGTTCTGAAGTTTTTACGAGTCCATCTCAGTTGTTAAGTGAGTTATTTGTGGATTCTGACATTCTCTTCAGGCAGGCTCTTCATCAGCTCTTCATCAGTTCATTATTTTAGTTATAAAGAATGCTGAAGACCTCTATTTTAAATGTGTGATACCCTGAAATTAATAATCACATTTTATAGATTCTTTGTAAGCCAAAGGTCCCTTGGTCTCTTCTCTGCACATACAGTGTGTGTTAAAAATTTTTTGGTGCTAATCCAGTTTCAGTGGCTGATGAAAGACTGTGAAACGTATCCTGGATAAGAATGTCAAAGCCTAAAATCTTTTGATGTGTTCTTCAGTGATGAAAAGATACCTCTAAAACAGAACATAACAATTCAGCAAAAGTAAACTCTTCTATAATGTAGTTGATAGGCTTGATCTTAGTTGTTGGAGGCATGCATGCTGAGTCTCCTATTACAGCTGTGTATTCTTTCGTGTGAGTGTAGGATAATTCGGGTGTGGTTGAAATCTGTAGAGAAACAGAAAAAGAGAATTCAAAGGAGTAAATTGTGTTTTTCTCTCCTCCATGGAACTTATGCACATCTCCTACTAGTAAAAGAAGGTGGAAATGGCAACTTTGACAAGAAACTTTTCTCTTGTGGCTATTACTATCAATAATATGTCAGTAATTTGATTGCAATGGTAAGTACTAGTGGCTCAAAGAGAAAGACAGCTCTCTTTTTTGTTCTGCCTTATTTCTATCTTTTTTCAGGACTGGTGTTAAAGAGTGAAAAGTCAGAAAGGCACAATGCCATAAATTGTATTTGAAATTCAGGCTTTTTGCTGATTTTAGGTTTTACAATTTAAGCTTCAGTTTTTCAGGATATTGTGTATATCAGATCTCTGAAGGCTGTGCTGAGCCTGCCTGCCTAACATCAGTTGACTTCTGTACAGGCAAGAGACTGTCCCTCAGCCTGTCATAACAGTTGGAACTGCATTCATAAAATCATAAGGGCATATATATGGCAGCTCAGTAGTCACTCACTTGTAGAGATATTACATACTTGCTATTAAAAAAAAATGTATAACATTTACACAGTTTTTAAAGTCATTTAATGTAGGATCACACTGATGCACATATAGGTTTATATAGGTGTATACAACAATGCTTATTTCCATTTAATTCTGTAAGAGAAAGTTGTTTACTTCTGATTTTTTCCAGTGGAATTCATAACATTGAGTAAATAGTATAAATAAATAATTTTTGTCAGGTACTCACTTTGACTGCATTCCTGTAACTTTCGTTGTGTCATTTTTAGATTTTTGGATTATTTATGTTATGGTCCTATATTTGCTGAGGCAGACCCATTCAATTTCATGTCAGTCATTCAAATTCTATGAGTGATATTACCATCTTCCAAGGCTACATGCAGTCCAGAGGGATCTTCAGCCACCTCTAATTGGATCAGCTAATCCAGACTTGCTAAGAAAAAGAACACCTTGTCTGAGAAACTTTCACAAACCTAAACAGCATTCCAAAAAATACCTGTTATCTGCCTCCAAAAAAATTATTTTATACACACACATGATAAACAGAGGAGAGCAGAAAAAGTTAATGACATATCCTGATCTGTCACTTTACTGAAAGCAGATCAAATTAACATAATGTGATGAATGGTAATGTGTAGTATCAATGTAGAATTGAAAGAAAGATTAATATACAGATACATACTATTCAACTGCCAACTTTATCAGGAAGGATAGATTGGAAGTGTTGATCATGAGAAGGTATTTTTTTCTTCACATTGTTTTTCTCATGAAAGATAACTATGTCTTTCAGCCTCCCTAGAAGATATGTTAACTTTCACCTCCCACAAGGACCATGTTTTTCTCCATTGAGATTTTTTTTTCAGTCTGAAAGAAACCTCTCAAAGTCTGATACACAATAGGTTTTTCCTACTTTTTTCTTGATTTCCTTCAGGTTACTTACTCTCTCAGAGTACATGCGGAATGATATACTACAGAAAGGCCTGCTTTGCTGTACATCTTTCTATCAATTATCTGGCCTTGAATGTAGAGGAAAATACGTGATCCCAATTTGAGATGTCAATTCCTGCACCAACTAAAATAGCTGTTTATTTGTGTTTCTAGTTGCCACTCATCCTCTCCTCATAAACCCTTAAGTAATTCAGGAACAGATCATGAAGACCCTGAAATGAAAAATGCCCATTTCTGGCTTGGGACTGCATGCTTGTCTTGTGAATACCCTAACACAAAGGTATATACATGTGTATTTGTCAACATTAAAGCCAGTTAGCAACTCATCACAACATATATCTAAACAAAAACATAAATACTGTTAAATATTTTTTTAAATCTATAAACAGTCAGTGATAACAGTGGGATGCCTACCTGCCAGTTGATTTGCCCCAATGCTCCTAGTAATGGATTACAGCAAACTAACTTCAAAGAGGACTGATGGAGTGACAGATCAGTTAGGTTTAACATAAGGTGAGTTGATTGCTAATTATTTAAATCCTACTTTGTGTGCCAGAAGCAAATTTACAGCATTATCATTGTATGTGAACACGGTAGAAGAAAGAATAGTAATGACAGCAACAAAAATTTGACTATTGACTTCCAAATACATGAAATAACTTTAAAAAACAACAGAAGTAGTCATTAGTGCACAAAATAGTTATGTGCTATGCAGTCAATGAGAGTGGTGGGAATCATTTTTTTTCCCTACCTTTTACTACTGTTAACAGTAGAGGAGCTTAAAAAAGAAAGTTTCAAATAAAATATGAATAATTCAAAGTAGATTGAAATCTGAACATACGTTTTCAATGCGGATTTTGGAATTGAAGGGGTTTTGTTTACTGCTTAGAGGAAAGCCAACTGAGAATGAAGCTGTGTAAGACATCAGAACAGTCTATCACAAAAAGTTCATCCATCAGTGATCTACCTTTTTTAACAAGCAGACATAAAATCATCAGCCTTCTAAATTATGTTAATAAATTAGTAATCAAATATGATCTATCAAAGATGGGATGAGTAGAACACAACTATTTT
Organism: Chrysolophus pictus; assembly: GCA_037305975.1. Taxonomy (NCBI): domain Eukaryota; kingdom Metazoa; phylum Chordata; class Aves; order Galliformes; family Phasianidae; genus Chrysolophus; species Chrysolophus pictus. The sequence goes on along the minus strand of CM074578.1, from coordinate 51,513,247 downwards.
TTTATTTCTGGGGAAATAAGGGATTGAAAATTTCAATACCAATTCTGGAATACTAAAGAATAAACTCCCCGGAGAAAGACAGAATTACTCTTTAGTTTCTTTTGTTGTAGAAACACTCATGTTATCTTTGAGTGCCCTGAAATCTTCCTGAATATAATTCTGTACCATGCCCTTTTCAAATGTGCAATCTCATTTCTAAACAGCAATAAGCATAAAATATACCTTCCCCCCGAAAAAAAAAAAAGGAAAACCCACCAGCTATTCCAGATTAGTATTAAGAATCAGTTCTTTTTTAAAAAATCTAAATGAAAAATTTTGAAAGTTTATTGTTCCTATAAGCATAACCGAGGAAGAGAAAATACATCATCAGATAATATGTTGAATTATAGGAATTACTAAATCATTTTCAGCTAGTCAACTGCAACTTTCGGTCTTGGGAATGCAGTGTTTGTGTTTTTCTATATATCCTGCTATAAGGTGTATAGAAAGAGCCTTCAATCATCAATTATCCATTGAGCAAAAAAATCTTCTATTAGCTTAGAATCATTTGATAACATTTGCAAATTCAAATTTGATTAATTGGAGTGGTAGTTTGCAGAGTGAAAGATATTGTATATACTTCATGTAACACCAGTAAATAATGCTTAAATAAATGTAACTGACCACAGTTTTGTAAATAATCCACTGCTGATGTAGGCTTTTTCTTCTCTTACAGAACAAGTATACCTTCTTCAAACAGTGCTTGACACAAAAGAAAACAATGAAGTGTAACGCTGCAGGTTAATAAAATTAAAAGACAGCAGCTGTAGCTGCTACCTTGCAGAGAGGCAAGACACTGCTCCCTGCTGAAAAAAACTGCACTGGAGCCTTAGCATAAGAATAACCATATTGTCTGAAGAGAAAAGAAGCCATATTGAGTTTTCTTCATCTACTCATACTGGTGCGTGAGCATATTGTTACAACACAAATGTACACTGAAGCACAGCAGGTTATCTACCTGAGTAGATACATAGCCTAACTTAACTACCACAAAGCTAAGAAAAAGGTCTTTTTCATGCAGAAATTCACACCTCTTGCATCATCACAGATACAATTATAACAAAACTAATGCACAGAATGAGTCATAATGCAAATGCAAGAGAAAAGTATCCTGGAAGAGAACCGTCAGGAGAAAGAGAAAAAAATTAGACTTGTACAAGAATATGGGAAGCTTGGACTAGATGCTGTTTTTTCGAGATTTTCTAATGTAAATGTCATTCAGATGAAGGCCCTTACTCACTGGAATGTTCAGCTGTTTTGCACTTCTTCAAATAAGTAAAATAGCTGTAAACCTAGCTTAACTCTCCAATTAAGCTGAATTTATGGCATCTTTACAATACCAGTGCAGAACAAAGCAGCTGGAAACAACAAGTAATTCTGATCCTAGCAATCCCTTTTTAGGGCTTTTTTTGGCATTCTTTAGACAGGCGAAACTTTGCCAGTTTGCCTAAGATTAAATTTAGAGGCCTCTGAGAGGCCTCTGAAGATTAAACAAAATTATACCATAGAACACATGTTCATAAATGCATAGACATTAGATATTTCAGTGCAACATATTTTGAGAAGATTAATCTAATTTAGTAGCCTAGTGAACTCAGAAATCTCATCAATTTCTGTAATTGCCAGGATTACATCTTCGTTAATTTCACCTTTTTTTTTTTTTTTTAACAACAAAGTAAATTGACTTTTCTTTTCAAACTAAATTTAATCATTACATTCTGTCACAATTCTTACACTTGTGAGTTTTATGTGTGGGTGACAAATCTCCTTTTACCCTTAGCTACAGGAGTCCTGAGGCATGGTCCTGCAATACTTGTGTTTTATAAAAGAGGCCACTGACATCAGTATGTTGATGTACAGTTCAATTCTATACAGTTTTTCTTTATGATTGTAAGTATAGAGGATAATTTGAAATAGCTTTTACTATTTTATTTTGTTTTATTTTATTTTATTTTATTTTATTTTGCATCTGTTCTGGATTTATCAGTCAGCTGCCTTTAGCAGACCCAAACAACAGAGGCTTTTTGTTTATTCCAAGATGTGACTCCCCTTTTTGATCTGATTGGCTAGACATGTGCTAAGGAATGTAATATTGGGCCTGGTTGCCAGTTTGAGAGCAACTGTGTCAGCTATGGCTAACCTCTATTCCACCTGAAAAAAAACAGATGACCTAGTCAGTCCTGACTGTTGGGGTCCAACCATCCTCTGGATCGTGTCCAGAAGCTGACTGACAGAGTACTTGTTGCCTCATGCCACAACTGAGTATTTAATTTACTGCTATTGCATGGCAGTGTTGGTGCACCGGCAGCCGTGAAACAATGCAGTAATGATTGCATGGATGCAGTAACATTTGTCAGGAGACTGAAATTCCTAAATAAGAAGTTGCATGTCTAAAATTAACAGGCTTAACTGTCCGAGTTTATTTCTTGCTCCAATGGGCCAGGACAGAGTCTAGCAGATAGGTCTCCTCTGTGCTTGGGAATTACCGATATCACTGACCTACAAGATCTACTTCTTGTACCTTTTCTTGCTTGTCCTGAATCTTGCTCTGTTTGCTACAGCAGCATCATTTCACCAGGAAGAGTGGAAAGTCAGTATCCACATGCTGAACAGTCTGATGTCTGCAACAGGCTTCTGGGAGCTGGGGAATGCAGTCTTCAGTCCCAGAATGTAAGAAGGAAATGATAAAGGTCTTTATCCTGGAGCAAATGTTCACTATACACAAAGGTATCATACAGAAGAAAAAATAGTAGTTGTATGGAGATACAGTCTAGTCCACTAAATGATGGACAGTTAGTTTGGTTAACAGTGTGGTACTAAACTGTGCTTATCCATTGATAACAGTTTTTTTGTTGGTTTTGTTTTTTTTTTTTTTTCATTTGTTATTATGCCATGGTTTGCTTTAGATGGGGTCAACCGTGGAATTAAATTGTTCTCAGTTTTTAAGCAGAGTCCCACTGTCTGACACTCAGAATTGCTTGATGTCACTGAGCATGCACAAGATAAGAAATGTATTAAATCTTCCATGAAACAGTTTCATTTCCAAGTCTGACAATGTCTAACTCTTACAGGAAATGAGAGTGCAATAGTTTAGTAACAAAATTGAAGCTTCAAGTAAATACCTTACAATCTGAGCATAAATTCATGGGAGAATATGTTGTATGCATATAAATACACGTGCAAAAGGTCTGAATTTCCCTACCAGCAGTGTCTGGATCCAGAGTTTTGATTTCAATTCTATTCCTCTGTTCCATATATAAAGCTGAATTTAGCAATTACATGAGTACTTCTGCATTCTGGGACCATGAGCACTTCTTCATACAAGTAAAAAACCAGGTTTGGAAGTTCTCCTCTCTGGGAATATTTGATCCTAGAATTCCAGTTCTAGCATTTCTCTGATGGTCTGAAGTCTGCAAAACATGAGTGTCCTATATTACACAAAGAAAAAGGCTCAGTCAGATTCATCTCCCATAGAGGATATGAATTGCTATGTGCATAAGTAGATGATTAATGCGGTTTTATGCAGCTTTACCTTTATTCTGGCATATCATAAATCTGTGGTACTATATACATGCACTAATACCACAAGTACTGTGCACCAAAACACAAGGTCTAATTTGATGTCTCACAGACAAGAACATTTCAGGTGATACAGTTCTATAAGGCAATATCCTCAAAAGTTACTGAGGTATTAGTCTAATAAGTTTAATATGCATTCCTATCTTGCATTTCTTTTTAACAAAATTAGTGTTTGAAATAAACCCAATCTTTACTGCTATTTAAATAAAAGCTGCAACCTGCAAAAGAATCAGAATCTTTTTCTGAATTTTGTAGGATCAGTTGCAACTTCAGCATTATTTTTGTAAACCAATACCTTAGCTGTGTAATACGTTCAGTAAATGCAGCCTGTCTTTTACAAGGTGTCTCCTTCCACTGACTGTCAAATAAAACACAAAAATGTTTAAAAAAGGACTCCCCAATAGCTTCATGAGTAGTTGTCCACTTATTCCAGAGATCAGTAAGATGTTTGGCAAGAAAAGCATGGACTGAATACGAGCACTCATCCACATGTCAAAGCCAAAATTGAAAACACAGTTCACTGGAGTTCAAGAACAAGAGTGCCGGAAAGGCATTGTTGTAAATAAGTGCAACAAAACTGAACCATTCTCCACCTTCTGAATTGATAGCATGTACAGCCCAGCTACATTTCTGTAAAACAGCGTGCCTGAGTGCATGTCAGGAATGTGAATGTCTTCTCCTGCAAACAGGAGCCAAACACTAACTTCTGTATCAATACATGGAAGAACAATTGCAGCTATGAAGAAAAAACATGTTTTCCCACCACCCAGCTTGTCTAAAATGTTGAACTGTAGTGTGAAGGTGTGTTTTAAACATGATTTTGACCAGGTTGAATTTTGCAAACTAAAGTAAAAAGTAGATTTATTGTGGAGCTTAAGCTCTCTGCAGTATTAACTGAATGGCATACTTTATCAGTCAAACATAGATGATTAGTTCAAAACAAAAATTTGTGAAGTTCTGTAAATTTAAGTTAGTGCCTGACACTTGGGTGCCCACACCTTCAAAATAAGCAGTGTGGGGACCCCAGAGTTATAAGCACAGCTGTTAAGACCATATCTGGTGTTAAGAGCACATCAAGAGTGTCCTTCTTCATATGGCTGGATAGTTTTTCCATCACTCGTACTTCAGTATTTCTGAAACCAGGTGTTAATTTTCAGGGGGATAGGAGGTTTCCAAGCAGCTGCCAGGATTAATATAGCAGCCAGCAGTAAACGCTGAATAAGCTTAGGTACAAAATATGTACCATCTGGTTTCAGGAGTCTCTAGCCAAAAATGTGAGGCCAGTTCCTTTCATGTCCAGAAATCTTCCCTTCACTGGGAGTTGTGAAATGGATCTTACCTTTGCATTACCTTTTAATTCACAGCTCAAAGGAAGATTTGAATAATGGTCTTAAGAAAATGTTGTCTAATTGTAAAATGGGAAACTAAAATAAATGTGTTCAGTTTGCAAAAGATGAATGCTATTTGACAAGCTGAGATCAAAGTGCTTGCTCAGTCTCACAGTAGTCCAGTTTTCCAAGATGCTGTTTCTCTATCAGTAATATCTACCCATGCTCATCACAAACAAACTCTCCCTCAGAGTTGTCTCCCCGGACTAGTAAGGCAGTAAGAAACTACAAAATGATGCCCATAAGGATTGATTTAAGACCGGGGAAGTGAGGAATTTGGTCTCTGTTGTCTCTCGTTGAGGCGGTCCTTCTGGGTTCCTTAGGTGTCTTGAGAGATCAACTGTTCCACATAAAAAATAACTTTACTGAATAATCTGATGAAAGAGTAACCTAAGACTGGCCTTGTTTTCACAGACATGAGGTCAGAGGGATGTGTACAGTTTGGGCCAATGTAGACACATCTGAAGAGATCCAAGCAACAGAAATTCCACTGAAGAAGTGTGGGAAAGGAGTGTTTTCTGCAAAGGTCCAAATCATTCTGTCCCTTCTCTCTCAGGCAGTCATAAGTAATTGATAATGTACCTTTCTTAGGAAAGCCCTGAAGACATCAACCTATTGACCCACTCAGAATTATTCATATCTCTTAGCTTTTTTATTTCTGAATTATACATATATATAAAATGCCTATGATAAGAAACCACACAATCCTGTTTTTCCCTTACTATCATCACTGCTTTCAACACATTGATTAACTCAGTGCTTTAACTGGATGATTAAACCCTTTTGAGAAGGGATTGTCATGTTATTCTATTTGGCTAGACCAGACTATAATGATTTCTCAGTCTGTAGGCATTATCACAACACAAATAAAACAGCTATGATAGTCCTGTTACATTCCTGGTAATTGTGGGGTTTTCTACACTGTGGTGTATAGATAAAGACAAGTGAGATTTCCCTGGGCTCCGTACAGCAAGTTAGAATAGCTCTACTATATGATGTAGCTGCAGATTTAACAGAGATGTATTTAAAGATGGGCATATGAATAAAGAAGAGTCTAAACTAAGGCAGAAAAAATACAGTTTTAAAAGCCTGATGTTTTTATTTGATACCAATATCCAGAAGACTTAAAATTCTGTGGGTTTGTTCTAACCCCTTCTGTGGTTAGCAGTCAAAACACTTTTCTATATGTGTGTCTTGTAATAGTAAAGTGATAACCCTTCTGATAGGCATCTCAAGAGTGTCTGATAATAGATTCCAGCCACAGAGCATTCTGAATTAACAATTCCATCTAATCAGACTATTTTATAATGCACTGTAAATAACCATTTCAGCAAAGGCAGTGATTTTTCTGCGTTCAGGAACTGAAACATTAGTGGTAGTATAAATCCCAAGATAGCACTCAATGTACTTTAAGAGAGAAATTTAGTCAGCTTGAAAAATTTTCAAAGGCTGTGGTCCACATTTCCACTTATCTCTGAATGTATGAGAAATTGTTGATCCACAGATAGAGGAGAGTCTTCTGTATTGTATTCATGTAGCATGAAGCATCTGTAAGTAATAACTTAGGTAACTGTAGTGCACTGATATTTTTCAAAATGTTAACAAAATACACATCCAAATACCGGTGTGTTTAGTCACTGGTGAACTGACTGCTATATTACAGAACAGTTGTCTCACTCTGAAGCTGTAGGCTCCACGTTCAAAAGTAGGACTATACCACAAACTGCAAAACCACTTAAATAACAGACATGCCACAAAGTCCAACTAGATCCAGAAGGCTTTCCTGTTACTAATTTTCATCTATTTTATTATTTAATGTATTTACTAGAATCTATGTGACTATTTCTAATGTTATGAAAGACACAGAGAGAAAATGACACCAAAAAAATACGGATCTTTATTTCACATTATCTGGTATAGTTCCCAAAACTCACAAAACAATTTTAATACCAGAGAGAAAACATTTCAGTGAAAGCAAGTACATGCACAGCCTCTATCCAAGATGAAGAAGCAAAAATTTTATTACTCACTCTTCTTCAGTGTTAACAGCCAGAGGGAATACACTTTGGAAATCAATTTTCTGTTACGGGAACTCAATGTGGGTAGCTGCTTGATGTGTTCAGCTTCTGTATGGCCCAGATTCAGCAAGACACTTAAAAGTGTGTCTGACTGTTCATGTGGGTATTTAGGTATGCACTTAAGTACCTTGCTGAACTGGGGCTTGTGTTATGTCATATGTATTCACAAAGTCAGGCATGCAGGCTAATAATTTTTCCGTTTTTTCTAGGTAGACCACAGATAAGTACAGTCACACTATACATTTGGAAGCACCTGCAATTAATTTATCAGATGATGTTACCCTAGGCAATGGAGAATACCCAAGGCCACGGAAAATGTTCTGTTGGAGAAACATATTAATTTGCTCCTTAGTACAGAACCTGTAGGCTGCTGAGAGGACCTGCATGGTCCAAACTTCAAATGTACAGGATAACAAAGTACCATTTTATTGAAATATGTTACCTCAGTATGCAGCAGTTGCAGCCAGTCTCATGCCCTGTTGTATTAGACACCATAGAGAAATGTGCGTTCCCTGCTCCAAGTGATTCACATTCTTAAGAAGTACTGCATGCCAGGATTAAGGAATTGGAGAGTATACGTTTGCCACAATGAAATGCTTACCAAGATAAATCAAAAAGCAGATAATTTAGGAAGGAAAAATTAAGTGCATGACTGCTTTTTCCCTCTTTAAACTCTGGCTATTAGCCCAGGCATTAGCCTCTAACCCACAAGTGAGTAAGTTGTTTAGGAAACACAGTGATTTCAAGCAAAGTTCTGAGCAAAATTTTTATATTTTCCCTGGAAGACAACATGTGATTAAGATTGCTTTCTAGTCTGCTCGTCTGCTCATCTGCTCTCTCTTATTCATATATAAATTGTGGCACAGGAATAACTGTGCCAAGGATATGATGTTCCCAGTTATTCATTGAAATCCAGTGGCTGAAGAGGAACCTTGCAGCTGCTAGTTGTTACAGGCCCCATTGATGAGGCACAGGGTCTGACTGGAAAATCTGGTACCTGTATTTGTGACAATGCTAGAAACTCATATCTACTTCAAATTAATCAGGTTCTTTCCCTGTTCTACCACTACGTACATTTTTGCTGAATAAACTGCAATATCCCACTCTGCACTTTACTATCCTAGCAAAGATGCTTACAAAACCTTGATTTAATGCTGTCTCTGAAGAAAAGACTGTTGCAGCTCAACCAAGAAGATTCATCCATCCGATCAGTAAGTGCCAGTCAGTGCATGCATGGAGATAACAGAACTTGAGTACATGGGGAACAAAAATAGGAGAATATGGGAAGGAGCTGCAGATCCCAATGGGCATTAAAACAGTTTGAGGTTTCAGTTCTTCCACTGCTTACTTGTTTTATAATCATCTTCCTTGACTTACTTTCAGTCAGCTGTAACTAACAAAAGTAATTCTCATTATCTCCATATTGCTTCAATATCTATGCTTCAGTCACTTTTTTCAGTGCTAGCTTTGTGAACTGTCACCCTTCTGATTTTTATTCAAACTTTCTCTAAAGTTTGATTAAGAGAGCCAGTTTATATTATAAGGTTGATTCACATCTTAGTGGTATGAAAATTCTTTGCTATTTGCAAAAGATGACACATATGTTGTTGTGGATTTTAATAGTGGAAATGTATTGTTCATGCTGTCTAAATAATTTCACATCAGGTGTTTGAGCCATATTACGTTTTTAGTGTAAACTGGATACAACGCTGATGAAATTTAGTGTGCATTAGAATGAATAGGAAATCATCAGAACTGCCTTGCATCTCACCCATCTGCACTAATTTTTATTCAGGTGATGAGATCTCTATGTATTTTGAACACTAGGACTGATATAAACTGTGAGTTGAGGATAGGAGAACACAAAGCAATGAAAAGAAAAAGAATGAAGCTGAAAATTAGGTCAGAAGATTGAAATCAGGATGGATTTATATCATTTGTTGCTGTTTTATTCATCTTGGTTGTCTGATAAACTACTAAGCAGGACGAAGTTCAGGAGACTTGATATACTGCATGTTAATTTTTTGTTGTTACAAGGTGAACTCCCTTACTCCAGCTCACTCTCCTCCTCTCCCACACTTGTTTTAATACAGAGGAAAGTTCAACTCCCCCTGCTTAGCTCCAGTACCTCTTAATGAGAGAGCTGTAACACTATGCAGTCGTCTCACCACACAGCAATCAGAATTTCATTGCTTCACACAGCTTGACTTGTGTCAAAAAGGATGGTTAAAATTCACCCACATCCTGGAAACCCCCGTTGAGTTAAGCAGAACACATCTTAACTATAGGAGGAATTTTTGTTGGTTTCGATTTCTAAATGGTCAAAGGGCACAAAGTATTATTTCTGAAATTTCTTTCACAGACATGGTTCTTAGGATACTGGCATGAGCAAGATGATTTACATATCATATAGTTACAGAGGCAAAAGTAAGAGAGCTACACATGCAATAAAAAGAAATATCATTTACAGTATGCAGTCTGATCATACAAAATGGATCCTCTAGCCTGTTGTGGTTAAGAAAAGCTCTTAGACCAACTTTACAGATTGTCTTTAACAGTGTAGCCCTACATTTACAAAAATCAGAAGCAGAAGGTTCAAGGACTATAAATCAGAATCTCGGGGAGGTAATGTTATTTATGTGCTGTAGCACTTGAACCAGCATTCCTGAAGCCTTCAGGATGAGCTTCCTTGAATGCATACACGTACATCATATGGTTACTGCAATTCCTGCGAGAAGAAAAATACAAGCAAGCATTTGCAGGCAGTATACTTACGTTTACTGTAGCTCATCATACCTTCCAAGAGTTTTCAGACATGCTTTCATTTTTAGTGTGTTTCTTCAATTAAACTTAAAACCAGGCACAAGAGAATGCTCTATTCAACTGTGAAAATATTGTATTGCATTACAGGAAGCCTCCAAGTTTATAAAAATATGAATGTCTTTGTGGTACAGAGGTTAAAGATTCCTATTACCCCAGTTACAAGAAAGTTCAAAGGATATCATAAACAATTGCCACTGAAATGACAATGTTATGGATATGTTTCTGCATATGTGGTGTCAAAAGAAGGAAATGTCTCTACATCCATGAAAAATTAATTATCCACAGAAAGCCTGAATTGCCTGTAAACAGTAACCTTGAAACGAGCATGTTAAATTATATTTTTAAATGTCCAGTTGCTTAAAGATCATTTAAAGATATGAGGAATGACTGAGTAAGCCAGTATCCTTTATTCTGAAGAAGAACCGACAAGTTGAAATACAAAGAATTGTTAGTACTATGGAGGTAGTTCATAGAATCATAGAATGGTTTGGGTTGGAAGGGACCTTTAAGACCACCAAGTTCCAACTCCCTCGCTATAGGCAGGGACACTCCCTCTAGACCAGGTTGCTCAAAACCCCATCCAGCCTGGCCTTGAGTGCTTTCAGGGAGAAAGCATCCATAACCTCTCTGAACAACCCGTTCCAGTGTCTCACCACCCTCACAGAGAAGAAAGAATTTCTTCCTAATATCTAGTCTAAATCTACCCTCTTCCAGTTTAAAGCCATTTCCCCTCGTCCTGTTGCTACATGCCCTTACACAAAGACCCTCCCTAGCTTTCCTGCAGGCCCTCTTCAGGTACTGGAAGGCTACTATGAGGTCTCCTCAGAGCCTTCTCTGGGCTGAAAAACCCCAGTTCTCTCAGCCTTTCCTCATAGGGCAGGTTCTCCAGCCGCCTGATCATCTTCATGGCCCTTCTCTGGACATGCTCCAACAACTCCATGTCCTTCCTACATTGGGGACAGTGATCAGTCATTCACTATTTTCTCCAGTGAAAAAACAGGAGGGCATCAAGTGAAGTACTGCAATGCACAACTCTGATATTTAGCAAGGACAAAAAAAAGCCCAGAGACTTCAACAGTGCAACCACAAGCCAAGAAACCCTGTTTGGTCAGGAGGCACTCTTTGGTGTGAAAATCAGCAGCAAAATCAATATAGCCTATGCACAACAAAAACACAGCAACGTTGTCCCAGCACTTCAAAGTTCACAACTCAGCATTTGACAGTGTAGTCAGAATAAACAAGTAACCCGAGTGAGTTCAAACAGTACCTTCAAACATTTTATCATTTACCTCAAATGCAAGTTCTTCAACATCATTACTATGATTCAGTGTGATAAGGAAGAAAAATATAGTATTTGTGCTATATATCTGAGAAAATTTGGACTTCTGGGTGCTTTTAGGAGAAAGAATTATGAATTGCTCTGTGAGGAATCCAGCTGCATGTAGCAAAAAATATTTGTTGGTCTTTGGATGTGGTCTATGCTATACAAATTAATGACTCACAAAACACAATGGTCTTAAACCAGGTCCAAATGTGCTTTTTAAAAATGGTGATGTAAGATAAGAAATTTCAGCATATATATGCTGTGCTGAATTTTCCAAGTACAGTGCAAATGTTGGCAAACCTGTTTTCAAGAATGGAAGAGCTGTATTGTACAATAGCTTAAATCCAGCTATCTCTAAGAGCGAGGCCATGTGGCTTGTCAGGGCCATAGTTAGGCCCAGAAAGCAAGCTCTGTCTGCCCTGCCTGTTCACCAATGTCTCGCTGCCTGGTCTTAGGGCCAGCTTTTGGTGCACCTTTGTGGCCTTCTGTCATAGAACCGTGAGTGAAGAGCTGTGAGAAGTAGGTTTCTACTCTTTATTCCTTGGTAGCTACTTTTAAGCTCAGACCTCACTCTTGATTTCTGCCTGATAAACATTTGCAGCTCTGCATATGACTTACCAGTGGCAGCTGAATTGAATTTTTATCTTGACCCTGAACCTGTCTCCTCAGTATGGACATTTCTGGTGTTCTGAACTCTTGGATGACCCTGGTTATCATCACCAGAGCTCATTGCTCCCGGCATGGCTTGCAGAAACATCCCATGACTGATCTCAGCACCAGCTTCACAGCCCCTGCGAAGAGCCAGACAATCTGCTGGGTTGGCCCCAGGTGGTGTTGGAGATATCTCAACAGGTGGCATCCCACAACCTTGATCTTGCCACCTACTTTGCCCCAGCAGACTGTCTTTGAGCTGCCTGGGAGGCTTCTGTGTTAGAGAGCAATGCCAAGATCATGGTTTTGTGTCAAAGGTTGTATAGACATAGGCAAAGCAATTTACAAAGCTAAGTGAAAAGAGAGCTAAATCTGTTCAAATAGCAGATACTGTAATTCATCTTGATTAGCATGGGATACTTCAACAGCTGTAACCATTTAGGCTTACAATTCCAAAAGTCAAATACTTTAATCTATGCTAGCAGGAGAGTGCCAAGGAAAGGGAGGAACTGAAAAGAAAATATATCAAAATTTCAAACTTCATGCTAAAAACAATATTCCAAAACATCATTAAAATGCTTATGCTGAAATTATCAAAATATAACTTGGTTAAATTCTGAAGCAAATATTTTGCTCCAGATTTGTTTAGAAGGATATAGAGTAACCAAAATACAATGCAGACAGAACTTAGGTTTGCATCACAAAAAGTGATGATGAAATCTACCATGCAATTGTGCCTTATCATGAAGTCATCTAAAATTTAGTAGGCACCTCTGTCATTTTTTCATGGCCCTTAAGATCTCTAAGTGCCTCCAAGTCCACAATAGGGCCTAGGCTGTGAAGCATGTTCTCATTTATGCTTCAGCACGATCTGGAGATAAGGACATCTGTCAAAAACTGCAGTCCATTACAAGCTTCTTATAACATCAATAGAGTACAAAGGCTGGCATGTTGCTCATAGCATGACTGCTTTCTCCCAGAATCCTGGCTAGCACTGGCAGCGTCCCTTCCTCAAGCAGCCCTGCTAAGGGACAGAAAGATGAACATGGCCTGGAGGAACCTGGCTCTTCAAGAGGGGTAGAAGACCCCTCTTGCTTGGGCTTGCTTTTAGAAGTGTATGGCCTATTCAGTAAAATTCTCACCCTCTGTGTGCCAACACTCAGCACTCAGTCCTGAGTTGTTGCTCATTGCTCAGCCTCACAAGTCACACTGCAGGTAGGAGACAGCCTGACCTTCACTGTCTAACCAGTATCCAGGAACCAGTCTCCTAGTGTAGCCCCATACAAGTCACAGTTATTGATACTGTGCAGGACTAGTCCTTTGGTGGGAGGAGGGGAAGGGTGTGGGGCCTTGCAGTAAGCTCCATAAATCTCAACTTGAGTATGTAGCATGCTATACTCATTACTTTCATCCAGCATAGACATGCTTTGAAATAATATTCATTTATCACTACATGAGTGCCAGTATAATGCAAGTGAGTCATTGAAATATTGACTAAAGCCTTCAACACCCTTTTGAACTATCAGCCCTATAAAAAAAAGTGGTTAGGTGGTGTCTTCCTCCTCTTTCAGCTCACAAGATTAATTACTTACAAAAGAAGAGGCTCACGTATCTTTGGATTACAGCTAGGATGGAGACTTCCCAGTGTGGCAAAGACATCAGTAACTGCAACATAGTGCTAAAAGACACCACTGCTAAGCAAGGATACACAAAAACAAAGTGACTATGCAATTATATATATACTGCCTTTACACTAAGAAAAATTTTTTTCCTGTGATTTTTTTTTAATTACGGTTTTTACTCACTTCCTGTTGTCCTTTCACTGGACTCTACTGAGAAATGTCTGGTGCCTGTGACATACTACCTGGTTCTCATACTCCACTCTCCTAGTCAAAAACTCTGTTGTAATTTGTACCATAAAATGTGACCACTGATCCTTCTTATGTACTTTGCCACAAAAGAGAAGAGCTCAGTTATGCCATCTTTGTAACTACTTCTACTGCTGTTAGTCCTCTTTGCTAGGACGAACAAGTCCAGCTCCTTCAGCCTCTCCTCAGATGTCTCCCAAAGGGCATGGTACACTCTCCTGTTTCTCTTCCTTTACTCAGCTTGAGCTATACTTTGTATTCCTTGTGTAGCCTTAAAAGCACCTCCAGGCATAGAGGAATTAGAAAAAATATAACTCCCCTTAACCTAATATAGTCTGATATGCAGTCTGCCTTATTCACTCATTTATTCTTCCGTCACACCCTAAGTCCTTCCTCTGAAACATAAATATGTAGTCATTGTTTGAAATGAAGCAGTAGATATAATGACATTGTTAAAACAAACTATGCTACTCTTGAAATATATACCTGAAAGATCTTGATTTCGTGTTTCAGTGACAAGCCTATTCACCACAAGAAATTAACATTGCAGAAAATCATATAATTGTTCAGCCAAACTGAGCATTGCTGAACCAGTCTAACACTTCAGAGTTTGAAGAATTGTTTTTCTGCTGGTGCTCATGTAAGAAAGAAGGATGTTGCTGGAAGAATGGAATCCATCCGAAAATCAAAGCTTTCTTAATCAAGGGGGGCAGGCAGTATCAGAAATTCCAGAATCAGTACATGGTATATGCTGAATCTGTTTATCTCTAGAAAGTTACTTTGAAGTCAGAACACGGCACTCAGAAATACTGATATGCACCTCCACCCATTCCTTGAAAAGCTGTCACTCAAAACCCAGAACTTCCGCTCTGGTCTAGGTAAGAAATCTTGGCTGAAGGCCTGGCAGACCTTGCAGTCTGCCTAAATCAGGCTTGGGTGGATCCTGAAATGAGATATCATCTCTCTGTTCATTATAGAGGCAGTGGCATTGAAAGAAAAGAAAAATGTCGAGAACAGTATTCAAGCTGACAGTTAGGAACTTTAAGAAAAGGTTAAGGCTTGGGAAATGAAGAAATGAACGTTGCTTTTTCAAAAAATGAAGAAGCAGTAGGCTGAGAAAATTATTTTTTTTTTATTATATAAATATCTTGTGCAAGGCATTTATTGGCTTCCACTCCCAGTAGCTTCAGTGGGAGAGGCTGTACTTTGTCAGCTGCTTCCCCCTCCTCTAGCAAAACCTTGAGCTGTCTGAGACACTTAGCTCAAGCTAAATGATCATATGCAGTGTTGTGATGATGACTGATCTTTCTCCCTAAGTGGAATTGCACAATGAGCGAGAGTGGAAATAAACAGGTATTTAAAAGCACCAGTGATCTTAAGGACATGGCTGTGTGAATCCCTGACTCCTTGAGCTACATAGCTTCTTAAAAAATGCTGTTGCCTAGTGACACCTCTCCCCTTAGCTGGCACAACAACCATCAAACCAGGAGATTCACAAGCTGCTACTATCCTAGAACTTTAGTCAGTGCACAGAGAGGGAGCGTGCTCTCAATGAAGGGGCAACTACCAATTCCATGGTTACAGTCAGAGAGCAGCAAGAACAAGTTTGTCCCATGAAGGGGGACAAACCAGCAGGCATGGATGACCCCAGCATAGGCTGTGCCTTCACCAACAAGGTATCGTTCTACCGAGGCTGAGTGTAGCAAGCAGAGCCAGGGTCTATAGCAGGGATCTTCAACAGCCTCCAACACAGAAAGTGATGATCCAAGGCCCAGACAGGGGCTACAATGAGGAGTGAGAGAAGATCGCATCAGGGGCAGGGCTGGAGACAAGCTGCAACATATGACCGAGGGATCCATCCAGGATACAAGCTACCTACAGTGTAAATCCACAGACCCCATCTAGGGGGAAGGGCTGAAAACAGGCATGCATACAGTATAGCTCAGAACAAGACCAGTTGTCCAGTACTGATTTTAAATTGAGACTCTAATCTGAAGGTACGTGGCTGGATTCCAAGTAAGGCTGGTTGCAGCCATTAAGACCTACCAGTGTACTTGGGGCAGTGCTTTTACCTCATGTAGTCATATAGACCTTATGCTAATATGAAGCATTTTGTTGCATTGTAGAAAAATGTCACATCAGAGAGCAAGAACAAGGTGGAAAGACAGCAGCTTAAGCAGGAAACACAAGCAATCAACCTGGATCTCTTCATTCAGAGGAACTAAACACGTGTGCCCAGAGAGACCAAATCCCATTTGCAAGAAATCATTAAATGCTGTACTGGGACCAGCTGATACTAGTAAGGCCACACAATCCCTGTTGTCGACAGCTTATTCACATAATTCATGGCTGCCTCCAATTATCTGTGGGAGATTTGCAAGCCGGACTCTCAGCCTGCGAAGGAGGTTCCACATGGGCAGGCGGTTAATGAACAGATTGGATTATAAACACTAGCTAATCTTTCCCACATGTACACCTGAAGAATATCACAAGTGACAGCTGTTTAAATTTCCAAGGAAATTAATGATTCCTAAAGAGGCAAGGCTTATCATGACTTTGACTGGGCCTGATAACAGACAACCACCAAGGGGCAAATTGTTTATAATAGTCTATAAGTGCCTCATTCTATGGGTTCATCTTGGAAACTTTTATTGACATGGCTCTTTTATTAATGTTTGTGCTAGCAAAGAGTAGAACAGCTTTGTTCAATCTGCTGATGATATTAGGCTACTAAGGCCTCTAATGAGCATCTCGTATCTTCAGGTCACAGTCAGTTTAAAATGATTGGTACTGAGTCCAACATACCGTGTACTCAACTAACCCTATTAGATTGCTGTACTGTGCTTGCCCCATTCAGAGCTCACATCCTTGCATGGCCCGTCGTTGAGACGGCTGAAACATTAGCTAGCATGTGGTGGGTCATTTCCTGTATTTGCTGTCTAGAGAACTGGGAGCAGTGAGAAGAGAGCAATCTAGGTTCACCATGAGACTTTAACCAACCACTTCCAATAGGCCATGTAAAGAAAAAGAAAGCCACTTCCTCTGTCCTCATCTGCAGAAAGCCTGTAATATTAAAATAGGACACAAAACCTGTGTTGCCCTATCATTCCCCCTTCCCCTTGGAGAACATGGTCTAATTCCCATGGAGACTTTTCAGAGTTCCACTCTATTTTAAAGAATGTATTGTGAAGAAAGGGCACCCACACTGGCCTATAAAACTGCTCAAGTGGAAAGAGCTTTGTTGAACTTAAGGATCAGTAAAAAGGTATGACAAATACAGCAAGCCATTCTTCAGCTACAAGCATTGAAATTCCCTTGCAGGATTGTGCAGCTAAGGAATACCTTTTCCTCATGAGCAATGAATGTTTCACAGAGGAGCATGGAATTAAATTAAATTCAAGACTACAGGCAAATCAAATGTCTCACAAACAATTTCAGCTTTTTCTTGCATAACTTCTGTGATCCATCACCCATTTCAGTACTGAAATATTTGGCCACAGCAATGGTCTTATTTCTCCTGCCACACTGACGTAAACCAGAATTGATTGAAATGAAAAAAAAAAATGCATGAAGGTGATGGTTAAAGTCAGGCTAAAACCAATGGAACAGGAAAGAGTCTGGCATAAGTTTTATCTGAATCCATGCTGGTATTACTTTGTGATCCACTGCATTCAATTAGGCTAATTTTGGACCTATGTCATATATTCAGAATCAGTTATTTCCCGGTTCATATTCATTTAATTACACTGATGAATCTCTGCTTGGTGAAGGTTTTGCCTTGTATTTGCTACATAAATTTCTCTGTCATTTATCATCAAAATTATCTGGGGGACTTCATTCAAAGAATATCACGGCCTCCAGCAACTGGATAAAATATTTTTGCATGGGTTTCTTCTTGTGCTTTCTCCAGCTAAGATGGTGTTTTTCCCAAGTATAAGTAGAAAAGAGTAGAAGATCAGTGATCTTGCAATTGGGTTAAGAAATAGTGGACATTATAAAACACAGCTTACAGTAGAAGATGGTCTATGACCTCCTAGCATGCAGACAGACACATGCACACACACACAAACGTGCACACACATAATTTCCTGTTTTATTTTAGGATCTTGCATGATCAGGCTTTTTCTTCAGATGTTGAATATCTGCCACAGAGAATGTTTTCTTATAGCCGTAACAATATGTTACTATATTAGGAAAGGAATTCAATTTGTAGGACATTTGGAATCTTTGTTAGTTATGATTCGAGTCTGTTTGTTGTCATAAGGCTAAGGAACTGAGAACAGCTAGCCTAAGCAGGAGATACTGATAGCAGGTAACAGAGCTGCTTTGGTCAAATTAACTGTTCACTAACTTTCTATTGAATTTCTAACACAATCAAATTCTTAAACAGTGTGGGCAAGGACATGACTATTTTTGCTTCTCTGTATATTTTGTGAATTTCTGCTGTAGCACATCCATCCTTCAGTACTTAATAGAGCGCTATTTAGTCAACATTTAATGCCTCTTTCCTTCCTAAGTAGCAAAGAAAATGTAAAGAACATGTTCAGAATTAATGTATGCGTGGTTCCAGTTGGTGCAAGGCAGGCAAGGGCAGTGCTTAAATTGTGTAGAACAAATCAGGCAAGTAATTTCCTGATGTCTACTTTTTCTTTATCCTGCCATGTGTCTTTGTTTCTCTTCATCTTCTTTGCCTATCCTGCTATGAAAACCCTGACCCACCATCCCTGGATTAGATCCTCAAAAAGCTGGAGAGAACAAGCTGAGGGGTGGAAAAAGTATGACAGTACACAGCAAGGAAGAAGGGAAGAAGAGCGATAAAAGACATTGACTTTCCTTTTCTCCATGGTTCTACAGCCTTGCCACTGTTAGCACTGTTTACCACTACAATCTTAATGCAACTAACTTTATAATACACCCACATACTACTCCAAGAATTTTTCTCTGGCCAACACAAAACATAGATCTGTGAGAAGAGAGTGAAAAAAAAGACTCAACAAAACTCTTTTCTTATATGACTAAAAATTTGCTCACATACACTGAGAGAATTTAGAAGACAACATGCAACAGTGCCATCTGATGGGCTGATTCAAAAGGGGAAACAAGGTGACAGTAATCTGCAAGCCTAGAAAATTGTTTCCATCACTCCTATGCAAAATGCCATTATCATTATTGGATCTGATTAAAAGGTGCTGGCCAATTAATTCATATTAACATAGCTTCTTCCCATGAACATGTGTCAAACTACTTTTTAAAATAAGATTTTGTATGTTTGTTTTATAAAGGTAGTAGGGTTAAAATTGTTTCATTGCTAGGATATTTGATTTAGCATTGCAGAACATTTTGATTGAGAGTTTACAACAAATCAAACATACAACCGTTTTAAATGAATTAATTATTGGGTAATAAGCCTTCAAGTGAAACATCAAGGCAGAAAGCAATAATGAGGGTCCAATAGTCTCTCAGGAAGACAACATGGAAAGCTTTCTAGAATGAAGGAATGAGAAAGAAAGTATTAAATAAGTGATGAGGTTTTATGTATTTTTTTGCTATATCTTTGACAATGTAAACAACTAATGATTTTATCATTGGACAACACATTGCCCTTAAACAAGTTTTAGAAATCTGTAGCACCAGAGTCAATGTAGCTTCTTCTTAAAACCTACTTCAATCTTCTCTAGGACTCCAGCCAAGTGCCTTTATATTAAAGAATGAAGCACGTTCATGTGACATTTTAATTGAATTACATCTTAATTACTATATTACAGCATAGGTAAAGCAAACAAATTTATCCAATTCTGAATTCCTGTGAACATTCAGTGTTGGACAGCAAAATTTATTTCATTTTCCAGAATGAAACAGTGTGAGCCATCCTTGGCCTCAGAAATTGGTTCATGGCCCTTAGAAGTAAATAACTTCTATCAAGAAGCTAAGAGGAAACCTTAAATGGCTATTTATGCAATCTCTAAATAACACAAATATTGAAAAAATATATAAATAATGTGAAGAAAATACTTTTGAAACAGACCTGGACCATTTGGCAGAAGAGTTCAGATCAGTGTTATATTGTTCAATACAAAATCTTACAGAAAACATACATATGTTGGAGTACATATGTACTGCACATATGTACATACAGTACATATTTTGGAGACTCACTTTATCTTCAGTAAGAAGTCTGCTAAAGTTATGGTTGATAACTGCTTGAACAATAGCTGGCTGCTTTGTGTTCATTTTCAACTTTCTTCCTAATTCATAACTTCTACAAACAAAAAATCCTATTTTTTTCAATTAATTGATTAGTCTTGGAAAGTAAAAGTAATGTTGGACCACTGTCAAACAAAATTAGTTTTTACAGACTAAAAATAATAGGAAAAAATATGCTTTACAGCTCTTGATTTTCTTCAGGGTTACAAATCCTGTCTAAGGGATGCTTACGAAGGAAATCTCTGTTCAAAGGTCTGTCCTAAAGGGAGATAAGGTGGGTGGGATAAGAAAGGCTAGGATACAAATACGTTTGTGTTGATTCAGGAAAGCACTGTTTAATTTATGGCTGTTTGGAAGGAGAGAAGGAAACACGGAATTGCGTGTGTTGGATGTGTCTGTTGGGGGAGAGGGATTGACAAGAAATAGGAATCTCACACATACAGAAAGCATCATTACTGCTTTTGAAAAAATGAAATTAAGTATGCAAACATTAAGGATGAAACATCTTATTGTTCTTGACATTTGTTGGATCTACTGAAAACAGTCTTTGAGAAGAACAAGCAGCTTGGCACAAAAGCTGTTAACAACCCTGATTCATAGCAAAGCTCACTTCGTAGCAATACCCACAGATAACTCTTTATTTTAAAAGCAAAGCAACAATATCTAAAGCTATAGAAGAAAAGAGTATGTCCATCTATTGAGTACTCAGACTGTATAATTTACACGTAGACCCTTGCTAAATATAGGAGCTATTTTTCAGCAAAGGCATAATCAAAAAACTGAGGTTACCGGGCTTTTCTTTTGTGTGTGTGTAGATGTGTGTGATTCAATTATGCAGCTAAAAAGAAACAAATGCAGAAGTCCTTTGCTGATGCAGCAATGTGTGTGTCTAAGTAGCACCAGCTTTCTGGGAGCAGCACCACATTGCTGTAAGAAGATGCATAAGTAAAGTTCCCAAGTATCTGCTTTCAGCTTCACTACCTTGGAAAAGATAGGAAGCAAATATGCAGCCCAATATCTATACTCTTATCTACTTTTGTGATTGATCTCAAAATCCTCAGGGAGCTATTCTAGAAGAAGGAAGGATATTTAAGTTGATATTTGACAATTAGTCTCCTTCTGCTTGTTATCTCCCTCGTCACTGAATCTAGGACTGACTATGGGCCACAGGCATGCATGATGGAAATGCGTGCTTCAACTACTAACATTTTCAGAGTGACTCTGCACTTTCTAAATCAATAAAAAATGAGGTCAAGTCACATAAGTCTTCACATGAGTGTGTGTGTGCATAGCTGCCATGATCCAGCTCCTGGGAGCTTGCATGTGGCTTTCAAATAGAGTTTCTGGCAAGTTCATCTTTCTTGTCTGGAGGTATTTCTGTGACAAAGGAGAAAGAATGGGGAAGACCTCGCTGTGCTTGATGTATTTTTTTTCTCTCTCACCAAAAGACTATCATTCAGGTTTTCTGCTGTCTTAGTCAGATACAATTCCCATAACAGCACTCACCCATTACAGTCCCCTCTATTTTATTTCATGGTAAATTGAGCTTCATGAACTAGAACACTTACTTTTTGAGCTGACTGCAGTGGATGTTGAAAGATCCTCAAGAAGTTGCATGTGGGAAGGGACAAAGCAGTATATTTACATTCTACCTTTCTTCTTCCACATTTAAGAGTATGTCAATTACAGAGCATGAACCAGTTTGGCATCTGTAATCCTCTTTTTTTCTTTTTTTTTTTTTTCAGCCAAGAGGAAAACAAAAATCAAGTTTTTGCTTATTAAGGGATGCTTCCACATCATCTCCTCTTTAAAGAAGGCTGTTTCAAACTGTTAAGTCAGAAGAGATTTTTGAATCAAAGATATAAGATGAGAAGAATCAAATCACAAGGACCAGATGGCTTTCACTCAGGCATTCTGAAGGAACACACTTAATCAGTGTGAAAATGTAATGTGTAATCTGTTGCTTAAAATCAACGTCATTCCTAGAGAAACAGAAAGTAACAAGTGTGACACCATTTTTAACTAGTCAAGAAAGATTTGGGAAACTATAGATCAAAAACTCTTCCCCCCATACAGGGAAAACTATGAAGACTACAATAAAATCTAGAATTAGTAACCACATGGAAAGTTTTGATATAATAAGAAAGAGTCAAAACTGCTTCTCTGAAAGGAAGTCAGTTCATACATTAAAAATTTCTTCAAAGTATTTATGAGAATATTGATAAGGTATTTTGGTTGATAACACAAAAAAGCTTTCAACTACTTCCTTCAGTAAGTCTTTCCAAGAAGCTATCATGACGGACTAAGAAGGGCAGACATTTTGCACCTGGGTGACTTTACCAGTGGAGCATCATAGGAATCTATACAAGGTCATAAAAATGGCAAAAAAAATAAAAAAGTATCAAAGTTTTCTGAGAACACAGAATTATTCATAGTTATCAAGGATAATCCTTTCCGCAGAGATTTTTAAATAGGAATTTGTATAATTTTAAGAGTAAAACAGCATTAGATGTTAATAAATGTTAGTCTAATCCTCAAACATCGAAGTATATAGTAACTTCAAAAATACATGGAAAAGAAGTCATATTAGCACTGCAAAACTGCTAAGAAAGGACACATCTTCTGACACCATAACAACATTGAGAATAAAGCAGACTTACATTATTTGAAAAAAAAAACACAGTAATTTCTGATTACTAAAGTTGGGAAAAAAAGATCCTTTAAAGGATCCCTTAAAGGATTACTTTTAAGTTCTTATAAAAATCGTAGTATTCTTTAGGTTTGAAAAGACCTTCAAGATCATAAAGTGCAACTATATTATACCCCAGGTTTACGTATGCAATAATTTTTATCCCTAGAGGTATGTGTGACACTATTTAAGATGCTGAGCATTTCTCATTAACAAAATAACCACTGTATTAGGATTTGTCCAGAAGCCATCAGTCTGGACTTTGATTTACAGCCTTCATGACTTTAATTTTATTAGTTGATTCTGGATCGTGCTTTGTTTGTTTTGGTTGATCAGTGTTTTTTGGCATATGGATGTGGGGAGACAGGAAGATGTACTTCTGCCAAATTTGGGGATTTGCTTTGAACGTACATACAAAACTTAGATATAAATAATCAGTTGTTTGAATCTTTTCATGTTTGTATTTACATTAGAAGCATCCAAATAAAAAAATCTCTCCAGGATCTCTTGAGCAATGAAAGATTCCTGTACACAGCAGAAGGGCTACTGTTCAGCTGAGCTTGAACACAGTTACTGAATTCCTATTGTGGAGAGAAAAGACAACTTCCTCCAAAATGAAAGGAAATAAAAGCCTGAAGTAAGGCTCAGAAGTTGGGAAGAGTTAAAATTCCAGTGAAAATGGGTGGTTTAACCAAAGCTTTTATTCTGCGCTACTCTTAGCACTTGTTTCTAATATTTTCCCTCTTTCAAAAATATCTTCTGTAAAATACAGTTCTTGTAACAACAAGGATTTGCCTGTGAGGATTCTGGGGGAGGTGCTAAGCTGGAGAAGGAAAGGGAGTGAGTGAATCCTTGTGAGTGCAATGGAGTGGATCCATTCCTCGTATGGAAGAAATAATTGTCTGCATTGCAGACAATTATCAGGGCAAGCCCAGAATTCTTAGGCCTGTTTCCCCAAGTATTGCAGTAACACTCTCAGTCATATTTTGTGAGATGCTAAAAACCCTGTGATCAGTTTTTGTGGAACTGAAAAATGGTCAAGGGAATAGAATTAGAGTACTTGCGTTACTAACAGGAATTATATTTGCAGCGGTGCAAGGTATGTTCATTCTTTATTTTAGTCTTTATTAAGATTTGTGTGTATGGACAAGAATCTATCAGTATTGTCAAGGGGACTATGTTTTAAAAATGGTATTATAACTAATATTAATAAATAATACTGTAAGACAATTTTAGTTCTCCCCTTCCAGCTTTAACATGCAATTATTTTAATGTATCCCAAGGTTAATAAATATGACAGTCACTTGAATAAGGCCTTCATACACATAAAAAACACTGATAACACCACAAGTAATCGAGCAGTAAGAACTTATTTCCCTGTTCTGTGGGCACTGGAAAACACCTCTTTGTACGTATGCCATTCTCCCTGACATCAAAGCACCCACAAAAGGTGGGTGTCCCAATAATTTTTCCAAATCTCTCTTCACTGAGTGACTGAGTGCTTTCTTAGGAAAAAGCAGAGCAAGTAGTCTCTGTTCTTATTAAACTTCCCTGACTTCTGGAATCTTCTACTAAGTTATATTTGCCATACAGAAAGGGCATAGGAGGGAGGAGAAGAATTGAAAAACTCAAAGCTTGTGTCAATTATCAAGTGTTTTTAAATATAAAGACTTTCCCATCAACTAGAAACTAAATCCACTGATTTACTGCCAGGGAAAATAGGTGAAGATGCCATTTCTAAAACATGTAAAGACATCACAGTTCAATAATATTTTTTGAACTACTGTGGCATGCTTTTAGAGGAAACAAGATGGGGCTGCGTTAGTAATGATTTGCTGAATAGTACATCCTAATCCTAGTGTTTGTTAATCTGTGCCTTGCCTTTGGATTTACAGTCTTAGTTCACGGAAAGTAAAAGAGAATCTGAGCAGATGGAGGAATTCAGCCTTCCACTTCTCTACTTGGATATTCGTTTCAGGATGATTTGGTTCACTTCTAACAGAAACCCAGATGCACAGGGAATAGAGAAAGAGGTCTTTCAAGACCTGCAAGATCAAGCTCTGTGCACAGGAAGACCCAGAAGTCTTGAGCTGCCTAACAAAGCAGCACACTTGTAAGAGCACATCATGCTGCTGCCTCTCACAGTCAAGTCTCTTGTCAGGTAGCTACCATCTGATGCAGATAACCCTGGGCCCTCTCCTCTCCAGGCACCCTGACCTCTACTTCATCCCCTCTAGACTCCACTAAACAATGACACATTGAGAAGCTGACCATAGAGGACAGAACAGCAGCAGAAAGGAGGAAACAAGCTATGCTTGAAATGTTCCCACTAGCTCTCTCCTGCCTTGTTAGGTTGTTTCAAAGCTTGCTTTCTTCCTCCAACTCCAGATCAAACCAATAAAGGAGCTCTTCTTGGTTTTTCTCACCTGCTCCAAACTGGATCTGTTTGTTGTGAGAGGCTCTTTTGTCAGAAAGGGGCATCTCTTTTTTGTGTGGTTTTATTTCCTCCTGATTCTCATTGGCAGTGACCTTGGCAGAACAGAAAGATGACCTCGCTGATCACAGAGCACCCTTCAGCTGTGTGAGGAGCAGGCATGGAGGGTAGTGAGCCCAGCAGCAAGCATGATGAAATCCTGCCTGGACTTTTCTGGCCCAGGTGATCTTCTCAGTGACAGATCTGTTCTGAACTTCTGCCACAGCTGAGGAGGGTGGTGATGTATAATGTGATGTATAATGAAGTCCTTATGAACTGAAAATGAGCAATTGATATGCCCAGGGCAGAGATGCTGACAGCAATGACTACAGCTTTGAAGAGAAGGTTTCAAAGATAACTCCTATTAGAAAACTAAGGAAGAAATAGTTTGATTGTATTTTACTTCAGCATGTTCCTCAGCTGCTTAATGTGTCAAGCAAGGGCCATAGCATTCAGTGAGACTGGATTTCTGTTTCTTGACCTATCAAGATTTCTAGGGATGAATTTATGCAAATCTGCTCTGTTCCAGGTACTCCATTTCTTTTTATCTCAAGTCTTCACATCTCTTCAGCTGAGTATCAAATATTGTTATTATTTAAAGACTTCAATTCTCAAGAAAAGTCACAGTTTTTACAAATCCAGTAAAAATATATTTATATATATATTTATATTTCATACAATGTGAAAATAATAGGATGTGATGTCATAAGCAGGATGAATGTGTTCTGCAGCTGCTACATGACAGAAAAGACTCCAGCTACTTCTTCCTGGGCCACTTCCAGGTGATTGGGATAAGTTTTTTTTTTCCCCCCAAATTAAACAAGATCCAGGATGAAGAAGAACATAATTTCATACTTAGGAGTGAGGAACAAGTTTGAATTCTACTTTCGTTAGAACTTAAAGTTCTCATTTGGAGAAAAAGCAAAGAGTAGCCAAGCTGCAAAGAGGGAC
The DNA here is from genome assembly GCA_037305975.1 of Chrysolophus pictus. Lineage (NCBI taxonomy): Eukaryota > Metazoa > Chordata > Aves > Galliformes > Phasianidae > Chrysolophus > Chrysolophus pictus. Next base: position 51,487,180 of record CM074578.1, on the reverse strand, counting down.
AGAACAGAGTAACAAAATAGGTTTTTATTGTCTTTTTCTGGCAGCACCTCTACCACCCAGTCAGTTCTGGTAACACATCTTTGCTCAGGGGATGTATGTCATTGCAGAGTCCCATCACCTATGCTGAGTAGCAACAAGAAAAAAAACCAAGCCACACCACCATTTACTCAGCTCAGCAACACCCTATTTACAGGAGAAAAGCTTTAATTTCAGCACTTTCAACTTGGAGTGCTATTTGGAAACATTTAGCTCATAAAAAGTCTTTCAGTTCATGCTTTGACCTCATCATGACCTGAACATTTTGTTAACAAAGTACCCTGTTAATGTTTTGACCAAAAGAACTAATGTACTTGGAGCTGATTATGTTGCCAAAGTGGTGCTTGCTCCTAAAAAGGGAAAGTTTTAATTCTATTTTCAAAACCAAAGCCTTACTCCTAACTATATATGGAAATGTCATCAATCAGTCCTGGAAACTGCATGCACTGCAATGCAGTATTATAGCCAGTGTTTCGGCACTGTGTAATAAATTTCATTGTACCACTGCTTGTGGCGGAAGTCTTTTGCTGTGTCAATTTTCTCTCTACTAGCTTGAAGAGATGTTAATATATTAGTAATTTAAAAAAATCATACACAGTATGAGAGTCCTCTTCCACAATCTAACTACTGTATATAAAGTAATAAAGTAATCACAAGAGGAAATAGTAAAACTCATAGCCACTGCCACCTATCCTTACAACAGAATTATTGACCAGGTTTTTTCCCTTGTTTATTATTATAATTATATGGTAGATACCTGAACCCTTAATCAAATTACATCCTAAGTTATCCTCCTACCATCACACTGTCTTTCAAGTAACCATATTCTACATTTGCTCCTTTGTGGAACTTAGCCAGGCACCCTGTATTAAAGAAAAAAAAGGAAAACAGCACACACAGACATGCTGTTTCATCTCCAAGTGCCTGAATATCAGTAAATCGTACTGGTATGGAATTAGAACAAATGTTTATATATTACTGTGTTTCATAAGATGTATACAAACCTTTGAGTTTGGAAGAATTACTGGTCTAGTATTAAATGTAGAGGTTGACAGCCCTGCCTGCAGCAGGGGGGTTGGAGCATGATGATCCTTAAGGTTCCTTCCAACCCAAGTCATTCTATGATTCTATGAATGATAACTGCCTTCTTACAGTAGTTAAGGACTCAGAGTCTGCAAGCTATCTACCTACATGTCTTAGACTTACAGGTAGTCTCATAGGACATTGTTCTTGTAAGGTGTAGAACTGACAGAAAAGCAAGTATTTTCAAGCTAATCAGGAAACTGCTCCTAGATTTCATTGGTACACTTGACTGTTGGCTTTTTTTTAACTAAGAAGTAGTAACTTACTAAAACTGGATTCTATACATTTTTATCATTGTCTTATTAATATCTAGTAAATGATTTCAGCAACAGAAGCATCCGATATCCTTAAAGTATTCTATTATTAGTTCTACCAAGAATGCCTAAAAAGATATTTCTGAAAAAGAAAATCAGGATAGACCATTTGGTCTTCATCTTTATAAACCAAGTCTGACAAAATACCTTACTGATAAATTCATCAACGAAACTGATACTCAAATGGAAAAATTACATAATACAGGAGGATAGTAATAAAGAAAGGTTATATGTGACATATCGTAATTGTCTTGTTAAAAAAACACAGTGCAAGGGAAAGTACTGTGCATGCAGCTATTATTTACTAGCCATTTAACTGTATTTAATCTGTGTATTTTGATTTTTTATTAAGTCATGGTCAAGATTAAGAAATATGTCCTGTATATATTTTAGAATAATCATGACTCGCTTTCTTATTTGTATGTTTTTGTATGGAACACTTCAAACATTTTGTATTCATTTTTACTCTGTTGGTCATTTAAGTTACTGCCTTCTTATGGGAATAATACACATTTCTAGACTCTTTCAAACATATGTTTTAGGAATTTGGAAAAAAAGTCATAGCTGATTGGGTTAATATACAAAAGGGGATTCTCCTGAATGAAAACATTGGTTAAATGAACAGGATTTAGAAAAGAGTGGAAAAGAATAATAAATGGGAGTTCCTGTGGCTTCTTAAACTATTGGAAAGGAAATGTAGAACAGCAGAGGTCTTCTCTACACTAGCAGTCAACATGATGTGTGTAGGATAAAATCTATTTTATTGCTGAGGAAAAGATGACTATTAGCTGCAGGATATTGCTACTGACATATCATCATCATATTCTTGTTAGTATGGAGGCTGAGCATTATTTGTGTGAAAACTGTCATTCAGAAATCTTGCTTCCCAGCACACTTCAGTTGCTCGGTAATCTTCAAACTTATACAGCTATTTTTTGGTTTGGGGGGTTTGAACTCTGATGCTAAAGTAAAAGTGGCAGCAAACAGAAAGAGACAGCTACAGAGCTCAAACTACCGAGCAAAAAATCCCAAATCTAGAATGTTTTAGATAGGGAAGACTGATGATCTATGAGGGTTTAATGAATAAAGCCAAGGCTTCAACTTGCTGATTACATGTCCCCAATTGAGTTTCAGTGACATGCAGAAGAAAGACTGTTCTTGTTGAGAAGTGTCTTCATGTTTTGAGAATGCCCCAATCTCTTCCATGGTTTGTTTTCTGTAAGTCACACCAGTCTGTCCTCACTCCATCAGAAAACAGATGCATATTTACAAGGACTCTGGGAAAAAAATCTATATATTCCCATTTTTTGTCATACCCCATTTCTTGGAAAGACTATACTATGTATTTCATGAATCTCAGCTAACTAAGATACTTACATTAACTACAGAAAACAATCCAAAGTTTAGTAAGATATAAAGCTCTAAGAGAACAATTAAATCTGGTTTAGATTTAGGATCTCTGTTAACCAGGGTTTGGGGGAAATCTCCTTTAGTGAGTGCATTTTCATGAATAATCTACATGATGGAAAACAGAAAATCCTTATTAAATTTTCAAACAATAGGAAGGGTGGAGCTTTAGACATGCCAAAGAGCTCAGAAGAATCCTGAAAACTGAAGTTACATAAAAAAACATGGTGATATTCACCAAGGAAAAATGCAAAGTGCTACACTTAGCTAGAAAGAAAGAGCTTCTCAGATACTAGATGGAGAACAGTGGTTTAGGTAGACAAGTACAGAAAAAGATTTGAGTGTCATTAAATGCTGCTGTCTGCCTACAAATCAGCAATGCCATCTACTTTGAAAGGCCAAACAGTAAGCTACAACTTAGCAATGGGAGAAAAGGTATGCAGCATCTTCTAGTCTATCTGAAGCACAAAATCTTGTGTTCTATTTTAACCAGTTTGCAGCTCTCCACTCCTCAGTCCACTCAAACACTATTCTCCAAGATTACTTCTGCTTTAGGCTTTACAATGCCATTTTCAGGGGATGCATATCCAGCCATCTTGGTGTTAGTGTGGTGGGTGAGGGGCTACAGCAGTGTGTCTGTCCTCCAGAACTAAGCTGCACACGAGACCCCACACTGAGGATGGTACTGTTCATTTTGCACTGCTATTTATTTCCATTTTGTTTTGAGGAGATGGGCCCAAACCCCTAGATCTGCCAACAGCTCTGAGATGTTTCAGTTTTTAACTTATCTCAAACTCCAAGTCCTTCAGATGAGGAAAAAGTTGCATCACATTTGTATTATCTTTACCTCAGCTGCTGTGCAGCACTACCAGGCCAAACATCCATGGGATGGAAGGGGAAACAGAAAGGGCTGAAAGGTCAGGTCTCTATTAGAGATAACTCATACAGAGGGATGAAGAACTTCTACATCCATAATTTTACTTTAGTTCAAGCCAGTCAGTAAACATCCTTATTTTGACAAATATATTTCACAAATATTGAAATCCTGCATTTTGTCCTGTCATCTCTTAGAAGTCTTAGATTTTACTTTTTCTGTCATTTCTGATGAAAATAAGGACATTTACATGGGCAAGCTTTTTTTCTTTGTTCTGTGAACACTTAATCAGTCAGGCATGAGTGAACTAACACAGAGGGCAAAGGGAGGAAAAACAGCCACTGCTAAGTCCTGTATTCTCTCTGCCTACAAAAGTTTTAAAACTTTGATATTTCTGTTGCAAGCTAGCGAGGACAATGGTTTCAGCTCCAGCACCCAGACAACACACCACCTCCCTCAAGTGGTCAGTGAGATTACAATTCGATGTTAGGTTTGTTGGTTTGTTTTTGTTTTGCTTCAAAGGCTGATTTTTGGCACTGCCCAAGGGGCTTGTTGAAGAACACACTTTTAAAAAACATTAATAGAGAATGTTTGTATCATTTTAACAAAATGTATATTTTTAATGCTACATGGAGATAACACTCCCCCAGAAACAACTCCATAGCTGGCATCTCTTGGACACTGCAGACTTTTGATGAGAAGTTAACTGAAATAGCTGCCTTCTTGTGGATGGGCTCTAATAGCTGTCTGCCTACAATTACAGACATTCAGTTGCAGTTCCTGCCACGGCAGGGACTGTGTAAACACATATGCTAATCAAAACAGTGGTCCATTTGGAAAAGCAGCACTGTTAATTCTGATGGCTTCTTGCTCAAATCCTCATTGGAATGATTACAATTTTCTTTTGTTCAAAATGTTCCCCATTTAGAAACAGTACTTTTGTAATTTTCTGTCTAATATGTGCTTGTGGAACAAACAAAGAGCTATGAGGAAGAGCTCACAGGAATTCAGAACAGAATTACATAAGTTACAAAACAGCAGTAACAATGGTAAGATAACACAAAGGAAAGAAAACTTCAGACTTAGGGAAGCAACCCAGGCACTCACTGCCAATGTTTAGAATAAAATTTTCTCATTAAATTGTGTACTACATAAGTCTGTAGCAAAGTGTTGTACACCAAACACGTGAAGGAGGAATGCTTTCATATTTATGCCAACAGTGTCTGTCACAGCAATGGCTAAAGAAACTTCCCAGACCCTGTACTCAGATGTACATCGCTGTACATCTGAGAAGTTCTGTTTTAGAATACTCATAATGAAACAATTCACACTGTCCTCTACCCCGTCAGAGCTCAAACACTTATTTTTATTATTTCATAAAAGCAAAGACTTATATAAAAGGAAAGCAGTTTAGATAGAACTAATGAATGAAAATCAGGCCTGTTACAAAAAATGTCTTACCTTGAAGACCAAAAACAAACGCCTAATAAATCTAAGAGAAAGCCACCCCACAGGGCTACAGTGAGAGACAAGAAAACAGTGGTGCCAAGGCACCAAGCAGGTAAATTATTTAATACAGGAAATGCAATCCTCAAATTTTGAGGCCTAAGTCAGTCCCCAGTAGGAGTCAAGAATAAAACTGAAGTGGGGCATGTATAGCCTAATATATTATAAGCACTGGTCTTGCTAGAGGCAATGTTCTGTTCCAAGAAGTAATTTTTGTGTTTCTTTAGCTCGATAAAACTGCATCAGGTAATTTCCAATGACTTTTTTTCTTTAACAAAAACATGCTAATTAAAGCAACACTGCTCAGCTTCCTTCTTGGCATTAATGAAGTGTCAGAGGAAGCAAGATTTTAGCATTTATTTTCTTTTCAGAGCATCTAATATCCCACACTACAGCCAGTGGAAAAATGGTAATACATCTCCTGACCAAAAAATAACAACAGTAAGGAAAGAACATATTTATCAAATAAATTTGAACTACAAAGTTTCCTTCACAGGTTTCTTTGAAAGCTGATGAAAGGATAATGACCCTAACATATTAGAAACAAACATAAATAGTGTGCAAAAGGTACCTCTTTAACACAGCACTAGGGTGGTTAAGCTTGGCTGTTGAAGACCTTAAAAATACAGCAAAGACAAATTGTCTGCAGCTTGCAGATGTTGAAATAGAAGCATGGCTAAGGACAACAGCCCTTGACTTGTAAAGTTGTGAAGAGGTGCAGAGCAGTAAGATAGCTTCAAATAATTTGCAAGGTCATCATTGATAATTTTTGATTAATCTACAGATATAATCTCCACACAGTTATTTGCTGTTTTCCTTTATCCTACAGCTCACACCTAAAAACTGTCTTTCTTTTGTTCCAGCATCTTTAGAAAGAAAAGCAATTTCTTGAAACCAGATACAAGCCAAACCAAAATCGCATCTCTAAATACCCTCCAAATTTTAGAACTGCTTGAAATTTGAGCTCATATCTTGATACAAATTTGTCTGTTTGAGGTCATGTTTACATATCTTTGTTTAAAAACAGCATTGTCTGACTCCCCCAACTTTTTCTGCTTCAGCCTTTTGGGTCATGATCTGATCATCTTAACTTGGTCTGATTGACTACCATACACATCCCATTCCCTTCCCACTCCATTATCTTTTACAGATGAAATTCAATATTGCCTGCTAATTGTAACAGGACAGTTTCTCAGACAGATGACTTTCCAAGTAACCTTCTCATTCCACTCATATTCAGGGAATGAAAAAGTATGCCAAAGTGTTATGTGATGACAAATAAGGGCCAACATTACAATTTATGTTTGCAACCTGGCACACAGATAGAAACACAGTATGATTCAGTGGTTTTTGTAGTTCTAATCCCTACTGAAGAGTGGTGTTGCCAAGGTAAACCTGACATTTTAAATGAAACTGCTTTGCATACACTGCAGGGAAGCTGAGATCCCACTCTGTGCTGTGGTTTCCTTCTAAAATGTAGCTACTACCTAACAAGACAGTAATTGTGCAGGCTGGGCTCTCTTGTGCTAACACTACTTGGTCTACTTGAGCAAACAGTAGTGGTTCACAGGCTGTGCAAATGGAATCAGACAAGTTATTTGAACGTGCATATTCCCAAGACTGAGAAGAGGAGCAAAAATAACTAGATCTCACTTTCCTTCCTCATCCAGGCAACTCCCAAGAAATAAGATCTGAATTATGTCCCACATTTGTAATAACATAACATTTCCTGATAAATCAATCAGGAATCTACAGAATGAGAAAAGGCAATACATCTCATTACATCTACAATTCAAAACAAGATTTAACACTGGGAGTGGTTTCCTTTCTCCTCACCATTGCTTCTTTTGTGCCCCTTCTAAAAATAAAATATTGACAGCTTTAAATAAGGAGGAGGAAGAGAATGAATTCAAGTACTTAATGCTTGTTATTGTTAACACCAATCCAGCCCAGCTCCAAAAACTAGCCTCTTAATAGTAGTCCAAATCAATAAGGTCTATCCAAGAGTTTTAAGGTACAACACCAAAGGCTGAATGACTCCAAATGAGCCTTTCTGCACCCCTGTAGAGGAGTAGCGTTGGTTTCCCAACAAAACACATCAAATGCAGAGGACTACACCACAAATATAGCTCATATATATCACACAAATATAGTTCATCTTCACACTACTCTGCTCTGTGAAGGTGCCGTAGCAGGCATGCAGTGAATAGAATTATGTAGACTGAGAGCAGGTTGTCTCACCCAAATACCCCCATGATCATCACATTTCAAAAGTCTGTGATCTTCTGCTGTCACCGACCAGACCCAGAGACAAAGGTTCAGACTGTACAGTAAATAAGACATTCCCCAAACACTGCAAAAGTCTGGGTAATGAAGAGCATGAAGAAAACTGGGAACAGGCAGCTAATACAAGCTTCTCTAACCTGTTCATCTCTGCTCTGAGAAAAAAAAAAAAGCATGTAAGCATCCCCACCTTACCTCTTCTCCACCCTGGCCACTTCCTACATCTCTTCATTAAGACATAGTTTGTATGTACAGAGGTAGGATGCAAAGCCTCAAAGTAAGACAGCACCTCAGGCTCCAGGACAGAGAAGTACAAAATGCCATTTGAGACACTGCAAGCAATGCTGACCCAGGATTATTCCTTTGGTGACCTTTTTGGCCTCCTGGCCAGCAGCTCCTCCGTGCCTCATCTCTCCCAGAAAAAAGATGTTTCCATTTGTCTATGAACACATGGCTGTCCTATAGGGACTTGCTGAGACTCAAAAGATCAGTTGACTTTGAAACCAACTTGTTCTTAGGATCCACCAAATGTCTACCAGTATAGCTGGAAGTAACTGCAGAGGTAATCTCTTCATTTCTTTGGTCAGCTATAAGCATAACAAGAGTATTTCTGATCATCTAGAGGAAGTAAAAATGAATACAAGTGGAAGTACTACCACCCAACCTGCTCAACATCTTAATACCGCATTACATGAAAGAAGCATTGAGAATTTCCAGAGCCTAACAATGGAGAAATGGCAAATCACTTAAAGAAATAAAGAGTAAGAAACATTTGATATAAATGATTTTCCACCCAGCTCTCCTAAAGTTTAAAGGTTAAAAAGAATAATCCTGCGGATTTTCTACAGAGATCAAACAGATGTGAAATGGGGCCTTCCTAGCCTCCCACAGGTGCCAGAAAGGTTAGGAAGCTGACTTCATCATCCTGAATGTTTTAGTTTAGCCACTGTTTATACCACCATTACTTGACTCCACCAGCTTCCAGTACATCTGTCCCTGACCAGCTGTTTGCCACTACCACATAACTAGTACAGCAGATTTCCAGTTGTTCCATTAGGGTCAGTTCAGACTTTAACCACATTTCTAAGCAACTAGATACAGCCTTTCCCATGTTGGTAGAAGTTTTTTTTTTTTTTGCTAATGCAGTGGAATCTTCTAGTGTTTAAATAATTTTTTCCAAAGTATAATTTAAATAGGATTGGCCATAATTATATATGTTTTGAAAATTGGAAAAAAGACATGATAGGAAATGTTTCTTGCTTTCTATTGCTGATGTCAAGGCTCTCCAAACAATGCTCAAAAGCTTTGAAAACTCTTATTCTGCTTTCCCTGATCACTTTTTTTTTTTAACAATTAAACTGCAGCAGTTTACAAGTCAACAAATCTAACACATTTTCCTCACTATGAAACAGCATAGTATTGCACTGCAGGAGTACTTGTACTTCAAGCAGAAGTACAGATGAAAAATGAGATGCAGTGCAACTCCTAACAAAGAGAAGCGGGTACTGAGGGATGGATCAAAAAACCAAGGAAACTCAGGGGGTATAGAAGCATATGCTTCATTTCTTTCTCTAATTACCAGCAGATCATTTCATCTTAATGTCCCACATTGGAAGGTTGAAAAAATTAAAACCAGCTTTACAATATTATTAGCTACAAAGGATATACAACTGTAAAGATTAATAACTGAATCAGGATACCCTCCATTACTCTCTAAGCATTTTTGCAAAGACAGCAGAAATTAAAATGCATTGTAACATAGGAAGGTGATTCGAGCTGGCTAAGATGTGTATAAACTTTCTAAACACTATGATGGAAGATGTTAAAAACCTCTGGACAGTACATTAACACTTCTTTCATCTAACAAGTGAAATGGTAACTACAGAAACGTATCATATATCAAAATATTTAGCTTTTTTTTTTACTGAAATAACATATAACATTCAATTTTGCATAACATGCAATTTTTCTCTCCAAGACAACAAAAACTTTCTAAGAAAGCTCTGCCAACAGTCAAACAAGGAGAAGTGTAACGAAATAACTGGAAGTCAGAAATGACAAAAAAAACACATACCTAGTCCTGTGAGGGTGCTAGCGTACAGAACCTGGACTCCAAAGGATGTTCTGCCTCCTTTTAAATCAAAAATATTCTTGCATGGATTCCTCAAGGACCCAAACATTGTCAGCTGCTCCCAGGCACTAGAGCACAGCATAATATCCTGAGCAACACTGTGGGTGACCAAGGCTCTTCTAGGTGGTGATCGATACACTCTAAATGTTACCTACAGGCACAGGTAGCTTTGCACAAATACTTATCTAAAGCTTCTTCCTCTATTTAACCCAGATTAATTTACTTCTCCAATGCTAATATTCTTTGGATGTTTCCATCTTTATTCACTTTTTGTCTGCAAGTGCATGTTCTGCAGAGACGGACAGATAAAGCTCTGTTGTAGAGACATTTTGGTGCATGAATATATTACCTAAACACTGCACAAGTCTCTAGGAAAGACATGTTAAAGACAACCAGAATTGTTGTTGGCTTCTGTTTTCTGGATAGTAAAGGATTAAAGCAGAAAGCAAAAGGGACTGATCAGCCTAACAGGGATTAAGCCCACTCACTCCCTAAAAGTGCTCTAACCACCAGATTATAGGGTATGCTGGGCAAAAGCATTCCTCATTCTCCCTCTTGAAACTGAACCACAATGCAGCCAGACATACAAGAGCTATGGAAATAGAGAAAAAGCAACAAAGAATGGAACTGTAGGCTAGTGCTTAGGGCACACATTGTGGAAGGAAGGGTTGAAAGGCCCAGACCCTTCTCCCAGATCTGCTCAGAATTTTCTTTAATTCACAATACAACGACAAAATAAAGTGAAATGCATGCCTGTACCAAGGTTCTAAACCCTCAGCCTGTTCCCTCCCACTTGAGCATCTAGTTAATCACAGGAAGTCAACATATCTTTCTGCTTTATCCTGAGGTTCACCCAGAATTTTCCAAGGGTCTTCTATAGTCTTGAGAGAAAAGGTTGACACTTAAATTAGATGAGCTTTTTGATCATAAGAGACAGCATCGCTCACACTACTGGCAATGACCAGAGTGAGGAGGCTAAACAAAGAAAGAACACATTTAATGCCAGTTTGTGCACACATATAGGTGTGGCTGGAGTATCTTCCAGTTTAGTTATCTTTCAGGTAATATCAGAAAACATATACGCACAGATACCATGTAGGGATCCAGTCAGATTCCCATATGCTTTTAAATTCTACTGATGCAAACCAGGTGTTGGCAAGATCTGAATTTCTGAGTTTACTTCACTTCTTGGAGCATCATTTTAGATGAAACGAGACATTCCTCACATCTCACAACTCTTCTCTTTCTCAAACCTACCTCAGCTGAACAGATTTACTGTCTAGTGAGAAATGTCAATTACATAGTATCATTCAAAAAATTTGGAGGAAGGAAAGAAATTCACTATGAAGTTTTCCAGGCAAAACTGTATTTTACCCATCACTTGATCTAATACAATGGTTTGCTACTGTCAACTATAGATCTATAGTATGTTTAAGCATACCAGAGACAAATCTCATACCCAGCATAGTAAGATAAATGTAAATTTAATGTACAGCTGACTGAAAATTGATTTGGCATTTTTGTTGAAGAAAAACAACATTTTCCTCTCTCTAGATTTATTTACTGCATGAAGAGCAGATGCTTGTGGAAATACTGGTTTCAGAGTGTGCCTGGGTGAAAGAGATCAATGCCTATCCCATTCTACTTGTGTAAGTTAGTACATGACAAAAATCCAGAATTCCATCACCATCTAGAGCAACTCCATGTAGTTTCACAACTAGTATAAAGTGCCAGCACAAATATAGCACTACTGACCTTACAGTGACATATGGGAAGTGGCTGGTTATGAAAAGGAAGTCCCCAAACTGTAGCTCACTGCCTTGTTTTCACATGGCAAAGCTATCTCCAAGAGCATACTAGCTCTCAAGAGCCAACAAGGAGGAGGAAACATGGCCCTGGCCCTATTGTACTGTCCAGTGAGAACGAAGTTTACCTATCCCCTCTGACTCTCTACCACTGAGAGGCATGAATGAACATGAATCTCTGTGTACAGCTGCACAATGCTTCCCACTACTCCTTACACATCAAGGTCTCACAGAATCACAGAATCACAGAATCACAGAATCACCAAGGTTGGAAAAGACCTATAAGATCATCCAGTCCAACCATCCACCTATCACCCATGGTTCTTGCTAAACTATATCCCTCAACACAAAATCCAATTGTTCTTTGAACACCTCCAGGGTCGGTGACTCCACCACCTCCCTGGGCAGCCCATTCCAGTGCTTGACCACTCTTTCAGAGAAGTAGTATTTCCTAATATCCAGCCTGAATCTTCCCTGGCGCAGCTTGAAACCATTCCCCCTAGTCCTATCACCAGTTACACGAGAGAAGAGGCCGACCCCCAGCTCGCTACAACCTCCCCTCAGGTAGTTATAGAGAGTAATAAGGTCTCCCCTGAGCCTTCTCTTCTCCAGACTGAACAATCCCAGCTCCCTCAGCCGCTCCTCATAAGGCCTGTGCTCCAGACCCCTCACCAGTTTTGTTGCCCTTCTTTGAACACGCTCCAGGGCCTCAATGTCTTTCTTGCAGTGAGGGGCCCAGAACTGGACACAGTACTCAAGGTGCGGCCTCACCAGAGCTGAGTACAGGGGGACAATTACTTCCCTACTCCTGCTGGTCACACTACTTCTGATACGAGCCAGGATGCCATTGGCCTTCTTGGCCACCCAGGCACACTGCTGGCTCATGTTTAGCCGAGCGTCAACCAACACCCCCAGGTCCATTTCCTCTACACAGTCTTCCAGCCACTCCGCCCCAAGCCTGTAGCGTTGCTTGGGGTTGTTGTGGCCAAAGTGTAGGACCCGGCATTTGGTCTTATTAAACCTCATCCCATTGGCTTCAGCCCAGCTATCCAGCCTGTCCAAATCCCTCTGTAGGGCCTCGCTACCCCCAGGCAGATCGACGCTTCCAGCCAACTTAGTGTCTCAAAAGTAGTGGGAGGAGTGAAGACTGGAGAGACCCACTTTACTGAAAGCAAAAGTAAGAACTGGGAGAAGGAAGATCTGCACGCTGTAAGTGAAGATCAGGTTTGAGACCACGTAAAGAATCTGAAGGTGTGCAAGTCCACAGGACCTGATGAGATTTATACATGGGTTCTGAGGGAACCAGCAAATGAAGTTACCAAGCCACTATCCATCATGTTTGAAAGGTTGTGACAGCCTGGTGAAGTTCCCACTGACTGGAAAAGGGGAAACATAACTCCCATTTTCAAGAAAGAAAAAATGAAGATCCAGGAAACTGCAGGCCAATTAGTCTCACCTTTGTGCCTGGCAAGAACATGGAGCAGATCCTCCAAAAGACCCTACTAAGAGACATGGAAAATAAAGAAGTGATTGGTGGTTACCAGCATTGCTTCACCAATGGCAAGTCATGCCTGACAAACTCGGCGGCCTTTTATGATGGAGTTACAGCATCAGTGGATAAAGGAAGAGCAACTGATGTCATCTACTTGGACTTATGCAAAACATTTGACACTGTCCCACATGACATCCCGGTCATCAAACTGGAGAAAAAAGGATTTGATGGATGGACCACTTGCTGGATAAGGAATTGGCTGGATGGTCACACTCAGAGTTGCAGCCAACAGCTCAACATTCAAGTGGAGACCAGTGACAAATGATATCCCACAGGGATTGGTGCTGGGACCTATATATTTAAAATCTTTATAGTAGACAGCACGGACAGTGGAATGGAGTGAAGCTTTAGCAAGTTTACAGATGACACCAAGCTGAGTGGTGCAGTTGACACACCAAAGGATGCCACGCAAAGGGACTTCAACAGGCTTGCGAAGTGACAACTTCATGAAATTCAACAAGGCCAAATGCAAGGTCCTGCATCCGAGTCAGGGCAATCCCAAGCTCAAATACAGATTAGGCAGAGAGTGGCTTAAGTGCAGCCCTGAGGAGAAGGATCTGAGGGCATCAGTTGATGAAAAACTCAACATGAGCCAGCAGTGTGCACTGGTAGCCCAGAACACTAACCATGTTGTGGGTTGCATCAAGAAAAGCATGACCAGCAGGTCAAGGAGGAATGATTGCACCTACTCTGCTCTGCTCTAGTGAGATCCCACCTGGAGTATTGCATCCAGTTCTGGGGTTCCCAATACAAGAAGGACAATGAGCTGTCAGAGGAGAGCCATGAAGATGATCAGAGGACTGGAGTACCTGCCTTGCAGAGACAGGCTGAGAGAGTTGAAGCTTTTCACCCTGGAGAAGAGAAGGCTCTGAGGAGACCTTAGAGCAGCCTTCCAGTAACTGAAGGGGGCCCTACAGGAAAGCTGGGGAGGGACTTTGATAAGGGCACATATCAATAGGACAAGTGAAAATGGCATTAAACTGGAAGACATTAGATTTAGACTAAATATTAGTAAGAAACTGTTTACTGTAAGGGTGGTAAGACACTGGAGGTGTTCAAGGCCAGGCTTGAACAAGCTTACTAGTGGGTGCTGTCCCTGCCTATAGCAGGGGGGTTGGAACTAACTGTTCTTAAAGGTCCCTTCCAATCCAAAACATTCTACGATTCTATGACCTATCCTGTGCCAAACTCTCCCACTTCAGAGTAGTTGCCCCAGTTGTACCCTGCCTCCCACACATCCACAATCTGTGGCTATGGCAGGAAAAGTCCCCTTCTTTCCTGAAGGAAAATTTCTTCAAACACGGAAATTGTGGGAAGAGGCAGCAAACCAGACTACATGGAACGGCAAAAGCTCTGACCAAAATAGCCTAAATTGCACTTATAAAATGGACAAAAATAGCAAAAAATGCATTTATAAAATGAACTAATTTCAGGGAAAAAGAACATATGGTCGACCTACAGCAGACTTTTCATCTAGGAGACAGAGTATCCTTTTTGCAGTTCACACATTAATGAGAATGTCTGCCACTCTGCAATGCATCTACATTGCAAATACGCTCAGATATTTAGTGCAGTGAGCTGCAACAGCACACCGCTGCCCAGTTAACCAGAAGTACATGGACTACGGATTTGGCAGTCCTAGCTTCATTATTTTCACTTGAACTGATCAGTAGCAACACAATATTTATAGGAATTACAACATTCTACATTTCAAGGATTTCTTATGTAAAATTTATGTGCAGTTAGCTGTTCATGACAAACAAATTAATTTTATGATCAGACAACCCATTCTCATAAACATCACAAAACACCTGATTTTTTTTTTTTTTTAATATGAACCAGCTCTCCTCACTTACTCCAAAACAGCATGGGCAATTCCCATATTTCAGAGGGAAGATAAGATTTTGAAATAGCATAGTATAAAGCTAAATAGTTGGAGAGGTCACTTTCAAATTGGGAGGCATGAAAGTGTACAGCAAGGCAGATCTATAGATTGGTTTTAAGGCCACAGAGAACTCCACTATAAGTGGATGTGAAAGAGATGATGTTTGCAGTGCTGCAGATGTTTAATCCATTCAGTGGGTAAATAATAGTAAAATCAGTCTACTGGATGTGATGAGCCTGCAGGGATGCACACACGTGCAAGAAATACCCTTCTTTTATTAGGATTAGAGAAGAGGAATCTTGAAACTCTCTATTTTCGTGACTTGGGGTCACAATCTGGAAGAGATTGAGAACCACTGTGGTAGAGAGCCTCAGTCTCTGACACTAATCAATCCAACAACTTTCAAAAGTGGCAGAAGTGAAAACCCATCTACACTGCTCATACTGATCACTGATCACTCAAGCAAGCTCAGTGATCAGCCAGGCATTTAAATACACAAAATAATTAACTCCAGCTATGTTTTAAACATACAGCTATGCATATCTCTAAAAAAAATATCCTCTTTGTGTCAGCATTGCAAAGGCTTTGTTAGACAGGCCTGGTTGTCCCAGTTTCCATGTGTCTGACAGCCTGGTACTGCCAGCTACATTCCCATTTATTAGCTGGAGGTTGACAAGTCTATTGAATTCCTCTCAGTAATAAAGCACGTAAGGAGTGACACTGTCTTCTGCTTCTGGCATTACTCATTTTATTTCTGAGGCAGTGCTTAAGTGCTTTGCTGGACCAAACCAAGCAACTCAGCACCACCCAGGATCTGGCACTGCAGCCCTAGCTGTATATCCAGTGCTCTACATAACAGTGCATTTAGGGTAGGAAAACCTGCTAAGTATTCACAGAAGGGTACATAAATCAGAGGATTTAAATGAAGGTGATCAGAAGTACTACACTGAGTGTCATCTTTATCTTCATCTCTCTAAAGCAAACAACGGAAACCTTCAAATAAAATATTTGAAGAGATCTTACTCCACACAGAATTGGGGAAATAAAGAGAAATACTCCTAATTTGAGAAGGTATAGAACATGCTGGAACAACCCAACACAATGAAACAAAAAACTAGGCTAAACATTGAAAATTAACTATAAGGTCAGTTGGGCCAGAGGAGCACTCTCAAAAGAGGCATATGAAGCCTCAAGATCAGCAGCTATGTAAGGTAAGCCAGTAAGGTAAGCCACCACAGGGTATGAACACAAGGCATGGTCCCACAAATGTAAGTGACCCTTCTGCAGATCACCCAGGCTGATGTTGTATTTTTCCCTACCCATTGATAAACCAAGCCTGCTTCTGCTGAAGTCAATGGGAATTTTGCCACCAACTTCCAAGGGAGTAGCAGCCCCTGGATTTGGCTGTGTACAATTTCAGTTAAAAAGTCTATGAATCACATCATTCTGCTCTTGGCAGCTGAAGGACAAAGACAGTGGGATAGGAAAAGAAACAGCTGAAGCAAATGGAAATATTTTTTCTATTGGACTCTTTCTTAAAGGAAGATACGAGTATAACTTTTTTCCTCCTGTTCTGTTGCTAATAACTGCTTGGTCTGATTAAAGTGCATTGCTAACATCTTGACTACTTTTCACCATTGATGAGTTTGATTCCGAGAGATTTATCCAGCATGAATAAAACTTATTCCTATACAAAAAATGTTTTCTGGTTCAGGGATCATTCAAGTCCTCACTTTGCTTAATTATGACAGTTAATTTAGGTTCAGCGTAATGGCATATCCTTGTAAACAGGGCACTGGAAAACCTCTCAGAAGTACCCCTGTGAGCTCCAGTGGTAGCACTGGAGCCAACTAATTGTTCAGAATCAAAGACAACCTCTGCTTGCTGCGCTTATACTTCCTCAGTGTCACAATCACCCAGCTGGGTCAAAACATACCTATGTATGTGCATGATTGCTTTATAGGTACATATTAAAACAAAGCCATCCTATTAACGCAACTGCAATTACGTAAAGAACATCCACATGCAATATTTTCTGAAAGAGAGGACAGACATAGTGCCAGCAGATAAAGACTGTTGTTCAGACAGCCTCTGCTCATCTCCAGATTTCCTAAATACCCACAGACCAGACATTAGGAAGGTGTCAACAGAAGGTATTATGTAGTACATTCTTTTTTTCATTCACACAGAAAGCAAAAATACCACTTAGTTGTCCTGTATCCCAAACCAGATTCTCAAGGCATTCTGGTGCTCAGCTCGTACACATTTCAGTGGCATTTAAGTGCACAAAGTAGGAAGCATTTTCAAGAATCTTGATTTCAGTTCCCTCCCTGTAGAACATTTTCCATGTTTTGCACTGTTTCAACCTCTAAGACTATTAGACTACTTTCATCATTTGAGCATATGCACTGCCTGGCACAGCAAGGCTTTTGCCCCTGCAAATGCTTTGTAAGCATTTTAAAATATATAACTTTATAGTAAAAACAGAATACATTCTTACTGTAAACTAACATCAACTTTGAAATAAAACTTCCCTATGCCTTCAGATGCATTAACTCACTAGCTTCAGATAAGTACCACTGAATTACTCCCAGTGTAGTCAGGATTATTGTCAGAGTTGCCTCAAACATATGGCAAAGATCATTTTCAGAACTGTTTTTCTGGAGACAAAATACCATTTTTTCTGCCTTTCCCCCAGTAGCATCTGTATTACATAGTGCTGCAACATCATCACTGCACAGTAAATTAGTACTTAATAAGGTAACTCTTCCTCTACTAAGAACAAAAGCATCAGAGCCACACCAAGTTTCAATCCAAGTGAAACCCACCGATCCAAAGCTGAATGAAGAGAAAGTGAAATAAAACATGAAATGCAGCAACAAACAACCTGCTTTGGAAAAATTTTTTTTTTTTCTCCTTTTATAAAGGCATCAAGTCATAGAAGGTAAACAAAAAAATCCACTCTGCAAACTCTGTCCACAAGGACATCTTCGTGTGCACACACCATGTGTCCCCTGTTAATCTTCCTACTTAATAACCACAATTAACAATCTGTTTCCATAATACCCATAATCCTTCAATACTGCATGGAGCAGGGTGCAGAAGCATTGCAAGCTAAGACATTTTTGTAGTGATTTATACAGTGAAGTAGAATTTCCTTAGCTCACCTGCAAAAGCTGAAGCATTTTTGTGATTATAGTTCATTTTCAAAAGTTTCCGTTCATGCAAGGGTTTTTTATTAGAAAAAGAAGCACATTAAAGGGATCCATGTATGTGTCTGCTACACATATCTTTGACAGGTCTGACAGTATGCCACTTGGAAGAACAAATTTGATTTTATTTGAAACAGACTGCTTGCTACATGCAACTGTTTTGACTGTAAAATGTGTTGTTTCACTATGAACAGAATATAGGAAAGGAAAATATTGATTACACAGGCAGAGTTTTTCCTCTAATAACATTACCACACACATTTGTTTTTATTGTAGAACGCAACAGCAGTCTGTTCATTTTCATTAGCAATGCCACATTCTAACAGCTATTAAAATCACTTTTGAGGATCAAAATAGAGCAAACAAATGCATAAATAAATGAATAAATAAACTCAACAACCCATGTAAATCCTTCTCATACAGTTACATTCAGTCCAAACACACTAAAACAGGAGAGTGGCAAAGATTTTCACATCCCATTACCCACTCCCTGAGTCACGCTGTTCCTTGTTAACAGAAGAGAGCTTCAAACTAATCAAGACAACACATATCAGAATATTTCATTTAGAATAAAAAGAGAAATAGTTAGCAATGTCAAGAAATTGCAACTGCTAACAAAAGTGTCCACAATCTTCAGACAAAAAGCAGACAAAAGAGCAACACAAGTTTGTAAATTAAAAACAAAAGGTTCCAACATTGTGCAGAGTTAAGTACCTCTACATTTAAAATAAAATGTATAGAATGGGAGGAAGAAACTATCAGAAGCAGCAACCAGGGAAGAAAAATTATTACAGCACACATAAAACACCAGTTAGATGAATAGCATGGCCTTCTTCCATCTTGGAAGGCTGCAGTAAAAGGCAGCAGTAAAAGATCAGAGCATTGTTAATCAGCATGAAAGGAGAAGATCAGCCAAGAACAGCAAAAAATAAATATATTTTTAATGGCTATTAAAAAATCACAGGTTTTCTGGCCAAGCAGGGAGTCTGAGATGTCTGGTTACCTCACTTTATCAGGAGACACAGAAATTAAATTTACCTTTTGGTGCTTACACTAAAGAAGCCACCTTCAGCAGCACCTGAAGTGCACAAAAGCAGAAGGTGGCTTTGTCTGCTCTCCTGGAGTTGACTTTAGTCAACAGCTTTGTCTGTGCATACAGGGCAGCAGCATAACTCCTGAGAAGCTGTGGCATTGAATCACTGTTAAGTCCGCAAAGCCTAAATTCCACCTCATTTTAATATATTAAGTAGTATTTCTCACAATATATGGAATTTCCTTCTTAATCCTCGTGAAGAAAATACCATGCCTTCAGGTTTCCAGCTGGGGAAGGGCCTTTGGATATTCTAAGGCAGTAGAAAACACTGGAAACATTAACTGTAGGGACATTTTCTCAGGATGTTATTTCAGTATGTTCCAGACACAGCCTCACAGCAAGGACAAGGAAAATACTTGTTATACCACAAGAAGCTTGAATGAACTCGAGCAGCAAAGAACAGGGCCTTGCGGAAAGGTCCGCAAAGGATAAGTTCAGTCCAAAGCAGGGGCCCCTTTATCCAGAAAAACAAATATGCTCTAGACTGGTCTCAGAATCATAGAATATCCTAAGCTGGAAGAGTGAAGGGTAGTCAAGCTCAACTCCCAGCTCCACAAAACTACCAAAATTAACCACTATGTCTAAGAGCATTGTCTAAATGGTTCTAGAACTCCAGCAGCTCAGGGCCATAATCACTACACTGAGAATTTCCTTCCAGTGTCTGACCACACTCTGGTGAAGAACATTTTCTTAAGACTGTCTATAGCTCAGTAGATAAACAACAAGAATAGCAGTGTATCAATTCTTCAGTGACTGCAGGCCTCTCAGAACAATGATGTACCAGCTGAGAAGCAGGACACAGTCATCCCTCCAACAGAGCATGAAATGTACTACCTAAATCTTGCCCTTGTAGAGGAAGATCTCACTGCTGGAGCTCTGACACCCTCTGTGGTCTTTCAGAACCTTCAAGCCTCTCTCCAGTGAACCTTCAATCCAGGCTCAGACCCAAACACAATCTCCCTAAATGTTTTTGGCAGAAGGGCATTCAAAGAGGTGAGACTTTTAGCTCAAAGCTATTGAGAGTTGCTTACATAGTAAAGAGCATTGTTCTGCATACTGGGACTTTCCTCACTCAATTCCTAATGCAAAATGGATCCATCTTTCACAGGAGATTTTATTTAACTGAAGAAGTGGAGATAAAGTGCTTATTTCAAAGGAATAGTCAGAAAAATAATGAAGCACGTTACACCACACGTCAACTATTACTACTATGGAACTTACTGCTGTACATATGACGCTATTCACAGGACTCTGAACAGAACTGATTGTGCCATACTCCAGGAAAACCAACAACTGAAGAATAAAAGGCTTCTAAAGCATGATGCTCCTAGTGAATCACATGTCAACTAACTATCTCACCCTCAAATCATTTAATATGCAATTTCAAACCCAATATGTATTTCCTAATCACAGAATGTCAGGGACTAGAAGTAATGCTATCTATAGATATCTCAAACTACTAACACAATTCTTTTATTGCTTGATTTTTTTCTAGCTGAAGTATAAAATAACACTCAGATTGGTATTTATGTTAAAAACGTCCCTAATCTTTTTACTTTTATCTTCTACTATTTGTTAATGTTTCTTTGGCTCCTATTTAAACAACTGTGGAAAATACACTTGAACTCACCTTTCAACAAGATGACTTTTTTTCCGCCACTGAATGAAATCCTCCCTCTTAGTTTCAAGTTTTCTTGGAAGAAACTACTTCTTCCTTTTTTTTTAAAGTACTGAGACTTTTAAGTTACATTCTATTCCTTAAATAGTGGAGAGGAAGGAAGAAGTACCTCTGTAAGCATCTTATGTTTTGCCTATTCAGTCTTAAAAAGATTATATAATTCTATGATCTTCTTAAGTAATATATAAGATGTTTTTACTCACACTAATTGCTGAGACCACTCTGGATTTTAGGACTAAAAGAAAACACTAAGCCCTGAATAGCCCTAGGCTACAGCAAAAGAGGATAAGCCCAAATAAAGCAGCCATATACTAAGAAGCAAAGGAAGAAAAATTGCTCACCTCCAGGAGGCCTCAGGTAGGCAGGGATCTCCAGCAAGAAACTTATGCCTCTACTGCTAAACCTTAAATGAGGTCTGGGAAGGGGTGGATCTGTCTCCACCCCTTCTGGTCACTCAGGTACACTGCATGCACCTGAGCTTCCCTAGGTTGGCTCTGCCTTCCCACCAGGTGCTCAATCACTTGCATTTCCACTACACTATGCCATGTTCAAATCAGAATAACTTTTCTGACCCAGGGCATTTCAATAATTTTTGTTAGATGTAACGAAGCCTACAAGGACCTGGTACTTTTAGTATCACTTAAATTCACAGAACCAGCAACAGGCTACTATTCAGATTCAACTTTGTTTAATTCTCAAAGCTAGTCCTATCCAAGCCACCATATTCACTGCATGAGATTACAGATCTTTGGGAAGTGGCTTTTACCGCCTGTTTTCTGAGAATTCATGCAGACCAGGATTCTTAATAGCATCACAGGACCTGTGCTTTTACTCCTGATCACAATCAAAACAGCAAAGAATTTTCAGAGGTGCTCAGACATTATTCTGCCATATTCAGTTTCAACTCTGTAAACAACCTGAATCTTACAGACAAAAGCATGTAAGTTACTGTAAATTAATTCATCTAACCATGGCTTCTATCACCAGAGTCCAGCGCATAATAAAAGTAGATAGCTTATCTGAATTGTTAAAGATGACATAATGCAAAATCTTACCACTTTATGTCCGCTCGGAGTCCCCTCATCCATCCTCTGCAGGATGATGGCAAAGATTTCACATCCTCCTTCACTCCGTGGTCACCTGCAATTTTGAAAAGCTATTGTATTAAAAAATATTCCTTCACCGAGTGGTGGAGAAGTGACAGAAAAATTAGATACTGTAACTCTTCTCTAGGGTTTTTGGTGTTTTTTTTTGTAATAGCAAAAAGCTATAAAGGGGACTAACAGCACACAGAGAAATGCACACAACCATGCTGAACCTATAAACTCAAAAAGAAAACAAACTTCTGGATAATTGGAGAAAGGAGAAAATAGGAGCTCCAATCTGCCACTGATGAGAGCATTTTCTCTGCTTTTTCAGTTTTCCATATTTGCCATCTAAAAACTGAGACAAGACTTCAAAGCTTTTACTTCAGGTGAAAAAGTATGGAATATTTTTTAAAATATGGTACATCCTAGGAAAAGAGTCTACAATCTTGCTGTTCTGCTGATTTAAAGACTTTCACTCAAATTGTTCTAATTATTTGACTCAAAAAATTATAGTCACAACACCATTAGTAAAGCACATAGTCAGGATCACTTACAGTAGTTCAGAACTGAATCCTCTGTTGTCTCTGGGTATGTCTTCTGCAGTAAACAATTTCCCAATCTTTTTAATAACTTGAAAGTGTTAGGATATTTTTCTCTCTATTAATGAGATTAGCTTTGTTAGATATATCTTAAGTTTCAAAAGATTATACTATTTTGAATTACTAAAGCAATAAAATCAAGAAGGTTTTTTAAATTAAAAAAAATCTTAACATTTGCCAGAACTGTAAAGTTACAAAGAAGTAGTCAGAAATAGCATAATAATAATAATAATAATAATAATAATAATAAATAGCTGAGTCAGGTTATTACTGGGAAATATGAAAAATTATTTTTCCAACTGCACAATGACTTAATAAAAATATGTATTTTACTCCATGTAAGCTGCCATGCCACCGTTTTTACTTGTAAAAGCAATCTCCTTTTATCTCTCCAGGCTGTGGAACATCTGGTAAGCAGCTTCCACTTTGCATTCTTTGTTGCCCACTAAAACTTGAAGACTTGAGGAAAACCTATTACCCAACTTGCCCCTAAAAAATAAATATTTTAAGAGATCCACCAGAAAGTTTGATGATAATTCATTTATTTATGGACATGCTATTAACTTTATAGCTCAAGCCAGTTCTGCCTCAAATGTTCTACACGTGATTTTGGGAAACCTGTTTTTCATGGCAGAGAGGGGAAGGCTAACCCTTCTCAGAAGGAACACTTAAACATCTTTTGGGACCGCAGCTCTACAGTGCAACTCAATCAAATGCAGTAAGCAGACCTGAAGACTGGATTTCTTGAAAATACTTCCAAAGCTGCTGTCTTCAGATGGGAGTTTTCTCACAAGTATCTTCTTACTGCCTCCTTTTTTTTAACCCTCTCTCACTGGAAAAAATCAACATCCAAACTCTAAAGTTACTCCTCTCTGGACCCTCAGGACAATTGTCCTCTTCCCCATGCCCTTGCAAATGATGCTTCATTTCTCTCTTCACTGATCATATCTACATGCAACGCCAAGAGAGCTGGGGGTAGGGAGGGCATGCAGGTCACGTTCACAGGGTCTCCTTTGGAGCTTAGTTTGATATTGATAAGAAATGGAGGCCACTGGAGTGGAAAAATATTCCCCTGTTATAAATCAACCCAACCAAAGGAGACTTGTAAAGGCCCATACAAGGGTTTTTCTGCCTCCATAAGCTTTTAGGGCTGGGTCTGGCTCTGCACCAGGGCAAATTTTTAGGAACATCCTGACAAAAACCTGTACAATGGTAGTTGTTCTGTTTGGGAAATATCTGAATTGCTAACCATAGTTTTGTTTTGGGAGCCTGAATAGGATAGGCCAGGTAATAGCATTGTCCTAAGGATGAAAAGCAATGGAGTTATATAATTTCTAGACAAGGCAAAAGATCACTGAAGTATGAGTCTGAAAAGGTTTGCTTCAAATTAGCTTTGAAAACACATGCACAGGACCTAAGTTGAGCTCTTATGGCTCATGTGATTTGTTATACTGGAACTTCCCACCCGAGCTTTGTTTAATATTACCCAGATGTGCAGTACTGCAGAGACCCAGACATAAGGCATGCACATTTACTCTTCCACCTAGCTCTCCAAACTGTCCAACAGGTGAAAGCATGGCAGAGCAATGTATTTTGGTTATACTAAAGGAAGTCTAGGAGAGAGATGGTCTGGGTCAATTGGAAGATACGAGGCAAAGGAAAGAAATTTTATCTATTTTAACAACTAAGTGGTGAGATTTTCTGAAGGGAGTCCATAATGACAAAGGGAAGGCACAACTCTCTCTTACCATCTCCCTCCATTCCCCTACTCCTATCTTGACTGCTTCTTCCTTTCTAACTTTGAAGAGTAGAAATAAGAAGATCCTTTCTTCTCATGAAACAAAACTTTCCTTTTTCCTCCTGTCCTGAGCTGTGGATGAGAAGAGAGAACAAACCCACCACATCTCTTCTCTGGAGCTCACAGGCAGTGCAAGGAGGCACTGCTGGCTTGGGTTTCATTGTTTAACTTTAGGAGTACTTTTTTGTCTTTTGCTTTTAGCCTGTTTCTTTTTAAGAGAACATACTGGATAAAAGTTATTGCTCAAGGCAAAAAAGACACTGGGCTTTGAGTTTCATTTAATGTCTTAGTCTAAGCCGACTTGTGGTATAACTGTAATTGTGCCAGCTATCTGGTTAAGTGTGCAGCTTGCTCCAGTTCTGGGGCTGTTTCTCCTCCAAGCAACTTGTAGCTGCACAGAAATGATACAGGTCTTAGCACTCGGAGTAAACGGGGAAAACTATTATTGATAGGTCACAGGCTTTAGTATGTAAAGAGTGGAGTTTATTAGTCTGTGAATGTTGTTTTCAAAAAGCTTTCCTTTGCATTATGCCTTCAGAATGGCCTACTGAAATCTATATGTGAATAAAAACAAAAAATCAGCAGAGGTTGCTGGCAGCAGAAAAACAGAAGTATCAACAGTTTATCTGTAGCAAACAAGAAAAACATCAGAAAATGGGATGCAGCTAAATAAATGAAATGAAGCATTAAGTTAAATTTAGCGTGCAAGCATCCCACAAACCTAACAAAAGGATTACTAGTCTGTTAGCATAGCTACTGGGAAAACAGCAGGTCCTCAGGCGGGAGAGAGCTGACTCCATAGGGAGCCAGGGTGGAGCTCGCTTCTCAGAGGCACTGATCTCCCTTCCCAGATCTCCAGGAGAGCTGTCTGTGAATGCTGATGGTGGTTTTCAGGCATGTCTCTATTTGCAAACCCCCTAAAACATTATGCTGGAGAGGCAAAGTGCATGATACTGCCTTAAATCCTACTGCCAGCAGAATTGTTTTTCTTTTCAAAGTAGTCTACAGACAGTTGAGAGGTCAGAAAGTGCTGCATTTGGACCCTGTTTGTGGCAGCAAAGGAGGGAAGGAACTGTGCCAAAGCTAAGAAAGCATGCATCCATCACAAGCAGAAATCTAGTGTATACCAAGGTTTGCAGAAACTCCTTAGAAAACTTGCTATACCCTTGCACAAGAAGGTTTGATAGATTACTCTAGGAATTGTATCAGACGCTTTTATGCAGGGAGTCACCCTCTTAAGAAAAGCAAGAACGTGGTAGAGTCTATCAGACATGCCAGAAAATGCCATACAAGGAGCCCTGTTTTTATAGAACCAGACTTCTTGATGTTTGAGGGCTGAAAAATACTGAAGAAAAAAACAAACAAACAGCCTGACTACTTCTGTTAAAAGTGTCATGGACAATTCCGCTCTTCTTCAGCTCCTTCTGCAATAGGAGACATCTGATAACCTGTAAGTACATGGAATAACAAAGTACCCAGAAAATACAAGTGAGAAATGGTACATTTGGATTCAATGAACCTCCATGAAAGTTCCCATATTTTAAATGAAAGCAACAACAGCCCTCTTCAAAGCAGAAGTCTGTCTTCAAATGCCCACAAGTATGGTCTAATGAGGAGAGAAGGTTTTGTGATTTCAGGATCAGACCCTTTGGGAATGAATAAAATAAAAGGTTGTGTTATGCTGATAATATTCGTCTGTACATTTTGGTCTCCATAATGCTCTGGACAAAAAGTATTTAATTTAATTAGGGATGGAACAAGAAGGCCATGTTATGGTTTTGGTTTTGAAGAACTACATTAGTCAAGTTATGATTTGCACAACCCAAATCAGGAATGGTTTAAATCTAGGTTCCATTTTTAGCCAAACCACCAAAGTCCAGAGGGAATAAAGAGCCCAGATAAAAGTTTCTGAGTTTAGTCTCATGTCTATAATGGACAAACTGGAGTGGTCTGGGTTTGAATTTTGCAAAACCTCATCTCTCAGGTTTTGGTTTTGCAGAAACAAAAACAAGTTTGGGGTGGTTTGGATGTTGTTTCATTTTATATGAATCATTAAATTTGAGGGAGAGGGTGGGATTGGATAAAAGCTTTATTTATGTCCCATCTTCAGATGTAACAGCATTTTAGTGATTTATTCTGTGATTTTTCAGGAGTCAAAGAAAACCAACCAAAAAAGTGGATTATAAAGTCAGTTGAAAACTCATTCTTCCCAGTTACTAAACCATTCTGCAAGGCATTAAGGTAACACAGCTGACAGTGACTTTGAGAGAATTTGTAAGCCACTGGGACTGTATGGGTCAGATCCATGACTGGCAGAGCTGTCACCACACTTCCAAAGATACCAGTTAAGGATCTTCTTGACTGAAGAAAATTTCACTGTTGTAATCGAGCATGTAAGTCTCATTTATGTAGTCCACTAGGACAGAAGTAACTGGAACCCTGAAAAGTTAGAAAATTAGGAATTCAGTGACATTTGAAACAGAGAATTAGTATTCTCTGAACTGAAAGGTTAACATTGTCCAGGATAAGACTTGTGTTGGGAATAATTAGAATAACATCTGATTCACAGTTGGGAAACAAGAATTCTTCAAGAACTAGGAGCAGAGAAATGGGACACACTGTCCTTTTCCATTTAATCAATGCTATTCATAGTGTAATTCAATCAGAATTTATTATTCTCTCTTTTTCTTACTTAGACTGTGTTGATTTTTCTCAAATGCAGATTTATATATAAAGCAAGTTGCTGACATTTTCAGAAACCAGTCCTGGTTACATAACCTAGAGCAATCATCCCTCTCCCTTTTTGATCACTCTATTTTCAGCAAATGAATAAGTAAGATATATACGAAGATGTATATTTAAATAAACATATACATTGTCAGTGATGTTAAGAATTAGTCCCAGGCTGTTCAATTTAAGTAATCTTTTAACAGGGAGTAGAACAAATGTCAACTGAATATGTGTTCTTTACTTAAATCAACTTCAGATTGGTTTTGTAGTCAACAATTACATCTCTGTACAGTGCTATGGTATATATGAGTAGGAAGATGATGATGAAAGATAAAGTATTTCCATCATATTTTTACCCACATTTGACCATCTCTTCTTTCTTCGTAGACTACTCCATCCAAACCCTTCATTCACACACAAGCCCTGCCTCTTCTTTCTCTCAAAACCACATTATTTCCAAGATTGGTGATTAATGCACATACTTTGGGGTAGATAGACCTGGAGTAGTGGAGATACCTGTTATCTACAGTTCCATCCAATCTCTTCAACACATTCAGGTTTCTGAAATGCCAGGATCCATAAAGGAGTGCAGACTGGAGACTCCTGTGCTCAATATCATCCATTTTTAGTCATTGATAATGGCCATGCAATTCATTAATCAATTTTATTATAAGTTGTCTTATCCTTTATTCTGAATCTCTGCTGTTTATATTTTCTTTTCTTCTTTGATTGTTTTGTCTTTTCCTGTTTTCATCTGTTTCACTTCCCCAGCTAACTTCAGACTATGCCATTTTCCCTCCATCTCTAATCAATCCTCAAATATTTTCTGTCTTTTTCTATTCATATGCCTATATCTTGAATGACAAGTCCCCATCTCACCTCTTCACATGCACTTTGTATTATAGTGACCTGGCCTGACTGCAGTCTTAATAGACTGGAAAGCAGTAGTGTGATTATGCATTTTGTACATGCAATCTAGAAATGTGTCTGAAGCAAGAACACAACCTTTTGTCCTTTCTGAATGCAAAATAACATTTTTTGTCATGATTGCAAGCTCTACAAATACCTTGGTTTTGCTGCAAATGCACTCCTGCCATATGTGTACCTAGCCTCTTACATACAGTTTATTAGGCACCCTTTAACCTACAGTTCCTATTGAGGTTGCTTTCAAATACGGAGGGATCCTCAAAGTGCCTTTCTAAATGGGACATTGCCTGCAGTCAAGTCCTTTATTTCATCTGCTCTGTGGAAGGAGGTCCAGAGGAAAAGCAGACTAACTTGAAAAAGCTACCCTGGTTATACTGTGGTCATCTTCTGCTACAGCAACTATTCCCTTGTTAAGGAAAAACTATTTTCTTGGAGATATGTGGCTGCCTTCAGGTCTTCCAACCCTGTACCTTATTCCTTTCCTGACAAA
The DNA here is from genome assembly GCA_037305975.1 of Chrysolophus pictus. Taxonomy (NCBI): domain Eukaryota; kingdom Metazoa; phylum Chordata; class Aves; order Galliformes; family Phasianidae; genus Chrysolophus; species Chrysolophus pictus. The sequence goes on along the minus strand of CM074578.1, from coordinate 51,458,689 downwards.
CAGAGATTAATAATGGAAATTAAGAGCTAATTTTAATTGAGAAGATCTGAACTGAAAGTATCAGAAACTTTCCAAAAATCTTCTCCAAAGGAAGATTTCTCAGAGAAACAAAACAACATTGGGATGTGATAACAATAAACTTCCCTCCCATTTACATTTACTATGTTACAAGTATTGAAGAAAAACTCTAAGATACTGCTCAATCTCAGTGCACAGATAACAGCACAAAACCTTTTACTGATGTACATGCTGGGGATATAATATTGGGCTGTCCCATTGAACTAGAGGAGGATGCTGATGAATGTCAGACAATGTACACTGGTAGAAAAGAGGAAGGGGACATAAGCTGGGGGAACCAGCACTTTAAAACATAACATTGTGATACCTTCCTAGGGGAAAAAAATCTTTTTTGTAATTCCCCAAACAGACTTGACAGAAAAAACACTAACCTGGAGTTTTGTAATTCTTACCTCAACTTCATCCAGGTTTCCAATAGAACTCTAGAGTCCTTACTGAGTAAACCTGGGGTGGGGGGGGAGGGGAATGTATAGACAGCAAAAGTTTACTTTGACAGTCAAATCAAAACAAACAAACAAAAGAAACAACACCAAAAACACACAGATCAGGGGAGCTGCTCAAGGCTGTCTGAGACCAGAAATAAATCCCAGGTTTCAGGACTCTCCCTCTGTACCCTAAACACAATTTTACATTTCCAGGACTCATGTTGAACCAATGGGAAGATAACAGTGGCAGGAAAGGCACTGCACTTCCCCAGACCTACTCAAAATCATTTTGCTATCATTGTAGGAAAGAGTTATATATGAGATATATGTTGGGGAAAAAAAGCAGATCTTTAACATGAAGGGGTGTTAGTTTGGCAAATTTTGCCACAAAAGGTTGTGGGAATTATTTTTCTGTGTTTAACTAAGGAAATGAAATGCAAACAAGCCTCCTTTATAACTCAGTTGAGATTTTTGAGCACTGAGAACTCAAAAATTTCATTACTAACATTCCCACAGCAACTGTAACTTGTCCATACCACAAATGCATATGGCACCATAAAAAACCAACACTCCAGACAGTAATAGCATAAAACTCTGAACAATGCTTTTACACTGTGGTGTTTATTGAAGAAAGTAAAATGCTGATTTCCATCATACATGTTGTAGCAAAATATCAGCCAAAAGGCTGAACTAACTTTGGATGTGTTTTGCTTAACTGTTAAGGCACTCTCTTAACTTCTTGGGAGAAGTTCCTTTAATCTCTGCATTGTCCTGGAGTCCTCCCCACCTTCATCCATGATGGACAGATGGACACACTGTCCCTTGTCTCTTGCTACCATAGCCCATGAGATAAGAGCAGGTGCATGTCTGTTTGTGTGCATGGGAGGATGTAAAATGCTAGTAGTTCAAGCCCAGGAGTTTATCACTGACTGGATTTCACAGGAACACATCAGTGTAGGGCAGAAAACAAGCCAAAAGAGCTGCCATCAGACATGTTGTCCAACTCTTCTGTCATACCAGCAGATCACAGAATCACAGAATGGCCAGGGTTGGAAGAGACCTCAAGGATCATGAATCTCTAACCCCCCTGCCACATGCAGAGCCACCAACCTCCACATTTAATACTAGACTAGGCTGTCTAGGGCCCCATCCAGTCTGGCCTTGAACACCTCCAGCCTGTCCTCTCTGGGCAGCCTCTTCCAGCACCTCACCACTCTTTCTGAGACCTGAGGTATGTGAGGAAAAGTTTGTTCATGTGGCCACAAAGTTATACTTAGCCATCAAGTCTTTGTGCATCTCCATTAAAAATGTACTAATAAAGCTTCTGTGAAACATATAGTGCGAAATGAATGAGTTGTTGTGTATCACCTTCCTGCTTTTGTGATAGCAGCTGAGCTGGTGGAAGCCTGCTGAGCCAACAAAAAGTTGACTTTATTTTTGTTCAAGAAGCATCATCTGGCATTCACAGCCGGAGAGCTGCTGCAAAGTTCGTTCGTCTTGGTATCACCATCTGCCATCAGCCACAAAAGGTGTTCTGGTGGCTATCTGCTTTGAGTCAAGCCTGGAAAGCTGCAGGTCTGAGAAGTATGAGCAAAGCAGATGTACTGACTAGTTTTAGAGGAAGGCTCCTATTGGAGCAGGATAGCACATAACTCACAGTAATTGGGAGTCTTGGTCTTCTTCCATCTGTGTTCCGAATGTTTTTTACCTCATCCATTCCAAAACATCTCTGCTCCCTTTTGTTCTTCTGCTCCTTCCAGCACTGCTTCCACAATGGGTGCACTGAGCATATGGCTGTCCCTTCTCCTCCACCAGTGGTTCCCACCATTTAAAAGCGGATTGTCAATAACCTCACAAAGCAAATTGGAAAGCCCTATCCTACTTATGGGTCGTGCTGCTGGGGAAGGGGCTGTGGACAGGCAGCAGGGCACTGCATGGGCCCAAGCACGTCATGGGGGCGAGGGATTCAAAGGGAAGCTGAGGATGTTGGCTGGGGAACAAGTGGAAAGACCAAAAACATGGGAGACTTCAGCTTGAACTGCATTTTTGGCAGTTATGGGACTGTTGTTGGCTCCGAGTGCAGTACATGACTGGCACAAATAGTTATTTGGAGGAATGAGAGAAAAGGAACATTGTATATTTCACGTACAATTTGACCTACCATAATCGAATTTGTTAATAATAACCAACAAATAGTTGAGCAGTAATGAGATGATACAGAACATGTTCTATGGAAATTTCTAGACAGCATCAAAACTCTCATGCTGAGTTCTGTAAAACACCATCCTTTTAAGGAGGAAAGGAGTCATTTGAAACACAGCCTTCTCATCCTCCATCAGTCAGATGCAGATGATGGATTTAGTTATGGCAAAATAAATAGAAGTAAGAAAGGAATTAAGAATAAACGGGTAGAAGACCATGAATACATTGAAGCAGTAGATTCAAGGCAGCAAAGGAGGATGTATCATCAGTAAAGGGGAGCTGAACAGGGAAAATGTTGCAGGCAAAGATGAACAAGAAGAGGAAGAGAAACAGAAAAGCAGAGCTGTAGACAGGCTCCAAGTCTAGGAGTTTCCTCAAGAAACAGGTGTAGCTCTGTCCAGTTTTTGCATTGCACAGCCACAGTACAGCTGCTCATATTGAGGAAGTTTAGTTAGCTTTGGCCATGAAGCACCCTTATGCAGATCCACATGACGGAGTCTGTCATACATGGTATGGGGTAGGCAGAAGACTTTGGGTCCAAAAGTGCATCTATGCACAGAGAACTAGCAGGAATATAGGGAAAGTTTAAGACAACTCCATAGCAGCCAAATGAGGATTTTAAGTGAGATGGAGACGCGCTGTGTCTCTATTTGCACTTCAGTAATGAGCTGAGTGGGAATCACTCATGGAAACTAACTATAAACCACCAGGCAGGGGACCTGTCATAGTCACTTTTTATGCTACTTTTTAGGGAAAATCTTAAATCTTACACAAAGTATTTTCCATACATGAACAAAATAGATGCAAGACACAGGGCTCAGCATGGCAACCAGCATGCAGCCCTACCCAGAGAGATGCCATCCTGCAACTGGTCCCACAGCCACCATGTGTGTCTGTCAGCACAGCACTGCTCCCTGAGCATCCATATTTCATGGATCTCACTGCTGTCAGTGCATCACGAGGACTTTGTTTATATACACCCCCACACATGTGATGCAGAGCTCACTAGAGCTGCGTGCAGCATAGTCTTTGCTTTGGCCATTTCCTGTCACTGGCTTTGATTGTAACACAAGATTTTTGTTGAAGTTTTGCTGCATACAAAGCTTTGGGGAGGTTTGGTAAGGAGGAACCAGTCAGATGCTAGCTGAACAAACAAACAAGCAAACAGTACACAATCATGTGGTTCTATTCTGGCTTCTGTATGCAGCATTTAATGATAACCACGCTGAGGCTGACCTTGAAGTGTTTAGCTGCAGATTCCCTTCTCTCTAGCTGTTCTGTGCTCCTCCAGATCAGTCCCCCGGCTCTCTTTTTCCTCCTTCACATTCTCCTACAAGAATCCCCACACTGGCAATTCAGCATTTGAAATGTGCCTCTGCCACAGAGGAGTTTCAAGCAGGACTGGTGCCCTGCTGCACAAGTCCTGGCTAGTTAGACTCATCTGTTCCTGCTGGTTGTTTTTAAAGAGAACCAAGGAGATGCTGATCCTGCAAATGGTGTCTCTGGACCTGTCTGGGTCTGCTCAGGGTGCATGGGAAGCACATAGCTGGCCACAGATGTGTCCCAGCACCAACCTGACAGGAAAAGCCCTGGCGAGGGAGGGAAGCTGAGGTCTATCTCTCTGAGTTCATGTGCTTAAAGTATTAGCTTTGGCATGTATCTTTGTTGCATTCAAGAGTCATGGTCAGAAGTCAGTTGGCTTATTACACAGGGAGATGTGCAGGTAAAGGGGAAGGTCCTTCCCAATGTCTGCCTCTGCTGATTGTCTGTGAGGTGCACAGGCCTGCCAACATTCTGTCTCCTCTCCGAGGCAGGTTTTTTTACAAAAATGCTCTTAAAAGCCTCTAAAGCTCCACTTGCACAGAAACAGCAAATTAGATCTATTTAAATCTACTCAGCTGTCTTTATGCCTTCAAATAATTTTGCAGTTAGAATCTGCAAAGTTAACAGAGAAATTCTGTTACCTTTGCATTTGACATGACATATATGAAAAAAAAAACACTGGATTCACAGCTCTCTACAAATTACTGTCTTAAGTTCAGTTCTCAAAATGCCACACTTTGGAAACGAAGAAAGGAGGTGAGAGGATGTTAATGAGAAGGTGGAGGATAGGATGGCCTAAACAGGCAGGAGGTGATGCTCTGAGGTGACACTCCACCTGCCAAGAGAACTGGCCTCCTGCTGGAGGTTCCTGCCTGCACAGAGCTGTATCTCCAACAGAGATGTTGCTTCTGGGTAAAAATCTCGGCATAAAAGGTCCTTCAGATTACCCATAAAAACTATAGCTCTGTGAAGGGCAGGTCACAGAGAGCATGCTTTCTTTATTCTCCATTTTATTCCTAGCCTTTTTCTGTCTTTCTCAAGCCTGATTGATTTAGATCAGAGTAGTTATTTGGTTTTCAAAAAGAGTTATTGTTCCCATGTGCAGCGATTTTTATACAACCAGCAAAGCTTTGTGATGTTTTCAGCATATGGCTTGAGTGCCTTTCCTTGACAGCTCACTTTGTATGTTGTCCAGAAGTTTGGGCTAGAAGTGGGGAAACACAAGCAGTAATTAGAAACTCCTTTGCTCTCACCTGGCTCTTCTCATTGGCTCCCTGTGTGGCGTGTGGCACAGGACTAGAACAATTCTTAGCACCAGCAGGACTGTATAGATTCTTGATAGCAGGATACGCTGTAGGCCATTAAAGTGCTCACTCAACAACATAAACACCTTAAATTTACTGAACATTAATGTCAGTTGCCTTGTTTCTAAATTTGGTATGTTAATACTAATCTGCTTAATCCACATCAACTGAGAATCAGTTATTTAAAATTGACGCAAAACTTTGATGTTCACATTGAATCAGTTCACATTCAGTCTCTCTCATTTCAATACAGAATTACATTCAGGATGATTCAGGATGTATATGTGCTTTATAGCATAATCAGGTCTTCCTTACACAGTGCAGAATGGCCTAACTTCAATTCCAGTTGGGATAGCAATTGACTGAAGCATTTACTACAAGCCCAACAACATCCAGGTGGAAGACTCCTTGTGCAGATGTGCAGAATGGCTGTACACTGCAAGCTTTACAGAACCTGCCACTTTCTTGCAGTACGGCAGCTACCTTCATACATTTCTGGGTAGCTGGCAGACCATGAGCACAATATCCAGCCAAACAATGTGACAAGGAAGGAAGGAATTGCTAAAATCTGATCTATCACCAAAGCTTGTACTGCCAGCAGGACTATAGTAACCTCCGTGAAAGGAAATTCTTCCAGGATGAACTGTCTCTGAGTAAAGTGATTTCTTCTGATGACTTTTACTCACTCAACTGAGAGGCACTCACTTTTTTTTCAACTACTGCTGTTGATGCTGGAGAAAATGGCAATGTTATGAAAGATCTGGTCCATTTTATTACACAAAAAATTTAAATGCTCAGAGTTTCAGAAAAATATGTTATAAGAGCAACCAACAACTCACAGATTGGCTGCTCTAAAATATCTCAGGTACTCCTCAAGGTCTTGTTCTTCGGTTCCTTGTCTTGTGCCTGGGCAGATTCAGGTCAGAAATGAGGAAGAATTTCCCCTCAGAAAGAGTGGTCAGGCACTGGCACAGACTGCCCAGGGAGGTGGTGTAGTCACTGACCTTGGCGGTGTTCAAGAGCCGTGTAGTTGTGGCACTTAGGGACATGGCTTGATGGTTTGTCTTGATGACCTTAGAGATCTTTTCTAGCCTTAACAATTCTATGATTCATGGTATAATGTGATGTAAAGACCATTGCCAGACTGATTATCTGAAGACAAGCAGGTCCTTTAGCTCGTGTGATCCTTTTACAGGCTGCCTACTGTAGTATTCCTAAAATTGCTAGGTTCTCCTTAAATCAATCAGACACGCTTCACACACAACTGCCAGTTTCTGAATAAAACTTTCAGAAGTGCCTTTGTTACTAAGCCAGGTTGACTTTGAGTGGTACTTAGAGATCAAACACATGATCAGATTTCTAGAACTTCTCCAGCCTGGAGTTACCGGAGGTTGTACAAAAGCTGAATGGCAGTAAATATCTGTATACGAATGCAGTGTAATTCGACCTAATTCAAACCTCTCTTGTTATGAGGTAGGTTCACAGCTGTCACAGACTGAAAGCAGACACACAGAAAGGTATTGCTGTTTAGCTGACACATGGTAACCTGTTATGTGGCATTAGCTGAGTGGTTGATCAGGACTCTTAGGTTTTTAAAGCCCTTCCAAAAATTGAGTTTAGGAACTTTAAAAAATTGCACACTTCTCTCTTGCATGTTGACTGCACAGACTCAGGATTGTAGCTTTGGAGCGCTTTTTAGAGAAGGTTACTTCTAATAATGATAGTGCTGTGGACAAAATAAACAAATAGAGAGATAGAGAGATAAATAAAGCTTTCAAGAATAAAAAGCAACTCCGACAAAGCTCCTCCTCCCCCTAGTTGAAGGGACTACAAGACTTTGAAACTAACAATGATTTCTGATTACTATGCAGAACACAATTATTCTCAATTAGCAACAGTGAGTAGTTGGTAATGGAAAAGTGAATTACCATGTACTCAGATTTATTTTCATGGAGGCTTCTAATAAACTTATCATGTACAATTTCCATAACAGAGTGTGTAATTATTTTTCATTTTTTATTGTGGAGATTTAATATTGAGTAGTTGCCTCAGGTCTACTGCTAAACCACACAGTACAATAAAGCTGTTGTTTTGTTTGATTTTAATTTTTAGGCCTAAGAAAAGGACACCCTAGTAGGAGTTGTTTAAAAAGTGGAAAATTGGCTACATTCCTTTAAGCTCAAAGAAAACATAATTTATAAAACAGGCTTCCCAATGTCTTCATAAGCTTTGTCCATTTTCTGGAAAATCATGTCAATAGATCAGCTGCTAATTATTGTTTGAAGGTCAAGCTAAAGGTTTTGTTTTTCTTGTCATTGACTTCTATAGGTGAAGAAACACTTGGCTTTACGGCTAGGCTTTCTTGAAATTAATTTTCCACCAGTTCTTGTGCTACTGAATGTCATATATCTCTATCCTTGAAACTCTTGAAACTCTGTCACATCATTCTGAGCAGCTAAATCTAATTGCCACCTCTTTGAAATATTTCTTTGAGCATTTATGTGGCTTTTAAATTTTTTGTCTGTATTCTTTCATTTACTGCCTTTGGCACTTTTCTTTTCTTTTTTTTTTTCAATTCAAAGACCCTTCCAAATCTAAGGGCCTTGTTAGGAACCAAGCTAAAAACAAAAATTGCAATTGAAGTTTCACGGCTCTGTGCTGACTTCTTCAGTGTTCTAGAAAAGGATTTCACCCACCCCATTGGGCTAAAAGAGGGATAGTGGGTGGCTGTGGAGAGGCAGCCAGCGGAATTTGCTTCTCAGATGCAAGAGTCTGCACAGGAATAGATACAGCAGATGACTGGAGAGAGAAAGTATTCATTGGGCTGATGAGAGCAAAGGAGAGAGAAAAAGCAACTTGAAAAGCAAATAGTATCCTGAGCTTCATCAGAAGAGGGGTGGCCAGCAGGACAGGGAGGTGATTGTCCCCCTCTACTCTGCTCTTGTGATGCCCCATCTGAAGTACTTTGTCCAGGTCTGGAACCCCCAGTATAAGAAAAACAGAGAGCTGTTGGAGAGGGTCCAGAGGAGGGCCACCAAGATGATCAGGGGACTGGAGCACCTCCCCTATGAAGACAGGCTGAGGGAGCTGGGCTTGTTCAGCCTGGAGAAAAGAAGGCTGCGAGGTGACTTCATTGCAGCCTTTCAGTACCTAAAGGGAGCCTACAAACAGGAGGGGAATCAACTTTTTGAAAGGGTAGATAACAACAGGACAAGGGATTTTAAGTTGAGGGAGGGGAGATTAGGTTGGATGTCAGGGGGAAGGTCTTTACTATGAGAGTGGTGAGGTGCTGGAACAGGCTGCCCAGAGAGGTTGTGGATGCCCCATGCCTGGAGGTGTTCAAGGTCAGATTGGATGGGGCCCTGGGCAGCCTGGTCTAGTATTAAATGTGGAGGTCGGTGGCCCTGCATGTGGCAGGGAGGTTGGAGATTCATGATCCTTGAGGTCCCTTTCAACCCTGGCCATTCTATGATTCTGTGATTTTGTGAGAACATGGAAAGCTGAGGTTCTCTGCAGTGGGAAGGACTGTCAAGAAAGACGAGAGGCCACCATGAGATTCCTGCTAGACCAGATGACATGGAGTCTGGATGCCTTGAATAGGAGCAAGTGTAATTACAAGTATGCAACTCTTCCCCAGTTTCATCTCGCAAAACTAAACTGCACCATCCCAAGAAGCTGCTAGAGTGAGCTACTGTATGTAAGATGGAGCATCTTTCCCATCGTGTGTTTTGAACTATTGTATACCACTTGGCACCAGTACCAGGGGACTGCTGTACTGGTGCAGGTAAAGCTCTAGCTGTGAAAACCACTGTCCTTTCTCTCCACAGTGAGTCATGGTGGAAGGCTGCCATGTTGCTCTCAGCACGGAGTGCAATGCAGCATCTGTTCTGTTACACCTGGACTAATTTTGTAAACTCTCTGCGTACTTAACAGGGAGAAATAGTCAATTCAATTGTATTGTTCACCTTTTCCTAATGCAGACATCTCAGAGCAGATTAAGTGCTCTCCTAACATACCTAATTATTTTCTCTTACAGTAATAGACTCTGTAAGTCTCCAAAGTTAGCTTTGACGAATGCATTCTGCACATCTGTGAGAATTACTTCACGTTTTATAAAGTCCATGAGTGCAATATTTCTTAGATTTTTGCTTTTTTCCACTATTTGTTATTTTCCTCACCACTAACCTTTTTCATATTTTAATCTCTTTGCCTTTATTGCATGCATGATGCACAACTTCTGTGGTGTCCATTGATTCTCTTTTGCTTTGCTATTAGCAACAAGGTTTGGTGCCAGTTACATCACAAAACATCCACTCTGACTGAGAAAAAGTTTCTCTTTGGTGTAGATGGTAACCTTTGGACTAACGAATCTTATTCTATGTGAGAATTCTTATATGCAGAGCTTGGCTGAAGCGTGGTGCTTCAGAAACTGACAGCAACTCTGCATTTTTTCCTGAAGAATTAGTCTTCTAGCTGAGGCAATCAAAACAGCAGCAGATTGGCAACAGATGATTTGGTAACAAAACTGAATTTTGGGCAAGAGCGTTTGATGGTGTGGAATGGAAAAGAAAATCTGAGTCCATTTTTCTAAGAAAGGAAATCAAATTGTTGAATGTAATCTGGAGAAAACACTAGAATGAGAGAAAGAAAGAGGACTGAAACCACAAAGAATGGGTGAAGGCACCCTCCTTCCTCGTGCCATCTCTGCCCACAGGCACTCTGAGTGTCCCTTCCCACAACTCTGAGGAGAGAGCCTGGCCTCCACCAGCAGCCAATGTGAAGGGCTGGGAGGAAACTGTGCTACTCTGTTCAGCTGGGAGGGGTTTGCACCCTACTGAGATCTAGAAAAACAAGTGGAAATTGTAGCCATAAGTTTTGAATAAATAAAATAAGAAATAAAACAGTTCTGCAGTTCTAAGGAGAAAATAATATTTGATTAAAAGACAAAACATGTATGGGGTAACTTTTTCATTTCCTGTTCATGATGAAGGTATTACTGACATTATTTAAGCTGTGTTGAAGACATATAACGAGAGTCTAAGCAGATATAAATGTTCTTCTGGAATGTTATTTATAGTTCCTTGGTACCCGATGCCAAACGTTAATAAGGTTTATGAGAAACCAGTGGAGACTGTAAATTGTTAGGCTTCTAATTTAAATCATGTTGCTGACTCCATTTGTTTCCTACACATTGATCTGACAGTCAGAGATAAATCTGATAAAATTTTCAGTGCTGCAGAGAGATTTGTTTTCTGTCAGTGAGTATCTAACTATTAGAAAGACAAAGAATGGGGTTATTGGGAGCAAAAACACAGGCAGCAATATAACACACTTGAATACTTATTTTTTATTTATTTAAATGTTATGGTATTTGATAAATTGCTTATGCAGCCATTTAACTGACTCTTCTGGAAAGTGTTTATTTGCAGTCACCTCAATGTCAGCACTGAAATGAGCTGGGACTGAAATTTCATTAAGAAAGCCATATTTCATTATTAGGGCCCCAGCATTCATCACCGTGTACATTAAGTACAAAACCCATAGAATGTTTAAGTAATACTACAGCTATGGCAAAAAAATGGGCATGCATGAGCAGACAGGATATTCATTGTTAACATACTGGCCATACCAACAGTTTGGGATCTTGTGGGACAAATAGCAGGAAGAGTATATGGGTCTTAATCTTTGAATTTCCTTTGATTTGACCATTTGAAATTGCAGCCCTAATTTCCCTTAGAGCAAAGAAGACCTCAGAGTACCTGCTCTGTGCCAAACTGAGTTCTTCTGCTGTAAAATCTGAAGGAGGAGGCCAAAAAGGGAGAAAAAAAGTTACGAGGATCTTCCTTAGGATGTCTGCGCTGAACAATTCCCTCAGGACAGAAGGGGATTTTACTGCAGTTGTGGGTGAAGCTACAGGGATAGGTGGGTCTACCATCTTATGGACAGCCTGATGGACACAGAAGTCTAGGACAGGGAGTTGTTCCCCTTGCTCGGATCTTGACATCTCCAGCCTCATGGACTCCTGCTAGGGCTTCCTGCCTTCCCCATCTGTTCACCTCCAAACCTCCTTTGAAAAAGGGCTCCACTTTAGAGAAAGAAGGCAGAAAAAAATCACAATAGAGTGTGTTGGTTGGAGGAAGGTGGCTTTGGTCTTTAGAAGATTCAGATTCTGTGCCTTGATCCATCAAAGCATTCTTGAGTGACTGAGCAACTTCAATGTTTTCCCTTTGCCCTTGTGTTCTGTGCTCAAAACAGAAGCCATTCTGATTTCATACCTTACAGCCAAAGGCGCATATCAATATCTGGCATTGACAAAGGTGGTTCTGCTCGTGTCCCCCTGTATCTGTGCAAATTGGGAGGTATATTGCAGCACTTCTGTTGCTTGGACATGGGGTCTGCTCAGTAGTACATGTTCATAATTTTCAAACTCCTATCATATTATTTCCATTTCAGAGCAGCTACATTTAGTCTTTTTCCAAATGACACCCTACAAACCTGTTTGCTTCAGTTTAACTAAATCAGCTTAAGCATTTCTTCACCCAGACATCACTCACTATGAGTCTCACTGCAAGCTCCATCATAAGAGTTTGTTAGTGGTATGAAGAGGGCATGATTCTGATCCTGTGAAGTCAACAGACAAAGGGACAGATGCAGGGCTACAAATTAGCAGCCACAGCACAAAGTTTTGCTAGCAGGGACATATTGCTCAGGTACAGCTTTGCACTTTAATTTTCCTTCCCACCACATACCCTGTTACATGCTGGTCCGGTGCACACCCCAGTTGTCATGCTCTAACTTAGAAGAAAGATGCAGGATTTGCATCTAACTATGTTATGAGGGAAATGGACTTAGGAGTTTGATTTTGTGGAAACAATATTAGAAAAAAAGTTCTGTTCTCTATGTGTGTCAAGAGACCATCAAGAAGCCCAGTCAAGAACTGGGATATGAAGGACTTTATGGCACTTTAAGCTTTAAAAAGATAGATGATACATTGCATTTTATTCCTCTTTTCTGTCAGTTGGAAAAATCCTCAAGGAAAACAACCATACAGAAATGAATGTTATTTAGATAAAGCAAATAAATCATAGAAAGTAGCATTACACTAGGCTTTTTGTTTGTGTCTTTGAAAATATTAAACTGAACCAAATGAAAATAAAAAATATCACAAGAAAATTGAACTAAAGCGGACCTTGAAACACAAGCCACTTTCAGACAGCTTATCTACACCTTCCCTCCCAACAATGTGATTCAGACCCTGCAGAAGTTGATGCATGTCATAGGCTTCAGTGGCTTTAACTCAGTTCCTCAGTGTTTTACAATTCCTTTGGAGCAAGAGCTAGCTCGCCTCCTCCCATACACCAAATAAAGTTTCCAAAGTGGCACCTCTGCCTTGCTGACTGCACTCTTTTCTATTTTAATTGTACACGTGTATCCCTAAGAAACCTCTTTCCAAGTTCAGGATAAACTCATGTTTCCTCTGCTTGCCAGAAGAAAATGAAAAGTAAAGCCCCATCAATTTTATTGCTCATAATTGTGGATAAAATGCAATATATTTGGCTCCTATAAATTTGCTAGCAAATTATATTCAATAAAACCCTGGTGAGCAATTTAAAAGCATAAATCCCCCCATGCTGAAAAAAAGCTCATAAATTATACAAGAAAAAGGAGTGATTTCATCAAAGAGCCAAACTCTGCCCATGGAATGCTTCAATAGTTCTGGATTTATAGTTTTCTGAGAGACGATTTATGATCCCTAATTTTCTGCAATAAAAATCTCAGCAGGGATTCTCTGAATGAAATATCTTTTAACAAAGAAATAAATAAAAAAAATTCATCCAAGAGTGAATGCAGACAATGCCATTCTTGGAGATCTGCCCCTTTCATGTTCCTGTTCCAAAATTATTCATGGAAGGCCATAATAAAGATTGCATAGTGAGAAAGGAAATAAGACCATTAGACTGAAATAAATGCACTGCACTCTTTGAGAGGACATTTTTAGTAATAAATTCACCTGTGACACTTCAGAGTCATTGTTTTTAAGTATGAATAAATTGATCAGAATGGTTTAAAGGAGAGGTTAAATATTTCCAAAACATAGGGTATTACATTGTGTATACAACCTAGAGGGTGAGGATGTGCATGAAGCCTATGCACGTACAGGAAGTGTAATCACAGCTTGGTGAACTGAGAGGTTCGTGCATTTCCCCTACTTTTGGGGCTCTGATTCACAGCCTTTGCTAAATGTAGCTGCAGAGGCTAAAGAGGTGACTATTTCCATGGGTCATCAGTCACTAGGAAGCAGGGACCATGAATTAGAACATACGTCTGTCACAGGTCACAAACTGGGGCAGTAAGGTGAAGTGAAAATGACAAGTTTTGAATTAATGTGCCAGGCTGTGAATAAAGACAGCTGAGAGGAGACTTAATGTCTCTTTGACTGCTATAGGGATGGGATAGAAAGAAGTCCTAAATCATTTTTTAAAACCCATGCACAGATCACTGAGGTTATGACCAAGAACTTCTGTATTGAGGATCTGCTACTGGGTGTTATCAGAGAGAAGATAATGGTCTGAGTGGGTATTAGTAGTACACTGTTTTTTTCTCAAGATAAAATGTTATTATTCACACTTAATCGATAAGAAGCTGAGATCTGCTGGCCACTCTCTTTAATGTACCCTAAGAAACAGCCTTCTGGCTGCCACAAGGGCAGACTACTGGCTCATTGCCAATCTGCTGTCCACGAGGCAATAAAATGCAATCTGCAACTCCACTCCAGCAGGTCAGGCCCCAACCAGTACTGATGCATGTGGTTATTCCTTCCCAGGTGTAGGTAGGAGTCTACACTTGCTCTTGTTGAACCTCATCAGGTTCCTTTCTGTCCAATTCTCCAACCTGTCCAGGTCTTGCAGTACAGTCTTGTTGTGCCAGCCAATCCTCCCAGCTTTGTATTATCAGCAAACTTGCTGAGGGTGGACTCTGTCCCTTTATCCAGATCACTGACAAAGATACTGAACAAGACCAGAAAGATTTGTACCTGGTTGAGGCAATCCCAAACACAAACACAGGTTAGGTGGAGAGTGGTTTGAGAGCAGCCCTCAGAAGGATTTGAGGATGCTGGCTGATGAAAGACACAACATGAACTGGCAGTGTGTGCTTGCAGCCTAGAAGGCAACTGTATCAGGAGATACAGTTGGGTTTCAGGAGAAGTGAGACCAACAGATCAACAGAGGTGATTCTGTCACTCTACTATGTTCTTGTGAGGTTCCACTTGGAGTACTGTGTCCAGTTCTGGGGTCCCTAATACAAGGAGGACATCGAACTGTTGGAGCAGGTTCAGAGTAGGCTGTGAAGATGATCTGAGGGCTGTAGAACCTTGCCTACAGAGACAGACTGAGAGAGCTGCGGCTCTTCAGCCTGGAGAAGAGAAGGCTCCGGGGGAACCATAAAGTAGCCTTCCAGTAACTGAAGAGGGCCTACAGGAAAGCTGAAACAGGTTGCCCAGTGAGGTTGTGGATGCCCCCTCCCTGGAGGTGTTCAAGGCCAGGCTGGATGGGGCTTTGAGCAACCTGGTCTAGTGGGTGCTGTCCCTGCCTATAGCAGGGGGGTTGGAACTAAATGATCTTAAAAGTCCCTTCCAGCACAAAACATTCTATGCTTCCATGATTCTATGATACTGAGCAAGTAGCTTTCCCTTTTCCTATTCATTGCATTTTTCTCTGTGTGAAGGCTCCAACTTAGGCTCCTGAGCCCTCAAATTCCATGACAAGAAATATACAGGAACAAGCCTATAGATGAAAATACTCTATTTCCTTTGCTAAGCATCGGATCAAGCACTTACCTAAATTCACATAACACAAAGGAAAATGCTCAAAGCCATTCTGTTTTGACAGCAAACAACAGGCAGAAAAGGTTGGTGAAGATATTTGATTAATCAGACTTGCTCTTAATTTGTATTATGAAATAAAACAAGCATTGCTTGGGGTGATAATCCTTGGGGTCTCTTCCAGCACAAGCCATTCTATGATTCTATGATTGCTGAAAACAACCCAGGTTCAGCAAACTCATATGTAGCACAGCAGACTCAGTAAACAGAGACTCATGAAGGAAGGGTAAGACAACTTTAGCAAGGAGAAAAAAAATTAAGAAATTAATTTAAACTCACGTTGCAGCTCTGGAAGACTACCAGCAAAGAGTGCTGAGGCAGAACAGCTGGCTGAGAGGAAGGAAGTTTGTCTCTGAAAAGGTAATTTGTAAGTATTAAGCATTCATGATTCGCTATCTGTCATCTATGCCTACACCAAAACACTTTACAAAAACTGGGCATTTTGCCCATGTCTGTCCAGCAGGACCTGGAGTACTTCCTATCTCCTCTGCCAACAATATCCTATGCTATTGTTGGGAGCAGACCCAATTACCAATGGGTTCCTTAAATACCACATAGTGGAAACCCAGAAGGGAACTGCAGTGTGCCCCTGATATGAACAGAGTATGTGCATAGAGGCACTTGCTGTATGCTCTGTAGACACTTGTGGCTGAAGCAGACCAAAAGAAGGCATTCATCAACACCTCATTCATTTTTCCCTTACAAAAAAAAAAAAAAAAAAAAAAGCTGCAGCTTGATTTTTAATTGCTCTTACAGATTTGTAATTTGTTTTATTTTGTTTTCTGAGAATCCACTGTTTTTCAGTTTTCTTGCATATCAAGAATGCAAATTAAGAATTTGTTTGCAGATAGAAGACATTAGAGTAAAGACATCAATAGTCTTCTCATACTGTATTAATACCAGAAGAGACTTCAGGAAATATATGCATGAAGCCATGTATTAACATATCTTCTTGGCATTACAGTGTACCAAAAAAGTAGCATTTTCTTCTGCAGACAGTGGTATCTGGCTTCCATACTAAATAGCAATAACATTTGACATAACTAGAAACATCCCTCCAAAATAACATCTCCCCACAAAATAAAGGCATTCTGAACTAAACCTCTGTGATCCATTCAGTCAGCTGGATAAATTGAAGTTCAGAGACAAAAACAAGATGAAATGTCTTTTTAACACATCTTGGAGATAATTCTGACATTTCAGTAAATGTTTCAGTTAGAAACCCATCACTGACGGCGCAGTGTCCTGGTGTGTCTCATGAAGTACATCAACTAGTGGGATGTACTATCTCTGCTGGGGTGAAGCTGTTCCTGAAGGGACCTTTTGAAAATTGCTTCTGTGGATCTCTCTAGGCTTTTTGCATAAACAAAAAGAAAAAAGAAAAAAAAACAGCCACCTTTTCTCTTACTTTTTTTTTTTTTTTTTTATCCATAGAATAAACCTGAACCAACATTCCAGACTTTTACTTAACTCCATATGGAAAGTCAGCTCAATAAGGATAGTAATTATCGATGGCATTGTTAAGCCTTACTGCATTAGCACCAGTTTTCAATGATCCATAACAATAAAAACAAGATTTTTAAACATTCACCCAGTATTAGTGACTAAAACAACAGGGCTGGCTCTCCGGAATTGGTTATGTTCAGAAAAGTGAAGGAACCTTGCTCAAAAGATTTTTATTTTTGTTCAGCACAATCTAACTGGCCTGCAGTAGATATCTTGCAGCTAGTAAAAGAGCAACTAAGCAAATAAGTCAGTTCCTCAAATCAAATTATGTAAAGGACATCTGAAAGGAAATTAATAATGAAAAGCAAAATTTATAGTAGGCACAACAGAAGCATCCCGAGTTGCAGAAGTGACAGTGTCTATAGCCAAAGAAATACCACTGAGGAAGAGGTATAAACAGCCTCACAGATGACATACATAAAATGCAGGGTAACGTTGCTGCACAGTAAGTTCATTCTAGCAAAGTGAGAATCATAAACACCCTAGAAACAGGTCTGGAAGGGATCTCAAGAAGTCATTTTCTCCATCCTTTTGACGTGAGACAGGCTAAATACAGCTGAGAATGAAATGTTCAATCTGTTCATAAGAAGTACTAGTAAGATTCAAACAAAATGCATACATGGAGAATAAGGGAAGGAATCAAAATCCAAGCACACTGCATGACTTCCAAGGGGCCGGATTCCCAAAGCTGACTTTTGTGTTAACTGCAGAGTCATTTTATTGAAGTGATAAGCTATATTATTACTGGCAATTCCAAAGAGAGGTACAGGCTGCTGGGATCAAATCTCCAGTGCAAATGTTGAGTGCCTGTATTTTCTCTAGAAGAGTTGGAAGAGGATAAGGAAGAAGGATAAGAAATAAGATCAACCCCTTAAAAGGGAAAAATAATGCCATTAACACAAAAAAACTGAAATAACTTGGTACAAGAATGGGTTGGCAGCATCTGGATCCTGATGGCTCTTCATTATATTTAGGAACTCCTTAGTGTTACAGTCCATGGCACTGGCCAGCCACAAATCCTAAATTATGATCCCGAGTTCAACTTCAACATAGCCAAGATGTCCCCACATCGTTCAGTGGGTCTTAAAGCAAAAGTTTATTTGTTTGCTTGCTTGTTACTAAAGACACAGTAGGTTTTTCTGAAATTTTGTGAAGCTATGGTCCAAGCTTCGAATGACATACCATTTGGTCCAACTCAGAATTCAGCTGCATCCAGTCATGAGGGCTTAGGAGAGGAAAAGATTAAAAGCAGAGGAAAAAAAAAAAAGCGTTCAACATTACAAACAAGTGCTTATATGTAAGCCATGAATGAGCCAAGGGATCTCTAGCCTGAATATCACAGTGTAGTTATTTCTTTCTCTACTTAGTTTTTGATAGAAGAAAATGTCTCAAGAAGAAGATCAAGTAAGAGAAGATTGTGTGCTTTACTGAGGACCAGCCCTACAATGCCTATGGAATTGAATCAATAGAAAAAATAAAGGAGAAAAAAATATCCAGAAGGAGTGCACTAACCTATCTACATGCCTACTGTGGTGATCAGATACTTCATGGTGATTCTGGTTTACAAAGAGACAAATCAGTGCTGATGCTCATGCCAAGCCACAGATACCACAGTCAATTTGTTAGGGAATAACCCTCTATCTTTCCAGCAGAATATTCTGTCCTTCCATATCCTGTCAGTAAGCAATGCGGAAAAACTGCCCTTTAATGGATGAGTACTGTGTCCTAAAGCAAGACTGGGAAATCATAGCTTGTATTTTGTGCATGAAAGTACTGGAGAACTGGAAACTCAGTTGAACCACTGGGGCTGTCTGGTAATGAGGGTACAAGCTTATTAAAAAAACTGTAGAGGAATTTATTCTTTGCAGTTTACAGCTGTTACCATTTCAATCACAAGGCCAAACTTGCATCCATGACAGCTTTAAAACACATGCAGAACCTAGTTTACAAATTACATGATCACTTTCCACCTTTCTGTGGGATGCTTTTGTTTCCTTCTACTTCAATTGCTTTATCAAGGTAAACATCTCTGCCCCGAAAAAGTAGTAGCCCAGGAAAATGAAGACTCTTGTGCCGCAAGGTGGTTTAGCTGGGACGGGGGAGGGTCTCAGAGCAGCTCCTATTCCATTTTGGTGGAAGTCAGACTGTTTTCAATAAGAGTGGGATTTTTAATATCTCCTCTGCATGATGCCCTCATGCCTCCATGCTCCCCATAGAACTGCCTATATCAAAAACTCTCCTATAGAGGAATTCACATAATACTCAACAAGAGATGGAAGAACGCATTAGCATCCATGCTTATTTTCTTGTGGGCTTGCCAGTTAAGATCCAGAGAGGCTCTGGGGACGTGTTTTTCTTGTTATCTGCATTAAAAGCTTATGTTCTCTAGGTACTGGAATGAGAACCTATTGCAATGTATTTTGTGTAATCAATTGAACAAGTGAGAACAACCTTCCCCAACCTTGATTTTTTAATCCATACTTGAACTGAGTTGTCTGTTTGTACTTTACCTCAGAAATGAATGATCTCTTCCAAAACTGGTGAAACAAGATGAAAATCATCCAAGAATAAACCTTAATATTGCAACATGTTCCCAGTTCAAACTTACTGTACAAGATCTTTTCGTAAACATCCCTGAACCTGTAGGTTGCTTAGTCTAATCATAGGAAAGCAGGTGTCAGGGTAGGCATTCCTCCAGATAAATCATGCTGCGCAACTCTAAAGTTGATGTGCTAGAGACAAATGATGGGCAAGGAGCAGTTTATTATGTATTTGGCTAGCTATTGTGTGATGAGGGACACAGGGCTACTCAGCAATAATATTAACAGTGTGTGTTGGCCTAATTGTTTCACAAATTGCACAAATATTTTTATTAACACAGACTGTAAGGAAAACAATCAGAAAGGATGAAAAATGGCTTGAACTCAGCCAGCCCTGCAGTTAACACAGGACAATGGAAAAGTCATGGGCTTGCAGGAGTCTGGTTCAGCTTCCTGCAGGGCCTACTGAACTGGTTGGGAAAATCAGAGCCAAAAGTCCAACAATCAAGAAGCACAAATGAACTCTGGCTGCATCAGCAGGACTGTCTTTTCAGTGCCAGGGAGATCTTGGGGAGCTGTTCAGGGGCACCAGACCGAGACCCATACTCTTACTGCAGTGTCTGCAGAAGGGAGACCTACCTTAGTTGCCAAAAAGGGCAGAGCTTGGGATAACTTGGAGGATGGGGAAAAATTGCTCATTTTATAAATGGTGTTTGGAAAAGGAAACAATACTATGATTTTGAGAATGGGGTTTGTCTATTTATGGTCATATTTTTCACTTTATCCGTGAGGGAAAGTCCACAGGCATCCAAACATGTCTGGACTTCTTGGTGAAACCTTTCCTACTTGTACTGGAGCCCCTGGCAACTCAGGTAGAGAAGAGACCCATACTCCTGAAATCACTCCCAGCTGGGCAAGGCTCACTGCCCAGGGTGATATCAAAATCCAGCTCCCAGCAACAACCTCTGATAGGACTGTTGAGATAGAGGCCACCCTGCAAACTCCACAGCCCAGCTGGTCCCGAATTGCCCTGTTCCAACATGCAGCTGGCTCATCCATATATTTCCAGTCAGGAAGAGTATTAGATAGATAGCTCCTGATGTCTGAGACAAACTGTTTTCTTTTTAGGCTTTGCAGCCCAGAGTCCCAATATTTGAAGGACTGGTAGCTCAAACAGATGCACGGGGCAAGCATATACCACAAGGAGAAAGCATTGTCAATTTGCGCTGCAAAAATTACCACCTCCTGTAGGACGTAGTATCTTTTGTTTCCCAATAAATAAGTAAACCAGGCTCATTTTAGTTACCTGGAGTTCCATTTATCCTATTGTCATATTAACCATATTGCATTGCAATGGAGTAGGCACAGGCTGGCCCAGGTCCTTCCTTCCAATTCCAGGGCTGTAACAAGATGTGCTAACTTATGTCTTCCTTATGACTGTTTAAATGTCTCCTCACAGCATAGCTTTTCTGCACTGCATTTCAGAACTAGCATTTCTTCTCTTTCAAAACCAAACTGCTTATTGAGGTGAAATTTCACTGAGACTTCTGTAGGCATTATACATCAGTAGGCAAGGGCACAGACTTTTCTGGACAAGAGGGAGCAGTCACTGGCTCATGTATATGAGGACAAGTGATTCCTAGGTTACATTTCATTGGCCATAATTCTGTTTAACCAGAAGAAAAAAAGAATGCATGATAGGGAAAACAGGCAGACCTCAAGCTAAGGATACACCAAAAAATCCAGTACAGCATGTTGAGTAAGCAAATGCCACTGGGAAGAAAGTACAATACTGTAAGGTATTGGGAAGTGTCAACTAACATTTGCATTTTGTTATTTCTGTCTGCTTCAACAACTGGCTTCATGATCTCATTTTCATTTTCAGATGTAAAATACTGGGAGCTTACATCTGAGATTCTTCAAATGACATTGTTCTCCCTCTCAGAAACTCAGTTAAATTCTTGTTACAGGTGACTTTATGTTTGCCTAATAGGTGATTTCTGACCAGCACTGGCTGGTTACTTGAGAAAAGATCAAGTACTGTGCATAGAAAGACAGTATTTAGCTGTTTTCATCCATAAATAAAAGGCTTGTCAATGAGCAGTAAAAAAAAAAAAAAAAGATTGTCATCAGATAACTTAAGCAGCACCTTTATCTCCTAGCAGAAAGCTAGTCTTTAAAAGCAATGCTAACTGGGGACGAACTGGCCCACAAGTGCAGCAATGTCTTCCCTTCTGTCTACAATTCCTCATAGAAAGTAGAACTTAAAAAGCTCAGCAGGGACTTGGATGCCGAATACTTCATGCTTTGGATGCACATCTTGGGAAATATGAAAGGAGCCCAATTTTAGGGAGTTCTCTCAAAAGTCAGGCTTTGTTTTGGACATCATAAGCTACTCAGTATCACCAGACAGTTGTTGAGATTTTGGCTAGAAAGCACATCCTCCCATAAGCAGTATACACATCTTCTCAACAGGAACCCAGTCTGCTGTTTGTAATGCTTGGCATTCTAACCTCAAGTAACTGCACCAAATAATCTGCAGGACATGTCTCTGAGCATGCTTACATGGTAATAATGATGTTAAAGTAGAACATCCGTATGATTTATTATGCCTTGTGAAATAAAGCAAAGCCAATCTCTTCCCACCATGGAAGTACCATCAGAGTAGAAAATGGAAAGAAAAAAAAGGAAATACCACCCAGGCCCAGTTCAAACATGCAAACTTTCTAATAAAATATCAGAACCAGATGCCACTAAAGATGAGTGATAATTAAAGAAGATAAATTAAAGAAATGTTTTTCCAGGGAATGACTCTACTGCACACAAATTGTTTCAGCATGGGGAAAAAAAATATATAATAAAATTACTGCTGCTGCTGTCTGTTTTCAAAAGTTTCCATTAATGAGTCAAGGCAGGTTCTCCCTGCTAAATTCCCTCATATCCAGGCTCCCTCTTTGCCTCTGTTGGTTTAATCTCAGTGTGGTTTAGCAGAGTGAACAGAGCACCAAGCGCCAGGAACTCAGTTCCAGCACTGACTCACTGTGTGGGCTCTGTTATGTCACTCTCAGGGCAGGTCAGCCCTGGAAAGCAAAGCTGTAAAAATGGTGTTGGGGGGGTCCTGTGCCTGATGGTCACTCCACTTTCCCCAGCCAATGCAAGCAGTTCTCCAGAGGTTTTCCCCTGACTGCCAGCCCAGCAAAATGATCATGGCTAAGCTGCTGTCAGGCAACTTTTTCAGCCTGGTGTCTTCTTGGAAGAAACGAGTACTGTCAAAGCCAAAGTGTGCAGACACCTGTGCAAACTCATAGTAGGAAACATGGCCAGAGCACTGCAGATGAAGGGTAGATACAACAGACCTCCAAGACCACCCTGGAGATTCATGCTTCTGTGTATAAACCCATCCAAGACAAGGCTGTTGTTAAGCTTCATCTTAGCTAAACACAGGATGATGCTTAAGCCGCCGAAAGACTTTTAATTTCTTTAGATTTCTTGCACATATAAAAGTGCTGAGCCAATTGCCATAGGCATTTTCATAGCAATGAAAATAACGTACTACACAGGGAAAAAAAAAAAAGAAGAAAGTGAAACCATATAAATACGTGGCCTATTTCCCTTTTAACCACATGTTCCCCAGGCTTGTAACCTCTGTAAATGCCTATGAGGAATAATGTGGTTTGCAGCGTGCCTCTCAGGTCAACAAACCTGCCCTAAGTCAGACTGAACAAGGGCTCAGACACATGATCAGGTTCCCCTTGATTAATGAGTTTCTGTGTGGGGAGCATCTGTGTGAGCATGCTTCACACATGCTAAATGCAAGGTGAAGCACAGCCGCTCTAACAGGGACTCATCTGTCTGCAGGGCCCAGAGCTCGAGCACAGCCAGGCCGCAGTTAGGCTGCAGTGCTCCAGCTCACCCAGTCGAGGTGATCCAACCATGTCTCTGGGGTTTCAAAGTCAGGAGAGCTTCATGAAGGACACTAGGCTCACAGCTGTTTTTCCTAGACGTCAAAGTCAAGCTGAATGGATTTATGTTACAGTTGGTAAGATTATTGTGGTGAAAATGGGAAAAGAAACAAACAGGGAACAAATGCTCCCCTGTATCCAAAGATCTAGGTTTGCGGAAAAGATTCCACAAAGAAGGGATCTCCAGAAACAGATCCTTCCCCAGTGGCAGTCAGCACTTAAATGGGTCTCCTGGTCACACAGCTGAACCGCCTTCACCTGTGCTCCCATGGCTGACTCAGTCCTTTCCTCAGGTGATCAATCAGTGGTTCAGGCCGTGACTCAACAGTTCCCATACAGTTACATGCACACACAAAGTCAAGAGCAGGAACAGGCCTCTCCAGCATCTAAGCTCCATGCTACTGCAGATGTTTTTGCTAAAACTGAGAATTTATACTACAGTTGAGACTCTGCAAGCTAAATCTGTCCAAAGGCCACTCATCTATCAGTTTTCCAGGTGGTAATGCCAGCTGCTCTCTGCACCGTTTACTCCCCAGCATCTCCCAGCTGCTTCATCCTGTGAGTATTCCTCAGCAATTTGGTCAGAGGAGAACAAAGGCATGGATGACAGTAGCTAGAGCTGCTTCCAAACCCATAAAAGCCATGATCTGCTAGCCAGACTCAGAGAGAAAAGAGCAGTGCTGTTCACGGCTCTCATCTTGTTCTCTTAAAATACTTTTATTAAGACCCTCTAACCCTTGCGGAACCTTGAACTTGAAGAGGGAAGTATTGGCTATACATCTCATTGGGAGTCTGGCAGTCCCTCCCATCTGTGCTCCACTCCTGTGCCCAAAGTCATGCTTATACAAGGCAGGCTTCCTCAGAGACATCAGGTGTAGGATCCCATGAAAGGGAGAAAAAAGGGATATGGAAAAGGCAGGTGGAGGAAAAGGGAAAGGAAAATAAAGAAAAAAGAAAAAGAAAAAAAGAAGAAGAAAAACAAGTGAAGGGAAAAGAAAAGAAAAAGGAAAAAAGAGGAGACACAAATATGGGCATGTAATTTATATATGAGGTAAAGTTTAAACCAGCGTGATTGGCAAGAATACAATGTTACTAAAAGCCACAGACATGCTAATTGGTGAGTCATTTTAAGTAAAGCCTATTGATCTTGTAAGTTTGCCAGCTTTCAATTTTCACTTTTGCTTGAAAAAAGCTCAGGAAGTAGGACTCAAGCAGAAACTCATGATCAGTGACTTTTTGATCCAATTTTTTAGAAAACATAATCTGTTTATCTAAACAGGAGTCTTTGATGAAGGAAACAGATAGAGCCATCTTCCCTGAAGGCACCCAAGCCTCTCCCAGGACCTGCTGGAGATGCACAGATCCACGCTTGGGGTTAGCCATGTCCTATGTGCCTTTCTCCTGCTGCTGCAAACCAGAATATTATTACTACTGGAGATCCTCACTGCCAGCAACTAGTTTTAGGTGTATCATTAATAGCTAGCAGAGGCTGACACAGAATGACAGAATGGCTGTAGTTGGCAGGGACCTCTGGGTCTCTCTGTACCAACCTCTGCTCAAGCAGGGACACCTAGAGCAGTGTGCTTAGGCTCATGCCCTGGTGGCTCTTGGTGATCCTCAAGGAGAAGGCCTCACATCCTCTGTGGGCAGCCTGCACCAGTGACACCTTGACCATGTCACTGCTGAAGTGAACTGAAGTTGAGTGGTCAAGCTTGGTTCAGTGCAGCTCCATTTTCTGTCATTCTCATGCACAGGAGCTCTGAACTCTTCATCACAGTGCCCTCAGAAATGTGGCTGGCATCATCTTCTTGTGGATAGTAAGTTAATGGGTGGACTACTTGCTGTAACTTCTCTGTGAGTGAAAAAAAAAGAACTCATGAACAAAGCATATAAGGGAACAACAACAACAACAAAAATAGAAAAAACTTTTATCACATCATCCCATTCTTCTTTTATTATTTGGGCTGTTAAGGCAAATTACCTTTGGACATTACCAAATGACCAAAGCAGACACTCTGCTGTCCTCATTGCTCCTCTGACACAGTTAGTTAGGGAGGCCTGGTCTCCCTGAAGGACACAGTGCTGGCTGCTGCGCAGCCCTCAGCCATCACAATAGATGTATGGGCTCTTGCTCCCCCTGTGAGGCAGAGGCATTAAGCAGGCACAGGCTTTCCACATTCCTAAGCAAAATGTTTACTTTGTAAGTGCTGAAGCAAAATTTGGAAAAGTGAAGAATAATATTTATTTTGACAAAATTAAATTGAGTTAAAGTTTAAAGTGTAAATTAGATACATGCGCATATATTGAGGGCATTATCCATTCATCAGAGGAACATAAAAGAACTGGAAAATACCCTCCTGCACTACCACTAGGAAAGCTGGTCTGGACTAAATTACAGGCAAAATGTATAATTAAGCAAGCTATTATTATCCAGTGTCTTAGCAGATGCTGACCTCTCTTGTGATGATTTGGATAAAAATTCAGCTGAAGTTTGATTTCACAGCTGTGTCCATCATGTTTTGGACCTGCTGGAGCGCTCCAGAAACCCTCTGCATGTTAGCACTAGTGTCTAAGTGCAGTGCTTATGATTTCTTCCTTATCTGCTTGTTGGGGAGCTTTCCTTCAGCTTCATTGGAAAGAGAAAATGGTTTTGTTGATCTGTAAGCCAGGCCTTATATTTGAATCCTGTGTTTAATTCTTTCAAAGTATCTTTAATATTCCAGTAGTGCAAGGAGTGGAGGACTCCCACTGCTGTGTTATTCTCTTATTTTTATTTTTTGCAGGTGTATGCTTGTGGCTTTGTTACTGAAATAATAATTCTGCTAGAAATAGCACTGACATGAGAGATGAGCTGCCAAAGTGTTATGAGCTTGGTAATTTGTACATGGAAATGAGGATTCAGAGAATGACAAGAACATCAGTGGCCCGAGGAGTTTATGATTAAAACATGATGCTGAGCTTTTATGATTTCTACAGCTAATTAGCAAGATTTATAAGCATCTAACAGAAAACAAGGCTGAACACAATAATGATCCCTATTTTCCACTTGGAGCAGTAAACTACTGGGATCAGAAACAGCAGAAAAAGGAGAGGAGGAACAAACACCCCTATCACCTCATTGTCCCTCTCTTTTCCACAGATCGAGTGAGTGCCTCTCAGGTGACAAGCAGGAAGGCTGTGACTTATTCACCTCCGTGGCAATGCCTCATTGATTTAATAGTGAAAAGACTTCCTGCTGTTTCTTTATGGCTTCAGACCAACAGATTTTGTTTGCCAGCAGCATGTTGGGGAAATGCGAGATGTCTGATAAAGCTCCTTCCAACATATACGTGGTTTATTCTGTTCCCTAGAGGCGCAGAAGGAAAAAGAGAAAATAGAAAAGAAATTCCAGGCCAGCATTCCCTACTGAGTGAACTGATCTGCTCAGCCCTCATCCATGGCTTTGCTAGGGCCTCCTTTTCCCTGGAGGGCTCCTGGCTGGAAGAATTAGTACAACCTACCCATGGTGCTGTAGTGAGCATCAGGCTCTGTGTGACCTGTGTCCTTAACCTCAGCTCCTGGTCTCCAGAAACCCAAGCATCCTCACGTAGTCACATAGCACATTTGCACCAATGTGCAAAGGAGACATGCTCCAGAAAAGTTGGTTGTGTGGAAATCTGATTGCATAGGATGAGAACTCTTGCTTCAAAGTATGGATAAAAAAAAATATGGCATTATTGAAGGTAGAGGAATTGCTCCAATACAGACCCACAGCAACTAGAGTCAGATGGGAGACTGGTTCTCTTTTGAACAGAGCCAGCTCACACAGCTGATATATCCCCAAATGCAGCTGGCTGTTTTGGGCAGGATTCCCTGCTCTGCATTACCTCTGGTTTGAGTCTCTCTGGCTGCAGCAGGCACTGCCCTTCCTCAGCATCTGCAGCAAGTTCCAGCCAACACATAGCCAGGAGCTCAGGGACCACCAGTGGGTCCATGCTGTCCTAGTGGGGACCCTCAGGGCTCTCTGCTCATGGTATAGATGAGATATATTCTGTCTCAAGGAAGAGGGAGGATCTGGGCTGACTTCAGAGGACTGTACTTCCTTTTTTGACAGTTGCAAAATTTTAAGGGCGGGCACAGTATCTTCCTATTTCCATGGAAAGTACTTTATCCTACTGCATGTCACCACAATGTAATAATGAGAAATATACTGTCTTAGTGCAATAAATTGATTGCAAAAGTCAATTTATAAAGCTCCATCCAATATATTTATACTAGAGCTGCGTTTGATCAAGTCAAAGATACAGTAATACCATTACACCATGTTTAATACCATCCTTGCGTTTTATTATTTTTTAATGAACCACTGTTGTCATCTCCTTCAGTACTGTTTTTCCTTGTTCCTGTATTCCTAGACAGTTGACCTAAGCTGGTAATAACAAATAATGGTTTGGCACTAATGTCAAACAGTGTCAGGCAGCTGGTGCACCCTTAGGTCCTGGAGTTTGCTGGGGTTCCTGGTGAGAGCAGCACTGACAGTGTGTCACACACTTCCTTTTCACATCCATACCCAGTACATTTTTTGATAAAATGGAGGAGGAAAAACTGCATGAAAACATTCTGGAGAGTTTTGTGTCAAATGCTAGATAAGGTAGCTTAGGCAGCAAACTTCCTCTGAAGTGTCTCACAGGATTCTGCTTTCTTGGCTGGAGGTGCTCCACACCATGGGCATATCACATCAGCATCTCCAGCAGCAAAGATGCAGCAGCAAAAGTGGTATCTGTATTTTGCCTACGTCATGTACATCCAGTGTGCCCACAGCGGGGATGCATAGGGGTGCAGAGCTCTCAAAACAGGGCTGTGGGTGAGTGGACACATGGGTACCCATGGGTACCCCATGGCAGGTCAGGGTGCCCCTCTTACAGGTGTGCAGGGAAGGAGGGGGACAGCAGGCGGCTGGTGCTCCCATCCCAAGCATGTGTGCTCCAGATGTGCCCAGAGTGAAAGCCAGCCAGCACGGAATATTATTTATAATAATAATAATAACAATATTAATAACATAAGAACATCTGGTAGTATTTTTTTCCATCTACCACTTGGCTGAAAGCAGAGCATCTGAGTGACATGACAACTGGTATTTCTGGTTTCAATTTAGCCCCAGTCCAGCTGCCACAGTGACTCAGAGAAGCACTTCAGGGACATTTCCCAGCTCCTGGGCTCAGCCATCTCGCAGGTGCCATTGGTGCTAGCACCGGCAGCAGAATCATCTCCAGCCACCTGGGTCTGTCTGGTTTCCTTTATCCACTATTTCACAGGAGTCTGTGAGGGGCTCCTAGACTTCTGTGGCTCCCAGTGCATGGTTTCAAATGGAAAACAAAGGCTGGCTATTCTGTAACCAAAACAAAAGTGGCTGTGCTACATATTTCACCTTATTGAAAGTGTACTTGACTAAATGCATGTTTAAACCACCTTTTAAGAATTGTTTTCAATTGTAAGCCTTTCAGATGTGTCCAGTGAATGTATCACTTCTACCTAAGAAGGTTTGGGTCTTGACACTAACTAACAGCCTACAGAATTAACACTGTGATTAAAAGATGACTCCTGCCATTCTCTCCTCATTGTAGAAATCTAAAAGCCAAATTATCATGGTAGCTGCTGCTCCCAGAGCATGTGTAGGTGTAGTGGGAGTCACATTACCTGCACTAGAGATCATCAGTTCCTCCCAGAAATCGACAAGCCAAGGAGTTTGTGTCTTTGGGAAAGAGGGTCGGCTCCATGATGAAGGAAGAGGAGATCGTGTCCAAACAGATAATGTATTATGTGTAGAAATTCATCTGCTATAAATCTACACAGGCTGATGACGAACTTACAATAGGAACTATTAAAACTTCATGTTCAAGAATAATGTTCATTTAAGTATATGAACATTCTTCCTTAAGTCACTGAAGACTGAGATTTATGTAAATCAAATGAAGAGACTCCCATGCACCTTTGGAGACACATCTCTCATTCCTGTCCTTGGGTCACGGCTGCACAAATGCCCAAGGACAAGCTTGGCTTCAATGCTCATTATACTGCTGCATTTGCATATGAAGCAGTAAGAGTTGCTGATAGACAGAAAATCAAAGGTTATGGCTTAACACTTGTCCAATTATTAAAATCAGATGCTTAAAATCACATTTTATTATTATAAATAAATCAATTTCTTCTATTACGTTTTACACGCCACTCTGTGAATTATAGGTTAGATTAATTACTTAGCTAGCTAGGGTTTATGCAGCTGAATTTATGAGGCAAGGTTAGTTGCAGGACTGGTCCCATCACCTTTAGTGCTGCTTTAATCATTCTTAAATACATAAGGTGAAAGCTGGAATGGTGCAGATCTATCTGTACCTAGTAAAAGCCAGGAATTAGAGCGAATTCACTCTCCGGCCTCATGTTAATCCCCATGTAAGCTCCCTCTTGTTACAAATATTATCAGCACAAGAAATCTGCTGACTGATAAAGTTTGGGGAGCTCCAATAATTAAAGATTGTCCACAGCCTCAAATCTGGCATATTCTGTGTACATTGCAAAGGTTCCCAGGCTTCAAGGCCTGCTCCCATTGGCCAGAAACAAAACAATACCTTCCCCAGGAGCCTGTCCCAGGGCCAGATCCAGCCCTTCTGCTGGCAGAGATGGCGTTGGGACCTGGCAATAAGTGGGCATAGGAAGCTCCAAGCCCACTGCCCAATTATGCTGCTTGCCCTTCCCTTGGCATGCAAACACACACAGTGAGGGAGAGCATCTCATGGCCGTCCTGGAAAGCCATGAGCTCACTCAGGTTCCTGCCTGCATGGCTACTGCCCCTGCTCCCCAGGGAAATCCTGGCTGAGGTGATGAGGTGCTGCTCCATGCTGGCTGTCAGAGATGGCCCCAGAGGGACCCATGCACAGGAAGCAAAACAAGTCATTGTGCTTGTGGTTCTTGTAGGTCTGAGGTGAGGAGCTCTGCACAGAACTAGGAGAGAAGATTTGGCAGCCAGAGGAGAGGGGGAAGAAGCAGAGTGGGAATGAGCAGACATGGGAAAGAGAAACTGGCAAGAAAAGAAGAGAGAGATGTAATCAGAAATAATCTGAAGCAATACTGTTAATATGTGATGCATAACAATGTCCTTGATGACAGTCCAGGAGTCTACACTTGGGCCAGGGAACTGTCGGCTAGAGAGGAGTGAGCCGTTGTATAGGCCTATGCTATTGCTAATGACAGCACTCAGTAAATCTTACCTTGTATGCTGTAAACAAGTTTTTATTTCTACAGCTCAAGAAGACTCCTTCCAAGTCCAGAACTTATTTGTCTCCCAGCAACACAGGTCAGAGGTCCAGTTTCACATGCACTACTGAAACACTGAGCTCTGCACTTGCTGTGTGTATTTTTTAGCATTGAAAAAAGTTTGATTCACCTCACTCTTGCAAGATGCTGAGCCCCTCCCCTCACTCCCTCTTCCTTGTCACCCATCCTACCCCTCAGAAATAGGGTTCACCTCACGTTGTGCTCTTACGAAACCTCTTGCTTTTTGAGAACTAAGGAAGTATTTGCCAACAAGCAGAAGTGGGTAGAAGTGGGTTCCCGTCTCCCAGCCAGAACAATTTGGCACAGTAGGAGAATGGGATCTCCAGTCTCTGGAGAGAGCTAGCAACCTGGTGAGGGAGTATGACCCCTTCTGACATTTCCTCTGAATACGATAAGTAAATCCTTGCAGCAAACATGACAGCTTGAACAGGAGACTTGGTATCCCACCACAAAGCTTTATGTTTTTCTCCTAAAAGGTGAGCAAACAGCTCTGTATTGCCCTGGCAAAGAAGGGGTCTCATGCTGGATGTCCCATAGGCTGGGTAAGTAGCAAGAGCTGTAAGTGCCTAAATCCCTTTCCAGTACTTCGGAGTCTGCTGTGTCACCCTTAGAGATAAGTAGCAAGACAGCCATTCTGTGAATGTCAAGTCTCTGCAGCAATAACCATATGCCCCCGTGCACAGATGCTCCTTTCCCCACTGCAGCATGTCAATGGTCTATTGCTAAGGAATCCTGAATATCAACTTTGATTTCCTGATAAGATTGTCATTGTTTTTTAAAATGCAAGTGTAGAAGGCTAACGAAAGATCCCCAGAGCAAGGAGTGTTATGGTGTTAACACCATTGACCTAGAGGGGATAGAAGTGAATCATATTTCCACAGGTGTTCCATCTGAGAGAGAAGCTTATTAAATGCTGAGCATAATAGTACTATGGAAGGGCACAGAAATCAAACAGGAAAGGGCACACACACTTCTGGTCACATTAAAGTATAATTCTAGGAATTAATTACTTAAGCATTTCTTTTGTTTTATGCCTTCTTCTAAAGGCTGCCTTTGATCAACAGACAAAGGTAAAGCATGTTCATTCCCTGATAGCCAGGAAAAGAAAAGTATCTACCAAAAAGACTTGCAGGGCAGCAGGCAGTCTACCCAGTAATTACAACTGGGGAGTCTCCAGTGTATTCAGAATCTTCCATGAACCAAAACCTACATACTTCCTTGGACATTCAGTGGAGACAGAGTATTGACCCTGCAAAGAGCCCACTGCTAGCCTGGAAGCTGCCTCTTGATTCCTCATTGTGTTGCTGCTCGTGCAGTCTGGGCTGGTGCTGCAGGAGAAGGAAGAGAGAATAATTCTGCAGTTCATAATGATGGGTCCCTGAGGGATCGGGAAATGGGAGGCAGAAATGAGGCCAACTGGAGTTGTACTGAATGCTGCCAACAAGATACTCCAAGCACAGCCTCTTCTATCCTCGTTGTTAGGAAGGACGCAAGAGCTGAGGAAGAAGAGCAGCTGTCCAGCCCAGTCAATCAGGACAGAGAGTCCATCTCTGCAATGGAAGCTGCTCCAGCTCCTACTGCAACTTATCAGAAGCTGGAAGTCTAAGTCCACTTAACTTTAACCAAAGTTTGCTAATGTGGGATCTTAAACCACGCATTTTGGGGGATCAAGAAACAAGAGCGCTACTGGCTGAGTTACAATAAACTAAATGAGCAGCAAAATGACTGCACATGTGTAATAAAAATAATAGCCTGTGGGAAGCATGAGGAATCATTTAAATGATGCAAGAGAAAGGATATACATCTGAGTATATTTTTCATAGGCAAACAGATGAAAACTGGTCCTCCAGCAAAGCTGGGGTACAGCCAGGGATTTCAATGTCGCAATGTTTTAATTTGTAGATTTCCTGTTGCCTAGCAGACTCCTCAGCCAGGAATTAGACAGTCAAGATACAATTCCCAGGGAGAATTAGGTGCCTTAGAATAGGATTCCTAGAAACCAGTACACTGAGCATGAAGTTATTCACACGGGCCTGGAGAAGCCACAGAAGAGAAGGACCACAGTCAGAGGCAACAGAAACCTCTGTGCTTGGTCCTGAATCTGCTCATGAATGGATATTCATGCCCAGTTAACCCTTTGTTACTTCCATTGCACTTAGTGTAATTTCCCACAAGAACCTGCCCCAAGCCCCCTGCTGCTTAGCTTGTGCCCAATTCCTGCTGATCACACCCTGGTGTTCACAGAAGTCCCCTCCCTCAGAAAGTGTGCAAAGCAAAATAGCCTCAGCCAGGGAAACACAGGGCTCATCATCAAACGTCAGGTGAAGCAGTTAAGCAGCATGCCTCGAGTACACAAGGGTGTGGCATTCGGATTTTTCTTCTACATCAGCTAGAGAGTGGGAGTTTGTTAAACTACCCCACTGCCCAGGTCACCTTTCTACTCATATCTGTCTGATATATCCCAAGAAGCCTGAATTATGGCTTCTTTCAAAAGCAGGATCCAATCAGGACAAGCATGAAGACCATCCTAGGTGTGTGAGAAGGGAAGACGCGCTACCTTTGATAATCACTGCCAGGACCTGGGCACAAGTCGGGCTTGGCAAAGATCGGCCATACTGAGGTTGAAGGTGTGACAACGGACAGAGGTTTGGGTATACAGCAAGGGTTTTTAATTGTGCCTAGCAATGAAGATGTAGTTGGGTATCCTGGGTTGATACCTATCTGGTACCAGCACAGCAGGCCCATAGCTGCCCATAATACTCAAAGTAATTGAAGATGCAGATGAACTTTGTAAAAGCTTCGTGTAAGAGAGTTTCATGGCCAGTTTTTTGTCAGCATTTTCCCACCCCTGATGGACAATTTTTTGTTATCTTTCCCCTTCATGCTACCTTGTGAAAGAAGGCTCTGCTGTCCCTGAAGAAGAGGAGTGCAGCTGTGTCTTTCTTTTATATTGGATGCAACGTCTCTCGAACCCTGCCAAAAAGATCCACTCCTCCTTAGGCTCCCTTATTAAGTGTGTAAGAGTAATATTGATGTGAAATCAGCTGAGAGATACACATCCAAAAGACAACTATCCCAAAGAATATTTAGATGATTTTATTCAGCTAACAGTGAAATGCTACAGCTTTTGCCTGCAATGTGTCTATTTCTGCGATGTTGTAATATGCACAGCTGCATATTTCTCGCAGGGAGCCACTTCACTGATTTCAGTAGGTTAGTGTGCAGACCTTAAGGCACTGAAGAAATTTTCTTTAGAACAATTAAAAGTATATTTCTCATTGTCTCATGTTCTTGAATATACGAGAGTATTCTTGAAAGTCTAGCCTTAGAACATCCTTTTGAAATTTGTGTGAGTAATATATGCTTCAGTCTTGTATCACGGGTTTTATAAAATTTAGGAGTATTGAAATGTATACTAAATCATTTTCATAATGATGTTTGCAATATGGCACAACTCCCAGCCTTTTATTCTGTGGATTTCTGTCTTTGTGGCTGCCAATGAAACTCTAATTTCCTTCTGCAGGCAAACAATTTTCAGTAATGTCTTATTGAATTCCTTAAGGCAAGTTTCTCTGCTAGGTAAACTGTGGCAATATGAAACCACAGGAAAGCAAAGTGCAATCCCTTTTGCCCAGAACAACTGTAAATATACAGGCAAACAGGCCTTTGAACAAACAAAAGAGCCTTTTGGTTAATGATGATGCATGTCCATATCCAACCTGTTTTCTGCTATGGGAATATTCTAAACTAAAAGGATTGAGATCAGCAGGACTTGAACAGTGCTGTTGATTTAGATGTTGGGTTTGACCAGTTAACAAATTGTACTTCAGAAAATGAACTGATTCTGATCTGAAGAAGACAACTCAAAAAACAGATAATTTTTCTGACCATATGAGGCCATCTCCTACCTCTCAACAATAGCCCAGATGACTCCATTGTTATAATTAAGGTTATGTGGGGTATTATTGGTGGCAAAACTTTGTCCAATAAACAGAGTCTATTTAGCAATTGACTGGACAAAACAATAGCAAAAAGACCATGCAAGCCATAATCCTCTGCTGGCAGCAATGGGCACTGGATGATCCAAATGACCTTCAGCATTTGAACCTTCTCATCTGTCACTGGCTATGGGCTGCAGAATAATGAAAGATGTGTGAGATGAAAACAGGTTTAACAATAGAAAAAAGAAAACACAACTGCAAATGCAGAACACAGTAAGATTGCTCAAGATGCAAATTATAACCAGACCCAGGGCCAGACTAAGAAATGATGAGTATACTCAGAGTGCCACATTCTAAATAGTAGGTTATTGTAATGTCTCCTTTTTACCCCACTCAGTCACTCAGCCAGCAGTGAGCTCTCTCTGTAGGACTTGCAACCCCGTATGTTGAGAGATTGAGTAGAAATGCATGTTCAAAGCTCCTGTTCTACTTCCAGGTGGAAAGCACATCAGAGGCAACAAACTAGACTTCACTGTACAACCAGAAGAGTCGTAGACAGTATCTCATCTAAGCTGAGGCAGCCCAAGGCTGGGAAAGAAAAGGCTGGGTGAAGACGGTGCAATTGACACTTCACCACTGAATAAACTCCGATTTCCTAGAGTTTATGCTGGAGGCATTGTCAACTGTACTGATGCAATTACTTGGAAATACCTTGCATTTCTGCTATAATCAGCCAGAAAATCTTTGGTTTGAAAACATGTCAATATAGATTTTCCTTGTCTGCTGATTTGTTACCATTTTGTGCACATATTGCAACCAGCCCTACCAGGGTAGTCTCAGCCAAAGGAAAACAGCCTCTTCTGTATTACTCAACACCTTCTCTCCCTTTCAGGATGTAACCACAGAAAGAATCTCCATCCATTTTTCTAGTCTCCTGCCCCCTGTCCCACCAGGCTTAATGCAGGAAAACAGGCTGAGTATACTCATTTTCTCCTCCTCTATAGCTGGTCTCCATCCTTCATTTTAGAAATGCCGTATTTGCTTTCCAGTACCTCCTAAAGAAGCAATCCTAACGCACCCCTGTTTGTCCAGCTAGAGCTCAAAAGCAGAAATTTTATAAAACAGATGAAAGTACCTGCTTGGGGGCCACAGCTCTGCTCTCTCACCTTTGCCACTCATCTTGAAGTCCACAGACCATCAGGGGAAAGTGGTTATTAAAATGACCGTACCTTGCTTCAAATACACCCAGAGCTCCAAAAGCAGTTCACAAAGAAGTGTCACAGCCTGCTGGAAAAAACAGTGGGGGCCAGTCACCGAGGCATGGGATTCTGTGGGTAGGCAGCACCTACTGGCAGGCACTGAGACATTATCAGCACTTGTTTGATTACAAGATTAAATTTGCAAAAAGATTAGCCCACATGCCTAGGATTTTCTTACTTATTACTGTTGCTTTTATCCAACTGATAAAAAACTTCATAGGTTTTTATAAGGCTGCATAATTCTACAATTAAGAAAGGTTGAGAAATAATAGCCTTATTCCAAATATTCAAAAGGGGATACAAATCCCTCTGCTCTCTGCCATATGGTTTTCAAAGCTAGATTAAGAAGAGAAAAACATATCCTTAAAATAGACAGAACAATCTCTCCCAAAATCTTAGCTGCAATAGAAGTGGAGTTGGAAATACCTACGTAAGTGACCCTTTCTTTTGCAGTTTTCCAATTTCTTCTTTTGGAAGTAGAATTTAAGATAAGTTTAGTTTCATTATGCATTCATTATGTCAGACTCTTTAAAGAAACCAATTGCTTTCCTCCGTCTCTAACAAAAGCTCCTCAATCTCAGCATTACCCCAACAGCTCTAATAAACAGTTATGGGTCGCCACTGAACAATTTTTTTTCAAATCAGATTGACATAGGACAATTTCCTTGCCCAAGAAAACTAAAGATTCAGCCAAAAAAAGACAAAAAAAATCTCCTTTCCTCTCAATTTTCATGCTAACACACAACTGTAATAATATTTGAGTATATTTTATCATTAAAATCAACTACTTCACTCTTCAACAACTTACACTCTTTAGCCAACCATCTAACTCAAGTATTGAGCTGTCCAAACAATTAGTCATATTTTAAACCAATGATAACAAGCAAGATTCTGGTTTCCATAATAAATAAAGTGATTGTTTTTAGTAGAAAGCATACTTTGTCTGTTTCTCCAATACATATGTAATAACATAAATATTAGTTGTAGTTGTAGTTAATATTCAGTTGACAACCGATGGAGAATAGACAAGGAACTGAGGCTGGCGTAGATCCTACTTCAGCTTCTGGGACAGGAGTCAGGAAAATGAAAGTTCTTCATAAACTTCATTCTGTCATAAGTAATGAATAAGAAAGAGGAAGGGGAACCCATGAAGAAACAGAACAAGATGAGACCCTGGGATTTCAAACTCTCTTCCAATTTTTACAAACAGGCTATTTCCTTTGGGTTTTAGATTCCTACTCCACCTTATTGCTCAATTGCACATTATAAATAGAGGTCCCAACCATTGAACTGACTGAGCTGTCAAAATATAATCTCAGAAGAGGAACCGCAATCCCTAGGAGAACTCAGTCAGCCTTCAGCAAACAATGTCAGCTGGTTTGTCACCCACAGACTGCTGGGCTCTTTTACCTGGGTGAGGCAGCCACATTGGAGACAAGTGCATGGCACATTTTGGTCCTCATAAGCCCTGCATTTCTGAGTACAAAGCGATGCTTCAACAGAAAGGGCACCAACAGCACAAAGCAAAGCAACTCAACACACTAAATTTGGCTGCTCATTGTGATCTGAGAATGGGTATCTTAATTGGGCTGGGTCACCAATGCTGAGACTCCTTTCCCCCATCTAGGTACTGTTGCTGTTGCTGCATCTTGACAGGGGCTGGTTGCAACGGGACCCCTCTTTCTCATTAAGGACCAGCTGAACGGAAGCCTTGAGACGTTCAGAATACAAACCCAGGGCTTGGTGGGTTTTTTAAAATATGTTTTTGATAAAATAAAAATTCAGGCAGACATTTCCGTAACTGAGAGCACCTGAACTAACTGAAATCTAAGTAATGATGTAGGGGAGGAAGAGAGGAGAAATGGGGAAAGGAGTGGAAAAGCTTGGTCAATAATTCCTTACCTATAATAATTTCTGAAGCTGGCTAGACACACAAGCATGTGCAAAACTGCATATACCAAAGCCTTTCTCTGGATCACCTCCAAGACATTAATTAGAGTATCCAGAATTAATACACAGAGATATATATGATTACAGTTAACGAGATTATAGATTCCGTGAGATCCCATAGTTTCCAGCTCGATGTAAGAACATTAATTTTGGAGAGGTCAGTTGCCCTTTCTTATCCAAAGGACTTGCGCCAATGTAAAATTACTAAGTGGGAGGAGAATTAAAGCATGTCCCTGGAAACTAGACAATTTAGACCTCTGGAGATATACATCTGGTTTTATAGTTCATTCTTTGATATTTTTCTTACAAGCCTGAAAAAGCACAAGTAATTGAATACCAATTAAACTGTTACAGTGTCTGCGGGGTTGTTGTTTTTTTATTTTTTCCATTACAGGTTCAATAACCTAAATGAAGCATTTTAGTTGTTCTACAGGATCCAGAATTATTTAAAAAGAAAAAGAGAAAGAAAAAAAAAAAGAAAAGAAAAAAGCACACACGTCCAAAAGCCTTAGAATGCTGAAAAACCTGGTTAATAAAATCACATATTAAGATTAGTTCTGAAAGACTTCAGAAGCAGGAGTGCAATTGTGTTTCTGGTAGGACAGATAGTGATCATCTGGAAAAAAAGGCACCGTTTCATTTTGTTTGGAACAGTTATATTTTTGGTAGTGAGTTAAAGTGAAGTACATTCAGCCATTGTAGTGACAAAGGTGTCCTACAGTTACATCAGAGATTACTACCAAATTACAGTACTTGGGCTTTGAGCAATAAGCAATGCAACCTGTGGGACTGAGTGCTTAGTCTCTTGATTCAACAAATACTCTTCACCCCTTTTTAGAACTTAGGTACTCACACAACAGATTCGTTGAACACTGTAAAAATGCCCTGTCCAACTTTCCAGACACACAAAGCCTGCAGAGCAAAAGGCAACAGGTACCAAAATAAGCCTTTGGGTACCGAGTTTACAGACTGGCAAAACCTTAAGCAAAGAAGTAGTTTGCTTTCCTGCTCTCTACCCAGACAATAGAGACGATGCAATATTTCATGGTAAACGATTGCCACGGAGGATATTTGCCTGCAGTTTTTAAAATGAAGTCTGTTTTGCAGCCGAAGGGCCATTAAGGTATTTTTCTATCTCTGAAGTCTATTGTTCTAATTTAAACTAAGAATTGCAGTTTAGTATCTACCCATAGCAGTGGAGCTAGAAAGGTAGAGTTCAGCATGGACATAAAAACACAGGCTGCTGAAAGTAGCCAACACAATCAGTTGCCTGCATCTGGTAGCCAGTAATCTGATAGCGTGGCCTTTTACCTTTAAAACTGAAACTATCCATCATCAGAGAGTGGGAATTCATTTCTAGAAGAACAAACAAAAAACTTTGAAAATAATCTTGTAGGCATATGCTGGAGGTACCTCACCACACTGTCCTTTTCCGTGTTGATGTGTAGCATCCTGTGAAGAAGGCTAAGACAGAATCTCTGAAATGTTGTGATGGTTTTCTCCTCGCCTTGTCACAGCTCTGCTGAGTGATGGAAAAGGATTTGAATGGTCTATTCTCTCTGGAATGAGAGAATAGTGTCAACACTGCTCTAGATTTCAGATCTGGCAATATGTGCCTGAAGTTGACGTGGAAGAACAGTAAGTTTTAAATGATATCTTCATTCACATATGAATCCTGTGAAGATCTGCATTAATAAGATAAAGCTTTCTTAAAAACTGCATGTTATTCTTGTGCTTCTCATACTGAATATTTCAGAACAATGCTGAGTTAAATAAAACCGTCACTTATTTCAGATTTGGAGTGATAAGTACCAATTACTTACTAGTTTTAATGAAATTCCATGAGTACTTTTCAGTCCATCGGTGCTCATAAACTAGCAGTGCTCCACAGATTAAACAGCCTTTCTTAACATTAGTAATCACACACTTTTCCCTTTGGAAAACCTAATACAATTCCATCTCTTATGGAAGTGTATCTCTTGCTTGTCTTGCTTGTCTGCAAGACAAGTTCTGAAGATAACAACAGTAAAATCTCTCTTAGCTCTTCATCTGTTTGCTGTAATTCCATATAAAATAAAGAATACCCTTCTTACAAATGACAAATCAGAGTGAGTGGAATCAAGTGTGCAGATTACAAACTTTGAAGTTTAATCTGAATATTATACTGCCCAGAAAAAAATTAACATTCATTTACAAATCTGTTTTGCCTTGCTGTTCATGACACCGAGCAGTTTACATAACCTATGCAATATATTTTTTCAATAGAATGCTCAGTATATTGTAGAAAATTATTTTATAGCACACCATGAATTTCCCCACTAACTCAAAAATCACTTTTCAATACATGCTTAAGAATCATTGGTTCTTTCCAGTTAAAAAGAAAATGAATGTCA
Organism: Chrysolophus pictus; assembly: GCA_037305975.1. Lineage (NCBI taxonomy): Eukaryota > Metazoa > Chordata > Aves > Galliformes > Phasianidae > Chrysolophus > Chrysolophus pictus. Next base: position 51,418,612 of record CM074578.1, on the reverse strand, counting down.
GTGTTACTCACAGGCAGTGAAATATTAAATGCTGCAGCAGAACCCTGCAAAAGGACTAGCTCCTCAGCTGGGTTGAGATTCAGATTTACAGACCCAGAATATTTTGCTTCCTCTATCTCCTATTATGGAAAAATTTTCAGTGAACATACCGCACTGGGAGTTGGTCCTGGTCAACCCTAGAAGAAAAGACAGTGGAGCAATCTGGGAGCTAGTACGAAACTTGTAAGATTTTCATTTTTGTGCTCCACCACAGGTGTCATATGTGACCTTGGGCAAGATGGGAATAATATCTCTTTATAAGGATCTTGTGTGGGCAAATGCATTCAAGAATGTGAGGCCCTCAAATGTTATGTTCATATGGCTTATTTAAATACATAGAATAATTATGCAAGCTCCGTGGCTGGAAGCTTTACAACATAGGGCATTCTCCTCAAACATATATTTTCATATATTTGTAGAGGGAATGGTCACAGCACAGGATAAAAGGAATTTCAGTCTGAACTCCCCAAAAGACAGGTTCTCCACATGGAAACATGTTCTCAGCCACAGAGAAGAGAACCTACTTGCATTTTACACACAGAAAATCCCTTCAAGATACATCCAAGCAAGATATATTCCTGCAGGATATAAAATCTGGGGAACACATTGCATTCACAGTCTGTTCTATCACTCTTCGAATACTTTATCATCTCAGATGTCCCCAGAAGTACACACATAGCATCTCATTCCAAAACTCCTCTGGGTACTGCTTTTAGCCTGGTAACTGTCTTAACCTGCCTGCTGCACAATGTTGCTTCTTCATTGTACTCTTCTTGGTGGGATTAACAAGCCAATGATTTCACAGAGTCTGATTCATACGCTGCTACTCAGATCCATCCAGCCCAGACAATGTCTGTCTCACCACACTGCTCACCAAGAACAGTAACCCAGCACATCCATTCCACCTAGGCACCTATATACCACCACACCAGCTAATTAGACACGCTCTTTGAAACTCCTGGCTCAAAAATTTGCTGTAAACAAGTTAATGAATCCCAGGCCACATCTCATTTGATGGAGTGAGAGAAAGAACCGATTTCTCAGTAAAAATCAGTAGCCGCTGAGATGCAAATCCAAATAGGACACAGACCAAATCACAAACACAATATGTTCCCAAAGGCTCAGTTCAAAGGGTTGGAAACAATTTTAAGCCAAATCAGCTTGGAGAGGGGATTTTCGAAAGGAAAACAGAAGTAATAATTATGAGATATTCAAAACGAGAGCACCGAATGCTGAAAGAGACACAATCATGCTCAAATATGAAGATTTTTCTGCAGTGACACACACTGTGGCTCTATTTTTCTACACCTTAAGAGTCGCCAGTATCTGAAGAGCAGCTGCCAGTGACCCCAGGCTGCAAATCTCTTCACATTCCTCAGAGGTGCTAAAACTCATGGCTGTGGTTCCAGAACTGATACTCAAAGTTCTTTTTGGTTAACTTCAGCACACTCTGTCCCTAGACCACAACAAGAAAAGAAAGCTTTCCACGGCCACAACATAGCTCTTCATTGAGAAGAAAAAAACAATCAAGTGTTAAGTCACAAGTGACTAACTAATCCCCAAATGCAATTCTTCTCACTTTATCCTTCCTTTCCTCAAAGGCATGGTCAATTTGCATTTAGAAAGGCTGCTAATAACTTCTCTTCTTCGACCTTCCACTGTTTTACATTTCAGCTAAGCCCACTGTGACACCAAAGCCCATCAGCTGTTTTCTACTTCCTGGCAGGGGGTTCTTGGGTGATTCAGCCAGGAGCTGCACAGTCTCCGCAGTCAGCCTGTGGTCTAGGAGTGATGTGGCAGAGACCACAGCTTCCTGATCACAACCACCACTGATCCAACAGCTCACCTCTGATGGAAGAAAAGTCACTCGCAGCCACATTTCTTTAGCAAAAGCATAGCTTTTGGCTGGTTCTGTAAGGCAAAATGACGCTAGAGAGCGTCCAATAAAAACCAGAGATCATGCAAGAGTGGTCAACTCTGCTGAGCTCTGTGTGAGAAAAGACAAAAATGGGGATCAGAGAAAGGCACAAAAATCCTCTCCTTTCAGCAGCAGTAAGCTGTCACATTAGCTCCCCTCCTTGTGAAACCGCAGGCTGAGGACGTGCCATGAAGCAATAAGTCATCTGCAGAGCACTTCATGAAATGTAATCTACTCTCAAGCAGAATTCATATCTCACCCATCACGTCCCCAAAGAATCACATGTATTAAATAACAGTCTAGTGAAAGGGGAAGTAAAACCTGCCATAACAAAATATTCAGATAACACACGAAAAAAGGAGAAGTAGGCAGCAACTCATAGAAATGATAAGCCAGAAAATTAATAAGGCAGGCAAATGGAAAAAGAGAAATAATTTCAGTGACCAAGAAAAGATGCTGAGATAGATAAGTAGACAAAAATGAAAAAAATATGATTATTTTTTAAATATTCTTTTCAATTATTGTAGAAGCAGCAGGTGATATGCATGTCTGAATTTACATCACCAATTAGAGACATACTTAAACATGTAATGCAAATCCAAGAGCTGCAGAAGCAGTCTGACAAGTGCTTTGGATTTATTTCTCTCCATTGATTAGAAGAACGCTAGCAAAACTATTTAGATGCAGATGATGACATCTGTATCTAGACTGTGTCAAGTCCCAGATGAGACAAAACTCAGTGTAAGCACTGTCAATACAATAAAGCAATTCAAGATGTCTGGAATAAAGCTCATGGTAAAGTATGTACAAAGTATTGTCTTGCCAACTTGGTGTTACCAATGTTGGTATGAGACTTGACTAATTAAAAAAATAAATAAAAATTAAAACAATTAATACCAGTTGAAATCAGTATCTGGAAAACAAGCTTTAGGAAGTTAGTATTACAAAATTCCATACTGGTAACAAAAGATTTGTCAGGAAAGAAAAAAGCCTTAAAGTGATGCCACGAAGTATAACCATGAATAAGAAATCATCAGCAGTATGTTTCTATTTTTCTAATTCCACAGGCATCGGTTCTTGTTCCTTCACTACTTGACCTTGTACCAAGCCTCCGTGGAGCATAAAGTGCTGTTCACACTCCCAGAAATGAAGTATTTCACTGGAGGCAGCAAGTGCCAGTGCTGTTAAAACAAACAAAAACAGCCTCCTTGGCACAGCCAGAGCTGTTAGACGTAAAGCAGGGAAATCCTGTGGCAAGCACTGTGGACAGGGGCAGACCAGACAACCTTAGCAGGCTATATCTAAAATCTACAGATTAATGCCTCATATAACAAATTGCACTGCTGAAATGAGCTGCAAAATCACGTTTAACATTTTCAGAAGTCTGTATTGGCAGTTACTTGAAGACATAAAGAAGCTCTTAATAAGATTTGCTACGTGTCTTTCAAGAACCAGGACCCTAAATCTAGTTAAGCCTTTCATATTTAACACACTTGCACTTCTGAGACACTTCCTCGTTGCTCTTTTTGGCACGGAGCAAACGCCAAAAGCCTGCTTGCCATTTCAAATTCTAAAAAAATCAGAGTACTGTATGGTATGAATTGACTAAATTTTGGAATTTTCTTTCCAAAGGGAAACAGGAAAGCGTTATTTCCACTATATACAATGGGTTCATGTAAGAATGGATGCTTCTTATGTCTTATGTTGTGGGCTTTCAGTTTCTGATGCACCAGACTAAGGGTTTGATGTAAAAATAAACAACTTGTTAAAATATGTATTTGTATTTCAAAAATGGATTTCAATATCTGCTGCTTGTTGATCGTTAGAAGACGATTAAAGAAAGTACCTTTAAAAAGGATGTTGAAAATCATGCCTTATTAATGCACTAATTAATTAATGCACTAATACTATAAACAGAAGAACTGTGGCAGAAGTTAAAAATAAACAACTTGTTAAAATATGTATTTGTATTTCAAAAATGGATTTCAATATCTGCTGCTTGTTGATCGTTAGAAGACGATTAAAGAAAGTACCTTTAAAAAGGATGTTGAAAATCATGCCTTATTAATGCACTAATACTATAAACAGAAGAACTGTGGCAGAAGTTTTCAAGGGCACCATCTGAAGGTAACACCTTTATTCAGAACTTGTTAATAGTATAAATTATCCTGAATAGCTATTTCTGCTCATAATAACAGGAAAGTGGGGTGGGCTTTCTCCTGAAAGCCCACCAGAGCAGGCTGCCATTGTCACAGAGCTTGAATTCAGGACACTGCCTCAGCTTCAGCATGGCTGCAGAAATACAGTGAGCAAGGTCTTGGTCAGCTTGAAGTTTCTAGAAAGCTCTCTTAGAGAGTGGAAAGACTGGGAGGAGCATGGTCCACATGTCAAAGATTGATATGTCTGATTTAAAGAAATTAATTTAACCATTTGTTGAAAGTGAGCTTGCCGGTGAAAAACGTTGCACCAGCTCCATGCCAGTGAGACAGCAGAGGTGAGCACCCAGCACTGGGATGCTCAATGCCTTGACATCGCACAGGGGATGCTTGCATGTGTGTTCCTTCACCACATTGAACTGACATCCCTCAGTGTGGCAAGCCTCCAAATGCAGGTTGTGTGCTATGGTAGAAAGCAGCAAGGTGAGAGTGCCCAGGGCCTCCACAGGCCCAATGGACGGCAGCACTGCAGCACCACAGAGGCCGGCATGTGCAGGCCATGGACCCCAAAGTAGGGAAGGCACTAACAAGAGTGTAATTACAAAATTACGTTGCTTGTTTTTCCCTTTTCTTCTTCTTTTTTTTTTTCTTTTTTTTTTCTTTTTTTTTTTTTTGTCTCAGAAGATAAGAACAGTTGGAGAAGTCAATGCTGTGGGGCCTCAGCAGATCTGCTGCCAGGATTTGCTGTTTGAGGCTTTCATCCATCCACTTTTAATCCAAATTAGTAGGAGCTTCAGAAAGGGATTCTGGCAAAGTCACAGCTGGAAAGATTTTCATCATTAATTCTGCCAAGCATATAAAAATACAATTAAAAGAAAAGAGAAATGGGGGTGGAGTGTGACAGGTCTTGGCACAAACATGTTTTTGTTTGCTTTTAGGGTAAAAACAGGAAAAAACACAAACAGATATACTTAAGAAATATTCCATATCTGTTCAGTCTTGGTCATCTTTGCGTAAGGCTAGAAATGCTTTTCTGTGATCACTACATAATTTATCTTTTATGGGGTGGACGTTTTCCTGCTTTACAAGGGGAAAGGAGGCCAGGAGGTCCCACTTCCCTCACCCTACGGGCACGGGGCCTGTGCGGGTTTTTGGCAGGTCACTCCCTGCAGCAAACAAGTAGTTTATCACGTTCAAACTGCAGCTGGTCAGATTGCCCCAGGGAGCACCAGAAATACTGAGGCAGAGCAAACGCACGCAGTACTTGGCAGCTCGCGGTTATTCGCCCACCGCTGTATGAAGCCATCATTCATGCAGACAAAACCCAGCTGCCAAGCACCGACCCAGTCCCTTGCAGTTATGGGACTGAGTGTGTTCATCTTGTTGCTGAACTAAGTTGCTTTCCAGCAACCACCACCAGCCAACAGGTGCATATGCACCTCTGTGACAGCTCTTAGGGTAACACACTGAGACTAAAACATGACATTTTGCAGAAAACAGATTTGACAAAAAAAAATACTTATTAAGCAGGCCAGTCCTTTACCTCATATCATTTAATCAGTTTTTTCCAGAGAGCACTGTATGAAGGAGTTAGGTTCATGGAAAAGCATACAAGTACCATTTGCTACATGCACGTTTTGAAGAGAGAAAAACTTTCCTATATTGTGAGTAGTTTGTTTATTAGCAAGAAAAAAGTTTCTCTCCAAGAGAGGAGCGCGCCCTGTGGAACTGCTGAGTTTAGATATCCTAGTCTTTTTACTAGTTTTTACTGTAACAAACACAGTGCACCAAACACATCTAATCTCAGGACCTCACAGCTTTGTGCAAACAGCCTCAAAACAAACCTGTAAGCGCAGCAATTTATAAAGCATGAACTGCAGCCAAAGAGGCATCATCTGCAGCCACAGAGGCATCCCATAGCCACTCAAAAAGCAGGATCACAACTCAGTGGAGAAGACTGCATGTTGGGAAGTATCTATCCTTCCAATTGAATAGATCCAGCTACTCACTGAATTTTGTCCACAACAGTTAAGATATTTTTCAACTCTATCTAAAAATCACAATATCTTATATGAACCTTCCCTAATGTTTGTTAAGAACTTTCACAGTTAAGTTTATCCTGTACTAAAATTATGCACTGTTTTTCTCTTAGTGAAAAAGGATCAAGTCCTAGTCTTGCTCCAAAATGCAGTCATCAGCACAATTCTGTCTCTGGTGGAAATCTCTGGTATCAGTCTCAGAATAAAGTAAAGAAGCCGTGGGCTGGCCAGTCCTGGCACTAAACATCCATCCTGAGTCATCACTCAGAGACATCACATCTTTTGGGACAGACTTTTATAGAAGGAAGTACTATGATTAATTGCTATGAAAGTATTTTGCCAACAGTATCCCCTTGCACAGACAAGACCGTTCAGTTAAGAGTCTGGTATTCGCTTAAAGTTAATTACTAATCCTATAAAGTACAGCAACATGAACAATTTTATCAGTCCTAAATTTATTAGAATTAATCCACGAAGAACAAGTTTTAAATAAGAATTTTATATACCAAATGGTATTTGCTTTGAAATAAAAGTTTGAGAAAATATTTTTTAATAAAACTTAGTTTTGGAAAGAATTAAAACAGCGCTAACAGCATTAAAAGGCATATCATTAAAAGGTAAAACTATTTATTTTAGCCATTTTATTTAATGCTACAGAAATTTTCGGTTAGAATCCTAGGAAATTACTGGCAATCACTGTTTCTTTCTACAAAGTAATCTCTTCATCCCGAATGCATAAATTGAATAAAAAAAAATAATAATAACCGTTGAGGAGTTTTAAATAAAATAAAATGTCCCATTTCTAACCCCTTGTATGCAAAATACTCCTGTCAAACTCAATACACAGGGAGCTTCCTGTGCTTACGTCTGCTGTCAGAAATCTGTAATGAATCTAATGGGCATCCTACTGAGCGTAGACATACCTAAAATCACAACAGTGGCAGTGAGGACAGAAAGATCTCCTATCACATTGGATTTTATTTTTCAGCTGCCTACTTCATTTTAAGTGAAATAATAAAGGCATTTTAAAAGATTTTACTTGGCAAACCTGTCCTGAGGTCCAATATCCTCAGCCTAGCCAGACAGCTTGTCATGTCTCCAGGATCTTGAGTTTGATGAGGCTTTTTGGCTGAAAGAGCTGATATCTCTTTTGAGAGGTATTCTCCACACTCATTGGCTCAAAAAAGCTGTAACTGATTAGAGACACCGTAGAAAACAGCAGCAGCATGATAGAAAACTAAAATAAAAACAGTTGCGAGTATACATACATAAACAGAGACTGTTACAGTCCAATAAGCAAATAAAAGAACACCAGAGAATTATATTTAAAAGGCAGCATGGAGGCAGGTGAGATACATTTTGCTGTTTTAAATGATGTGATCACTAACATCAGCAGTATTAATGAACAAGGCTAAAAAAAATCATTTTTTTTTTTTTAAATAGCAGACAAAAAAGAAAAGGATACTGGCCACTTTCTTCTCCAGGGTACCCAAAACTCCACTTTTTTTTTTTTTTTTTTTTTTTTAGGAGAAAAGAAGGAATTTCCAAACTGAAAAGATAGTCTCGTTCAACTCTGGACCCCAGTTTAAACTGTAGACCAAGTTAAACAGCAAAGGAAGAACGCTTTCAAACTTTCTTCTCAGCTTTGATGAAGGAGTGGAAAGAAGAGTCAGAAAAGAGAACCATGGTGGTGACGGGAGCTGAGCCAGCAGTGAACAGCCTCTGCTTCTTGGAGACTTTTTCAGTCCTCTGTCAGCTAACACAGAGCTGCGTGCTGTGCAGCAGGGAAACAATAACCACCACACATTATCTGCTCCAGTCTTGCCCTCTCTCAGAGGACATTTTTGTGCCTGAAAGACCTATGGCTGGAGGAAAGTGCTAAGTCACAGTCACCTTTCCAGTGACACCCTTCTCTGGCTGGTGGCCCCAAGGCCTGAAGCTGTTCTGGGGATGCTGGAAATAACCATTAATGAAGAGCTCATAAATCATAGTGATGGAAGGAAAAAGAAGATTCAGAATTAAGGTGCTTCCTCCCTGTAGAAGCTCTACAGTTAACTGTGGTATCAGAACAGCCTGAGAGAAAGTGTACTTATATCTTCAGTATTTTCAGACAGGTGAACATTGACTGAGAACTCAAAAATAGACTGACTTTTGCCAATTTCCACATGTATGGGTACAAATAATCTGCTTGTAAGTCACAACTGTTGAGCTAAAGCACTGCGTATTAGGCTGACAAAAAGGAGAAGAGAGGTCCAACAATTAAGGACATCCACCACAGACTTACTGCCCTGTTGAGATGAGGCAAAGACAAGGCTCAACAAACAGCAGACCCAACTTCAAGATCTCACATACCCCTATCCAGTGGGTGAAAGTTGCTGTAGTGCGTAGCACCAGCATGAAGTCCAGTGAAAATGTTATGTAAACAAGAAGCTTGCTCTGCTAGGTGAGATCTAGATTTAGATGTCCCAGTAACAGACACCGGCTTCTTAGCTTGGTTTAAAGGGAGGACTGCACTTTCCCTGAGATGTTCAGCAGGCTGGCACATCTCCTTGATTCCTCTCATCAGACTGAAGAGAAGAAACGACTTGAGTCTCAGCTTTTCTAAGCTGGTGTCATAGCTTTAAAGAATCAGAAAGCTCTGCTGAGAACTCCTAAAGTGCTCTTTGTATGCTTTTTTTTGTCTGTTTTAAGGAAAGAATCAAGAAGCAGCAGAACCAGCACTGGTTGTGGCAGAAGCAGCAAAAACAAATTTTAGCATTTTTATATCAAAGTCTCGTTTCCATCCACATTGTCTAATACTAAATGACAGCTGAACTCACTACTTATTTTTTCTTTAAATCTTGAAAGATATATTAACGAAGTCTTTTTCTTCAACGCTTCTGTTCATTTCAACAAAATTTCTAGGTCCTTGTTACCCGTAAGACCCCATTAAACCTTGACCTTCTGTCAAACCTGTTTGAATCGTCAAGTAAAGGGATTCCATGAAAAGATGAGGACTCATTCCCTTTCTTAACTCAATAAAGTGCTCCCTACAGCAAGAGAGGGCCTCTGCCCGTATGACCTTGCAGCCGACTTCAGCTCCTCCCTCCATCCAATTCACTGCAGTGCAACAAAGCGCTCCAAAAATAACGTTTATTTTTCAAAACTGGAAAATGGCACAAACCACCCCAAAGGAGAGAATGACAACGGAATGAGTTCAGCGCAGGCTTGTGAACTGACCCTCCCTGCCAGGGACAGGAAACTGGAACTTCACAGAAAGAGACTGAATGGAACCAGATTGAATGAAAGCGCCAGAAACCGCGGCCATCGGTGGCCAAATCCTGCCGAAAGGATAACTCACCCACTTGTCAGTCCTTCACTAGAGACAGCACAAGGGCTGTGTCCCAGCTCTATAGCTATAAACGCCTCTGCTTTGCACGTCTGCACATACGATTGTCTGCAGTACGCACATTAAACAAGGAGAAATGTAGACATGAGAAATATTTCCAAATGATAGCTTTAATGTTGGGGATCAGCAGAGCTTGAACATCTGATTTCAATTCCAAACTTTTTGATCAGCGTACGTTGATGTAGTACCCCAAATACACTTGTAGTTTCTGTTCAAAATGGTATTCTTCTGTAATCATAGAGCTGTTATGTATGAACTGCTAAACAGAGGCCATACCACCGCTGCTGAATGGACTGAAAGTTGGACCAAGAAGAGGAGAAATAAACTAAATCATTCTCTTTAAATAGACAGAGCCAGATTTGCCACTACCTTACATCTTGTATAACCATTTAGAACATGTCTACGTAGGGTAACTTTTAAGAAAATGAAGTTATAAATGCATAATAAATCCATCTACAAAAATTCCTTGCCTATGAAGAACAGAAAGTAATTTTAATTTGTAAAGTAATAAAGACTGAATGTCAAATTGTAATACTAAAATTGAAGTCAGAAGTTACATAAAGACAGCTTTTCAGAAGCAGTAATTTCTTGATGTAATATTTGAAAGTGATCAATTCAAGTTCTGCTTTTGAAAATTTTCTGAGCTTTCATCTCCCTCCAAGTTTAGCCCAGAACAACTATTATATGGCTGACAGTAAGAGTCTCAAAACAAAGTGATTTATAATGTAAACAGAAAAAATAAATCACTATTTCAGAACTACCTACACCACCACAGATTAGATCCAGAAGGTCAGACAAAGTTGTCACTGAATATTTGAGCTCTCCCCGCTGCAGCTGAGGACCACAACACACAGAAGAGCAAATCCAGTTAATGAACACAACCAAATGCACAATGATTTCTACTTGCCTAGGTATGACTGGGTTTTTGGAGAGGCTCTAGATTATTACCTACAACGACTGTAAAATGACCGCAGTCAGTAGCTTGCAGCAAATTAAGAAGCAAGGCTTTTTCTAGTTGGAGCAAGCAGATCCGTTCACCAACGCCCTCTTGAAGAATATTTGACCACCAAAATGAAAAGAGCCATTAACATCCTGAATTAATGGGCTTAGTGGTTTTCAAATGAGGTATTTTCATGACGGACACGGTGTGGATTCAGCAAAGTTTTCCCTTTGACAAATACAGCTTCAATTTCAAAGATCTGATTAGGCTTAATACCATTAGGGAACCATTACTGATTTTATGCTGTTGTTGTTACTGCTTTAACTATCAATTTCTGAACCAAAAATTGCAGACAGTTGGCTTGACCAAGAGTCAAGGTTTAGGAATGCAAGAGCAAATCCAAAGCACAGATGAGCTTCAGATGTGGACAAACTTCACAGGGTTTAACAGGCTCTCCAGTGTTTGTCAGGTCACAGAGACGCGTGCATGTGCGTACACACACATTTGTTTCTTTGTGTTAGTGTTTTTTTTGTTTGCTTGTTTTAAACACTACAGTCCTCAGCCAGAGCAGTCTGAGCATTATTGCATACAACAATTACAAATAAAATCTCATGACAAACTTTTCTGTTTTACTGTATACCGCTTAGGGAAACAAAACAAAACAAAAAGAAACAACAGCAAAAAAACCCAAAGCAAATGAAACTGATCTTCATAATTAAGCAATCCTTGATCACCACCACGTGTTTCTAAAACGGCCAGATGTTCACAGTTTAAGAAGCCAAATAACACTACTACTTTTTGTAAATGTTAATGGTGAAAGAACAATAATAATGGTTTTAGTCAATCATCATTAGGACTTGAAAGCACAAATATAAATTAAATAAAACTCAGAAACATTGTACAATAAAATCTGCTATAAACAAATGTAATTAAAAAGAACTGCTCTCAACCTGTGTTGTGGGCTCCATCTTGCTTTAAAATTAAAAGCAGTATTTACTTTTCTGAAGCATCCAAATGAACGTTCATATCCAGATGTCTTTACAAAGAAACACAGTCTTCATTCCTTCCTCATTTTTTAATATGTTTATATTATATTTTACTTCTGGTTGTCTTTTTCTTCCTTGGCAATTCTTTTTGTCACACCACTGAAATACTTCTCACGGAAAGAATTGTGTCCCTTGTATGGCATGTATTGACCATCCAATAAGTAAGAATTCTGGTCTTGATCCTGTATGGTATCAAAATGTAAGCATTAATTTTTATAGTACTAAGTTCAACTAAGTTCTGTTTTTCCTCCAGAATTTTTCAGATTATTACATGCAAGAATAAAGTACTTTTTACAATTTAATGGCAAACATTTAAATTGTTAAAGAATTCCAAAAATACACCGCTGAAGTTTTCTTTGGAATTAACAAGAACACATACATCCTACTACAAACTCCTTGACATTTTAACAGAAATGAGAATATATATGCAGTGGAGTCATTCAACACTGATCAACTACAAGCTGTAAGCAAATTTTTTGTTTGTTTTGCTGTATTGGTTTTTTTTTCTTTGCTTGTTTTAAATGTAATTATTCAAATTTCTACTCTGTACACCAATCTGATGCAAGTGTCAATAACATATATTAGAAGCTTGAACTGTGCTGAATCACTGGAAGAATCTCAGCAGTTATCACCAGAATTCAACCCTTGCACGTTGAAATGAGAGCACAGGTACTATGTCACACAGACTTTTACAAAGGAAAATACAAAGATTAGTTTTCAGAAAAAATATAACCTGAAGAATTCAATCACTCATTTTGTGGAAAGCAGATACAAACAGAAGAGGAACACAACAGATTAAAAGGAGTTCCCACAGATACTGAAGTACTATCAGAGGATTTTATTTGTGTGCAGTATTCATGTACTTACTGAAAAGTAAAGCTGCTATAATGAAGCCCTGCACATAAAATCTATTTGACATCAGCCTATAAAACAGTTTAGAAAACTGACCCATTATATGAGTGATTATATAGTTTAGTTCATCACATGCTGTGGCTTTGTACAATTAAGATACTTACCAATTTGTGTTAACAGTACTCTAACAAATAATACATCAACCTTTTTATCTGAGCGCTAAAAGCTGATGTCAAATTTAAAAACAGTTTAACATTCATGGTTTACAGTTTCTCACACTCAGTGGCAAGATGGGACTGAGCTGAACAGCCTCACAAGTACAACTGAACTGTGCAAAGAGAAGACAAAAACAAGCATACAACAGGGCTAAACTTCTATTAAATGTTTCTTTCTAATGCTCCTTCACAGCTTACGTAAAATTTTCAAGCAGTGCAGTAACATATAAATCAGTTCATTATTTTAATATACAGTTCAGGGTTATTCATTCATATCTGAAATTAAAGTTACTCTGGTATGCTTTAGCACAAATAGTAGTAACATGGAATTAGGTTTAGTTTAGTATTTTTGCATATTACCCAGCTATTACAATTCTAGATGAACTAAATTCTAGTGGACATCAACCGCCTCATCCCTCCAACCCCCTTCAGCTATTTTGTAGCTCTTTTAGGCTTTCATCTAGCAAGATCAACACCATGTCCCGCTTTGTATGTCCTAACACACGCTCTAAAGAAGCAAGACAAAGATTTTTCAACACAGCAAGACATTTGTGTGCATGTGCAAGTGCCCTCTTCTGGATACACTGAGTAATTCCTATGAAGCAGTTCTCCTATCATAGCAGATACCCATTAGCACGCCACAGGCTTATATTAACTTGCTGAAAATCAAGTGCCATGTGCATACCCAACACATAAAGCACAGACACCATGACCAGCCTGTCTGTTCTTTTTAAATACTGTGATGCAAGAAAATAACACGAGAAAATGATCTCAGTAAGCCCACTGTAGACACAGTGCTAATTGTTTTCTGTCACCTGTGAGAGATGAGACAAAGCCTCTTAACATGTCCATGGGAAATATATCTATATATTATTGGGAGACAGGAAACAAGGAGGGCTTAAGTCCCGTCAGTCTGCCCACTCCTCCAGCTCTCTTATGCTGTACCACTCTGAGGAAAAAGTACTCTTGTTCTTCCACTGAATTTGCAAGTCAGTAAATCCTTCTTTGACCTAAGCAGGTAATGTATTCTTATACCTTTGGGAAGTGTTTCAATGATGATTTTACTTAATTCACTCGTATTGAGAAATGGATGAGATATCTGACCCTGAAGGATAATGATACAGGTGTCAAAAGTATTTTAACATAAAAATTAATCCCTACAACCTCTAAGAGGTCACACATCTGTATGCCATTCATCTGGATTCCTTAAGTAACAAAATGCTGACTAGGGTTGAAGGGAGGAAGGAAAACAGAACAACCTCCCACTAACCTCAAGCTGGTAAGGACAAAGAGGGGTATGGTATGAAAGGGAAGAAACTTCAAGTTAAACAGAGCTGTAAGAAAAGCATCTGTATTCATCAGATGGACAAAAGTCTGGCACTTTACACCACAGAAGAATCTTTTTGGTAAATCCAGGCCTCATCAAAAGCTATGCAGATCACTGCTGGATAGATGAGAGATCTGCAGTCAGACACTGATTTCTTGGGATGGCTTACAAAGAAAACTCCTGGCCCACACTAAAATAATTCTAGCTTAAGAGTTATCAGTTATCATTCTCTACCTTTTCCCTACGCAGACATGAATGTCCAATAAAAATGTTAATGGCTTTAAAGAGCAGATTAGGAATGGCTTCTTAAAAAAGGAAAAGAAAATAAGAAACACTACATTTATCTGGAGATGCCACTCATTATTGACATGTACTAATCAAAAAAATTTTAAAAGGAATATGAGAACTGATCAAATAAAATAAATTCTTCAATTTCAAGAGAAATGATTTTTGAACAAATTCTATAAAGAGAGCTGAATGGGTACTATCTGAGCACTAGGAATAGACTGCAAATAACTTTACAGGGATGAGACCATGCCAAAAAATCATCTTCATGAAACAATTCTGACTATTTGGTTTGGAATTTGCCTAGGCATCAAGCACCAGCACGTTCAGTAGAAAGCCAGTTGACCTCCATTTTGAGTAGCATTAACAGGCAGAACACGCACTCCAAATTTCTCACAAGAATGTTCTGCAGTAAGAGAAGACAACTTTGGGATGATGGACAGGAAACAGTAATGAATGGATCAAATCATAGGAACTGTTTCAGTTACTGACTATGCTTTCCCTCACATGCATTAACTGTCCAGCCCAGTTAACACAAGTCTGAATTCAGAGAATGGAGTTGAACCAGTGTTTTCATCTAGGCAGTCCTTCTCCTCCTCTTAACATGACTCACTGGAAGAATCAGGAGTGATACTTATAAACCTGCATCTAGGATTGACGAGTTTTCGATTCTCTTTGAAACAAATGTATGTAGTTTTCAAAGCATAAAGCTTATAGTTTGTTCTTTGGCACAAAATACTGAGACTTCCCAACAAAACTTTTCTTAGGCCATGTGCCAAGACTGATCAGCAATGATCAGCCTAGTTGGCAATAGGCAACTCCTCCCCCAGTGTACTGGTCCTACCAGGAAGACGAAGACTTTTCCTGTATTTACAGAAGTCAGAACTAAAAATGTTAATTAACCACTAGTCTTTATCTTGTTTTTTTTTTGATCATCCTTGGCTCTCATTTTGAATAATTTAAGTTCTCAAAACAGCAGACTAATTGTAAACAGCAGTTATCGCATAAAACCTCTGCTCTGAAACATTTTATGATGAATTCTGTGACAACTGAAAGCCAACAAAGCTCTTGTCAAAGTGGATGCTACCAAACTGCTTTTACCTAATTTGAGTTTTCAGCTTACCACTTAATTGTTCCAAAGACAACACTAAAAAGGTGTTGTGTCTCTGATAAATAATGGAAGTGATGGAAGAAAGAGGAAGGACCTTAAAGATAACAAGAAATTTTTGTTTTTCTTTAAATCTTGGTAGATACTACGTGTAAGTTTACAAGTTTTTATGAATCTGGCATGCCTCAGTTCAGCCTTAGGGTAATTACCCACATGCAGTTCTTGTTTAATAGATCTTCCTAGCCTTCTCACAGCTTCCTGCCACTGTACATCTGGTGCTGAACAGTAGCTATAGAAACCACCTGTACTAGTGTTATACAGCTATAAACAACAATAAGCACTTTCCAGATCAGGAACAACAAGGTCACGTCCAGGAACAAACACTGCTAAATGCAGTAGGAAAAGTTCTACACCAGTAAAAACTCCAGAGTGACTAAGTGACATAGAAACGCTGGATCCATTCAGCACTGTGAATTTGTAAACCCAATGCTCCAGAGTCTCTCCACGGGCAGTCTTAAACTCAGAGTTCAACCTTCAATCAAGTTTTCCGTATCATCTCTCCCTAAAATTTCTAGGTGACTGTCTTAACCCTCGCTAATTGTAGAGCTCTCCTTCAGGGTTTTTTTTTTTTTTTTTTTTTTTTTGAGAAGCCATAACAAGAAACTTTAGAGCTAGGTAGCTTTAATCAGCCAAATAGCTAGTCTATTTCTTTAGGACAGCCAAATAAGGAATGAAAAAAGTGCAAGGAATTCTGCAATGGTTGAAACAAGCGTTATGGGGAAACGCACAAGAAAAAGCTAGACCACTGCTGTAAAGAAAGGAAACATCCCAGTTGAATGCTGTTACCTCATCACTAGATACAGATCCCTAAGAACCCATGTGGTATTAATGCTGAAAGCTGTTATACTCCAACTTTGCTACTGATTAACCTACCTAACAGAGATTGAAATTAAAATAAATACCTACTTGTTAGCACAGACTGAGATCTTCCAGACTTGCATTAAAAGGTTCTTGAAAAATAAACCAGCACAGTAGAAAACATTTTCACATGATTCAGTCTGAAAGAACTGGTTAAACCCTCTCTGGACTACTCGATACAGTCAAAAGACATTACATTGCTCACCTACTCAACCAACAGCTTCTCAGTCTCACATTATCACTGTATTTCAGTTCTTAGATGACTGCTTTCAGTCTTGGAAAATGGAACTTGTGTCTTCACTCTCAAAAATACCTCTTTCCATAGTTCAGTGATGTTAAACTTGCACAGTCCTGTCCACTCAAATATCAACTAGAAAGTTTTATTTCAGTTAAGAGTGTTAATAATGGAATTGAATTTGCTGTGAAATTTGCAAGTCACTGTTGGTGACAAATACTGAGGAAACTGAAGGATTACATAACAACACTACATCATTTAGAAAATCTTAGTCAGTTGTGAGCATTACACTAAGCTGAACTAAACGAAATCTGTGAGTTCCTGTTACAAATCAGTTTAGTAAAGAAAATGGTAGCTTTCTGGAGATGTAAATGCCTGCATATTCATAAAAATTCAGAAAAACTGGAGCCAAAGCTCCAAATCATGGATTTTATGATCATATCTGGTGAGTCAGAAGTATCCAACTCAAAAAGCTTTTTGAGATATAAAGACAAAAATACACGTTCTGGAGGGCCATGGGAATATGAAGCATGTCAGGTAAGGGAAAACGGAGTGGGGAGATCTTTGGAAGATAGATGCCAAACATCAAGATCCTTAAACAAGCAGACATTTGCAAAAGAGTCAATACATACCCCGTTGTTTATACAAGTTCTACATTATAAGAAACAGTGCATGAGCCTTAGTATCTTTAAGCTACATAAAAGACATCTGGAGTCCACAGCAGAAGCACTGCACAGTTTTATCTAGGCAGTAAGTCTGCCAAGTAGTATCAGGTGCTCAAAGCTAAGTGTTTCCAGGTGTGAACATGTCAAAGCATGTACTGAAGAATACGTGACACACAAAACAAGACTAACAAATAATGACAGTCTTCGCAGAAGGGCGAACATATTCTTTAAATCAGAACATCTTACCCTACAGCACTGGCGGCCACATACCTGCTGCCATGCAGTAAAACTTCTGCAGAATACCTCCATGGACATCCCAAGACGTACAAGTCAAAAAGATTGGTAATTTACTCTTGTGGTTTGCTACTGACAAAGTTGGCAACTTGAGTTCTGAATCCCACATACGGTGTTTTACAAAAAGTCAGTTGTTGCTCGAAAATTTCAGTCATCATTAGCATTAAAAATGCAGTACTGAAATCCTGCTGTGTTATTACTGCGAGCACCATGCAAACACAGCAGTCCATCAGTATCTCCTGTCATTTTAAACAACTCTTCCAGCAGAAAAGGAATGCTCACCTTTTACATATGCTTTCATTAACAATTTGCTTCCCCTTGCTGTAGCATCTTTTTAACAGTATTAGGTGAGAGAAGCACCAACAACAGAACAGAGACTTGAATGCTGTGTTTACTAGTCTTGATGTCTCCAGAAAGGAACTTGATTTGTCTTCCCCACAGTAAATTTAAACAAAAACTCTTTCCTTCATTGTACTCATGTCATAGGAACATCATTAATTCCAGAAGTATATTCCTCCTAGTCTCTCACGGATTTAAAGATCAAAAGTACCACGCTAAAAATGAAGTAACAGTTGAATATGATTTACTTGTACCATCAGATCCACAAAGTATTTGGAATTCAAAGTTTTCTTAGGCACTAAATTATATTTCAGAAAATGGGCATTTAGGCATCTCAGCATCTCCATGGTTCCGACTCACAGAGTTCCATTTTTCAAGAAAAGCATACGCAATTTCCATAAGCAAGCATTGTTTCAAAGATCACTTTCACACAGCTAAAGGGATTTGCTGAGGACTAAAAGTTGATCAGAATACGAGGAGAAAATGCAAAACAGCAAAACCAGAACGCTCCATTAAATCACTACCCTATTTACTTTGAAGAAATGTGTGGCAATTTTACTTCCGTCATCACAAAAGAGTCACGTGTGAGAGAACTGTGTGAAGATGAAATGCTGCACTGTACAAACATTTCATGAGCGCAGCAGCTACCATTTTACACAATATAATCAAGAATTCAAGCTTACCTTGAATTCCTTCACCTTTTCCATGGTTATCAGGCGCCTTGATGTGTGGCTGGAAAGCATCTGTTCACAGTTGCTAATAAGTTTCAGGCACGGGTGGCGGGGAATGATCTCTTCTGTATATCTGGAAGAAATAAACATTCAGAGTTGTAAGCTCATGAACTGAAACACTTGCATCTGAAACAAAATTCACACAGATTTTTCACAAAACGGATTACAATTAAAAGTCTATGGCAACTTTCTATTAAGTGACCTGAAGTTCAGGTACTGTTGCTGAGTTTATCCATCATATATTTCAATCTTTTTTTCCCACATTAAACATATACAGTAAGTGAAAATATTACTATAAAGGGGTCCCACCCATATTTTCTTCACCTATTTATGCTATGCTAATGTATGCATGCATGCCTGTATCATTTCAAGTGGAAAACATCTCAGCCAATCAGGATAATAACTTCTCCAATCAGTAGCTGTGATTTACAAAAAAAGAAAAATAAAAGATACACAGCTAACATATATTAAGCTGCAGCAAGACATAACACTAGCTTCCTACAAGGAGGCCACTGTACTCAAATTCCAAATCATACTAAAGCAGCTCCTGTGAAAGTAGCATTCCTGAGTTCAGAAGTTGGTGTTGCAAATTTATCATACAGTAATTATTTTGACAAATGACAGAAGACTTTTCTAAATAGAAAAAATAAATCATCTTTTAACATCAGATGCCTGTAACATGGCTTGCAATTAAGACCTTCCTACAAAATCAAATAGTTACCATGTTTAAAATGCCTTGCATCTCAGAAGCATGCTATTTTCCCTTGGAAATAGGAAATTCCCCTATTTCTGTTTCTCCAAATGCTGAAGGAGGAATTTAAAATTTAACTACTTTACTTAGTAAAGTATTAACCTAGGTCACAAGATAAATGAGATCAGACATTGTTTCTATATAATGCAATATAGATCATTCATTTAGGCTTCATATGCAGTATTGTCAGTGACTATGACTTCATATAAAATGCCTGCTCTCATGATTTGCCTGTGGTTGGGATTCACCAGAAGCCAGGCATCAAAAACCAAAAAAAGAACAGAATAATTTTCACACAAATCAATGGAACTTATAAGATACAATGGAGGAACTTTTCATTTTTCCTGTAAATATGTGGATTTTTTGCACTTCACAAAGTAGATTTAATGTTCTAGGAGAAAGGGGAGTCAAATCCAATACAGCTGAAAATAACTTGTCCCGTATGTATGGCACAGGCCTGTGAGAGTAGGCATGTCACCAAACGATGGACCTGCAAAGCTGTTTAGACACACAACCTAGAAAGGCATTCAGGAGACCAGACTGAAGAACATAAGCAGTACAAAAATCAAATTCCACTAATCCAGACCTATTAACAAGACAGGGAGGTGATGAAAACTTTTCTAAGCCATAGTTTTGAGTTCACTAGCAGTAGCTGGAAGAAGAAAAGAAACTCATTTTCTCAAATGAGTTTTCACTATGCTCACTCAGGATTTGGTAGAATAAGTTTCATACAACCTCTGGTTTCACTACTAATTAACACTAATTTCAGATGCTCAGTTGCTCGTACAGTATTTGCAGAAAAAAAAAGAAAAGTCATCAAAACTCTGCCACAAAGTTTTCACTTTGAGAACAAAAATACTACTTCTGAAGTATTAGTAGCCTTGCAGCTTCAAAAGCAAAGAACCCATAAAAGGATCCCTCAGGGTACTGAGTGAAGCCTTGATATTTATTAATCTAAAGATAATAGTAAGCCATTAAACAAGTAAAACAATATTACAGACTTGCAGTAGCATTTGTTTTTTATTTATTTACATCTCCGCATCATTCCAAAACTTCTAGATAGACAAAACAGCCTTTCAGTTCCTTCTTGTGTCTGAAATCAAGTCACAACTTCTGCTAAGTGAAGAACATGCTTTCGACAAGGGAGAACCAAATGAATTCTCAAATGCTTTGTTTTTACTCCCAAAGACTTTTGATGCATGCAGTACACCAAGCAGCCTCTCACTCTTAGTAAAATAGGCACTCTGCCACAACGTCCCTGAAGTCTCTCTTCTTAAGCATATAAAAGCCTGACTACAAAGGAATTAAAGGAATTCAGACTCAACAATGATTTCAGTGTCAGAAAGAAAGTAAACTTTGGTGTGAGATGCTATCTTGCAGAATGAGAGATCATTATCGCTTTGTTAAAAATCCTTGTCTGTTAGCAATAATTCACATATGTATTTATATCTCTTTCTGCAATCTTAGGTAAAATTCAGAACATTGTCTGAGAAATACAGTAGCAGTGCTTTTAACAGACATCAATTTTAGCCTAGTTTTGTTTTAAATTTAAGGTAATACACAAGGATCTCAAATAATGCAGAAGCCTGATGGCAGGTGTTGCCTGGGCATATTTGATAGCACAACATATCAGTAGACAATCTCCTATTTTTTCCTCTACATACATAAAATCTTCTCTCATGTTCAGCTGAAAAATAAAAAGACCATAGAAATATTCTGTGCTAATAAAGTGACTTAGATATTTCAAACTTCAGTGCATAAACAAATAATACTATGTACGAATTTACTTTTTAAGAGGCAATCCAATTGGAGTTTGAGAGAGCTGACCTCCCATAAGCAGCAACAAAAGTAGAATGAGAACGTGTAGCTGATAGTTACCAGCAGCTGAACATTTTATCCCACATGCAGAGGAAGTGTGCTTTTACAAATGTTCAATGAGTTGACAAAAAATTCAGTTATCTTGACAAACACAACAAATACAGTAATTCAAAACAGGGTTTATTGAGATGGAAAACTAATCCCCTGTGTACTAGTGAGTTCTGCAAGGGTTAAGCATGTATAGACAGATATTTTGAACAGTAATTTACAATATTGTTAACAGTATTCCTTGTTTTGCCTGTGAAAGGTCTTACATGAAGGGCCTGGAACATCTCCCATTATAAGGAAGGGCTGAGAGACCTGGGACTCTTTAGTCTGGAGAGGAGAAAGCTGAGAGGGGATTTTGTAACTGTTTATAAGTATCTGAAGCGGGGGAGTCAAGTCAATGGGGGAGGACTCTTGGCGGTGTGCACCAATATAACAAGGAGCAGCAACAGATCAAGGGGCAACAGATGTACACTGCAACACAGGAAGTTCCATACAAACATGTAAAAGAACTTCTTTACTGTCAGCATGATGGAGCACTGGAACAGGCTGCCCAGGGAGGTTGCAGGCTCTCTTTCTCCAGAGATATGCAAGAATCATCTGGATGCCTATGTGTGTGACCTGCCTCAGCAGTAGGTTGGAATCTAGAGGTCCCTTTCAACCCCTGAAATTCTGTGATTCAGTGCAGAAAAAAAACTATGCAAAAAGCCTAAAATACCAATTATATCATTTAAAATAACAACCTACATATAATCTACTAAGTGCTTTGTTACTGAAGAGTGTGCAGACATCTGATGTAACAAACTGGCTCCTTTTGATTGCCAAATTTTCAAAAAGAGCACGTGATAATTGTACGCAGGATAACTGTACGTAGGTCACGAGGTTTATGTATGGTGAAATCAGGGATTGCAGTTAATTCATTTATCAGTATAGCTTGCCTGCACATAAAAATACAGGACATTGTAGAAGCTACCTTCAGAGCACATCTGTATTTGGAAGATACTCTCACAAACAGCTACCACACAACGATTCTCACCTTTACTATAAAACAGTTTTGAGGAAAAATAAATAACAACAAAACTTATTTAGGAGATAAACTAAGCTATGCAAACAGACAT
This sequence comes from Chrysolophus pictus, assembly GCA_037305975.1. Lineage (NCBI taxonomy): Eukaryota > Metazoa > Chordata > Aves > Galliformes > Phasianidae > Chrysolophus > Chrysolophus pictus. The sequence goes on along the minus strand of CM074578.1, from coordinate 51,396,385 downwards.
CTCTTCTCTTTAACTTAGTCATCATCCCAGGCTGCACTACTAAGCAGACAGCATCTCACAGTCTCTGCTGGCCTCTCTCGGCCTTAGCAGTGCTGTTTCCCTACACTTCTTGCCTCTCACTGCCATCTCTTGTCAACTGATTTTTGATTTCTGAGAAGAAAGCTAAGTTAGTAGTGCCAAACTGCAAACAGCCAAGAATGTTCTCCAACAGGACTCCGTCATGCACCTCCATCAGCTACTCTAATAGAAATATATATTAATAAGAGCCTTTCTACTACTATCTTAGGAATCTATCTGCACGTCAAAAGTCTCATTACCTAAACTGAAATCTCAATCCTTTGGACATGCATTTAGAGGGAGATGTGATGGCTTTTTCTTTTCAGTTACAGCCAGGAATTCTCTCCACTCAAAAACCTTATTTCAAAATCTGACTTTCCTCATACAAAGTTTTAACCCTATGAAGTACGAGCATTACTTTTCAGCGCTAGCACTAAGAAAGTTTCAGCTGTACTATGCCCAAATATTCATGACCAGGATTCACCATCTACTCTGACATAGTACATACCAGAAATCAAGCATACATACTCAGGCCTGTATATCGGCAGCCAGTAAACTAATCTTCCTCCCATCACCAGATATTCTGCTGCAAACTTCAATAGGTCAAAAAAGATGTCACTCAGATGATAGCTGGATGAAATGATGATGTGATTTTCTGTGCTAAACAAAAAATTGCAAGTGTAAGCATAAAAGCACAGGTAAAAATCATATTTCTAAATTTAAAAGAAAAAAAAAAAACACTATTTGAAATTTACAAAAAGTACCCTAGGGCAATTCCAATGCACAGCTTCTACTGTAAGATTTGTTAAATTCCCATACTGGGATGTTAGACTACCACCTACCCCTGAAAAATCAAAGAATCACATGTGTGTTGGGAAAAGCTATTTTGGCACAGCATCTTTCCTAAGGACAATTTAGAGCAAAAGGCAGAAGACAAGGAAGGCTATGCATGTGCAGAAGACACATGTAATCCGTGAATAAAAAAGGAGCAGTAGAAAACCAAGAGCTATTTTAATTCAACCATAGAGGTACCACATTTTAAATTGATTCTGCAGCTTGCAGGGATTGAAGAGAACTTTCAGAAGATAGGAAACGCAAGGTAATAGTGGTTTGCTGAGGTGATACAGGACGTAAAATCTGGACGTGTGCAAGTTATAAGGAGGAGAACAAAACCAAGAAGGTTACAGATGTATTAGACATATTACTCTTGCAAACAGAACAAAAGGGGCTTTTCTTCTTTGGTTATTAAGATTTGTTACAGAGCTGACAGACAACCAAGAAAAAATAAAGATTCTGAAACTGTGACTGGCTTCCTATTAAGACTTTGATATTCTACGACAGAAAAGACATCTTGTTTACCTTCTCTCGGATGATTTAACTGATTCCTTTTGTGAGCCTGTTCTGCGAGTAGCTTCTCTGATACCATATGGTGCTGTTAAAAGCAAACAGATAATGTGGAGATAAGAAATTCACTCTTTGCCCAAATAACAATATACAGTTGTGTTATACATATACAACAGTGCATAATCTGCGGCTTACACAAAGTTTAGGAAAAAAACCCTCAAACTTTTACAAAGAAAGTTCGTAAGCGCAATTTCTTCAGTGTGTAAAGAATTACTTTAAAACTGTTTCTAAGAAAGCCTTCAGCTGTAAGATGTTTCTAGCACACTCAACGTTAGCTACAATACAGAGGAGAATGCTTTTCCATCCTGTTAATACACACACACACACACACACACACACCCTACATTTCCAATGCATGGCAAATAATCTCATCTGCTTTTGTTTGACAAACACCTCTGCTATCAAGCTTAGCTAATGAAATTGTATGTATAAAATATATACAGTGTAAAATGAAATTGTATGTATAGGAATTTCTTGCTAACACAGTATGCAAATGCTAATTGTCATACAGACAGGCAGAGTTGGCTTTTCTCATATATTTCTGCAAATTTCTAATAGTATAACATGCTTACTGCATGTTCAGTACATGTGTTCTTGTAAGACTCATTTCAGCACGGAAGCACTAGTATTGCCATTTCATAAATGCAGAAGTTTCAACACAATTTAAAAACTCAGTTCTATGCAATGCTAATATTCTACATGGTCTCATTTTCAAATAGGCTAGATAACCCTGGGCAACACAAAGAAAAGTCACTCTCTCCATTCCCAGTTAATATGAATGTGTCAGGTTATGAACCGTTACCAGAGATCAGAAATCACTGTATCAAGCTCTTCTATTACTCCCTTAGCCTCTACTTCTCTCAGGTGTGACAAAAGATGTCAAACGCGCAAGCTTCTAAAAGAGTGGAGGATCTTTATAAATCCCTACTGTTTCTAGTATATAAGTGTACTATAAATGCATTTAAATCTCTCTTTGGAAGCGTTCCAAGAAGCACTTAAAACATGTCTATAGAAGTCCATCAGAGCTGCACAGCAGATTCACATGCTGCAGACTGAGTGCTAACAGCAACGTGGACCATTCTGGCAGGAAACTTTCGTACACCAGTAAAGTTATGCTTTCACTGAATGAAACTTCTTCAGAGGATGCTCTTCAGCCATATTGGTTTTTACTGTCAATTATAACATTCTCTTCATGGAAGAGAGCATTATCTCCAGCTTTGTTACACATTTATAGCTATCCTTAAAATAAATGCAGAGATGACACAATGCAGATCTTCAATGGTCATCTTCTGCAACATGGAAGCTGCAGACATGAACACTTGGGTTGTTCTGTATTGATTTCACATCTTGACATCTGATCCTCGTGGGTCCCTTCCAACTTGGGATATTCTATGATTCTATGATTTCGGCAATAGTATTTCAGTCATTGTCATCAGGCAACAAAATGCATTAACAAACTTACGGTCTGTAATGATTGCATCAAACAACGTTCCCTTTCGCCATATTGGTCTTGAAGAATCAGAAACCAGTGCATCGAGGTAGTATTTTTCTAAACCATACTGTCGGAGATTAGCTCTGATATTTTCATCTGGCCCTCTCCATTTCTGGTTTTTCCTGCTTGCCTTGCCTTAGAGAGAAAAGAAAGAACACACATTCTCAACAATGAACTATTTCATTGGATAGCCTTTCATATTGCCTACTATTTATTTTTAGAGGAAAGGAATTAAGCCACTAAAAAACCTAAAAAACCTCCTCCCTTACTCTACTTACTATCAGAACTATTTGGGTTAAGCTTCCAAAGTAAAAAGGCACAATGAAAATACATGAGAAATAGTTAACTTTTAAAGATGTTAATTTTGGAATATCACTATCCATCCTATGTAGTAAATCCAACAATTTCCATTGAACTTTTTTCAGAGAAGTAAAAGTGGGACTAGACTTGCTGGGTTTGGTTATGAGCAATAAGAAAGTACACAGTGGTTGTCATTACTATTCTGAACTCTGTTTTGGTTTTCATTATTCCTTTTATTAAATATTTCCTCTTTAAAAATTATCAGGATAGCTTAGCTAGGACACACACAAAACGGTCAATAAAAACAAGCATGACCAAATGCTTCATCTGGGGAACCAACAGTCAAAACCCTCACTTTTTTAAAGCCAAATCTTATGGCATCCTCCAGTAAGGAAAATGCATCTAGGTCCATAAAAAATAATAGTACTATAAATCATGGTTATGTATAGCAGAGGACTGATGTGGAATGTAACTTAATGCGTATTTATAATTGTTTCTGAATGAGACATTTCTGATCTGTTCAGGAAAACTGATGATTCCAGTCTGAAATAATCTAAAATTAAAACTTTGATTTAAAGTTTCCTGATAGAAAGTATGGTTTTGTGTTTTTCAATCAGACATTCCTATAAAATAAGGATGAAGGGGGCAGAAAACTAAGGCAAAAAATGAATTTTCAAAAAAATGAAATGAGGCTCAAACCCTACAAGTGCAAAGTCTTGCACCTGGGTCGTTGCAACTCACACTATCAATACAAGTTGGAAGATGAAAGGATTGAGTGCAGCCCTGCTGAAAAAGACCTGAGGGTACTTATGAAGGGGAAGCTGAACAAGAGCTATCAATGTGCCCTTGCAGCCCAAAAAGCCAACCACATCCTGGGCTGCATCAAAACAAGTGTGGCCTGCAGGTTGAGGGAGGTGATCCTGCTCCTCTACTCTGCTCTGGTGAGGCCTCACCTGGAGTACTGCACCCAGATGTGGAGTCCTCAGTACAGGAGAGACACAGATCTGTTGGAGCGCGTACAGAGGAGGAGCACAAAAATGATCCAAGGGATGGAACACCTCTCCTGCAAGGACAGGCTGAGAGAGCTGGGGCTTCTCGGCCTGGAGAAGAGAAGGCTCTGAAGAAACCCGATAGCTGCCTTTCAGTATTTAAAGGGAGGCTGTAAGAAAGAAGGCGACAGACTCTTTAGCAGAGTCTGTGGTGATAGGACAAGGGGAAATGGCTTCAAGTTTAAAGAGAATAAATTTAGGCTGGATAGAAGGAAAAAGATGAACATTGATTTAAAATTATCTACTAACATCAGTAATTATAAATTTCAAGGAGTAAGATTTCAATGGCTTAGAAATACGTAACGCACCTAACCCATGGATTGTGTTGTAATCTATATCAGTACCACAGACGTATGCTCCAAAGTGTGCTGAGGAGATAAGGAGGCCACCTGAGAATGGGAGAAAAGGGAAAATTATGAATTACTGTCATTAATGTTATCTGAGTTATGATTTTTTCCAAGGGAACTTCAGGAGCCTGAACAAGTAGTACACTAGACTCAAACCCAATGAATAATAATGAAATAATGAAATAATGAAAGAAATAAAGAAATAAAAAGAATTAAAGCTACAATCCACTCAGAATCACTGCACAACTATAATCACAGAAAATAACACCAAGTTCCTTGTCTGTTATCACTGATCTTCCTCATCTTGCTATGCCACTCATCACTGGAGATTTTTCTCAGGAGTTTGTAGTTCTCTGTATTTCAAAGCAGTGAGACTCTTTGATCATTCAGGAATCAAAATTATTATTCCTATTCTACAAGTTACTTCTAATAAACAATGGAGAAATTATTACCAAACAGTGTCTAATCTCAAAGTTAGTCTCCTTCATCATGCCAAAAATTAAACTTGTTGTGTATGTGGCCATTCTTCATGAGGTAGCAATGGTCAAGAACCTCATAAATATAATTATCTCCACTGTAAATGTCAGTATCAAAAAAGTTTTCTTAATTCTTTTACTAATTGAGAATTATTTGCAGATACATCAAGTAAATAGCAGCATACAGAAAAAAATACATTTACTAGCTTACTTATCTAACAATGAATCTAATTTAGTTTACCACCACTATTGGGATCTGCATTTCTAATTTAAAAAAAAAAAAAAAGCTAAAAAAAAGTGTTTTAACAGCTTCCAAGTGAAAAAGGGAAGGATGGCAGAAGATTATCAAAGGCTTGTGTTGCTGTTAATCAGGAAGTATAGAGCTAACAGGACAGTTTAAAACTGAACAGTAACCAAGAATCCAGCTGTGAAAATCCACCTTACTAATGCCAACTGCTTATACAGTTCCACTAAAATGAGGGGGACAACTTCTGGAAAACAAGAGGCCACCAGCACCAGAAACACACAAACTGCCTGTGTGGATGATATCAACTCTTGCATTCACTGGCAATCTGAAAAGGAGCATCTCAAGCATCTACACTGCCCCGTGCCAATTGCTCAGCATAGACAAATCTTGAACACGTATGTGCAGGTTGAAGGTCCTATCCCAGGGCACAAGAAAATTCTATAAAATACTGTATGTTAATAAACTCTACCAAAACTGAAGGTGAGGGAGAAAAAAATAATAAAAATCTGCTTTTTCTTGTGAAATGGATCAGGGAAAAGCAAGGTTACTCACCCCATAAGAGTCACCCATTCCCCTCGGCTGTAATCGCTCAGAACAGATGGGCAGTACCTCCAGGGGGTCAAGACAAATTTAGCTATCCCTGACCCCAAGTAGGGCATACCACCCAGTCCTACAAAAAAAGTAAGAAGAAAGTACTTCGCCCATCTAAGAGTAGTTTTAATCACAGGAAAAAGGAAAAAAAAAAAAAAAAAAGGAAAGTATGAACTTAGAGCTTTTAGATCACAGCCAGTACTAGTTAAATTGTGTTTACAAGGAAGGTGCACAGATATTTCAACGGTCTATATGGTCTGCCCTTTGACCTACCCTATATTAGATAGATGTATATAAAGGATGAAACAGAAAATCACTGCATCCAGTGACGACTATTAACAGAATGACAATGGCAACAGACCTTCCATCACAGTGTCTGTTTTTCCTACCTTCTGAGCACAGATGAGGGTCTGGGCATATCACTGTCCCCCACAATGTCAAACTGGCAATTCTTGCAATCTCTTGCAATTATACAGCATCATGAATTGGCAAAGGAAAACAAGGGACAAACATCTTCCAAAGGTACAAGCAATGAGCTTAATGAGTTAACAACAACTGTCTAGGAGGTCAATATAAAGTATTCAAATAAAAAGACTATCTTTTCCTTGAGGTTTCATTTTGCCCAACACTGAGAAAAAAATGTATCCCAAAAGTTTATGGAACTTACATTTTGGAAATCTATCATTTCAATTCTGCTTCATCAAGGGGGAAAAAAAAAAGGAATAAAAGCAGCACCATTCTAAGCACTTTATCTTCCACAGACAAATGGTATTTGTCTACTATTATGCTATTTGGAAGACTTGTGATTTGGTTCAGCAACAGCAGTTTGCTTCCAACAATCAAGCACTATTTTGCAAGGCTGGTAATATTCCTTAATATCTATCTTTTCAGCATTAAAAAACTGGGCTGAAATCAAGTTGAAGTTGTACTATGAAAGAAATCTGAATTACATGTTTTTCAAAGCACTCCTCAAGTCCTGAAGATATGCTCCTTCCAAACCCATCAGCTCACATTCACTGCGTCACTCACAAGCATCTCCCTATATTCCAGTGATAACCCTAATAAAGGCCAGAAGAGACTACTGCAATTCCTGAGTCTTACTCACCAAGAGTAGTTGTAAAGGAAAAGCCACTGTTTGGTCATAAATAAAGCTTACCAACAGATATAGCATTACCCAACATCTCCAATGTTCCTATGTACATTAATCACAAGGCCATACATTACAAGTGCCTAGTGCAATAAAAATATAAAATCTGTAATTCAAATAACGGGCAATTCACAGAGAATGTCATGTATGTTATACTTTTGGACTGAATCATTTAAGTCTTAACACTTATCTTTAATTTTTATAGCTTCACCATTTCTATGTGATTTTTTTCCTCTAACTTTACCCTTTTTTGTTACAATGTTTTCACTTCCAAGAGAATGAATGCTCTGAGATTTTTTTTTTGTGATGCTGGTTTAGTGAATAAAGAAACAAAACTGACAACAAAGAGAAACAAACTGCTCATGGGGGAACAAGAGGAATTTTCTCAACCTTTCAAAGACTACAATCTATACAAGAGCACAAGGAACACGCGTAAATTTCATAAGAAATAATTATGCATGTAAAAAATCAAGTAATATACGAACACAAATTTTAAAGACAAAAACATAGTTCACTAAAGTCTTGTGTTTCTGAAAATACAACATTCTGGATGTATTTTCTATGGTACAGAGAAGCCATATGCAAATAAGAATTTGTCCTACTAGTGATGCTGTATTGTTGCCTTCACACTTCCTCTTTGTAATGATTAGTGCACTGGATTCTCTTCATTCTCTCACTAATGTAAGCATTTTTGCTTGTTTGCAGCTCACAATCTAGTACCACCGATCTTCTATTTCAATTACAAAACAGTAGTTTCCCTTAGATAAGATATACTACTACACCATGCACTTTATTGTGTGGAATAAAAGCTCCCCCTCCTGGTTTAACCAGGAAAATTCTCAGTTGGGGAGAACACGTGGTATGCACTATGCTGTCCTAAAGAGAAGATGTAACAGTACAGTGTAACAGAGGAATGGATCACTATTGAGGGCTATGACCCAATGACCACCATATGGTGTTACATGCTCAAAAGTGTCCCCAAGACTTCTCTAAATGGATGCCTCCAAAAATGCTGCTCCACATAACATTTTGAAAGCGGCTGAAGGCAAGGTTCAGTTCTTAGTTAAATTGCATTTTAAGCAGTCCATAATGCACATGAACTGGAGTTTAAATCATGTTATGTTCACAAAAAAAAAGAAGAAACACCCTAATTAAGATAGTATATTTTACACTTCTGAGAAGTCTGTTTAAATCTTCTGAAGTTGGCCTCCTTCTCCCTAAATCCCTCTCAAGATTCATTTCACAACAATCATTTTGCTGTAGCTATAAAACTCAAATCTCAGTCAGGCACCTGAGGCTGCTGTATCAAATATAAATGCAGTGCAAGCAGTAACACAAACGCTCAGTTTTTTTCCTTCCAGTAGAAAAATAAACAAACATACCTGTTCCAACAAATGGATCATATACAATATCATTGGGTTTTACTCTCCCATGGTTTGCCATGATGAATGACAGACAGGCATCCATGCTAGTATTTCCAATAAAGTGTCTCTTTTTTACACTGTAGGACTCAATAAGTTCTCTTTGGCCATCAGCAATCTGTTGAAAGAATTGAAATCACTGTCAGTTCTCAGATACGAGAGATAAGAAGACTAATAGATTTGCTTAAGTAACACTATCCAACAAATGGTGAACTACTCATTTTATAACACATCAGTCTGCTTTCTGCCTTCTGCAAGTATGAATGATTTCTTTCCAAGTAATAGAAATCTTTATGCGATAACTGATAAATACTTCAAGATAGAGATCAAAAGCATGTAAACAGTTTAGAGTGAAATTTCTTCTTAAAGAAATAAGAAATAGAGCAATTTTGCTATTATTCTAGGTATCAAAATAACAATTCCTGGCAATTCAGAGTTAAAAGAATTCTCAAATAATAAGAAGGACATGTTAACAAGTGTATGCACATAGCCTAATGTTGCATAAAAGTTCCATCTCCACTGGCTTTTCTGTCATACTCAAAATCTAAATTGAGGATAGCATTGACAGATAAGAATTCACTGGAAAAACAAAGCCCAAACACTAACATTTTTTCCATCACACTTCCAAAATACATAGAAGATGATCAAAGTGGTCTGGAACAGAACATGTTCAAATGCTCTTGCAATACAATTCTTCTTCCATTAAGGCTCCATACTTCTCCATTTCAAATTGAAAGACATTTTCCTGAACAGAGAAGTCCTAAAATGGAAGTAACTGTACTTACGCACCCATCTACCAAAATACAGATCACAGGGCTCTTCTGGGACATTGTTAGGGTCCGTTCCATAATCCTCCAAAATCCAGAAGATGTGTTCTGGATTCTTTAGATTTACCTTTCCGTTGAATGGCAGAAATTCAAGAGCCTAGATGATAAGGAAAGAAGAAGAGTCAAATTTTTGAAATATGTACCCTACAAAAAAAATACCACAAACCAACAAGAAAAACACAGCAACAGTCACTGCACCAAAAGACACTCTGTGATTCTGTCTGCGAGAAATAACAGGTTATTACTAAGAGTACATTCTGACATTCCCGTGGATTTCTAAAATGCCTAATTTTGTGAACACAGATGGCTCAAATGACTGAGGAATAAAAATTAGAAGCATGGGATTTGTTACTAATTGAAGAAGGCGCAACTTTAGCGGAGAAGAACTGTACTATGTATAATGCTATTATGCAATTTGCAAGTTATGAAAACAATACTTCTGACAGACAGTAAGATACAAAATCTCAATGATGTGCAACTATACCAATTTAAATTGAGAGAAGCCCTTCAGAGAAGGACCTGGGGGTCTTGGTAAATGAAAAATTTAACATGAGCCAGCAGTGTGCTCTTGTGACTCGGAAGGCAAATGGTATCCTGGGCTCCATCAAAAGAGGGGTGACCAGCAGGGACAGGGAGGTGATTGTCCTCTCTACTCTGCCCTTGTGAGGCCCTATCTGGAATACTGTGGCCAGGTCTGGAGCCCCCAGTACAAGAAAGACAGAGAGCTGTTGGAGAGGGTCCAGAGGAGAGCCACGAAGATGATCAGTTGGCTGGAACACCTCCCCTCTGAAGACAGGCTGAGGGAGCTGGGCTTGTTCAGCCTGGAGAAAAGAAGGCTGTGGGGTGACCTCACTGCAGCCTTTCAGTACCTAAAGGGAGCCCACAAACAGGAGAGAAGTCAACTGTTTGAAAGGGTAGATAATGGCAGGACAAGGGGAAATGGTTTTAAGTTGAGGGAGGGAAGATTTAGGTTGGATGTCAGGGGGAAGTTCTTTACAGAGAGAGTGGTAAGGCACTGGGACAGGCTGCCCAGAGAGGTTGTGGATGCCCCGTCCCTGGAGGTGTTCAAGGCCAGGTTGGATGGGGCCCTGGGCAGCCTGGTCTAGTATTAAATGGGGAGGTTGGTGGCCCTGCACGTGGCAGGGGGGTTGGAGATTCATTCATTGGGTAGAACAGAAAACTAGCAAACAATCCACAGCTTGCAACTGAAGTCACGGATCTGGCTTGTACCACACTCTAAAACAATAAAAGTCTAATACTGAGATCAAGTAAAGGATTTTCTTAAAACTGTCACCTAACTCTACCATATAAATCTTAGAATTCTGGGCCATACATCTACATTTTTGCATCTGTGAAATCAGCATCTGTGAAATCAACATGGCCTGTTTAGAAAAAAAAAAATCACAAAGTCAGGAATTTCATGGGAGTGTTAGGTCAGACACAAAGATCCCATTTGGAGTTGATAAGACACAAGCTGTTAACTGCTTTAAAATCTTCAGAAAATCTAAACTTCAATATATCTTAGCAACACTGATAACATGGCATACGAACAACATCAGTAGATTAAAATAAAGGTTGAAGATCTCAAACATCTACTTACATCTATTTTTTTTATCTTCTGTGCTTGGGTCAGTGTCTTATTAAATGTATGAATATGTATTTTGTACGTCGAGTCTGGCTGCAGATATGGAAGCTGAGAAAAGGCAAAGACTGTCACTAGTACAGCTGCAGCGTTAATCATTGTGATGAAAGAAACATGGTTTCCAAATTCTTTACATGCATACCATCTTGTCCATTGGATAGTTCTTCAAGGATGCATAGAGTTCCCCTGCAGATTTGCCATGACCCCACAGCTCAAATATAGACCTGAAAAATACCAATATTTTTAAAGTGCAGCAAGATGGGGAGGCTGAAAGATGTCTTAGAGAAACTTACTCCTTCCCACCAGTCCTTTTTGGCCAGCATATTTATACTCCACAGGATAATAAAAGATGTTACTTAAGTCTTAGAGTATGCTTAAGTTTTGTTCTACCCATTGGAAACATACTGTCACAAATGACCATTTTGTATGCATGGCTTTCTTGTCCTGTACTATATTTCTGAGTCATCTCTCACAACTCATGGGAAAATGTGTTATTCAGATCCCTCAAAAAGGGCCAAAAGCAGCGGAAACAACCAATCTCTGGCATACTCCTTTGCTCTGGAGTTTTGTAGGAGGCGCTGGGCTGAAGGCTCACATACAAGCTGCAGGAGGGTGACACAAGAAATATGTATCATACCACTCCCTTCTAAATTTGATTTTCAATTTTTAACTGTCACTGTTCTCATCTTTAATTTCATTTATATTTTAAATTAAGCCACTAACTAAACAGTATTCAAGTCAACTAAGAAGTCAGCAGCATTATAAGATGAGGACTGGCTCTGCAGTGAAGATCTGTTTCAAGACATGATGCTGATCATATATTAAGTAAAAAGAACAAGCACGCTACATAATCAGTCTTAATTTCTAGAGTTAAGCAGTGACTGTTCATTATAATCACAGAATCGTAGGGGTTGGAAGCGACCTCTAGAGATTGAGTCCAGCTCCCCTGCGAAGCAGGTCCCTACAGCAGGCTGCACAGGTAGGTGTCCAGGCAAGTCCTGAATATCTCCAGAGAAGGAGAATCCACAACCTCCTTGGGCAGCCTGTTCCAGAGCTCTGTCACCCTCACTTTGAAGAAGTTCCTTCGCGTACTGGTGTGGAACTTCCTGTGCTCCAGTTTATGGCTGTTTTCCCTTGTTCTGTCCCCATAGACCACTGAAAAGAAGTTGGCAATGTTCCTTTGACTTCCACACTTAAAATATTTATAAACATTAATAAGATCCCCTCTCAATCTTCTTTTCTCATTGCTGAACAGACATTCAGCATTGGGTCAACCAGCCTTTCCTCACAGGGAAGATTTCTCCATACAAAATCAATAATTATCACCATATACTGATACAAATTTTCACAGTCTACATCATCATTTTCAAGATTTTTCACCTCTTACTTTGCACATACTGTCCGTTTCATCAGCCCCCTTGCCATCTCTTCTGAAGGAATATTGAGAATCCAAAACGGAGACTGAAATGAAAAGAAGACAAGAATGCAAACACCTAGATGGATGATGTTACAGGAATTACACCATCAAACAATTCTGCACTATCAAAACAGAATATGCATGCTAAAGAAAGAAAAAAAAAAAGAAAGAAAAAAAAGAAAAAAGAAAATGTAAGCTGTACAGAGAATATGAGAATAAAACATTTAATTTTAAGGAAAACTGTATATTATCTTTTTCTAGGTTATTCAGATTCTAAAGGATTAGAATACTTTGTTACACACAGATAAAATCTAGGTAATGTTTGCTGACTAAGCATTGAAACTAGCAATATGTATCTCCTGGCTTCACTGTTTTGGATACACTGTCTTACTGAACCAGAGGTAAACATTAAATTCACATAGCTACTGAACTTTTCCACTGTTCAGTTATTCTGAAAAGAAATAAGCCTCCCAGTAGATGGCACAATTTCTTCTTATATAGTTAAATGAAGACATGCCAATGTGCATTTTGTACAGCTTTTTTCTGAATTAAAAACCTTAACTGAAATTGAAAATTATTCATTTTTGGAAGATACCTTATTTTCCCAATAAACTTCAGAATGTATTCAGACACCCTCTTCCAATAAAAATACCATGGACAGCATATTTGTATACCGTACGTACACTTTAAGAAAATATCTGATGCTCACTTACATTTACACGGACTTCCTGCTGACTGCTAAACTGTCCACCACAAAGCGAGAGCAAAGATGCTATTTCCTAAAGAGAAAATATAAAGGTCAGGCTTTAGGAGTATTTACTAATTTATTTATTTATTTATTTATTTATTTATTAAAAAGGAGACCTTGTTCTAATGCAAACTGTGACCTCCACATGGAATATAAATGAAATTTTAGAATTAGCCAAAGAAGAAAGAACAGCATTTATTGTAAGAACCACCAATGAAAACCTCTTAGCATGACTGTGCAGCTAGGGCAGAGGTTTACAACTACGTTCTGCTTGTAGTCAGTATGGATGGATAAGCAGGAAACATCAGACTCTCCTGCTGTAGAAGTAGCTGATCATCTTTCTCAGAACTCAGTTGCAAATGAAGGAGTTATAAACAGATCATGAGAAGTTGTATATTGTACAATACAGCAAGATCAAGTTAGGCAAAATTTGAATAATGAAATCCAGTTGATTTCCTTCCCTCTGTTCATCCTTCACTGACATCTGTACTGCTCACTCCTAGCCCTCACAACAATATTCCTGTTATGACATTGCTCTAAGCTATCTATTCTTAAAATACTTTTCTAATTATTGCACAAAAAAGGGGATGATGCACTCTGAACTGTGGTTGAGGCCATCACCAAGCGTTAATTCCTTCTCTGTTACCCCTCTGCTTTACAGGTATCTCAACAGTTTCCTTCAGGGGGTGCCTTGTCCAGAGAAAGCTAAATCAGACTGCAAGCTGAACAAAGGAAACAGCAAATCTCCAAGTAACAAGCTATTAGTAGCTGTAAAACTTACAGAAAAAGCATTTTAAACTGAAATGGGAGTTAAACACTGGGATATTCCTCATGGAGCCTGTTTACTCCAAATGCCAAGCTGCAGCCTTTGAATGTGACCAGAAGTACAACAGTGTGTAACAGAAGTAAAGGCAGCGATGTAGGACCAGATGTGCCCCTAGGGAAGCAGCTGCCGGGCACTGCTGGCCCACAGCAAAGTGGGAGGCGCCGGCCTCTCAGGATCTCTCTCTGCATTTGCAAAGAGAGAGAGGCAGAGAGAGATCCTCTGAGAACAGAGCGTGACTTCTTACAGACTGAGAAATGTGAAACACGTAACTTAATGACCGGCTGTTAGCTTGATAACAAACGTGGGCCCGGATAGGAGCCTGCAGCTGCTGGGCTCCAGCACCACCCGCCCGGCAGCAAAGCTGGCCTTCCATCCCGCACAGCGGCACGGCACAGACGGCCACAGCTCTGCGCGCCCAGCCTGCACCGGTCCCAGCGCCCTCCGTTTTCAGGCTCCCCACGCGACCAAAGCACCAGCACAGGACCTCAGCAACACCCCCGTAAGGGTAAGGCAGCTCTTTCCTCCGAGCCTCAACTCCTTACCCACAGCCTGGAGCGCCGTGCCGCCAGCCCGCCCCGCCTTTACGTGCTCCACAGAACCGGCTGGCTCCAGCGTCCCGTCCCAGAAACGCCTTGCCCTCAAACCATGGGAGACTGGAGGGCAAGGAAGAAGCCGCAGCCGCAGCGATGCCGGAGCAAACGCACACGGCCCCGAGCGAACGCGCCGCTCGCCACAACGCACGGGGAGCGACGCGGAGGCACGGCCCGGGGACTCCCGCCCCGCCCCGCCCGGAGCAGCTCAGACGCGGTCCCGCCGCCGCTGCCAGGCCGGGCCGTCCCCGGGTGCAGCCGGGGGAGCCCTGCGCGCAGAGCCCCGCCGCCCCCTTCCCTCGGAGGCCGCCCCGCGCCCGCTCCCCTCACCGGCAGGCGGAACTCGAGGTGCTCCTGCGCCAGCAGCAGCAGGTACCGCCGCAGCGCCGCGCCCGCCGCCGCCATCTCCGGCCGTCCCCCGCCTCCCGCGCCGCATGCGCCGCCGGGCGGGCCTAGCGGGGAGCGGGAGGAAGGCAGGGCCCGGCGGGAGGCGAGCGCTCGGCTGCAGCGCGCCGCGGGACGGCGGGGTCGGTGTGCGCCTCGGGCCCGGGGCCAGGCGGCGCTGCTTTTCCAACGCAGCCGCCGCTCGCTGGTGAATGGCTTGCTTCGTCTACATCTCCGCCTTCCTCAGTCGCCGCGCACGTGTTACAGCGTACCTCTGTGTGGTCTTAGCGTACGGAAATGGCAGCTAAGCGGCTGCTCAGCAGGATGAAAGAATGCCGCTTTGCGCTGCAGGTTACTGTTTGTTATAACTTCACGTCCACGCTCGATAACTGCAATCCCGCACTCCCTGATCCCCGTTACGTTGAGCTGGAAGGTTCGGCTTATCCAGATTTCAGTAAGCCTTTATTAGGAGCAGGCCAGCTCAGCAGTAACTCATGTCCTGTGTTTTCCATGCTGATGTTTGGACGGCCTTTCTTCGACATGGCTAAGATTTTGCTCATGACCTGTAAGCAGCGCGTGGGCTGCGTTCCTGATGTATCCATGTAGCCAATGCTTGACCTTCTCTTCCCGCAGTAATCAGGACCGAAGCTTGGCACGAAGCTTTCACACCAACAGCTGCCAGCATCAGTGTGCGCTGTAATCTGAGGGTGAACCTTCCTGGGCAGTTCTTGAGGACGAGGTGAAGCAGCAGATGGAGATGTCTCTTGTTCATCAGTTCAGCTGGGCTCCAGCAGTGCCCACCGCGTTGGGTTGCTGACAAGCCCATCCCAGGTGGTTTACAAAAAATTTTTAGGAGATGCCACTGGTGTTATTGTTTGAACTAAATCTCTTTGGGCCTGCCTTTCTCCTGCTTTACCTGCACACAGCACTACTGCCCGCCCCAGAAGATGAAGACCTGCATGGTCTAGCAGTGCACTTCTAATGAAGAACAGGGCCGAAGCTCTGCACTTTCCTGCTCTCTGCATGGGGATCCGTGCCAAACCTGTATGCTGCATAGCACAGTTTAAAAGCGTATGTGGATTAATAAGTAAGAGTTACAGAGTATTTGCAGCACAAAAACAAAGGGTTGGTCAGGTGCAGTGTTCATGAATTCAGAACCCAGTACTGTAAGGTTTCAGAGATGAGCCAAGCAGGTTGGGCTGCAGGAAGGGACTTGTCTTAAGGCAACAACAACAAAGCATTGCACAATTTTGGTACGGAGAGAAGGAAGTGAAATTCCTTCTTTTTAGCCTTCAGGGGAATTTTAAGGACCCAAAATGTAATTACCCAAATTGAAGTTTTCCAGGAGCCTGGAGTAAACCACCCTCTCTCACAAAACACACAACGGGATCACGCAGTGATCATGAGTTCCCATTTAAAAGCACACACGAGTCCACCAACGCAAAGCGGCGGTGCAGCACACAATGCTGATCGCTGTCTCAGCACCCTCAGGGCCGCTCAGTTCGTGCTCCCTTCCGGAACCCAACTCAGCAGCAGCACCCCGGCTGTTGTGCAGTCGCGGCACCCCGCGTTTCAGCAGGCGGAGAACACCACCGGCTCTACGCACACGCGGACCCGGCCCGAGCTCGCCCAGAGTCTGCCGGGGGCCTTTTAAGGCAGAACTATCCGCCGCCTCCGCCGCCGCACAACGTTCCGCCGCCCAGCCGCGCGTAACGGGGCCGCTGTGTCCTTCCGGGGCGGGCACATCCCGGCGGCGGGGCGGGCGCAGCGCCCCGTGCCCGCGGGGCCGGCCGGGTACCGCAGTGCCTGTGGGGCCTCGGGGCCGGGGCCGAGAGCACCGCGGACAGCGTCCTGGCCGCCCCGCTGCCCGACTCGAGAGGTCGTCTGCATCTCTTCGCTTTCTCGACTGCCGTGCGGTTATGAGTGAACCGACCAAAAAGTTCAGTATTTGAAGTCTGTTCGGCAGCCTTGGCACTCGCAGATGCAAAACTCTGGTACAAACTATCAGGGTTTGTTTTTTTTTTTTTACTTTTTTTTTTTTTTCCCTCTTCTGACGAGGCTTATTTGTGTTGTTTCCCTCTCAGCTGACAGTGCACAGGAGAACCACCACTACGGTTGGTCGTTGGTTCCCGTTTGAGTGCCGCAAACCAATTCCAGGGAATGGAGGAGAATAAGGAGCAGCATGCTAAAACCAGCGGCGCAGTGAGTGACCTGAGGAGAAGCTGGCAGACCTGGGCAGAGGATCGGGTCGAGTACCAGAGGAAGAATCCATTCAGCAATGAAGACAGGCTTGCATCTAAACCTCTGCATGCTCAGAGAGGAGACCCTGCCTACGGGAAACCCCCTGAAGGGTCTAAAACAGAGCAGAGAGGGAAAGATGCTCACTCACATGTGGAAAAGGAGGTGGAAGAGCTGTGCCTGATAATCAGAAGCACTGGGCAGAAGGGAGAAGATGGACACGTGAGTGTAACGTTCGGGCAGCTGTTTGAGACATATGTGACTATCTCCAACAAAGTGGTGGGAATCTTGCTGAGGGCAAGAAAACACGGCCTGGTTCGTTTTGAAGGTGAAATGCTTTGGCAAGGAAAGGATGATGATGTGGTCATTACTTTGCTAGAATGAGACTTTGGCATCTGATGAATTTTGCTGCTTGTTTCCATTTGGAAAAACCTCTAGATACTGTCTTGAAAAAGGTTTTCATTGCAGAATTTCAGCTCTGCAAATTAATGGGACATTTAAAGGAGAGAAAATGGGTGTGAAACATAAAAAAACGGTTTGCATAAAAATAATAAGCTTATTTTGGAGAGAAATCACAAATAATCAACTAATCTGTCACAATACCAAGTATGCTGTGGTTCTTCAAGCATCCTCACTGGGTTAGTGCTTTAGGTTCTGAACACTAATGATTAATTGCCACCAAACAGCACTGAATCTTGGAGGTTGTGAAAGACTTGCTGTGGGGAGGAATTTTTTGATTTGCAAAACATGGAATTGAGCACTTTTATGGGAATTCATATACTTCAAACAAGAGTCTCGGCTGTGACTCTCAAAAAATGGAAGTTAGGTTGACTTTCATGAAGTATGTGAAAATGCCCAAGTTTACAGAAATATCACTTGCTTAGTGGCCTATAATATATACAGCAAGGATATTTCATGTTTCCTAAATAAGCTGCATCTTGCTGAATTTAATGGTCTGTCTTTAGCATTGTGTCTTCTGCATCTAGTTCTTTTTCCTCTGTATGTCGTATCATTTTCACCTCCTCTTCTAATGCTGTGTCATAGTAGGGGAGATCACCAAGCTCTGCAGCTTTTCTGGTGATCTCCAATATACCCTTCACAAAATGTAGGGTGCCAGAACACAATGACTTGAAAGACAACAGAAAATATATTGGGGCATTCATGAAAAGAAAAAATAACAACAAAAAAAGAGTTCTTTGACTTCTTTCAGCAAAGTGTAGCAATGCTGTTTATAACAAGAGAGTAAAGATCCTGTAGTGCCAAATGCCTAAGAAGAAGTGTAGAGTGCAGTCACATCCCTCATTTAGTTGAGGCAGAGCTGTGTTGCAAGTTCTCCAAACTGGGATTAAAAATGAGCTGCTAGGTTAAAATGGGATTGGGAGCTGAGTGACAAGAATTTTCCTCAAGGTTCTTCTGGAGGAATATTTTTCAGCGTTTAAAGTTGGTTATGTTCAATAGGTGTAATAGCAATACTAAAAATAATCAGGAACTGTGTTTCAAATTATTGCCACCAAGAAAATGTTGGGAATACAAAATTGTGGGTTTTTTTGTTTGTTTTTTAACAGGGCAAAGAAAAGCTCTTATATAGTGTATGTGGTGCTAAGTACAGTACTTGATGAGTCTTTAAAACAAGAATATTCTCTTGCCTCAAAAGGATACTGAGATTTATTATAAATTATGCACTTGATAAAGGTGATTATTTAATGCTATTTACATAAAAGACTTAAAAGACTTTTTTTTTTTTTTTTGCAAAAAGCGTAATAATGATTTTTGACTTTTTCATCTATTGGGATTTTGCACGAAAATAAACTTTTTGACTGAGCAGGTAAAAATACAATTTTTTGTTATCCTTCTGCCTCCTTTTCATAGTGAAAAGACTAGACAAATGGAAAAAACCAGAGATGAATGTGGTGAAATAAGTCCATTTGGAGAACAGGAGAGCCAGATGCAGGTACAGCATGGAGGGGAAACAAAGGATGGGCTTTAATCACCACATCATTTCAGCATGTTGGAAATGGGAAAACACATGCTGCACCAGATACCAGTGGTTTGTGTTCCCTTAGCTCTCAAAACCACTCCTTTCTAAAATAATTTATAGCTTAAAACAAGACTTATAACTTGTCATCGCAGCACATTTAAAACGCTTTGTTTTTTGTGGGAAAAGCATTTCTAGCCAAATGACATGAGTTAGTGGATTTCTACTCCCATTTGATGAAACCTGGGAGTGCATTTTGTTATCAAAGCAAATCAAAATTTTAATAACACAGCTATGAAATGTTGTCTGTTTAATTCTAACAGTTTGTCAGTCCAGTTGATTCTGTTGTAGCAGTCGTTCATAAGTTGGAGAAGGCAGTGTTGGGCAGTTCAGGTATCACCAGCTACAGGATGGCAGCATCAGGGAAAATAATCCATTACTCTCTAAAGACACACAGTTGAGGCAGTGTGTAACCTGAGCACTCTCAGGGTGCAAGTCTAGCTTGTGCAGACTCACTAATTTTTAATTAAGACTGACCCAAGTAGTTAAGCAACAAGAACCAAGGCTTCCACTGCCATGCATGTAGTGTCAGACCGTAACATGGCCTCAGCTGTACTGCTGCTTAGGGTCGGTTTACGTATCGCTTAAGCGCATCTGTAAAAGCTTTAAGTGTACCTCTCAGAACAGATGCCGAGTAAGCCCTAATGAAATTGTCTCATCAACTGTGTGGCTGTCCTATCTTGAACAAAACAAAGGGTTATTATTAAAAACATAATTCATAGGAGGTTCATACAGGGTTAGTTTTAAAAAAAAAAACAGCTGTAGGGCCAAATTTCCTGTCTGCCATTGTTAGGTGAACAATCTCTGAAGGGTGACAAGTCTTTCTGTCTCATATGCCCATGCAATGGCACCAAAATCTGCCAAACTGGGTCAGTGCACATGTTTACAAATCTAATTTGCTTTCAGCAATCGCCTATATCTCAAAAGAAGTCTTTAAAAGATAATGCGATTGTTCAGTTTGTCCACCAAATACACTCAAGAATAAAAAAATCAATCTTAAAGTCAGTACAGACAAGAACACACCCTATCTAATGGACATGACTGAATCCAGCTACTAGCTTACAAGTTTTACAAAACTCTGCTTCTTCATCTGCAGTGTAGTTTCAGTTAGTATCTACAGGTGCTTTTTAGTTTTTAGAAGTTTTATTATGCAACAGGGCCTCTTTAGAGCAACAGAAATCCCCTTTAGTGGAACAGAATTTAATATATTCACTAAAAATGAAAGATGTGCATTTAAAATATTACAAATTGTTCGTAGTAGTAGCTAAAGTTTGACCTTTTATAAGGTCTTCTGTCCTATCATGTAACATTCAGCTCTTCCAGTCTCTCCTGAAAGTTCACTTTTCTTATAATAACCTTATCTGCTTCCTCTGCAGTCTTTCCTTTGTGTTGAAGCCTGTGAGTTTTGCACCTGGTTTGGACTGTACATTGTGCAGGAATTATCTGTATTTTGTCTTGTCAAACAAAGAAAGCACTTTCAGCACTTCAATAAATATTGCACAGCAGTTGAAATGACAGCAAGAGTTTTTATGCAGGTTTTACCACTCATATTTACTTCTCATATTTGCCAAATTTCAAATACGATCTTTACCAGTTTGTTTACATTTTCATGCTTTTGCTTACAACTCATGCTTATGAAGACCTCAGAATACCTAGAGGGTCTATTACCAGTTTAATCACATGGAAAATGCTGTCCTTTGTCAAAACACCTTTTTTTAAAAAAAAAAAAATTCTACATGCAACAGCATTGTATGTGTGTCTACTTCATCCTTTCAGAAGGAGGCAATTAGTGCTCTAGCACAGAAGTATTATTCTCTGGGCTTGCATTAGGCAAAACAATTGAGCATAAGAGTACAAGTGAAGCTTTGTCATTCCTAAATATGTAGTCAAAAAAGCAGCTTTTCTCAAGACTGCTAATGCTGGAACAAAGAACAGGGATAGAGGCTAAGCAACTTTCCTATGCTTCTCAGTCTTGCCCACTGAAGATTAAAACTGCTGAGTAAATTCACTTTCCACAAGGTTTTTTAGCCATCTCTGCTCACTGCAACACTCCACAGAAGGTTAGGGATGTTTTAAAATGGCATTATAATGCTGCTGTTGAAGAGGGTGACATAATGAACAGGGTCTGCCCAGTGCCTTTTCCAGAGGGTAGCCAACAATTCTGAAACATATTCAAAGCATTAGAATAGACTTTTCAGAAAATATTTCTTAGCCCAATTAAAAAATATCCGCTGAATTCAAGAACAAAGCTCGTCAATACAGAAGGAAAATGGAACACAGTTCCATGCTGGAAAACACTAATGAGACGCTAAGCATTCATCTCAGTAATGAATGTGACTCCATTTAGCACTTTCTTGTTTGAGCCTGTTTGAGGCTTGTTTGCTAGTGGCAGGGACAATTTGAAATTCCTATATTGATTGTCAGCAAAAGTTTTGGAAGGTAGGTTATATCCTGATTTTTACCTCTCCAGTTTTACTTTCTTGTCATTATTTTGGCCCTCCTCAAACATAAAAGTCAATCTTCACATTTCCTGCTGCATACATTTCAGTGTACTGTGGTCTAGCTTGGATGGACTTAATTTTCTTTGTAGCAGCTCAGTGTCGTTTCCTATTTGTGATTAAAACAGTGTTAACACAGCAATCTTCTGACTATTGCCCAGAGAGACTGTGAATGTCCCATCCCTGGATGCATTCAAGGCCAGGCTGGACATGGCTCTGGGCAGCCTGGTCTAGAGGTTGGTGACACTGCCCATGGCAGGGGTGTTGAAACTAGATGGTCTTTGAGGTCCTTTTCAACCCAGGCCATTCTAAGATTCTATGATATGACTGCATGATTCTATTGCTGAGCTGTGCTGGCACAGCATGAAGGCCTTCTCGTTCTTCTGGTCTGCCACTCCAACCAGAAGGCTTGGGGTGGGCAAGAAGCCGGGAGGGGACAACCTGCACAACCAACACAAAGCAACCAGCACGGTTATCCCATGCTGTATAATATCATGCTCAGCAATAAAAATGGAGGGAAGGTTTCCTAAAGGCTACAGTTTGGCTAACCATTTCTACTGGACTACTTGCAGGAGGTAATTATTGCCTTTACATTGCAAATCTTCTTCTTCTTCCACCCTCTTTCCTTCATTAAACTACTAAATCATTGTTACCTTGACCCATTCTCTCCCCCATCCTGCTGGAAACAGGAGTGAGGAGGGATCGCACCACTGTATGGTAGGATCATTCCAAGATTAACATTTGTTCAGTTTATTTATCCTTTTGGACAACAGTTCATGTTGGTTTTTTAAATATTACATATCACAGTTAAGTACAGTTACATGGATTAATTAGAAATCAGGACACAGATAGTATTAACTCCTCAAAAAATCTTAATGTTCAGATATTTCGTGAAGTTAGGAGACCACTCAAGCCTCCCAATGTATTGCACAGAATTGATCAAAGTTCAGTGGCTTTAATTCACGCTCTTCACAGCTAATATTACAAATTAAAACCACAAAGTACTACAAATTACACGAGTGCCCACTAATAAGAATAACAAGATATTGGGAATGAGGTCTTCAGAAAAGACTAACGTTAACTCTTCTGGGTAGAAAACATTTGTTTAGAAGAGTGTCTACCTTCTGAATTATGATGTATAGTCTACTGTAATACACTGTCCACTAAGGCAACAGGTGCTGGATCAGTGGAAAACACTGAGAAGATTATATTGAGGGAATCTTGCAGGTGCAACAGACCATCACCACCTCAGCCGCATCTCAGTGCAACAGCCAAGGGCACTTGGTTAATTAGGCACCAAGAGATAATAGTTTGTGAATAAAGAAAATTCACTCCATGTTTACTGGAGTTAAACTTTCCAACAGTCTGCCTTAACATGGTATTGAAAAACAGAGCTAAAGTTGCTGATTAAGAGTCATGCAGTGAGGGCAAGTGTTCAGCAGATTCCATAAGCAATTCAGAACACAATCCCTACATGTTCTGCTTTTGGGCTGAGCCCCTGCTACTCCAAATTCAGATCAGACTGCTGTTATGCAAGCCTGCTACAAACTCACTGTAATGAAGACCCATTTGTTTTGTGACCTCATTTAGAAATCAAATCTAGCCAAGGCAATAGTACTCTCCAAGTGACTTCTAGTAAGAACAATATCAGAATAATCTCAAAATCTGTGTGGTTTTCTTTTTCTTTTTTTTAAATTTCTTTTACCACAATGCAGAAGAGCAGTGCTTTAAAATCAATTCTTCTGAACTCTTCACATATTTGTAAACATACAATAACTAATTAAAAATATTGTGCACATGAGAGGGGAACAATCTGCAGGTCCAACATACAACCACTTATACATCCAAGTAAACAACGTTCTATGGTTTAGCACTATCACATCTCGGGCACATACTGTATTAACATTTACTACATCACTGCCATGCAAGTAAGACGGGCAATATGTTAAAGTAGTTTAGCACCAGAAAAGTTAGTAGTGTACTTTCAGCAAGGTACCTACTACTAACCAGGCATAGGTAATATAGCATACAAGAACAGACTGAAACTGAAAATACTTTAAATGTTCCCTGCAATTCCAGAATGATGCATCTTTAAAATAAAAGCTAGATTCCACTGCAAATATTACCTTCGGTACCACGTACATGCTGTTACTACCAACCTGTTTTCTTAAGAGTGCATTCTGCTGCTATACCCCACATTCTACTGGGAAAAGTTGCCTACATATGTGTATGTATTATGTATGCATATATATGTATACGCATATATAAAATCATAATTAAAATGCATTTCCTTATTGTCAGAGAAATATGCAGACTTCTGAAGAACCCAAACGTGAGAATTAGGTTGACAGCTCTATGTTCAGTATTTCCTCATAAGGAATTAAGCCTTTTTTATCCCGGTATATAATTGGCAACAAACTGTGCAACCTTAAATCAGAGTTCAAAGACAAAGAACAAAATGGCTAATGACACAAGGCTAAGAGCGCTCTCAGCTGGCAGCATTTTCAGTTTGCAGTCGCTCAATCAGTTGCTCAGCCTATGAAAGAGAGAACACAACACATAACTATGCAGCAAACCGTCAGTTGGCTGAAAAATCCACTATAAAAATAGTAACAGCATGACACTGACAGACACAGCATATATTTGTCATTTTTACGGATAAAGCATACAAAGAAGTAAAATACCATGACTGTTTTAAAAAGCTGATTTTGTCATGTTTTCACTAAACTCCCACTAGGTGATGAGAAAAGGGAAAAAAAAAAAAAACAACAACTATGAAAGTCAGAAGATGGTTGAGCAAAGTAATCACTGTTAAACTATCACATTTTAAGGACCTGGGAAGACAGCGCCCAGAACAACCAACCTATGAGAACTGGAATTCCTTGGGACACTCTCCAGAACAGCATCTTGTAGCCTCTTCACACCTCACAACTGCACTGTAGTCATACACATTACTGAGTGATGGAGAGCATTTGTGTGCAGTTTGTGTCATTAGAAACATATTCATTCTTTGGTTATGTCACTAGGCCCATCCACGCTTTTTCTCATCATATGGCTATTTGTGCACCACACAGCTGGGACCATTACATTTTGTATGTATTTGCATCGTATATAACTAAAAAAAGCCCTGACAATTCAAGAACATTTTCCAACTTGACAGCTGGGCAAAATATCTTTTGAATTGCATCCACACTGGATAACCAAAGCTGAGATCCCTGAGCTAATCCAAAATAGTAAGCAGTATAACTAGACAAGCCATAGGTTTTTTTTTTTTCCTCTGTAGTGCTCTGCTACACAGCAGATTGACCTGCTTAATTCAAGATAGGTGAGTTCTCCATCAAGCTACCACCACAAAGAAGCTGAGTTTTTCCTCTTAAACAGGCTGCCATAATCATCTTTAGGAGAGATTTTTGTCAGCATTGTTGCCCTGGGGTTGCCCAATGACACCAGGATGCTGGAGCTACAACTCCAGCAAGGATAGGCTGAGGAGAGAGGTTTTTGAGCAGTGATTTAGGCAGTGCCAATTCAATCACATTACTAATCTCTACAGACAGTAAACAGTACAAACAGTGCTTCAGTACAGCAAACATTTGTTTCAGTCTAAGGATGGCAAGATGAGTAAAAAATGTACGAAATGATAAAAGCAACCATTAGGTGGCCATATTTTTCATCTAAATTGGGCCATGCATTATACATGTCTTTGTTCAATCATCGCATTCCAATAAATCTTTTCATGTTAAACAAATACTTACAAAGTCTAGTCAGAAGCAAATCACATCAACCTAAGCTAAGCATTAAATCCAGAACTACTGAATGGTTTGCTGGTAATGTTAGTCACTCTACTTCCATTGGTAAGTGTAAACAGTATTAAATTTTACCCAGTGCCTTTTCTCGAATAGGTAATGCAAAATATAACAAATAATTACAGTAATGATAAAAATAATTGCTCAAAGAATATTTTGGATGTTAGAAAGACATCACATTTTCAACTTGCAATCAAGAATCTCTGAAAAACCTCATTACACTTACTGTGATAAACCAGTAGGAGTTGATTCTGTAAATCAGTCTGGATAAGAATCCTAGCTGACTTGCCGGGGCCAAGACATGCAGGTGCAAGTGGGATATTGAACAGAATGGAGGCCAGTGAAAACCCATTCTTCAGAAAGAGAAGAGAAAACAAGTTAAAAACACCAGTGATGTTAATACAGGAAGTGGAACATCTTACATTCGAGATCATTCGAATAAAGAAATTTACTCATAACATTTTCCTTTTACATTGCATGAAAAATAATTTGTCCTTTCCTTTCAACATGCTCTGATGCAAACCCCCCAAAATACCATCAAAAACTTACTTCACATCTCTCTATCTAGCATACTGTGCTAAAACGTGGGTTAAAAACCAGGAATATTCCTTAGATGCATCATAACTATTTTTCACCTGGAAAGTTAACTATCACCACATTAATGTAGCTTCTACCTATTTTAAACAGGAAGACCCATCTCCCTGCATTTACACTATTTAAATTATGTTACAACTCACTTCATGTTGGCCACCAAACACACTGGCTTAAACTAAATGAATGCAGGTATAACTCTGAAACGCAGTGCCCTGGTGAAAGTGACAAAATTTATCTTTCCCCCCATTATTGGAGTCAATGTTCAGCACATAACTGAGTAGCAGCCTTTTATATAAGCTGTGTGAATTGGCCTCCCTATTCTACATGTGTGCAGAAAGAATCTCAAAGTTGGAACGCAATCTTCACTGGAAACTTATCAGAAAAAAAAAAAAAGTTTACATTCAGTGCCAGAACATGAGACTGGACAAGTCACCTGGTAAGTCAAAGCAAACCCAATAAATCATACTACAACTGTAACATGGTATCTAAAACAGCATTCTGAAAAGTCAAGAATATAACATGGAAGGCTCAAGAACATACCTTATGTCATTCATGTCACTAAAATTATTTTTCTGGAGAATGGATTTTCCAACTTCCATCATTCTTTTCACTATTAAATACAAACAAATTTCATTTACTGTTTAGGTTAAATAATATTTTACATATCACATGACTTTAGAGTCAAATAGTTTGAAGCAGGTGCTTTTAAGAAAGAAAACCATCGAATATTAACTTCAACAATGATTACATTGAGATCACAAGCTAGTGTTTGCTTTATTCGAAGTAGAAATACTGTAACTGCTCATAATAAAATAGACTGTCAAAACATTGCAGTGCAAAGTTTGACGTGAAAATCACTACTGTTACTGATTTCCACATTAATGACACTTTTAGGTTATAGTTTACTAATCTCATGTTATGCCTCTATACAGCAACAGGACGTTGACCTCTACGTCCTTTGTAGCTTGGCATTAGAAAGTTTCAGATATGAAACAAAAATTAAAGTACAATTAAACCATCAGCCCTATTTATTACTAGGACAAAGTTTTCATTACTGTAAAAGAGAAGAAAGCCTAACGCAAAAACTTCCAAGGTAAAAGCATAAAATAACTGTCATGAAGCAAAACACACAGAAATTGTTTCTAGAGAAAACTCCAACATTAAGAAGTCAAATAAGATGATTTAAAAGTTTGCAACACACGACTATAATGCTTCTCTTGCAGCACCTGTCATTTTCCCCAAAGCAGAATCTGTTCATGCATTTATGGATGTAATTTTTCCTGTTACTCAACACACTTAGCTGGGCATTTCTTGTGAAACAACTACATCTGGGATGATGTTTCAGCAACAATAACAAAAAAATCAAGTATGCTGACAACGCATCACAGCTTCAATATCTTACGATCTTATCTTTAAAAAAGATATCTAACTTCATTGGAACATTGTTTCTGTTTTTCACTCTCCATCTCTTTTCCCAAAGAACAACGTGGCATATTATAAAACACGTATTTTATAAAATTGTCATTTTTTTTCCAATGGCTTGTATACCTAGGAAAATACAATGAAGCTGCACAAATATACTTTAAAAAACACAGTGGCATTTCCAGCAAAGTGCAGAAACATCTATACTCCATGCAAACAAAAAGAGACTTCCCATATTAGTGCAACGTTACCCTAGAATAGCACGAAAAACATGATGGAGTTTCCCAGCAAGAGAACACCCTACCCAACTCACTCACATCATGCATTTCGGTGTTTTACAACCACAGACAAACGATGTCCAAAGCTGTAATTTACTTGACAGCACGCTACATAAGACTGTGAAAAACTACTTGCCCCTGATATAAGCAGACTAACACATATTTTCAGCCTTACCTATGGGCACATGCTCTGACTTCAGCGTTTTGCAGTTTCCCATGTGCTCTACCGGCACTACCAGGTAGTGGTGAGGGGCACCAGGCCTGATATCTCTAAAGCAAACAAGATCTTCATACTGCAAAGGAATACAAACACATCATATGATGGGGATGAGGACAGGTAACAGAGTTGGTCTTCCCCTATACCAGTTTGATATTACTTGGTATCATATTTGAATCAGCTAGCAAAAATAGCAAGAGTAAAGCCTATTTTCTTCTGTCACTACACTGAAGCAAGCCGTCTTGGAGTCTGCCTGCTGAAGCATTTGAGCACAGTCTTGTTTTCCCAGCTGACGTTCTGCAGCCAGAATTCCTCAGCGTCTAACAGCAATAGCAACTGCACTTTTAGCTACTGTACAACAACGACAAGCTATTTCTTTTTTCTAAGGAATGCTTCATTGCTGCCTCCATAAAAGAACAGACAACTGCTATGGCTGCACGGCAACCCCAGGACAGGGATCCCTCAGCTGTTAGCTGGAAAGAAAGACACCACCTTCCTCAGAGAGGGAACAGGGCTCAGATGGCCTACATACACCCAGGATTTCACGGTTTGATCTGCAGTTCACGTAAGCGAACCCCTTTGTGCTCCCTCTGTTTCGTGAGAGCTGCCACCCGAGCTCAGCCAGGACGGACAGCACAGCTCCCTTCCGCGCGGCCGCCTCACGCCGCAGCCCGGCCCTGCGGACCGACGGGTTCTCGTCCGTCCCCCCAGCCCACCCCACCGCGGGGAGCGGGCCGCGGCGCGGGGCAGCGCGCTGCCAAGGACAACGAGGGCGGAGGCGGCGGCGGCGACCGCGACCTCCCTCCGCTCCTACCCACCTGGCAGGGCAGCAGCGCGGTTCCCGGCTCCTCCCGGCGGGCGATCCTGCAGAACACGCACTTGCTGTCGTAGCCGCCGCCGCCGCTCGCGGGTTCTTTCCCCTCGGCCAGAAGCTGCTCGCTCCCCGGGCCGGCGGCGGCCGCGGCCTCCTCGCCCGCCATCGCCCCTCTCCTATGCAGGCACCGCCCCGCGGCCGGCCGCGGGCCCACCCGCCCTCACGTGTTCGCGGCGTGCGCCAATGGCGGCCCTGCGGCGCGTGGGGCCCGGCCTCGTCCGCGCCCCCTCCAGGCGCGGAGGGCTGCAGCGAGGGAGCGCCGGGCGTTCAGCGGCTGTCCGACGTGGGCCGAGCTCACATGCGCTTAGGCTTGCGCGTGGTACCCGCGGGTGACCGTAGCCACGTAAAGCACTCCGTTCGGTCGAGGGTCTGGAGCAAAGCACCGCCTCTGGTCAGCATAGGTTTTCTGTAAAAAGGCACAAACTGGAAATAAAATAAACTGAACACAGTCTGACCTCATTTAAATCAAAGCTGAAAGATGCTATTTCTCAATGGTAGTTAACCTTCGGCTTTAGAAATGTTTTCTCAGCTTGCTCACACTGCCCGCAGGCCTCAGCCCATGGTTAGAGACCAGGAGGGACCTAAGTGAGGCACTCAGAATCACTCACACAATCACTAAGGTTGGAAAAGACCTCTAAGATCATCTATCGTGATTACCTGCCTACCACCAATATTGCTCATTAAACCACGTCCCTTCGTACTGCATCTACGCTTAGATCCCCCAGGCATGGTGACCACCACCACCACCCTGGGCAGTCTGTTCCAATGCCCACATACTCTTTCTGAGAAGAAATTTGTCCCGATATCCAACCTGAACGCTCCCTGGCGCAACTTGAGGCGTTCCCTCTCATACTATCACTATCACCTGGGAGAAGAGGCTGACCCCCACCTTGCCACAACCTCCTTTCAGGTCACTGTATATAGTCTTGGGTTGAAAAGGACCACAATGAACATTTAGTTTCAACCCCCTGCTGTGTGCAGGGTCACCAACCACCAGACCAGGCTGCCCAGAGCCACATCCAGCCTGGCCTTGAATGCCTCCAGGGATGGGGCATCCACAACCTCCTTGGGCAACCTGTTCAGTGTGTCACCACCTTTCAGTAGAGAGAGAGGCCTCTAGGATCCCTACATCTTAAGGTTTACATGCAAAGATTATTTGGGAAACAGCTGTGTTTTACCTGGCTCTGAAGCCAGCTTTGCACAAAAAGTCCAGTACAAGCATTGCAAACCAGCATCAACCGCCAGTGCCTCACGGGGCACTTAGCAGCCCTACTGTGAATGAGCATTTCTATACAGTCCCAAAGAAAAAACTGTTATCTCCTAAGGTATACACATGCTCCACGTTACAAAAGCAAGCTCTTTCTAAAATAGTTATGGCTATAAGAGCAAAATTACTAGTGACTGTAGTTTTCCTCTTAACTTATAAAAATACTACAACCATTGCACTCAAGGTAATGTTCAAAGAAATGTTCAAAAGCATACTTGCTATACTAATATGTACATCATAGTTTATTTTTTCCTAATGCCAATTTTCTTTACCTACTAAATGCATACATTGATAAAGCTGAGAACCAAGTGCTTTCGGGTGATTTTTTGCTTTTGTCTCACTTGGAAAGGAAAAAAAAACATAAAAACTTCAGCAACATGAAGATGGTCCATAGAACAATGCTGTTCACAAGCCATATCCTTTCACTTTAAAAATGTATTAAAAGCAGTGAGTAAAGAAGAAAAGGATCTGCAGCAAGTTTCTGAATGCATAAATTCCTTTATTGAAAATATTGTGATAGCACTGCATTACATATATTCAATATTCATAGTTTCAAGGGTCACAGAATTTGATTGAACAACACTGCTTGGATATAGAACACAGCGTTTAGATATGCTCTGACAAATATAATATAATGAACTAAGTTGTAGGTAGCAATGGTGAAACGAGTGTAAAACGTTGAACTTGGCTTTGGGGTTGTAGATTTTTTATTTTTAACTAGTAAGTGGTCTGCCACCCTTAGAAGAGCAAACAGTACTACATATTCCTAGTGCCTTCAAAGCATTATGCTATCAGCAACCTGGAAAATACTTCACAGCGCATTACCAATAAATCTATTTATGGCTGTAGTAGACCGCATAGATGGGAAGTGTGAAAAGCTTACGTGCAGCATTTTACAGGCTTACTGTGTATAGCATTGGTGTTAGATTGTGAAATTTATGTGCAGGACTAAGATTTATTAATGCTTTTGAAAAAAAAATAATTTGGCTTCTTGTTTTGTTACAAATATATTAAAAATGGGAAGAGCAGTAACTAAATTGAGTTGCATTACTCAATAATATTCCAAAACACACTACCATTTCTAAAACCTGTCTTTCTTGAGACAATCCCACATTCAATACTAATGGCAGGACGGTGTTTGGTCAGAACTGGATTGTGTGAATATAACCATAGCTTAACTGAAAAGGAAGATTCTTCAGAAAACAGTAAGACTGGTGGTCTTCTGTCACACTTTTTCTACTTGCTGACATTTTCATGGCAGTGATCTGGTTAGAATTTAGCCAAATATTGTAATGCGGTATTTTAAATTGAAAGGAAAATTATCTGATTGACTATTTCATGAAAAAAGCACAAAACAAGGAAGAGCATTTATTTGTCTGTCAACTCCCAATCCAGCCTGCTGCTTCAAGTCATAAGGAAGGAAATAATATTAATTGCTAAGAAAACAAATACTACACTAATATGGCCCAGCCTGTTAAAGAAACAGCATTCTTCTCCAAATCTTCAGACTATGTGTTTCCCTTAACAAAACAGTTATTCAGTATGTAAAGAAATGCTCAGAAAAAGCACAGTGGGTGGTTTATTTTGAATCATTTGGTGGTGATACAGGAAACAATCATCTCTTAGAAACATCCCTTGTAAACAGTCAAATAGCACTAGGACAGATGCTCAGAGCATGCTGTCCCAATTCTGCTGACTGCACCAGCACTCATACAGCCTACACCAGGTGGCATTCTGCCCAGTGTCTACACACACTGCCAAAATAATAATCTATTAACTCTGCTTACACATTCCTGTTAATGAGAAGTGCTAACCACCTTTTCTCTCATCTCAGAGAAAACCAGAATTATGCACTCAAGTGTTTCTGCCAGAAAATAAACCCTCTTATCTGGGTTAAATGAAAACCAAATCTCATTTACAAATAAAATAAAAATTAACTTCAGAAATCAAATAAACTGATTCAAAATAAATGCTGATGCGTAAGAAACCTACCTGAATAGTAATTATTTACCAAATTAAGATCTGAAAAATTAAAAAGAAAAAAAAAAAAACCTCATAGCTAATGCATTTACAAAAAAGTCTGCTATACAATAACAATAAATAAAAAGAATTTAAAAACATGTTCCCTTAAGTGCTGTGTACACCTACTTATGATTCTTTTCCATGGCAAACAGTATGCTGTAGATTTTGGTGAAGTAACTTTTTATTTTTGGTTAGCATTTGTACACTGAACATAAATATATATGGAATGTACAAGACAGATATAGTTTTCCCACAGTATTTTTTTTTTCCACAGTTACAGAAAAAGTTTTCAATTTATACACCATCGATGTTTTCATAAGCATCATATCTTCAATGGAGGAGCATAGAAGAAAGGAGTAAAAAAAATCTGACAGATCTTGTATTGTTCCATCTCCTTCTGCCTCTGAAAACCAGCTGTTTTTCCTTGGTTATTTTTTGCGTAGTCATGCTCTGGTATGACTTGAGGAAAAAAAAAGCGTGTAACATTGTGAGGCAGCCTGCACCTTTTATTTAGCTTTTGAGTGCCTAATGGATCCAGTCCGTAAGGCAGTCAGTAAGTACTTCATTCAAATGTCCATACTTCTACATCCTGTATTATGAAATCTTCTTTCTTAGATAAGATGTCATTATTGAAGGTGCTGCAGGAGTTGCTTCGTCCATGATAGAGGTCTGCATCTAACCATAAGCCAAATCGTCCACTAAAAAAATACACATCAAATGTCAGGTTATATTTAACCAGAAGCTGTAGAGGAGTGCTATGGAGAAAAGTAGGCAATTCTGAGAACAGATGGGATTGAACATGAAGGCTTAACCCTGGCAAAGCACTTGCAAATAAGCTTGCTTTTGTTCATACAGGCAAATTGCAGCAGAGCACAAGCATGAGTGTGCGCATACAGTGCCTTATGTGCTTGGCTTTAGTGCCATCAGCTCCAGTTGCTGCTGGTGAGCAGCCTCTCAAACATGGCTGGAGTCCAGCTGCTGCAGAGCACAGACAGCAGGGACCTTTCCCTGCTCTGCTCTAGACATGGTGCCTTCCAGTTTAGGAGGAGAGATGTTTATGCATCCCCAGTGCAAACCACGGCCAGATACTGCACGTGGTAGCCTGCTGTCAGCTTCAGTTAGTTGCACAGCGCCTGATTAGCCCCTGATTTCATATCCACTGACTTTTGAAATTTAGGACCTGATTAAGCACTATCTGTATCCTAGCTGTTCAGAGCAACAGAATAATGACAGTTTAAAAGCGCCATGTGAGAAACACTAGATGTTGGCAAAACTGCCATTACAGATTATCTTCCAGCAGCAAACCTCTTCAGCAATGAGAAATGTATCTAACCCAAACATCTGTTTTTTCCAACCTCCCCCATCCACTAAAGATTACTTGCCCAACATCAGTTGCTATCTTTAAGTGATGGAAATTGCTCTAGGTCTGTAACAGAAATCAGATTGCTGAGATATCTGTCCTACACAGTTTACTAAAATTTCAGCAGTTTCACTGATTAGTTTTTCCTGCAACTACCACGGTCCTTATCCTCCTAAAAGAAAAAAGTTAGCTAGACTACTTGAAAAAGAAGCAAATGTTCACTTACCCTCCACCTCCAAGCTCCAGAGAGGTCATGTCTCCATTGATGAAGTAAGTATTCTCCCCACTCCATTTGAATACCTAAGGGTGAAGAAGAACAAAGATATATGGACTGTGAGGATTCTAGCACTACAAAATTAGCAGGGACTGATTCTTAGCAGGTATTTTTTTATCCAGTCATATTTTATTTTTATTTTCTTTTTGATTGGCAAGGAGGAAGAGGCAGCAGTTAGAAAGAAAAGGAACAGTACATATTTAAAATCAGGAACAAGGCATCCTAGTCATTGTCACAATTCTGCTTGCATCTTTAAATCAACAGGCGTTCTGAAAAGAAAAAGGCCAATGCATTCAATATTGAAAAATACACAAGCTATGGACATCAAGGGGTTTTCCAGTGGCACTTTTGTCTCTTATTTGATGTCATTATGATCCTAAGCATATATGAAATTATATCTACTCTTGACATTCACTAACTTCCAAGGTGAGCCCTTGATAGTTTACTCCTTACTATTCCTTGCTTCCTTCCCTCAATCAACTTGAAACTTGAAATCACTGCTTACCCTCACTTCAAGTAATTCAAATATAGCCTGTTTTGCTTAAAGTGTTCACTGAGATAAGTGATCAGCTGCATTCACCAACAGCTTCTAAAAATCACAGAATGCCTTAGGTTGCAGGGGACCTTAAAGATTATTTAGATCCAATCTTCCCTCCCAACTCCCCCCAAAAAATGCACTCTCCATAAAAGTTTTCTCATAAATGTTTCAGAAGTGGAATCCAAAAATATATGAGGAAGAGAACACCATCTTACCTTGAAATTTGGACTGAATGTGTAGAGGAATGTTTCACCAGTGCCATAGTAATGGTCACTAAACCTGAAGGGATGTGTAGCATATGCTCCAAAAATCTGTCAGAATAAAAGGATTAAACTATTTTTGAGAACATAAAATTCAAGAGGAAACAAAAAACATTTTTTTCAAAATACTTTCTGAGCTGGTGTTTCATGTTAAAAGAACTAACTGGTGAAATACACCAGCTGAGCAAGCATTCCTGCAAATTTTTTCTGTCTTTCAACAAAAAGCAAAATGACAACAGGAATGATGACTCCAGGAGCTGCTGAGTACTAAGTACACCCCCATGAAGGTGTTATTTGCAACTTCCACGGCCAATGTTAAAAGGAGCACTCATTGTAATTATGAAAATATGTAGTTTTATTTCTATTAGTGCATATGTACTTTCCTGCCTGAAAGTTTAGTTTAAGCAGTACAAAATATAAATAGAATAAAAGAAATCAGCAATGTTTTATTATGGTATGATATCAGTTCGCGGTATGATTAGCACTTCCTAATGACACGTTTATTTTCAGTCCAACCCCTGCACAACAAATGCTCCTCACCTCGTTGTCCATATCCTTGATGACAAGGAGAACTGGACTGTCCAGAGATGCCGATTTGCGGTACAGAGTCTTCAGGCTGGTCCCATGCTCCAGAGTGCTATATGCGAGCTGCCACGGGTAGCCCTGCACTCTTGCAGGCAAGCGCCGGGCAAGCTGGCCAGTGAACAGGGATAAATGGTCAGGCATTCAACAGTTACATCATAGGTAGCAGAACACCCCACACTTAACAGAACTAATAAGGAATCTAGATTTTTTTTTTTTTTCAGTCATACCTGCTCTATGTGCATATTTTCCAGAAGTGCACTGTGATGCTTTAAGACAGGTAAAGCATCATCATCATCTTCTTCTTCATAGTAACTGCAAACACTCTTCCGCCGTTTTGCTTCTTCTACAGTAATGATCTGAAGCAAGAGAACAAGTGTCAAACCTAAAGCACAGTTCTTATGCTGTCAGTCCTCTAAGGAAGCAAATTCATTTAAAGCAGTATAGTCATCATCTGCCGTACTGCATGAAGCAAAACCACTGTATGAAATGGTTACATCAAAGCAAAGGCAGCCCACTAATAGGGTAATTCTGAAATGACGAGGTCTGAGACAGCACGGTCTGAATGTCTTCAAACCCCCCATGGCCTTCCACTACTGTTGAGTCCTTTGGAATTAATAAACACTGATGTGAGCAGGTGACATCACATGGTCGTTCTCAGACATGCATAGTCTTGAGTCAAAAAGTGAAAGCACACTGACTTATTTCCATGCCATCCCACGCACAGCTTCACTTTACGGGAATTTAAAGGAGGTAGGCACAAGCTTCTTCATTTTCTCTCATGCAGTAAGGTTACTACATATTATTTTTATAGTATTATGTACCATAATTAGTGTATTATTTTCTTAGGTACTAACACATAAGGATATGAAAAGGTTCAAAGCTTCACTTCTCCCCTTTTCTAAAACAATCCCTTTCTTCAGTGTGGTGTGTATGTGTGGCAGGGGGAGGTGTTGTTTTGTTACTGATGTTTTTTGCTTTTGTATATGCAAACTCAAACAGAAACAATATAACAAAACTACAAATGTAAATCAACTGAAATAGATTTTGCAGCTGTATCGTGAAAGAGATGCACTGAGTAAGAATTTGAGCACTCAGTTTATGCAAGTTCTTGAAAATACTATTAGAAAAGACAAACTACTCTTTGAAAACTTCTACTTATTCATTTTCTGAAGAATTTCTATGGAGAACATACAGTATTTTAAAAGGTGAGCCAATGCTTATACTTCAAAGTCAGATTTGAATTTGAATGTTTGTTAAATGAAGCACAGACTTTTCTCCAACAACTACGGGTAGGTCACAGCTCCTTTTCTGACAAAGCTGAAAACAAAGTGAGAATGCAAGTCCATATATTTAACACCTGTCTATAGACGTGCTCAGCAGCCTACAGCATGCCAAGAGAGACAGAGGATATGCTCTGAGCCACGTGCAGC
The DNA here is from genome assembly GCA_037305975.1 of Chrysolophus pictus. Taxonomy (NCBI): domain Eukaryota; kingdom Metazoa; phylum Chordata; class Aves; order Galliformes; family Phasianidae; genus Chrysolophus; species Chrysolophus pictus. The sequence goes on along the minus strand of CM074578.1, from coordinate 51,359,725 downwards.
CTGGGCAGGCAATGGGAGCCAAAATGGAGCACAAGGCTGGAGGGAAGCTACAGACTCTTCAGTACACCTCTGGGCATCTCAGGCACAGTGCTCAGCCAGGTGAGGTGAGAGGAGGCACACTGAACACAGCAGCAGGGCTGTAGTTGGGTTTAGGGCTCCATGCCACCACGGCAAATAGGAAACAGCAGCAAGGGCTTAGAGATGGGGCTGATGAGAAAGAAAAGGGGAAAGAAAGAGGCCCAGCTACAAAAGCTAGGAAACTTTAAATCAACATCTTTCTATGAGCTTAATGCTACAGCAGTCTTATCTCAGAAGAGCAATCTCACAATGTTACTGCACAGCACTCTGCACAGCTTCCACACACCCTCCCACAAATGCAGCTTCTGAATGTCTTTCACAGAATACACTGGTTGAGTTTGAACAACTCCCCCACACTTTCATAACTGCTGCTTCAACTTGCAGGAGTCATCAGCAGCCAAAATACACCTGGAGGTCCTATACACGCCTGACCCACAGGCAAAAAATTTACTGGACAGACTCCAGGTGGAGGTTTAGCCCCACCACAAAGTGAAGAAGGAACTTTCCATAAAAACCAGTACTCGTGAGGAGCTCTATGTGTGAAGGATAAAGCCCTAGTGAAGCCAGTCATGCATCACATGCCAGCATCTCCAGTGGGAGAGGAGCAAGGCCTCTGCTGTGCTCACCCCCATCCACCCCATGTCCATTCACAGGCACCTGACAGCAGCACCCTAAGCAGGGACCCAGGGGACTCATGCTCCAGCATCTGCAGTGGGGGGCAGGGCAAAAATCCAGCCTGCAGGATGAATGATCCGTGTCCCAGCAGAGCCAGGCAGTACAGATATTTCTGCCAGTGGTACTCAAGTGCAGCTGCATCCTGACCCTACAAGCCCAGGCTCAGGGGAATCCAGACACTGGAGGAAATTCTGTGTTAGACATTTTTTAATGTGTCTAGTTTCAGTGAGGGTTTGAACTGCAAAATTAAACCAATTTAAAAATAAATAAATGAAAGACAAAACAACTGCCTCCTCAAAATGTTAAAGGAAAATGATGTTTCTGCTTTTATCCCTACTCTTTTTCTACCTCTTAAATGTTTTTCTTCCCTCCCCAGGCCCTTATTATTAATATAAATTTTTTAACCTGAATGAACATCTGTTTCATTTTAAAGCGGAAGTACCTGAACTCCTCTTATAAATGTTATTCTCTAGGCTTTCCAGGAAGGGGAAGAGGGGAGAAGTACCAAATAAATCAACCACCAGCAGGCATCTGTAGCAAAATACAACCAAACTTGCCGACATAGGCAACTCAGAAAAACTACTAACATTGCGGTAAACTTCAAAACCACTCTAAAAACATCTTCACTCCAGATACCTAGTCTACAAGTGCTGCTCTTTCCACTGAATTGAAGCATATATTTGAAGAAACTTCAGTTTCAAAAATTGAAAAAAAAAACAACTGAGATGTCAAATCAGATATTTACTGACCACACAAACCCAAAAACAAATGAAAAGAATCAACAGCTACAGAAATTGTATCTACAGTATTTTTCAGAGATGTTACGGGAAAGAGAAAACAAGCTACCTGAGGTGGAAATACTGTTTTAAAATTCATCTGAGAACAGGGTACTTTTCACTAGCACAGAAGTAGTACTGTATCAGATCTATGCTGTTCAAATAGGAACACAGTTCAACATACCTCCACAAAAGGTTCCTCCTGGTCAGGTTTGGCACAGTAAAGAATCTGAATATTCAGTGGCATCTTTTGCCTTTTCATCATGTATTAAATTAATTTGCAGTATCTAGTGTACTTCAGTGTTCTAGTGGCAAGAGTTCCTGCCCACAAACGTGACAGACAGCCTCTCCTTATGACACAGTTTGATAAAATTGCTTATATGCTTCTCCACAATTGCAGTTTCTGTTTCCCCAGAAGGGAGAGTGGTAGTTTCACAATAGTCATGCCCAAATTTGGACTTACAATGGATATTTCCTGGCAGACTGATTTTAAATCTGTGAAGCTTGAATATATTACAAACAAAAGAGACACACCTTAAAACTGTTTCCAGCTAATTCTTCTCCCAATACATATTTAAACAAAACAATGAGAGAAGTTCCCAGCGAGGCTGGATCTTTCCCACCTCTGTTCTTTGGATCATTGGCCCTACTCCTTCATTTTGAATTTGGAAAAATGCAAATAACAACTGAAGAATGAAATGAAGTGTAAAATAGGACTGCACCAGCTCTGAGAAAAACAAGGAATGAAAACCTTTCCCTTCCCCCCCCCCCCCCCCCTCCCCATGTTGCAGTTCACAAAACGCCAACATCATGAGACAACAAAACTTTAAAAATGAAAGCTATTTGCAATCAGAAGTAATTCTGCTACATTTCAAATGACAAGTTCCATTCCCAAGCTCTAATAACTCTAATTCTGAGCATACTTCAATTTGAAAGTAGAAATGTTTAAAAAACAAGGCAGTAGAATTTTTTTTTTTTTTAAACAAGTTTAAGACAAATGATCACAACTAAGTTACTTCCCAATCAGGAAATTATCTATTTGTTAACTTATCACATATCACAATACAACAAGTGCTTCAGGATTCATAAATATAATTAGAAAAAAAGCACGTAAACTTATTTTCCTTATAAACTAGTTTTGATATGCATGAGACACAGATAATAAAGACAGGAACACCAAGTAGTTAAAACAGACTGCAGAAGTCCCTGGATGAACAAGTCTATCCATCTTACAACTACCATTTAAACTTCTATGTGTAACTCAGAAGTGAAGATCAGTCTGGTATGACAGTATCTCATACTAATCCATTTCAGTGAGCACATAGGAGTCTGTGCTGGTGTTCACAGGTACATGTGCTTTTGGGAGAATTTATTAATAGTATATAAATACAACATAAATTTAGCAGTGCTAACAACATACAGCTGTGTAGTTTTGCAAAAGGCTAACATCACATTTGCCAAAATACATGCATAGTAGGTACCGGTGGTAAATTAGAAAACTGTTTAGCTGTTTGCCTGCAGTTTCTGGGAAGAAAATAAAGAAATATTGAAAGAAGATGAGTACATTTATGTGACCACTGCAAGACTTGGAAGAGTTCCTATATGAAGCAGAAAATATTATAAAAAGAAATGTAAAAACAGTCAAAAGAGCAAGTGCTGAGACTCTTAACAGGGCACGCACAATTGATATATAGATAGTTCATAAAGTGGCAGAAAGCACCCACCTCCCAGCTTTTAGTAGTGGGCTCACTGAAGAAGTTGTCAATCATGTCAAGCTCCTCCTTTTCTACCACAACAAAACCTTGCTCTTTGGCATCTTTCCCATATATTTCTGGTGACCACTGAACAAAAAACGTGTACAAGTGATCCACCCTGTAAACAAAAAAGGAAGATGCAAGTATTTTTCAGTGACCCATGAATATGGCAGTATCATGTAGTACGGAGATTTCATGCGGGGACGAAGAAGGGATAACCACATGCACTGGGTACTCACATACTTCCACTCTCACATACCACACACAGCAGTAGCTCCTTCCCCCCAGTAGCATGAAGTACTTCAAGGTTTCTCTGCTTTCCCTCCCTGTCATACATTTTTTCTCCTTTTGCTATACACACAAACAAAGCATTATGGAAAGACTAAGTGGCTCATCTAGTCCCATACTAATTCATATTAAAACCACCAACTGTTTGGTATTAGAAACATGCTTCACAGAAGTTAAATCCAAGAGAAAGGAAGAAAAACACTACCATCTCATGTCAATTAGTTTGACCTTCTAAGTAAAACGAACCATTAAGCAACACCAGCAAATTCTGCACGGCATTTCTAGCTGCCCTCTAAAATTTACAGAGACTAATCACAAAAGAATTCTTCACCCTGTCACAGTAATGAAAAGGAGCAGTTACTGACAGCTTTGTCAATGATATCAGCAGCATGAGTACATTTTCTTTAAAGAGACATTGTTTGACAATATCCATAATGAACAGAGGCAAAAAATTTTAATGAAATAATTTATTTAGTATATTCCTTTAATCCAGACAGCTCTGAAGATCAAAATTAAAATGAACATACGCAAAACCAAACAGGAATACATTAGTGGACCCACTGTCCAAGAAACTGAATGGACAGCAGAAATCAAACCCTAATTAAAGAGGGCAGGCAGATAGACAAATAAGTACTTAGGACACTGAATCTTTCTTCAGTTATTCACCAGAGAGATTCCTCTGGCAATTCCTTGATCAATACAAAAGAATTAAAATCCTAGTGAATCCTGGATTCCTTCACTTTATACGTTATGTTACTTGCACTTCCAGTATATGCAAAATTATCGTAATATGAATAACCTTAAAATACCTGGATTCTTGCACTTTTGGATTCTGTTCATAAATACAGTTCCAAAGATTATTACAACTGAGTCTATGTTTTTTTGTTCTATGTTTCTACCAGTAAGAGCTACAGTCTGCTGTCAGTTGTAACTGCAGAAACTGATAGTCCTAAAATTGTTGTCTGCTCATGATAGCCACATTAATTCCTAGATAAAGTAAAATATTTGTGGGCTTGACTCACTTAGACCTCATGAAATTTGGTTCCAATTTCCACTACCCCCAGAAAGTATAAAATGTTGACATTTCTGCTTCATGTCCCAATCATGAAAAAGGGAACAAATTAGTTTTTTCTCTTCTTTGCACATTCACAATACATTTCCATAGTGCATGGCTCCTAGATGACATGGTTGAATTTAAGTTTTTTGTTATCAGAAGTACTGTATCTGTGAAACATTTTAACAGAATACAACAACATGCAGTTCTACCCAGCACTACTTTCTATGCCATCAACAGCCTCCTGTTGCCACAATTAAGCAACAAAGCTAACATCAATATAAAAAGTTAAAATTCAGCTGTTGTTCATAACTCTGCAGCAAGAGAGAGATCAAGGTAGTAATGCACAATGAATCAGCCTTCAGGATTACTCTAGCCAGTTGCTGGAAGAGGCTAAAGAGGGTCACACTCCACAGCGTTAAGGGTTCCCCCTTCTTTGTGAGAAGCCATGTGACTGCTTGCATAGATCTAAAATTTGTGAACTGTGGAACATATTTCTGAAAGTTGCCTTGTCTAATTTTAGATAAGATCTTTTCCCCTAATTGCATTTTTCCCACATCAATAGCTGACACAGTATGCCCCATTCCTCTCAGCTTGTTTCACAGACGCCTCAGAAAGAGCAGTAAGATAATCTTCTCACTAACTAATTTGAGTTTTAATTGGAAGAGACTTTTAGCTCAAGCACTGTGTATTTTATGTGCAGTAGGCCTAGTCTGTAAAGCTAACCTACTTAATTCTTACAAATCCCTACACAAGAACAATAAAACTAGAAGCTGCTGTTATCTGGCCAAGACCAATCTGAAAGTACTTTCATGTAGATGGGCAGAAGAGAGCAGTATGCTCTTTATCTCAGAAACACAGAACAAATTTAAGTCATAAGGCACCCTTGGAGAACATCTCGTCTACCTTCTGTTCAAAGTAGGGCTAATTCCCAAGTTTGTGCAGACTGCTCAGTCTCGTCCATCTGCAGCGTTCAAAATCTCCAACAGATTCCAGAGCCTCTCTGTGCAATTTCTTCCACTTACAAACAACGTCATGTATTTTTTTTCCTTCTTGCACCTAATCAGAATTTTCCCCCAATGTATGCAGCATGTCATCTGCAAACGGTCTGGATCAATCTTTTAAAAAAGAGATTAATCACTTCCAAACTGCTTACCATGTTCTTCCATTATGTGGGCCAGCAAGAAGGAAAGCATTCATTATCTCAAAAAAGATACTGGCTGATTTATGTTGAGTTTGTTCTCAATTTCTTCATCTCCTTTTCTGTAGAACTACTCCCCAGGTCATCTGTCCCCAGATTTTCAGAGAGGCTGTTCTACCTGCAGCATACAACCTTGCATTTGAACTTCCGGACACTTCTGTCAGCCCACTGCACCTGCTGGTTGAGGTTCCTCTGAACGGCAGCTCTGCTCTCCAGTGTATGAACACTCCCCAAATTTGGTGTCACCCTCCAAAGTGGCAAGGATGCATTCTATCCCCTTCGCTTCATCAAGGATGCAGACATTATACGGGATCAACTGATAAGGAATACCACTCATTCTTGATTACCATTTATACTAGCTATCAACTCTGAGTAGAACAGTCCAATTTTTCACCTATCTTGTTTTCCATCTGTCTAGACTTCTTTTCTCTACTTTAATTGTAATGATACTATAGGAGACTGTAGTGAAACCCTTACTGAGGGCATGGTTAAAAACACCTCTTTGTTATCTCTTCATTCACAAAGCTTAATGTCTCAAGACAGAAAAACTACGTAGTTTGTCTTTGGCAAATTTATAACAGCTGTTTCTGATCCTTTCTTGACCTCCACATGCCTGGAAATGGCTTCCATCAGGACCTGCATCATAATGGCCCCAGGGGCTGAAATGAAGCCAACTGGCCCATGCTCCCAGAGATTCTTCTTGATTTTTATGAAGATTGTTGCAGTAATTATCTTTCCAGTTATTAGGGATCTTTCCCAATTATCATTACCTTTAAAAGGAAGACAGAAAGCAGGCTTGCAATAATATCAACCAGCTGCCTCAGTATACACAGAGTATTTCCTGTCAGGCCCCATGGTCCTGTATAAGCTCAGTTTCTTTAAGTAATCTATAAATAAGTTTTCCTCAACATGGGCAAATGCTAAGTAAATCCAGACACACCAGATTTAAGAAGCAACAACATAAAATACACTGCAGAAGTGAGGTAATTCTGAAAGGAGATGCAGAGCATCCCCTTCTCTGTTCGTAACGTGACATTACGGCCAAAAAGAATTGAAGACAATTTTTAGATTGAAATATCACTGCTTGAGGAACTCTCTTACAGCCAACCTGACAGAATATATCCCCAGAAGTCGGTAGATGTTTTGGTGATCACATGCTTATGATTGTATCACATACTAACAGGAAAAAAAAAAAAATCAATAAAGCAAACTATTTGGAAAGGACCAACAGCAGTAACCTGAAGTTAATTATTAAAAAAAAAAAAAAGTCCAGGAAATCAAATAAAAAATGAAAAATAAAACACCAATTAGAGAAAGGGGGGAAAAATAGGGAAAAAACACCCTTGGCTGCAGATAAGTTAAAAGGAAACTGCATAATCTTACAAATATATTTGTAGTATTGAATACATATAGGAACAAATGTCAAACAAAAAGTTTAGAGTGAAGAATATGAACTTAGTAGAGAACTCAGAGAGTAAAGAACATTACTTCAAAATCAGGACAGCAAATCTAGAAGTAATAGAGATTTTTAAGCACTTCACGGAGCAGTCTGATTCCTAAAAATTGTATTGGCCATACTCCTTATTAAGAGTAATGTATTAAGTTACCAGTAGTCATTTGAAAGAGGAAAATCGCTCAATAAATACTTCTATTTTATACCTAAACAACTACTATCTGAAAGTTTTCAATAACAGTGAGATGAAATACTTCATGTTTACATAGCAGCTAAGAACTATATTAAAGAGAAGATATTTCAGTGAGTTGGTTTTAAGTTATCTCTACACATGTAGTCTATGTCTAAAAGCTTTGAGAGCTGGGAATTAAGTCTGAGTAGATAATGACGACTTCAGTAAAACCTAAAATACCAGGGCAGCTCTCAAAGACTTGGAGAAAACTAACATTAAGTGAATAAAACTGTACAAGAACAGCGGTAGTGAAATATATAAGTGCTGTTATTGCAATGTCCTCAATATAATGGAATAGCTGAAATATCCCTTCATTAATCAGAATGGGAATCTCAAAACTAAACAGCTTAGATGAGATCCTTGTTTTGATGACAGAAATTAGACAGGTAGCACTGCCATAAGATTTCCAATATAACATAAAAAGACAACTATCTATAAAAATCAAAGAGGCAGGAAGCTAAGACAAAAAATGAAATGAGGCTCAAACCCTACAAGTGCAAAGTCTTGCACCCGGGTCGTTGCAACTCACACTATCAATACAAGCTGGAAGATGAAAGGATTGAGTGCAGCCCTGCTGAAAAAGACCTGAGGGTACTTATGGAGGGGAAGCTGAACAAGAGCTATCAATGTGCCCTTGCAGCCCAAAAAGCCAACTACATCCTGGGCTGCATCAAAACAAGTGTGGCCTGCAGGTTGAGGGAGGTGATCCTGCTCCTCTACTCTGCTCTGGTGAGGCCTCACCTGGAGTACTGCACCCAGATGTGGAGTCCTCAGTACAGGAGAGACACAGATCTGTTGGAGCACGTACAGAGGAGGAGCACAAAAATGATCCAAGGGATGGAACACCTCTCCTGCAAGGACAGGCTGAGAGAGCTGGGGCTTCTCGGCCTGGAGAAGAGAAGGCTCTGAAGAAATCCGATAGCTGCCTTTCAGTATTTAAAGGGAGGCTGTAAGAAAGAAGACGACAGACTCTTTAGCAGAGTCTGTGGTGATAGGACAAGGGGAAATGGCTTCAAGTTTAAAGAGGGTAGATTTAGGCTGGATATAAGAAAGATTTCCCCCTCCCCCCACAATAAGGGTCGTGAGGCACTGGAACAGGCTGCCCAGAGATGTTGTGGATGACCCGCCCCTGAAGACGTTCAAGGAATGGGACTGAGCACCCTGAGCTAGCTATAGCTGTCCCTGTTCATTGCAGGGGAGCTGGACTAGATGACCTTTCAGGGTCCCTTCCAACTCAAATGATTCTAATATGATTTAAAAGACTTACTACTTGCCAGAGGAGCTTTCAATGCTAAAATGAAGAAATCATTTGTTAGGATGCAAGTTTGTAAAGGAAGAAATTCCATGCAGCTATCTTTGTCCCAGTGCAATACATCTTCCTTTGGAAGAGCTTGAGCAAATCTTTGAGTTACCAAATTACTCACCTGCCACTACTGCTCAAAATCTAGTAAGGCAGAAAAATCTACATTCCATTTAAACATCTATTTAAATAAACCATAAGAGCACACACACTTACCCTCTAACACCATAAGCTACACCCATTGCAAGACTTCTCAGCAAAAGAATTGATCTCCTCACTACTGTCCAAAAGCACAAGTGAGTGCCGCCCTGCTCAGAGGAACAGTTAATGTGATGAGAAGCTGTCCGAGTCTAGGCAATCTTTATGTAAGGCAACTAGAGATTTCCATCTCCTACATTACGTGCTAAGGCAAATGCCTCTGTGATTAAGCAAAGCTGCAGAGAGCAGTCCCAGAGCCACTGATTAATGCAGCGGTGTTGCTCAGGGTCATGAGTGACACACTGGACTGCTCTCAGTGCCCTGTGAAGTCACATATCAGAGTAGAAATAGAACAGCAGGCAAAAGAAAAACAAGATTTAAGATTTTCTAGCACTCTTTATAAAGGATACCAGCCTAACATCTTTCTGTGTATTAATAATGTCTCGGGAGGCTCTCATAAAACACAAAACACAAAGAAAAGCAAACCAACACAATTACCTTGTGTGTCCCTCATCCCCCACCACACAGCTTTACCAAAACCTGCCAAGGACACGAAAGCCACAGACTGTTTACACAAGGAGCAGCAACTCTGCTGGGAACAGCAGATTATGGGGCTCAGGGTGAAAATGGAGCCATTTTCGCAACTGATTACAGAAGCTATTTTAACAGCAAACAGTAAGAGGTCATAGAAAAACACAATTAAATGAAAATCAGATGATCTAACTTAAGCAGGGGTTACTGATATGCACACTAATTTCTTCACAATCTCTCTTTTTTTTTTTATAATTCCTACAAAATACGAAGACACTGCACAAACTACAGTGACCATGGTAAATAGAAAATGTTTTATTTATGTTGCTTCGAGGCCAATAAGACAAGAAAGGAATTTTGTTATATTTTCATACATAACTATGCTCTGCATACAGAATTGTATTTAATTTATTACGTTATTTTGATATGTTGTATCAAAAATACATTGCAGATCTGTCCAAAATTATCTATTCTCCATGATTCTCTCAAGATACACCACCACGTACACACCATATAATACTAGCACAAGCCGTGCCATGAGTGAGCAGGAAGTCCTATTTTGCTTTAGGATGCATCTGAGACTTTAAAGAAAACACTAACTTGTTAGGCAAATGTATCTCATGCATTAAAACAATGGAGTGAATCTCTTAATTTTTGTCCCAAGTTCGGGCAACCTTTTAAGCACCGTAAAAACAGTCACATATAAGAAGCACAAGAATGACTCAATCTTAATGCTTTCACCACTAATTTTGTCCTTTCAGCCAACATGGCCAAATACTGCAACAGCTCATTCGAAAAATGACTTTTTCTATTCTGAAGACTGAAGTATAAACCAATTATCAATGTTTATATATGAATTAGATCCCCTTGATAACCTGAAAATTTCTGCTTATAAAATGACAAATAGAGATCCCATTTTCAAAGTGTGTTAAGAAGTTTAAGATTTAGCTGTTACAGAGGATAAAAGATTACATTAGCCCAGCTTTCAACATTAGACAAACTATCTCCAAAGCAATAACTGACCTTGTATTATATTACAGCATCCCTTCAACTCCTTGAAGTAGTTACTCACAGTCCAAACTAGAATTTTCTAAACCCACATTTCTGAAATCCCTAAGGAGCTGAGTACCAGCAGATAGCAAACAAGCCCAAAGCTACCTTCAGCAACACTCCTGATGGCCGCATTCCAGCTGGATTAAACTTCTCCCCCTCCTCCCTATGTCAGCAACTTCCCCACTTGTCTGCTTAGAACACTCATTTCTAATATATATGAAATAAACACTTAAATTAATACACACGCTACAAATCTGAAGATATTCAGAAAAATTATCTAAAAAGAAAAATTGACTGCATATCACAAATTCAGATTCTTTCTTCCTAGCGTCTAATTCACCAGAAGCGCGATCACTAATTTCCCTCTGTTGGTTCAGCAGACCTGAGACCTTCTAGCTAGAGGAAGACTAGCAATTTGATTCCCAATAATCAAGGAAAAATGATCTATATGGAAGATCACAGGCCTTAACTTCTTTTTTCCCTACAGTACTACTTGTTTTACATAAGGGCACATAGAGCATAAGTGGATTTTGTCACAAAGGGATGTTTTATGTCTGAAGGCCGAAACAGTCACACCCATTTAGTTAGACTGGAAAAGAGAGAAACTTCTATGTCCTTTGCTCACATGAAGTACCCGAGCTGGCACTTCAGTGCATTCTTTGACTCTTGCAACTGCTCCACTGTTCCCCATTTCCTCACTCCCCAGACGATCCCCAAGCGCTTTTATCGTGAGCATGTATACTACCCTTTCCAACCTTCACATGGCACTCAGTGCCCTCTTTCTCACTGGGAACTTGCACATTCCTTTATATCTCTGGTATGCAATAAAATGAGGATACCTCCCTCCTCGTTTCAGCATTCTTGCTGCATTTTATAGCTTAGGCCACAAAGGGAAAGTCAAATTCAGCTACAGAAAGCACTACATCTTTAAAAATTAAGAGACAGATATGTTTTCATACTACATGCTGCAGCTTACCTTTCCCGGGGAACAGCAAACCAGTACTCTGGTTGCTTTATCTTTTTACTGTACTGTTGAGATACAGTGGTGCTCTGAGACACAAAAGACTTTCTCATGGGTTTGCCTACTTTAATGCACAGAAACATTGGAGGAGTCTTGCTCTTCTCCTCTTTTGAAGGAAGCATATCTGAACAAGAGACAGAAGAGATGAGCTGTTTACAAGACAGTACAACTACTGCAATTGATAAAATATCGGCACAGAGATCGATAACCTTGTACAAAAGAAGACTACAAATTATCATACATTGAATTAAACCTAACATGTCATTTAATAGCCAAACTGCTTTAATAAATCCTTGCTCATTCTAAACTGTGATTATTTATTTCCATTTTATCAGGACCGTATCCTCCTCAGTTTTAGAGCTGAGTACAGTAGCACTGTAAATTAAATCATTAAGATGATAGGACTGGGTATAAACTGACACGATGCAGGCAAGGAAGGGGGAACAGTAGAAGACCTTGACTACCTCTGTCACCATAGCCAGCCCAGCAAACCTCACCACAGGCAAAGGGTAATGCAGTTGCTGTCTTGTCTCTGGCTAGATCCCTCATTCCTATCCCAGTGTTTGAATGATTCCAGGAAACCAATCCCAGCAGAGTGTAACTTCACACACATCAAGCCCAATCAGCCATAATGGTCAGATAGCCGTATCAAAATCTTTTGTCTGCATGGGACAGGTAAAGTGTAATAGTTGCTTAAATTCCTTAAATTGCCAATTTGACAAAGTAAAAAAAGGTTGTTTATTAAATGATAACCTCAACCACACTGAAGTGTTACAGCCATCTTCTGTTGTTTTTTGGTGATGAGAACAATCACCAAGTACAACTACTGAGACATGGAAAAGAAAAATTATTTTAAGAGCAACTGATTTTAAAATAAAGATTTCCACTTTAATTGTCCTCCACTATCTCATACGAATCAAGGAATTATGCCCATTAGCTCATTAAACTGAAACTCTGGGATGGACTCATGCTCAGATGTCCTGACTAGCAGTAGAAATAGCAATCTGTGAATATGCTACTTAAAATAAGATTTTGTTTTGTTTCTCGAATTTTATTCACGATAAACCAATCACTAATTAAAACAAAAAGATCAGTAAGACTATACATGTACTCCTATTTATCACTTCCCTAGAGGCTTCCATAGCAAAGATACCAGAAAGATACTGAGTCAAGATTACTTTATAACAATGCAGTACTTTAGATTCTATTAGAAATACATTGACTAATTTCACTGCTTCAGCAGTGAAATTGCAGAAGTTATTGATAAGCAGTGGCAATTCCTATGTCATGATGTGTCCTTGTCAATATTCCATCTGGATGACATTTTACTGTTCTTAAAGCCAGTAAACAGCAGCAAAGCTTACACGACATAAGGGTTATATGAACAGTAATCGCTGAATATGGAACGAGCACATAAGCTACTTATTAAACTAGAAACTTAGGGAGCCTGAAGGTACATTTTTTTCTTCTAAATATCATAAAATATAAAATTATAATATACAACAGTAAAAAAAAAAAAAAAAAGAGATCAAGCATTATATATATAAAGAGGAAATTCAGAGCAAAAGCATATCAATGCAAAGGTTACCGTCATAATGCTGTCCAAGTCTCAGAGGAAACAAGGATAACCAGAGACCTACCTTCAATTGGCACTTGAATTTTCTGCAGCAGCCACAGTCTGACCTCTGATTGATTGTCTAACTGTGTTTCTTGACAGGTCTTGTCTATAGCTGGTACTAATGAAGAGTCCAGAGACTCTTTGAGATCCTTTTCCTCTGCTGCTGCGCTGCTTTCTAATGAAGGTGCTTTCCTTCCAACACAGCAGGCATCAAGCTCCATACTTTTAACTGTATGGACTTCATCAGCTTGGGACTTTGAACAGCTAAGTGTAAGGTCTATACCAATTGGTTTATTGTTTTCACCTTTCTGGATTTCAGCCTTGTGCAAGTCTTCAGATGACTGAGACCCACTCCCATCTTTATTGAGATAAAATTCTATAAGTTTATCTTTCTCTAGCTCTTTCTTAGTGTCCAATGCAGTCTCCACCTTACCTGTTGGGGAACTGACACATTTGTTTACTTCTGGAATAACATCTTGTTTTTCACATAGCTCTAAGTCTAAATCAGCTTTAGGTTCAACACTGTCCTTTTTTTCCAAGGAATCAACTGTGAAGTGCTCCTGGACTTCTGTAGTGGGTTTGGTTACCTGCTGCTTCGTTCTCCCCAACTCCCTGGGGTCAGCCAACAAGCCTTCCATTAATGAGCTTTTCCTGTCCAACCCTCTATCCACAGGAGATGGCACCTTTTCCAGATCAATGAAATCATCCCCTCCTCCTCCTGAAAAGGAGTCTTCTTTGGTTCTGATGTCTGAAACATTTTTTTCTTCAGAAGGCTCCTTGACATGTGGATCTGCAGCAAACTTTTCCAAATGTTCAGTGGCAGTGATATTACTATAAAACTCCAGTGACTTTGATTTAATTGAGCCTGTACTCTCAGATGACTGAAGAACTTCAAAATCAGCAGATTTTTCTTTATCTGAAGGATTTATCTGTTTGGCACCTGGAACATTGGGTGAATCACCATTCTGTTGCCTCTTTTCCTTGCTAAGGGACTTGAATTTGCTGAAAGGATTGATATCTTTCTCAGAGGAAAGGTCTTCCCATTCTCCTGGCCTGTACAGAGGACAAAGATCCTTTGGTATGTCACTGCCAGGTAAAATGATGGATGTACATAGGATGTTAAAAGCAAAATGGAAACAGAAAAAAAAATGAAAATAAATGAATGAATAATATATCAACTTAAGTTTTGAAACTCAACTAAAAATTACTTTCTCCAAAATAAACATACACCAGTAGAAATGAATGAGTTCAAAGAAAAAAAAGATATGGAAAGGAAAACACCAAACTAAAATGAGAAGAACACTTTGCAGACTATGTGACACAGGTGAAGAAATGGCACACATACTAAAAACGTACAAATTATCAGAAGCTCGGTAACCAAAAAAACTGGACATGTATTTAGCTACTGGAATTTCATTTATCATACTAGTATTATTATTTTCCACACTTGAGAATTGTCAGGCCCTGCTCATTGGTAGTTCATGTTCCCAAAGTCAGTAAAAATGCATTTTTGAGAAGAAAGCAAATCACAGATAAGATATATGCTGTTTAAATATGTTTTCCGCAAACATAACGGGCAACAGTTCATTTTTTTTTTCTTTTATCCAGCACTAAGTTACACTATTTGAATGCAGACTCTCACAGATTTATTTTTTATGCAAGACATTTAAATTTTACAATGGAAAATTCTTAAAACCAGCAGACAACAGCAAACTGCATAAGCTCCATCTTACTGCTAAAAAGTCTGAGGTGAATGAGAATAGAAGATTTTCATCACTCAGAAGTTACTTAGTAGGTACTCTGGTAATGAAGATAACACAAGCATCTAGAAAATTTTTCTTAAAGTAAGAAAATGGAGAAACATAGATGAATTTCACTTAGGAAGTAAATATTGCCCATAAGGACAAAATTTTGCTTAGAACAAATTAAGCAGTGGCTACACTACATGTAAATTAAACTAACATCTTCTCCATGCCCAGAAGTCTGTTATGTGTCACAAATTCTAACTACCAAAACTCTTCTGAATTGGTTCTGAACTGGAAATATTCTACAAATTAATATTTTTTACAAGTCCTGTAAGAGACGGTTAAGGTGTTATCTTCAAAAGTTATAACCAACTCTCGCAGAACTATCCCAATCACACATCAAATGGTTCAAAAATCTAACTTTTTTCAATTCTGCAGAAATATTCCTACAGACCAGACAGTGCAAAAGCCCAACCGTGGCACAACACCAATGCTTTAATTAATATTTTTTAACTGGTCTCCTTTGCATTGGCATTCCCACACTCACAACCCATTTCTCTTTTTCTCTTTACTGCCACTGAAGTCTACTAAGAAGTAAACAAAAGAACATACATGAATCATTCATTTGCTGGCATTTTTCTCCCAGTTTGTCTTATTCTTCTGCAATAAACTCCCCCCCCCTCCCCCCCCCCCCCCAAACCTCCTTTCCATGACTGTTAGGGAAAATTTAATAAAATAAGTTCAGGAAAAAACACTTCTTACGATGGCAATGCATCTTTAATTTTCATGTGAGAGATGTCATTGTAGAGAGCTATAGAGACAACCTCCTCCATTGGGCAGATTAGCCCATATTCTTCACAGCCGTTCTCAATTACCAGAGGATCAGATTTATGCGGATCAAACATGATGTTGTTTGGAGTTACTATCATGACTCCTCCAACTACACCCTAAAGTAGAAGAACAAAGAGTTAGCATACCAAATATAATGAACTTATCATAACTTACAAGGTTTTAGACTGCTAGTCTAAAAAAAACCAAAACCAACCAAACAAAAAACCTCTCTCCTGCCTTTTTTATAACCCTGTCATGCAATGTTTGATAACAAAACATTTTTACAATTGCATCAAGTCAGACATCATAAGCAGAGTAAAGAAAAAGATTTCTTAGTGACACTCAAGTTCATGTCTGTTAAGGAAGAACATCTGAACAATTCAGCTTTCAGTGTTGACTGCTACAAGCTAGAGTTACAGACTATTAATGAGCCTCAGACAAAACAGGGTAAAGAACTTCAAAAACAAACAAACAAATTCATCTGTGCTACAGCCAGTCTCATACAGCATATCTATTTATATGAAACTAGCATACCTGAAGGCAATCTTCATCATGGAAATGTCAAGGTTACTGTGCTAAGCTGAATTCCAAATCTTCTTGATCTGGAATTCCGAAAGGTACATGCAGAAAGCTTCTACACATAAGTACCTATTATGAAGTTGCTTCTTCCCTGGTACTAGTGATCCAAGCATATTTCGCTCAACTGTAGAAGATGCATTTAATTCGCTAAAACATGACCTAGCCACCGATTTGATAAAAGACTGCATCAGTTACCATCCAGCATTCAATCTCTGACACATGACCATGTTGCAAACTGTCACACATTCCACTGCTTTGACTGCAAATGGCTGTTTCAGTCCCAGAGCTAAAAAACAGTAGGTGTCCTTTGCACTTAGCAAGCATCACACAACAATGCAACAGTATTGCCCTAATTTACATGTAAGAAATCAAGTACACCTCCTCTACTTCCTACAAAATAGGAGACTATAGAAATTGCTGAGTGATAAAATACAGTCCACATCCACTTCATGCAAAAAGAAATCAAAAACGTGAAGTGTAAAAGTATTCTTAGAAAAGTCACAGGATTAGGTTAGAACCGCCAGAATTATCAATTTCAGAGATCCTGAAAACGCAATCATGCAGACACATCTATCTGAAATTGGAGTCAGCAACAGCAGGTATAGAAATCTAAACTATTGCAACTTTGAGAATAGGACCAAGATACTGCACAAACATTATGCCCTCTCTCCCAAAATGGCCACTGTAAAATTCAGAGTTGCAATCCCAGCAAGAACACGTATGTCACAAGAATGGCTCCAAAGAAAAGATCTTGTGCAATATTAACCTTTTTACTAAAGTAAGTGCAGAATCAACCTGGTCACATTTGGAAACACTGATCTGGAAAGAGTTAAAATTTAGCTTAAGTTGTAAACAAGATAGGCAGGCAAGTTTTCATCCCTTACGAAGCTGTTGCACAACTTGATGCAACTGGACAACTAATCCTGACTCGTCTGAGCTCTAAAGTGTAGTTTTCTGTATCTAATAGTACACTCTGAAGCAGATATTTCTGGTCAAGGCATGATAAAGGAATGAAGGTGGTTAGCAGAGCTGCTTCTCCATAAAGTGGTTATTGTAACAGATGCAAAACAGTAAAGAAGAAAATCATACCACATATTGCCATGACAGCAATAAGCACAGCAGTGACAGATAAAGCCACTGCAACATTACATTCTTTACAAACATACAGTATGCCTGGCTCTCACAGTACTCATCTCTCACTTAATCACACAGATTTTGCATACAAAGAATCTTAAAAATAAAAAAAGTCACCAGAGCCCAAGTTCTACATACCTTACCATCTGTGAAGTAACGACAATTCATTTTTAAAAATTTGACAACCACAGGCTCATCCTCTTCTGAAGTGGAAGACAAGACTCTCTCAACCGGTTTGAAGGCCTTTCTTGCCAAATCAGCATCCTTAAAAAAGAAAAAGCTTAGTGCAGAACAACAGGACCAACATCATCTACTTCTAGACTTCAGGCAACTAAAAAAAAAAATTTTTTTTTTAAATCAAGCTTAACCAACTTTTTTTTTTGTTTTACTAAAAGGAAGAAAACTGGTGATCATGCATGCATAGATACATGCAAACACATAATGCAGTATGTGGTAAGGAAGAAAAATCTTACATTACAAAAAATTCTTCCAAACAACAGGCAAGATACTCAAATGTCAAGTCAATTAAGTCTACTGTGTTTCAATGAGGTACTCTCATTAAGAGAGGGCCAGTCCTGCTACACCATCCATGCTGAAGATTTCCACACAGAGTGTATCCCACTGGCACTGGTATGAATCCCATGCAGCAGGCACACAGGAGTAGGACTAAAGTTAAAAACAGTGATTCACTCCAAGCTTCTCTCCATTTTCTCTCTTAAGTAGTTATGAATTTGAAATGTCTAATTGCTTTATTATCAGCAGATGAACAGCTCATTCCCTGAAAACACTAATTACAACCACCCTTCCAAGTAAAATGAAAGTTCAACTACACCAAGGCCTTTCACCAAGATTAAATCCAGTGGTCTTGTCTTATAGGGGTACAGTAGCAAGAAATTGACTGCTCTGGCAAACTAGTATTTCCATGCAAAGAGATCCCCATGCAGGATTAAGGTTGCAGAACAGAGCAGTACAGAAATTTCCAGGGTGAAACAGTAAATACTTCTCCACATTCAACTTTCTATTGTTTAGAAACCACGCACTATTTCCAACTGCTCTGATATACTCCAGGCCCAAGTGATCTTGTACTTGATTTCTCTGCTCAGACAGAACCCTTAATTTTGATTATTGTAAAGCAGTAAAATTTGTACCGCAGCACATTAAAATATTACTTAACACTAATTAATAACAGTAATTAATAACACCATGCATGAGGTCAGAATTGTAACTTCAAAAAACAGCTATTTACACAGCCCTGAATCTCAGCTTCAGAAAACGTTTTGTGAACATAAGACTAGGGTGAACCAACATCTGACTTACAGGGAGTTTATCATATTCGGCATCTGATGATGAAGGAGAAATGGGAGCACCAGGACTGAAAGAAGGCAGCCTAGCAACACTTGTTTCCGGTACAAAGAGAATCTAAATACAAAAACATATAAAAACATTAAGACTGGTTTTAAAAAATTATTCGCTACAAATACAATGTTCTACTAGAAGGACAACTCAGTATTGACTGTTCATGATTGCAATACACTCAACTACTTCAAATTCTAGAATCTTTCCACATTAGTGGTGATGGTGGAGTATGTGCAGTCTAGTTACAGAATCTAGTTCTGTGTTTTGTTTTGCAGGACAAGCAAGAAAATAACACATTTTCCCATGCAGAGAGGACCTTTTTTCCCTCCAAAACTATAATCCCATGTTCTCCTGCAATAATTACAACCACAAAACTAGCAGCTGAAAAATGGTGTAAGAGGTTGAGAAACAAAATCATCTAGCTTAATCCCAGCTTTTGCCTTTTTGGTATTGCTATTTCTTTGTGCCTCAGTTTTCCCATCTGCAGATCAGGATACTTCAGAGTTCTGCTCTTCAGGAGCCGTGTATTAGCCTTCACATTTGCATTTCTTTTAGTTGACTCTCTCAAAAGCAGTCTATTTATTTCCCACTTTACGGGAGACTGACTCATCTCCAAAATAATGGCAAAGAGTCATTTCAATGATTGTATCTATCTCTCTAATTCTTTAATGCATCATATAATATAATTTACCTAGGCTTTCCATAAATTCTATTCTCTTACAACAGCTCCATTCCCCTCTTGAGCTTCAGAGTTCTCTTAAAGCTTTAGTGACAGCCAATAAACAACAGAAATCAGATACGGCAATTATAAAATTCCCCCCCCACATCCCTCACCAACTCCATGTAAAGTTGCCATTTGAGAGATTTAAATTACTGTCCATTATCCTTGCATCTAGGTACCTAAATATTGCAGAAAGCAATAAAAAGCCTCAGATGCATAGCAAATAATCAGATTTCAGGTATATAAAAGATTTACCTGGCCTGGAACAATTGTATGTGTGAAAAGCTTATTGAGTTCCACAAGCTTGTTTGGGGTGATGTTAAACTTCAATGCTATGCTGTTTATGGTGTCCTGATTTCCAGCCTGAAGAAAGAGTTGAAGCTTAAGATAAAGGTAGCACTCACATACACTGTAACAGCTGGACTGTAACCATCTAAAACTGTTTGCAGGGAATAGATTTAATGACAGAACACGCTCCCTTTTTAACAGGTCACATGATAAGCCAAAGTCAATAAAAAAAAAACAAAACAAAGCCAACAATAACAAAAAACCCACCTCTCTCACACTATGCAATAGATAAAAAAAATGGAGATGTTATAGATGCCCCGCTCATTTTGACACAAAACTTTAAAGCAGCAGTACCCTAATTAGAACGAGAATGGCAAATGGAGAAGGGGATGCACATTGGAAAGCTCATTACACCTTCAGCAGTCTTAGTAAGTCAGACACTTGTTTTGTTCCCAGCTAGGACACAAGCTTTCTACAGTCACACTGGATGTGGGTCGAGTGCAAGTGTTGTTCAGGGGCCCTGGATGGCACACAGGGACTTTCCACACAGAGGTAGTTCTCCCAGCTGTGACAGCAGCAGAATGCCCTTTCAGTGCTCCAGCTTAGAGAAAGATTGCACAGTCATCTCAGGATCAGGCACATGCTTGATGCCCCTGAGCAACACTGGAAGTATTTTTCAAAGTAACAAAACCAATTATCCTATTACAGGGTCATACTGCAGAAATAAAAACAGGACTGGCAGCTGTGAGAAAATGCAGAGCACCTGGGCTGAACAGCAGTTCTGGATGCAAGCCCGGCTCTCCTCACACAACAATAACTGGAACAAATCCTACTGAGATACATACAAACATATTGTTTAGTATTCATTGCATGCTTTAGGCTTTATGTCACTGGCTCACTGTCAACCTCAACAATTCCACTTTCAAAAAGCAGATATGAACAAACCACACTGCAGTACTTACAGTATATTCTATGGTACCATGGGGCTTCTGAGAAACCATCTTCTTCTCTTTCTTTTCATTGGTTTTGTTTTGATTGTCATCTAAAGAGGGGGAAAAAGATTATAGCTTACTTTTAAGACGTTTGTGTATCAACATGTTTCAAAAGAGATTTACAGATGTGCAAACTAGCTGCAATGGAAATGGAAAAAGACACATCAAAAATATCTATTAATTAACAGGCATTGCAAAGCAGGCAACTCTTCATCAAGTGCAGCACAATTAGTGATCACTCAGAAACTCTAGAAGAATTCTGTACATGATAGTGTATCAGTGCCAAGCTGCTCCCATGCTCTTCCATGATTACTGTGCAATTCTGTTAATGGATATAAGCATTTTGTGTGACAAGCTGCTATCACGGCAGAGAGAGAAACCAGTTTATGAAGATATGCACTGATATTACACCAATACGATCACAACAGATATTGGTTAACCACCATTTCACCACTAGTACTTCATCATTAAGTGCTATTTTCAACTCTGAAGCTTGAGGTATTCCAGCAGTCCTGTAGAACAGGTGAGCATAAAGCAGTAAAAGAAAGTATTAAATAGTATAAGCACAAAGGTTGTTCAGGAGACATTTTCTGCCAGCTAACGCACAGAAAACTGAGTGCACCTGCACAACCCCTTCCAGAACCAGAGAGGCACACGCAGCATTTGGCAGCGCAAGCAGGACTCCTCCTTTTCACTCTTACCACGGCAGAGGGACAGCAAAACCAAAAACCAGAGAAGCCAACTCACTGCCCACCCAGCCTAAACCCAGTGAGCTCCATCCTCATGGGCTCACCCTGCATCAAGGACCCGTGTCCACCTACCTGGTGGTGGGGGTGAGGCTGGTACACAGCCCCAGCTCCAGGAGCGAGGCCGAGGGGTGGAGAGACTGTGCATGGCTGCCCTGTGTGCCCCCAGCCTCTCAGTGTTGCAGGTTCGCCTGGGTGGGAGAGGGGAGAAGGCAGAACCAGGCCCAGAAGACCAAGTCGCAGGGCCCTGGGGACACTGCCCTCCTGAGGGATGCTCTGCCGTGCAAACCAGCAGCTTTGGGTAGAAGGCCAGGGGAAGAAGGATGAGGAACAGCAAGGCAGGGCTCCTGGCTTGCATTCAGGCTGCGTTGCAACCTTTGCTATTTCCAAGGAGTGAGAGGCAGACAGTAGTAAAAAGAAGGGAGAAGGCTCATATAACCAACTGTAATGTACACAGAAAGAAGGGAGGGGCCCACAAGTGGGTCACACCTGGCCCTTCTGCAACTGGTTTCCACCTTGAGACTGGTGCAGGGACTAACACAGTGCTTTCAAAACACTGAGGCCACACACTCGGGGACCTTCTTCAGCCCGCAGAGGCCTGCACAAGCAATACTCAGTGTGCTCAGCTGAGCATACCTGCACGTAGTACTGCAGACACAACTAATGGTCTTCCCAGGACACTGACGTGAAAAGTGCCGTGGTTAACAGTGTTAGAGATAGCAACACAAATCTTCCCATCAAGGAGGCAGAAAGCATGCAAGGACCAAATACACAGTTTAAATATGCATGGATAGCACACGTAGCCTGAAGGGCAGAGGTAGGATGAGGAACATTATTAGGACGATGCTGATTTTTTGCCAATAGTGTTTTGGAGCAGAACGCTATTTAGGCATCTCAGTCATTTCATCTTTGAGACTAGAGACCCAAAGTGAACTTTCAGAATTAGCATTCTTATTGCCTTTTTCTGACCATTTGTATTTTCATCACTGCCATAAACTCACTCAGATCAAAGTCTACGATGAAAGAAGGAAAAAGAGGGTAGTGAGAGGAGTTGGGGGGGGTGCACAGTATTAAACCATCAACAACACAATGCCAATGATGGCCAAAAGTGACAAATAATAGATACTTCTCTAATCCATTATTTAAGTACAATTGCTGGTCACAACACTCAAAAGAAACTCTCCCAACTAACAATGAGTTACAGAACTCACCACGCTTGGAAAAGACCTCCAAGATCAACTAGCTCAACCATCTACCTACCACCAATAATTCTCCACTAAACCATGTCCCTTAGTACCACATCTTAACATTTCTTGAACACCACCAGAGATGATGACTCAACAGGCATATTCTAGCACTTGACCACTCTTTTGGAGATGAAATTTTTCCTAATACCCAACCTGAACCTCCCCTGACACAACTTGAGGCCATTCCTTCTAGTCCTATCACTAGTTAGGCAGGAGAAGAGGCTGACCGCCACCTCACCACAACCAGGATGCCATTGGCCTTTCTGGCTACCTGGGCACACTGCTTGCTTATGTTTAGCCAAGTGTCAACCAACACCCACAGATCTGTTTCTTCCACACAGTGTTCCAGCCACTCTGCTCCAAGACCGTAGTGCTGCCTTTGGTTGTTGCAGAATACAAGACCTGGCAACTGGTCTTGTTGAATTTATTACATTGGTCTCAACCCAGCTTGTCCAGATCCTGCTGAAGGGCCTTCCTACACCCAGTCAGATCACTTTGTCCCATCTTGGCGTTATCTGCAAACTTGAGAATGCACTCAATGCCCTCTTCCAGGTCATCAATAAAGATACTAAACAGGACAGGACCCAATACTGACCCTTGGGGAACACCACTCATAACCAGTCACCAGCTGGATTTAACTCCATTCACCACCACTCTCTGAGCTCAGCCCTCCAGCCAGTTCTTTACCCAGCAAAACGCACACGTGTCCAAGACAGGGGCTGCCAACTTCTCCAGAAGAATACTGTGGGAGACAGTGTCAAAGGCTTCTCTGAAGTCTAGACAGACTACATCAACAGCCTTTCCTTCATCCACCCCAGGTGGGTCACTCAGTCATAGATCAGGTTTGTCAAGCAGGATCTGCCTTTCATAAACCCGTACTGGTTGGGCCTAATCCCCTGGTTGTCCTGCACATGTAATGTGATCTCACTCAGGCTGCTCTGTTTCCTGGAACCCAGGTCAGGCTGACAGGCCTGAAGTTCTCCAGACCCTCTGTATGATCATTCTTGTAGATGGGAGTCACACTGGGGACGCATCGGGAATCTACAGGCCACTGAGTCTCACCTCTGTGCCTGGGAAGATCATGGAGCAGATCCTCCTGGATGGCATGTTAGATCACATGAGGAATGAGCGTGATCTGAGACAGCCAGCATGGCTTCACCAGGGGGGAAGGTCATGCTTAAGCAATGTGGTGGCCTTCTATGATGGAGTGATGGCAGTGGTGGACAAAGGGAAGGTGACCGATGTCATTTACCTGGATATAAGCAAGGCATTTGACATGGTGCCCCATCACATCCTTATCTTCAAACTGGAAGGATGTGGATTTGATGGGTGGACCACTTGATGGATAAGAAATTGGTTGAAAGGCCGCAGACAGAGGGTGGTCATCAATGGTTCTGTGTTCAAGTGGAGGCCAGTAATGAGCGGTGTCACCAGGGGTCTGTCTTGGGACTGGTACTCTTTAACATTTTTATCAATGACATCAGTGATGGAATTGAGTGTACCCTCAGCAAGTTTGCTGATGACACCAAGCTGAGTGGTGTGCATGACATGGTGGAAGCAAGGGATGCCATTCAGAAGGGCCTCAAAAGACTCAAAAGGTGGACCCAAGTGAATCTAATGAGGTTCAACACAGCAAAGTGCAAAAGTTCTGCCCTTGGAATTCCAAGCATATATACAGACTGGAAGAGCAATCCTTGAGAGTAGCCCTGCAGAGAAGGACGTGGGGGTCCTGGTACTGAAAAGTCCTGAAAAACTTAACATGAGCCAGCAGCGTGCTCTTGCATCTTGGAAAGCAAATGGTATCCTGGGCTCCATCAGAAGAGGGGTGGCCAGCAGGGACAGGAAGGTGGATTGTCCCTCTCTACTCTGCCCTTGTGAGGTCCCATCTAGAGTATTGTGTCCAGGTCGGGGGCCTCCAGCACAGAAAGACAGGAAGCTGTTGGAGAGGGTCCAGAGGAGAGCTACCAAGATGATCAGGGGACTGGAGCACCTCCCCTATGAAGACAGGTTGAGGGAGCTGGGCTTGTTCAGCCTGGAGAAGAGAAGGCTGCCAGGTGACCTCATTGCTGCCTTCCAGTACCTAAAAGGGAGCCTAGAAACAGGAGAGGAGTCAACTCTTCAAAAGGACGAGGGGAAATGGTTTAAGTTGAGGGAGGGAAGATTTAGGTTGGATGTCAGGGGAAGTTCTTTACAGAGAGAGTGGTGAGATGCTGGAACAGGCTGTGCAGAGAGGTTGTGGATGCCCTGTCCCTGGAGGTGTTCAAGGCCATGTTCGATGGGGCCATGGGCAGCCTGGTCTAGTATTAGATATGGAGACTGATGGCCCCACATGTGGCAGGGGGATTGGAGCTTGATGATCCTTGAGGTCCCTTCAACCCAAGCCATTCTATGATCCTATGATTGGCAAGCCTCCAATCCTCAGGAACCTTTCTGGTTGACAAATACTTAGACAGTTGAAAGTGGCTTGGGAATCACCGCTGACAGCTCTCTCAGCATCCCTAGGTGTGTCCCATCTGGCCTCGTGGACTTATGACGGCCCAGGTGGAGTAGTAGGTCTCTCTTTCCACCTAAATTGTGATGATTGTTTTGTGCTATTCAGAAGATACTCTTCCAGTTATTTCAGGATTATAATTGTGTTATGCAATTTTAATTATGGCAAACTTTATAAGTTGCCTGTGATCTGTCACAAGAGAAAAGGTTTATCAGAACAAGTAAGTCTTCTATTGAATCATTTTGTCTAGCTGGAAAAAGTAGAAAAATTTTCAAATACATTAACTCTTTCTTAGCCTGAAACAACATGCATGAATACTAACTAGACAGGCATCAACAAGACCTTAGAGGGAAAAAAAAAAAAGTGGAGAGATGGAGGGAAAGAGGCAGAATTTATACCCATTGAACATGAAGTTAAGTTTGTGTGTGAATGGGAAGGATAGTAATACTGTTCCCAGTAGAGCCATTGCTATTTGGAACTAAAACTGTTTAGCTGATACCAAGACTTTCTCTTTGGAAGATTGGAGAGATGACTGATAGCTGATGACATCAGCAACCACTAAGTCATTGTGGCATAAGGAGACCACAAAAGAGTATGCTGACTCCTGTGCTGCCACAAGTTCACTTCTACTCTTCCTTGAAGGACACAAGTCAGGAGACAGGTACTCTGCATGCTTTGAAGAGATATGAAATGGGGTAAGCGAATGACTTCAATATCCACATACACATCAAAAGAGCCATACAAAAAAGAGACTGATGCTACTGAGAGCCAAGTTTTGTCTCAAAAGTAACAGTAAGAGCTATTCCTTTCTGTCCTTCCTCTCTCATGAAAAAGTATCTTACATACCTAACCTCCTGAAGGCAAGATGCCCGCAGCTGCTAATCTCTCACCTACAGACTCTTAACTGCATAGACTAAAAGAAGCTATTATAACATGTGTACCCCTGTTCTCTAAAACCACAATTTGACACTTCTTTTTCAGATTTTTTTTTTTAAATCCCAAAGAACAATGGATTCTGGATACCATCATTACATTGGCCATAACCACCTAACCAAACATATCGTTTTCCAAGGTGAAAAGTCTTCAGTACTTGATGATTTTGATTTTTCATGTAAAGCTTTGAAATTATAAAAACAACAAAAAAAATCAGATTTTCAGAAGTAGTAATTCCAGTGAATCCATTAAGTCTGGCAAATACTGCCCTCTCTACTTACTGTACACTTATCTGGGCCAAGGTCACAAACTACATTCTGCATGAAGAATTATAAAGTAGAAAATAAAATCTGACAAAGAAAATAGAAAAACAATATATTACTTCTCCAGTTCTCTTATTCTCTCCAGTTTCTTCTTCATGACACCAGCTTTTTTGACTGTTTGAAGGCAGTAGTCCCAAAGGCACCCAGAGCACACACAGGTAGGATAGAGGCTAGTCAGGCTTATCCTCAGTAATCACATTTCTTTCAGGCAGAGAAATGGAAGAGATGTATATCTTCAAAGGCTCTAAAATACAAGCCACTGGCTACTTTTTGAACTTGGACATCTGCTTGGTGGTGAAGTGACTCAGAGTTCTGCCCCGTAAGATTTCCTGCATTACACATATACTTAACATGGCATTGTACAAATATGATAGCTGACTAGGTGTTAATGCAAATGGAATTATATAGCATTTGAAGGAAAAGGGTGGAGTGGGTGGACTGTACCTCTCTATCTTTTCAGGAAAAATGTAAAGTGGGAATCATGCAAAAATAGTAAAATTTCTCAGCAATGAGAAAAAGAATGCTGAGTGAGAACATGCAAGAAAATACATGCCTATTAAAAACTGATAGGTTTGGAATGGAAATTTTTCTGCCCTTGATATATTTATACCTGACTCAGTTTCCTAGAAGACTGTTCATATTTCATTTTGTAATACTATAGGAGACCTTTAAAAAAATGTTACCTACCAATAATTTGGAAAGTAACTATTGAAGGAGTAAGAGGTCAGTCAGCTTATTATCCAGAACATGCATGATAGGAGAATTACACCTCTGCAACTATATAAATAGCTGTATAAAGAGATGAGGGTAGGTCAAGAAGCATCAACAGAATCCTGGGCTGCTTTTATCTGCATATGATGTGTCAGTGCAAGTACCATCTCCACTGCTGTTATAAACTAACCTGCAATTGGCTAGAATCAGCGTAAGGGGCTTTCATACCAGTTATGACACCTGAACTGTCCTGATAGCTGACAGATAGAAACACAGAAATAAACAGAGAGTTGAAGGACTGACCACTTCCCACACTGGGTAAATAAACTCAGTAGCCTAAGAGGATAGAGGCAATAGCTCAGTTGGACCAAAAGTCCATTTTACTTATTAATCTCTGTCTTAACAAAGACTTCAGCAGCATGCAACGAGAAGTCTTTTCTCTGACCAGTTTCTTAGGCTTCTAGAAATGATGGATTTCTCAAGGTAAAGGAGCAGCAACCACAAATCTGCCCAGTCCCTCTGCACTCCAGAGACCCCTCACACGCATCCTATGACAGTGAACCCCACAATATACCATCGTGCACTACATAAACCAGTGCTTCCCTTTTTCTACTTAAAATTTAGAATTATTTTCACTGAGCATCCTGATTTATATTATCTAAAGGATGAACGAACAAACAATCCTAAGTCCCCTTCTGCATATCACGTCACAGATTTCTATACATTCTCCCTTTTTAATGCCATCTTTTTAGGTTGACAAATACTAGCATACTTCACACTCCTTCCTATTTCTCTCATCACAAAGCATGTCTCTTGATTTTTTTCTTTTTCTAATATGCCCTTCTTGAGATGGAAGAAGAAACACGCAATTTTCAAGATGTAAAGGTGTCATTAATTTATGCAATAACATAACAAGGATTTCCTTAAAACCGTAAGATACTAGATATTTTTCCACATCTCTGAATACTTCACTACCATTTTAGGACAATCCAGTCTTACATCTCTATGAAGAAATAAAATTATATTATTTACAGCCTAACTGAGTACCAAACACTAAGGAGTGAAAACTTGCAGCTCACAAGAATCTAAAAGGCAATAAACTCAGAAGAGGACAGTTATCACTTGGAGTAACCTAATCAGAACACTGCTTAAGAGATTATGCAGACAAAGCTTCCTCTTATCAGTGAATGAGGCTCAATACCAACTATCTTGACAGAGACAATAAGTATCACTTAAGTCATTATAGAGAGACACAAAGAATTCCAGAATATGAAGGCCCTTGCTTGGACTGGTTGATGACGAAGAGGGGAGACAAATCAATTTATCTGAACAATTTTTTTCATCTCTACTTTCTAAACCAACATTTTAATAACATCGAGCAATGCTATATACACAGAGCAGCTGAATATAGGATGATTTAACTTTGCCTCCCCAAGCAATTTTCTTCTCATTATCCTTGAGCTATCCTGCTGAACAGCATTGATACCGAAATTACTACATGTAACAAAGCCCTGCTTTCAGCTACTGTCAAGTGCAGGTGAATCTCACCTTCATAAGAGCTGGATGTCTATTTTGGGATACCCTCCACACAGTCTTAAGTCTCAGTGCTACCCAGAGATCATAACAGCATCTTTGGAGCAGATCCCATTCCAGCCCTATTCTTTCTTTTTAGCAAAAAGGATGCAGCTGCAGCAGCTAGGGTACTGGCCCATAAAGAGATTTTTAGGTATCTGGTCAGAGGAAAAGAGCAAAGTAGGTGGATACATTTTCTGTTCAGATTTGGGTAGTGGACTGCTACCATGCTACAAGGGGTAAAGAAGGAAAAAAAGCAATGCAAACCAGCATGCCAACAATATCTTAGGTGTCTGTTCTTCAGTTCTGCTTCCACTTCTCTGACAACCTCCTGCCAAGTCCTCACCTTTACTTCTCTTTATCTTTCACTCTGCTGAATCACATTACCATTTGGCTCCTCTTTCTCCGCTGTTGAAATCACTAGAACAATAAATCTGTTGTCATTCACCATGATCACATCTGTACTTTTCAGTTATTGAAACTTCTGCCAGAGGAGAATGGTAATTCCTAGACCAATAAAAATCCAGTCATGTCTATTTGAAATATCCACGCCCTGATAATTTTACCCTGTTTTCATTAACAATTGATTGTAGTTCAACACTAGCTATTTTCCAGGTATATCTTAAATTAAGAGATCTCCAGAAAATAGAGGCTCCAAAACAAAGTCACAATCTGTTCCAATAACTGATATAACAAAGGCAGTAACTCCTTCTGCTATAAATGGAGTTAGTATTTTCAGCCAAATTTAAGTAAGAATTCAGAAATTGAGCTTCACGCAATATTCATATACTGCAGCTTCTACATGGAAAATGGAAAATATTTTCAAGGAGCTTAAATTCCTCATAGTAGTTGTCTACTTCTTCCATCACAAAGTGTGGGTTTAGGTGCTCCAGTTTAAACTGTAGGGGCACAATGCAATGTCACGTCTAACAGATTTTAACAGTTGATTACAATCTGAACATGCTGTGCTAAAACGCAAAGCAGAAGGAGATGCACCACAGGGAGGCATCGCTGCTGTTCTTTTGCTGGCACTTTCACATTAGGCAGAACGGAGGGGGACACAGCAGGACAGAGAAATCCTGCAGGGACAGCATGGAGGTACAAGAGCCTCACACAGATTGGCAAGTGCCCAGCAACTAAGTGGCTCCTGTGACTAAGATGGCCAGATGCACACCACAGCATTCAAAGTTTCCTTTAAGAGCATCTGTTAGAAAAGCATGAGGAGGAGGAAAGATCTAGTGAAAAAGGTCACTGAAGTTTAGGGGAAAAAAAAAAAAAAGGACTATTTCAGAGTTAGTTTATACACTACAACAGCAGTGGATTATTTTCATATTATTGTAAAGAAAACAGTGAAACCAGCAGTCCAATCCTTCAGCTCTAAATCTCATCTGAAAAACAACAGGGCAATAGCTGAAATGTATTGAAGCTGAAAAGAAATGCTGAAGAGTAAAGATCGGATGAGTCTTTATGTTGCACTTTATTATTTCATAAGAAAGGAAACAAAGTTAAAACAATGCAGCTGCTATGAACAGCAAGTGCGTGCAGAGGGTGTCCCGCAAAGGCAGGGATGGTGGAAAGCTCCTGGTCTTGTAGGTGTTGTCTGAAGATAGGAAGGATTCTGGTCAGATAACTTCTTATCAGATAGAAAGCAAAACCAATTTCTGTGGGGAGAGATCACTACTTAATAAATAGGTCATAGAGATGTTTACCAAAGTGCAGAAGGCCCACAGAGAAAGCAAGCTTGTGCCTTGTTGATGGAGATGGCACAAGCGCTCCCTGGCTAACAGTGGATCCTGATGGCTGGTGCAGCTTCTGTTTTTCAGCTCCTGTGCAACTCATCCTTAAGAAGTGGAGAGGAGTGACTCCCAGGAATGCTCTCACCAAGTGTTTTCAGGTACAAAGCAGCCCATTTGCAATGTGAGTATCAGGTGTCATGGGGGAAGGAGGGAGGAGAGAGCATAAGGAAAGGGTGGTTGGGGTTCTTGTTGTAGCCATAATGGTCAAAAATAGGCAATACAAGGCTGTTGTAAGAAGTAATAGAATCATAGAATCACTCAGGTTGGAAAAGACTTTAAAGATCATCGAGTCCAACCATGACCTAACCATTCTACCCTAACAACTCTCCGTTAAATCATGTCCCTGAGCACTACATCCAAACAGTTTTTAAACACATGCAGGGATGGTGACTCAACCACCTCCCTGGGGAGCCTACTCCAGTGCTTAACAACTCTTTCTGTAAAGAAGTTTAAAAGAAGAAGAGGTTTCTGACAGAACAATTTATATGTACAGAAAAAAAAACAAGAGAAGTCTTTGGGATCACAACTCCACTTTTCAAGTCTGGCAAACAGCAGGTTTTGTTGCTAAGTACAAGTTAAGAATAAGTTGTGATATCAGCTGGATAGGATAAAAATGTTTTCCCAGCTGCAATGATCCTATCTGCCTATCTTTGTCCATAAGTAAGCTGATAGACAGGCTTTTCTTTGTGCGAGGGGAAACACTGCCTTAAATGCTGCAAATCTTCTGTGTCGTAAGTGTCTGAGATAGACCGGGTACACTAGCAAACTTCATTTACCTGTGGTTCAAAACAAAGATTGCATCCCCTCTCAGGTTTGAGACAGAGCTGTGGCTGCTTTTAAACAACATAGTTTTCATAATAATTTTGTATGACTGTAGGCAATGTAAAGAAACAATTATCCTGAACATCTCTGACAATAAGGCAGGTAAGAGGAAAAAAAAAAATCACTTCTGCCAATTACAGTTCATACCATTTCTAAATCAAATTCCCATGTCACAAGCAAAAAGCTTCCATTAACAAAGTTCTCATAGACACAAAAGAGTACCTCCTTATACAAGGCTGACATACATATCAAGCAAAAGCAAAAACCTAAGAAGTGTGAGGCATATTATTAAACCATTTTCAGTTTTACTCTTGAAGGAGATGTAACTGATGCTGAAATACAAATCACTGCTTCATTTTGTGTAGGATCTCCATAAGAAGAAAAAAAAGACTGTTCAGGTGTCTAAAATTTAACACAAACTACAGCTGTGATTCTCTGTGACTTGTGCAAGACTGAAGGCTGGTAGTGGGACAAAAATTCTCTGCAAAGGTGGTCCTACTTCACAGTGTAAATCAGATTAATATTTTTGAATATTTTTAGGAGCTGAACAAATATAAATCTGGGAATGATATATTGAAAATGTACAAAGTGCAGAATTAAAATAGTACAGAAATCAATAACCAAAACTGGGTGATTTTCCCTATACGTTAAGAGAATACTTGAGACAAAAGAGGGAAAAATACAAACAGCTCTTAAATTATATGGTATTTAGAGCATGTAAACTGTAAAAATTACTATACAAAAACTTGAACTCAAAAGCAAAATCAATACTGCTTACATAGAGAAGCAAAGAACTTCTTTAAAATGTAAACTCCCCCATAAGCAAATACCTGAAAGAGAGAAAGAATCAGACATCAAGAACCATTTAGATTGGGTCTTGGTGGTGAAAGAGAAACAAGCGGGTCGGAAGAGTTGATTCTGTCCCTCTATTCTACTCTTGTAAGACACCACCTGGAGTACTATGTCCAGTTCTGTGTTCCCCAACACAAGGACATGGAGCTGGTTTTAAACTGGATGAGGTTCAATTTAGACTAGACATTAGGAAGAAACTCTTTACTGTGAGAATGGTGAGACACTAAACCAGGTTGCCCAGTGAGGTTGTGAATGCCCCTCCCTGAGAGCATTCAAGACCAGACTGAATGGGACTTTGAACAATCTGGTCTAGTGAGAGGTGTCCCTGCCTATAGTAGAGGGTTGGAACTAGATGATCTTAAAGGTCCCTTCCAACCCAAACCATTCTATCATTCTATGAAAAACCACACAGCTACTCAACTGATCTTAGCAATGATGTGGCCCAGATGATCAGTTCGATACCTTACCTAATGTGAAACAGAAAAAAGTTCTACCATAGAGACACGTGTGACTTCTGCTCTGGAATCCAATCTCATATTATTTAGCAGTGACACTCAGCTTTTTTACACGACAAACACAGAGGTATATATGGTTTCATAAGCCAAATGAACAGCTACTAAAGGAGAGAAACAGTTCTCTCCTCGCATTTTTTTTTTTTTTTTTTTAAAACCTTGGACTCTGGCTGTCATCTGATCCAAAAGAAAAAGACAATTCAGCTACTTAAAACAAACAAGCAAAGCTTTTATTATTACTGCTGGACAAGTGAATTGACTCCTTTACCTTGCAATCAGATAAATTACAGTGACGGTTCAGAGAGAGAAGAAAATGTAGTTCAGAGCTGGGTTGGGAAGCAGAGGACCTCCCTTTTCAGTGGCAGTAAGGTATTAATTCATGCTTCAAGACATCAAGAAGTCGTTCACATCACTCAGTTGTACTTATGAAACCACTGTCTAAGAAAACTATAGTAACCAGGCATGTTTCTAAATCAATCCTGGGCCACTTTAAGGAAGACGTTTTTAAAAAGGAAACCATTTTAGACATAGCAAGCTTGTTTATTACTCTTAAAGACTGAGGAAAGAAAGAATCACGTGGCATAAAATCAGTTTTAGCAGCAAATAGGATGGTTGACAAGAGAGTAGTAAGGAGTAACAGATGTTACGAAGGAGAGCAGCCCTCATTAGTTTTAAAATAGAGCTTGACCAATTTAGTCTCTATAAGGAATTGAATGAAAATTATTGTCTCAAAGAATGATATGATAATTATGATAGCAAAGAATAAACAGCTTCACTAATATCATGCTAATATAAGCATAAGGGAATTGCATGTCCTAAAGGCATAACTTGTCTAATCTTGCTCTTATTATCTTCTCTTATATTTTATAGAGTGCTCTAAACCACAAATCCATTCATTTGCAAAGCTTTAACCTGAGCAATGTTATATCAAAATGCAACACTGTACAAGTTGGAGATATCCTGACTATTGTATAAAAGTTTTAAAGTTCCTAACTTTAGGGGGAGCTTAATTTTTTGGATTATGATTTTAAAAATAAATAGTTTCCTAGTGTTAGTTTCTGCTCATCCTACACTACATCCTATTCACTGTTACTCCATCCCAACCTGTCTAATCCTTAAAGGGCAAGATGGCATTTAAACAAGCCTGGAGTCACCACTGAGAATGTGAGAGGGAAGAAAGTGAAACAGAGTGGGTGGCCAACACTCGCTATCCAATGTGTTGTAGAGATAAAGGCCTCGCTACCATGCAGAAGCATCCCCCTTCATTATCTGCCAGAAAAATGACAACTCTGTTCATTCATTCTCCCAACACACATAAAGTGTCAAGCTCAAACTCAAAATATACTGGAAATTCTACTTCAGATTAAGTCTATTTAGCAAATAGCCTAATGATTACAAACCACTGTGCAAAGTGGGCTCAGTAAGTGTTCCATCCTTTTAATAATTTAAACTGTAAAATGATTTTCACTGCATTGCATATAGCTTTCAATTCTGGAAGTGACATTAAGTACAGCTGGTACCAGAGGAGCTGCTTCTGTTGATCTGGTGCCAGTCAAAGTAAATCTCACCACATTTGTAAGTGATGAAAATTGCTATATCCTCTCTGCTTTATTGACTAACATCTGCTCTTGGCCAGCTACCCAGAAGGTTCAGAAATTTTGTAACTGCATGTGTGCCATGCTGCTCCCATATCACCCCTGCCTGAGTTATGCCAGGGAGGACGAATCATAAAGGAATCTATTGTATGCCTCTGGACTATGGGGACATACTTCGGCACCTCCTGCTCAACATATACTATGCTGTCTCATTACATGGGCATGTACCATTTTTCCCTCTTGGGACTCTTGTCACAGCATTTAGGACTCCTACTTGCTTTGGAAAGAAATCAGAGATGCAATAGGATCAAGCTCTGTTACAGTGATCTCCCACATACTGCAGAAACTGAGCGGTATGGATTGAATGAGAGAGCACAGCACATGAAAATAAAAGATGGATTTATGATTAGCAGGCACAATGATAAGCTAGTGAACTAGATTTTATTTTGCTGATAAAAATGTGTGATGTGGGGCAAGCAGTCTAAACTAAGTTCTTCTTTATGATGCTTTCTTAAATTGTGACCAACTCCTCACATATGCCAACTGCTTACAATTTCAAGCAAAAATCAGTGGAACCTGGGAATACACAGCACAACTGCTAGAAGGGCAAGTTATATTCTTATGGAGTAAATATATGAACAAAATTCAGAAGGGTGAACTCAGTCCTAATTTACATCGCTGTCATGCTGTCTGTTTTCACAAGGTCACTTCCCTCCCTCCCCCCCTCAACAGCCTTCAGTGGCAAAGCACGAACACTCATCTTCATGTGCTTTTACAAATCCCACCACAAACCCTGGTTTTCTAGTCTCACAGCAGTCCACCTGAGTGCTCTCTGTTCCTGAGATGTAGGTTCTGCTCTAGAGACAAGGAATCAGTGCTTCCTGGCTGTTACTGTTACAGTGCTGTGTTCCTGAAATTCACTCTCATGCTTTGAAAGTGTTTTAGAACCTCTGACACTTAGGGAAAACGAAACAAAAAGCAAAACAAATAAAAAACAATGGTTTATATCTTGAAACTCAGGAAGTCAATATCTTTCAACAGAACTGACTTCCCCCCCAAAATAGGCATAACTAAACAGTTGCAGAAGCACATCACTGACGCTATCTCAAGAAGGGTAAAGCATCCTGGGAAGAAGGTACATCAGCCAGAGTGCCTAAGCAAACACTGCACTGTGCCAGACAGATACATCCCTTAGAAGATTACCACAGCATTAGTAGCAAAAGAGGAAAACAATGTTAGGAAGCTGATTGTCAAGAGATGTAGCAGAAATAAGGAGAAAGTGATACTTCCATTGATCCTCAGAAAGAGGAATAGTATTGGTGCCTCTGCTGTTTTAAGGCATGAAAACAAGGGCTATATCTACAAAGCAACATCTTATAGTGTGACATTTGGAGACTGAATGGTACAAATATGTTTTAAAATTATACAGCCATTGAAGAACAGTACAAGTGAAATAAAGAAGCAAAGTATAAGCTTACACAGGAGAAATCATCTCTTATTGGCAACTGTTCAGCCATTTAGCAATGTCTCAAGAGAAATGATCAGTACTGCATACTATTAGGCTATCTGTAGTGATGCCACCACAATGCCAGAAGATGGGGAGAGATGCTGGAGGACTCACTTCTGCGGGATGATGCTCTTCCTCCTTGGCTCTGCGATGCCACCCACTGGCTACAGACACAGCCACACCACAACACTTCAGCTGCACGTCTCTTTGCTTCAGGGCACTAATCTTTTAAACACTCTTTCTACAAAGTGTGGCAGGGTGTGCCAACACCTCCTGTTCTCTGCAGCTTCAGAGGAACTGCACTACAGCTATCCTGAGGAAAAGGGATTTATCTAATCAACAGAATCACATTTGAGTGAGGTTGCCATCATTAACGCTTGCAAATTCACGAAGGCAAAGATATTCACAAGCTTCTAAGGAAGCAGCATGGTATATGAGAAACAAATTACTGTGAGACATAATATCTCTTCCCTGTTACACAATCAAAAATAAAGAAAGAAGCATCTGTAGTCATGCAAAATATGGAAGGGAGATTTATTTAAAGGACAGAGGTCTTCAGTCACTTATACTAAGAAACACAACCCTGCTGGGCTCAAGGAAACTTCAATTAAGGACCTCCATTAAGCCGCAAAATAACTTACATATGCCTCATCATATCAACCTGCGGGTGAGAATCTATAAGAATTTGCTACACCTAATATATTTTGGTAAAGTACAGAAAGGATTTAGAAAAAACAGTATGTCTTATATCAGATTTTCTTAAAAAGTTCTAGACATTAAGTCAAAGCTAGGTAATTGGAAAATAACAACTACCAAACAAAAACAACAACAAAAGCAAATCCAGAAAAATGATTAACCGTAGGTATGAGAGATTCCTTCAGTCTGAAACACCATGGAAGTGACAATTCAGAGAAGAAATCATGTGAAAGAACAAAAAATGAGGTATCTATACCCATAACAATAAATAACAAAGACATATGTATATGATATGATGGTCTCTCTTAGCCAGTTTCATATGAAAGTGTATCAACATTTCTAAACTAGTCTTTACAGATTGGCACTAAAAGAAAGACACTGAGGCTCTGGAGCATGTTCAGAGAAAGACAATAAAACTGGTGAGAGGTCTGGAGCACAAATCTTGTGAGGAGTGGCTGAAAGAACCGGGATTTAGTCTGGAGAAGAGGAGGCTCAGGGGAGACCTTATTGCTCTCTATATAACCACATGAAAGGAGGCTGTAGTGAGCTGGGAGTCAGCCTCTTTTCCCACATAAGTATTGACAGGACTAGAGAGAACAGCCTCGAGTTGCACCAGGGGAGATTCATGTTGGATATTAGGAAACACTTCTCTGACAGAGCGCTCAGGCACTGGAATGAGCTGCCCAGAGAGGTGGTGGAGTCACTGTCCCTGGAGGTGTTCAAGAAACATTTTTAGATGTTGTAAGGGACATGGTTTAGCGGGAAATATTGGTTATAGGTGGACATTTGGCATGGATGATCCTGGAGGTCTTTTCCAATCTTGGTGATTCTATGATTCTGACCACTACAGCTAACATCTCCCACCAGGGATCTGCTGAATTTATACTTCCTGCAGAAGTCAGCCCAGCCAGATGGACACTTTTTGTCATCTTCCACATGCAGGCAAAGACTAGCTACTTAAATGAGCCCACTCCCATAGAGGCTGCTGCAGGTTTCAGGAGAGCTCTCAGGAACTGCTCGGTCAGCACAGCAGGACAGCAAAGGCAGCAGCTGTTAGGAGAGCTGTGGTGACAAGTGCCTGAGGACTGCAAACTCTAACAGGTACAGCTGCAGTGGAAGAAGGTAGGTGTAACAGATGCAGATTAATTCCATAGCAAACAGTGTTTCAAGTGAAACTACTGCATTTTGAGACTTGAACTGGGAACACACAGCTATTACACTCATTTCAAAATCAACAATCTTCCACCTCTCTCTAAGGTTTCACTTCTACAATTCTGATGCTCTAGCTGGGGACAAGTCTTTATTTAGGAACAACGAAGCAGGCACTGAAATATCAAAGCAGTCTCTCTGTGGGTTTTTGTCAGTCTGATCTGTGCTCAGCTCAACAGCAGAATTAAATTCTTGCATTTCTCAAAGCACTGCAGAACTTTGCACATCCACACAACAGCTACTGGTGTACTGAGTCACAATGTCAGTCCATGCAGAACATCAGAATGCTTACAAAACAAATATGAGTAAAACCTGAGCTTGTACTGACTGCTGGATCACCAGCCAAGATCTGCAGAGCTTCCTGTTCTCCCTCACCAGTTCAGAAGAACCCTTGCTAGAGGCATGCTATTCCCCACCGCTCCACAGCAAGCACCAACTGGAGCAAAAGGTTTTCACAGAAGTCATGAAACACCAGAAAAATTAAATCCAGCTACCTTACGCAGACCTGGACAAACCAACAAGGATTTGCAGCTTTTAGCTGAAGCATTTGTTAGCAATACAGCAGGAGTTTATACATTGCTGTGCCAGAGTTGTAAGCTTCGTTTCATTTTTAAAACTAATGTACCAGCAAAACAGAAATAGTTCAGATTCATTCCTGAAAAATTCCTCCTAATTTGATCTCAAAAACAGTGTGGCTAGAATGTAAGACAAAAAGCAAAACAAGTGTTCTTTTAGTTTCCAAATTATTCATCTTATTAAATTAAAGCTTGCCAAAATTTATGGTCTGACTGATATATCACTGTAAACTCTTGTGCTTGCTAGGAAACGTTACTCAAGACTTACCATCCTTTTGGGAAGGCCCAACTGCCTCATAAAAGACAAGCACAGACTAGATTGCACATGCCAGTCAATACATAACAGTGTTTTTACTGCTGATTCATTTCCTTCTTCTAGAGAGAAATCCTCAGAAGTCAACTGCTCACTCACACTGCATGAGCAGGAAAGAAGCCTGCTTCTAGGATATCTACAATTTCCTGTTGTCTTCTTCCTCTAAGACACACAAACACAAAAAACACCTACTTCTCTTAACCTAAGAGCTCCTTCAAAATACTAAGAAAGAATTTGAAAGGAATATTTCATAAATTAAATATAGAAATACTTAGTATTTAACAAATTATAATCTAGAAACACAAACATCTGCATATGACTTTTCTCATATATATTTATGTTTAGTTTTGACTAAATTACTTGCAAGAATAATTTTTTTTTTTTTTTTAAAGGTATAAATGATTAACCGAGGCACTGATTACACAGAGAGGGGGAAGGCGGTGAGCATGATAATTTTCAAGCACATAGGTCTTTTGGCATTTTGTTTAAAATTGTTGTTAATTCCCTTACTTGTTCACACTTCAGCAGATAAAATTGTATGAATTAAGACTGAAGTCTTAAATAGTGTGCATCATTTATGAAACAAATAACCCTACCAAAAATAAACTTCAATTTCATAAAGAAAAACTCAAAAAAAAAAAAAGAATTGCAAAGAAGTTAACAGTTGCCTATAACACTGTATTTTAGAACAGAGAAACAAGAAATGTGTTTTTGATAAACAAGAAAAACCCAACATTGTTTTAAAGAAACTGAAGAATAAAATTAGAGGATATACAGAGCCACATAATCTTATTTGTTTTTACAGAAAGGATATGCAGAGTCAACCACCTCTTAATAATATATATTAAGATATATATTAAGATATATATTAAGATATTAAGATATATTAAGATATGTATTATTAAGATATCAGAAAAGCACATTAACTAGCCATCAAAACAAACATTAAAAAACACTGTAACATCAAAATAACTCACCAGTACTATAGTATCTTTTAAGTTCTGTGCGCCTGATGTCTTTCAGTTGATTGTATTTTTTTTTTCTCTTTTCTTTGTCTGGAACAGTTTCCTTTTCCCCAGCAAATTTACAGTTGTCTTCAGAGGAACTGATTTGCTCCAAAATAACTTTACTTTCATCATCTTTCTCAGCTGGAGTTTTGGAAACAGGAGATCCGGGAGAATTGGCAGAAACGGTCTCAGTGTTTTGTTTGGCTTGCCTTTTCTTTTTCAAACTATATATAAAGGGAAAAAAAAAAACAACATGAAGATGATACCAGTTAGTTCACTTTCTCTCTTGATTTTTAAAGTTAACTCAACATCAAAATTCCTCAAAACCCTGTAAAAAACACATTTCTCATCAGTACCTAACATTATCCTAAGGCATATTCTTCAATCATTTTATCACCCATCACCTTGAGATTATCTTCTCAAGAGCAATAATAGTAAAAAAGAATGGTTTTACTATTGTTTTCCTTGTTCCTCTTCCCCATAAAAGAAACAGAAACATACAAATATTGTTTTGTTTTTAAATCACTATATAACAAATTTTGAAAACAGAAACATGTTTTCAAGATGAAACTTAGGATAAAATAAAAGCCCACATCCTAACATATTATCATACAACAACTAACACAACAATTTCACAGTCAACTGCTCCTGCATAATAGAAAGCTATTTGTTTTGACATAAACTTGTTATTTATTTCCACTTTGTCCAACATTATCTACCCATGCTAACCTACTGCTCTTGCACAGCCTGTGTCACCTTGTGCCCCAAGCATCACCCATTGCTTGTTC
The DNA here is from genome assembly GCA_037305975.1 of Chrysolophus pictus. Taxonomy (NCBI): domain Eukaryota; kingdom Metazoa; phylum Chordata; class Aves; order Galliformes; family Phasianidae; genus Chrysolophus; species Chrysolophus pictus. Next base: position 51,319,152 of record CM074578.1, on the reverse strand, counting down.
AGCAAAGAGATTGATGTGGCTGCAGACTGTTTGTGCAGGAACACTTCCCAGATTTTTATGCTCTTCTGAGAAAAAATGTTAATGGCCTGCCTATAAATCTGTCAGCTTATCACTATAACAACAAGAGCATTTTCTTTCTAGAAGCCTTAAAGCAGTCTAAGTAAAAAGGATGCTTTAGGAATCCTACATTCATTTTCTGCTAAGTCACCATCTTTGCCTTTCAATGCTCACTTTATAGCCCAAGGCTCAGAGTCGCCAAAATTGCCCCCAAGTACCACTAATTTAAGAATCATTTATATATCACACAGAACAAAAAATTGATCTAATGATACTTCTCTCTCCTACACTGATCCCTTGGTTACAAAGGTCAGTTTTTCAGACCACATGGAACCAACATTTTACAGTGAAATATACAAACAGATTGACTCGCGAAAGCCTCGTGTCTGTTGTACTCATCTGTATACATACTTCTTAAATGCTTCCCCAGTATCACAGCAGGAGATCTCCACTCTGCAGCCAACTCAGTGAGGATAAGTTCTGCCCCTGCAGTGGTCCCTCATTCACTCACACCCAATGATTAATAAAGCAACTGTGGTAGTTCCTGCTCTGCACAGCAAAATAGATTTTATATGTGTAAAGCTTTATAGACTAGGTCTTGTCTACATATAAAAACAACCTACACATATATCTAAAAAGATAAAAGTGAATACATCTATATAGCAAATTAAATGTTTTGTTTAGATTTCAGAAAATTTGAGTATGCAAAGGAAGCTTATTTTTGACTAATAAGCCACAAACATGATCAAAGGCTGCTGTAACAACTGCAAAACACTACAGTCACATTGCATATGCAATGTCTATATTTAACTCTGGTGAATATCTTCGTAAAGCAGCCTGCTCCACTAAAATGGCATATCCTTACTTTGTGGTTGAACTTGGTTCCAGACTTGTAAATGAGACATCCCTGACTTTTCACTCTAGTGACACAATGACCTTCCTGCATATGTGCCTTCCACAGGCTATCCAAATCATCGGCTTTAACAGGCTGGAACTGGTAAGCCACGAGAAGTTTCATTTCTATCCACATTGCACCAGAGCCTTCCGTGTCACATTTCTAATGCGTTCTGATCACCAATCTCATTAAGTAAGTTTCATGTAGTATGGATGCATTATCTCAAAACAACCAACCAATCAGCTGAAAAGCAGGTATAATGGAAATGTAACCCTTTTTTGAAAGGAAAATACCCACAACCCTCTCTAGAGGTCAACAGTCCTCACAATGACTCCAACAGCTTCATCAGTACTTCTCCTAAAGCACACTTTAGAGTTTTCAAAGTTGTCCTAGGCAACTTGAAGAAAAAGGAGTTATAAAAGACCTGGTCCATTACTGATAGGAAGGAGGAAGGCAGAAAAGACAGCACTGACCAATGGTAACATCATCAACTAAAACTAATGCACTTCATCGCACCATTTAACCTTGCCTAACTCCTGGGCCGCACAGCTCACCAAGAGCTTATCACAAAACCTGCATTAGCTGTGAATAGGCAAAGCCACCACCTCCGTTAATGATCTGGGCACTCCCTAATTCCTCTCTGTCCCCAAGACACACATCACGTTTTCCAATAATGCCTAGACTACTCCTACCCAATGCTGTTTCAAGATAACCACTGAGCTTTCAAAGTGGTAACCTTGGCACTAGAATAAACACCATATGAGGACTAAGCACCCACAATGCTCATCTCAGGAGCTGGAGTTGCAGTAACTCCACTTGAGGACATGCTCTGTACTTAAAAGATACTGCTTTTAAAGGTCTCTAAAGTTGGGCCAAAATTACTTTCACGCACACTTAACTCATTCTTGAAAGATCTTGACTAAAATATCCCAATGAACCAAAACAAGCTTGCAGTACCATTTAACGCCATAAGAACATCCTCAAACTCACTATGCTTTTTAACTTTACTAAGTACGCTCTCTGAGAATAGCAAATACAAAGCCCTGCATATACACAAGGCAATTCATTATTAACATGCATTGGTAGAGCGCTGCAGAGACAAGGCAATAAACAGCATAGCTGGAGAGCTTGCTGCACATTTAGCCAAACTGCATCCCCTTGTGGCACACCGTTCAGCCTCCACCCGTTCATCACTCACACTGGTGCACCACCCAGCAAGGCTGCTGAACACTTACTCAACTGAAGTGCCCAACAAACAGCTGAATGGGAACTCATTTGGTATTAGTGAATAACCAACCACAAAGAGCATCAGGACCACAACACAGAAAGGCAAGCAAGCTGCTCATCCCTCCTTCTGCTGATGCTAAGGTTTCAAACTCAATCTCCTGAACAAGCTAGAGGATGAAGGTCTTAACTGCTCCTTCCAGCTCTGTTATCTCCCGCCGTTCCTGGCAAGATGGAAAAATCAATTTAAGAACATCATTAATCAAGCTATTTTCTTTTTCAACCGCCTTGGAAGTTTTCTAGTCATTTTGTTCCATTCTGAAGGACAGTTCTCTGAATCCAACTAAAATTCAGTGCCCTGTGAGGAGAGGCTGAGAACACTTAGGCTGCCCAGTATGGAGAAGAGTAGGCTGAGAGGCAACCTCACTGCTCCCTGCACCTCCCTGAGGAGGGGAAGCAGAGGGAGGTGCTGGGCTTTGATCCTGGTCACCTATGGCAGGGCAGAAACAACACAGTGCAGTAGAGGAGGGTTGAATGGGCACTGGAGATATTTCCTTACCATGAGGGTAGTCTAACACTGGAACAGGCTTCCTAGAGATTTGGTTGATGCCCCATGCCTGTCAGTGCTCAAGAAGCATTTAGACAGTGCCTTCAATAATGTGATGCAACTTTTGGTTAGCTCTAAAGAGGTCAAAGAGTTGGACTTTATTTTCGAAGCTCCCTTCCAGCTGAATTATTTTATTCTACATTATGAAAACAAAAATCTAGCTGAAGGCCAAATACTTAATTAAAATTACTCAGTGTGATCACAGTGTCAGGTTTTGCAGTTAAAACAGCTTTACAAACAAACAATATACCTGTTTTTCAGTAAGCAGATAGATACTACTGCACAAGATGTCCATTTTTCAATGTCCCTGTCAAGGGATACAATGAGTTTCACCAGGAAAATCACAAAGGGAAGGAAGAGGGACAGAAAAAGAGAAGCTTGGAGACACAAACAACTTATCTGCAAAAACATGCCTGTTTCTTCAGAAAGTCTTACACGTTTGTAATGTAATTTAGACACTAGATAAAATTTCTCAAGCTAACTGGTTCTGACAGGCAAAGCATGTCTTCTGGATTTACAGAGGCATCCTTTTACTGCTCCTCAAAGTCATCACTTCTGAGTTTGTCCAAACACTAAGTTCTTCAGAAAAAGTTTTAAGTCTGTTAATGTGAGCAACAGATGGCATGGGAGCCTTACTATGAAATCCCATGAACACTAGTTCTGAAGACACTGAGAGCGAGCTGCAGAGATTTCTGGCAGCATTTAACAGAGACTAGTGATGTGAAAGGAGTATAATTTCAGAGTATGCACGTTAAAACAAAATGTCAGCAGTGCTTGCTTAAATTAATTGGCAATGATGGTGGGGAGAATCTGGGCACTGACTTACAGGAAAAGAACCAGGAAATATTTCAAGAAATAACCTTGTTAGTCTTCAAGTATATTTGACTACCTACAAAAAGAAAATACATATGCATTTTTAGAATAAAGCAGCTAGATTTTTCCATAACACTAACAACAAAGGCGGTTAGCGTACAAAAAAACCAGTCCAGACAAAGGAAAGGTGATGCTACCTGTAAAACTTTCATTAGAAAAATATGGCCATCAAGAAAGCAATACATCCCTGATATAAAGAAAATAAAGAAACAAATCTGACAGTAACAATCTTTTTTCCTAGTAAAGGCATTTGGTTTCAATTAACACTTATTCAACTGGAAGGCCTAACAAATAATTGGACTGGAAATTATTTTGTGTATACTTGATAAGTAATCACAAAGAGCACTAGATTTATATTATGTTCTAAAAATGTCCCAGGATAACAAGACAAAGCTTGATTTTTAAGATGTGCTAGAGTGCTAAAGATCATAAGCAGAAGTAACTCCATTTAGAAATGAAAACTTTTATAAAAGTGGCCCTCAAACAAACACATTTTTTAAAAAGGGAGGTGGAGTGGGGGGGAAAGGGGGTAGGTGGGAGGAGAAGGGAAATGTAGAAGTAATTTTCATGACTTTTTAAAGCTGACAATTTTCCCTTTGGGAAACTTTCTACAATGTGCATCCTCTAAAATATGCCTTGGTATCTGATATACAATCAGCACAACATCCTCCAGAACAGAAACAGCTACACAAATCAAATTCATTGTGTTGAAATTCAGAAACCTTACAGCATGATTGCGCTTTCATCCACCTTGATGTAACATGATGAATAAATAATCTCATAATCTCAAAGCAAATCATGACTTCTTTCAGAGCCAAAGAAAGGCCAGCGTGCCACACCATAATGCCTTCACCTGACTTCTTCAATGCAGCTTCTTTCACTTCACAATTATAATGAAGACAGTTCACCTTCAGTGAGCAATCTCAGTAAGTAGTGGCCACAGTGCAAAAAAGTACACTCTAACAAAGGTGTGCTGTTTCAGGCTGCTATGCACCCTGTACTGGAAATAAGCAAGCCACAATTCTGTATGTTTACTATTAAAACAGATTTTAAGGCAAAAGTAAGCAATGGCACACATTTTTATATTAGATTTCAACAATTAACTGAAGGGGGAAAACTATGATAAAATTAACTCTTTTAGAAAAAAAGATATCAAGGACAACAGGTATGGGTGCAATATACCAACTACCACCCACACTGGTTATACTCTGCCAGTTCTCCAAAATGACAACATATACAACCACAGAAACCTCTGGTATTAGTAGCACAGGTCAAAGCTGGAAATTTCCACTTTCATTGAAATTGCAGTTACTAATTTACAACAAACACCAGCTCTATGTTTCACACATGGTCAGCCAGCAGCAGTGATCAAGATAGGCACTATGCTTCAAAGAGTAAAGTGCTGCACTGACAATGGGGGTATGTCCATTTCCTTCCTGATACTGCCATTAACATATAATAGTAATAAAGTATCTCAACCTTTCTTTCATTGTCTGTAAAGCAGATAATGTAGCAATGCTGTTCTGGAATTTAAAAAGGCTGCACCTTCTAATAAAAAAAAAACTGTTGGATTAAATGGAAGTATTACTTCTTCCCAAGTCTGGATACCAGAGGATTTTAAATAACCTATTTAAGCCCTCTTATGTTAATTTTTTGTGGGGGATATCACAGTTTCCCAGGATAAAACTTGAGAGACTCTTGAGCTTTCAGAAAGTTGTTTTTTTTTTTTTTAAATTCAGGAATAAAATTTTCCCACACAGCTTAATAAACTCTACTTTCAAAGGCATGAAGTATCCCCATCTTTCTCAAGTTTACTTAGCAAAAAAGGTTACCATGTATTCAGCACTCCATTACCATGACAACAATTTAATGAAAACCTGTCCATAGGGAAAGGATTTTTGAAAGCTGTTTTAGTTTGATTTAAACATTTATTTAATTCCTTTTATAACCTCAGTTAATGCAGGCTCTGGTAGAACTGCTTTAGGCAGAAGGTAAAAATCAAGAAGTCTCTCCCTTAAGAATTACTCTTTTAAGATTGCCTTAAATGCATTAAACTGGCTCGTTCAATTAAATCCACACCACAAATCTGTCCTGTCACAAATACCAACCTGACTCTTATCACAACCCCAACCTGTTGCTACTCTTCTTCTTTTCTAACAATGCTAGATACTTCTCTTACCATGGTGCTCATCCCCAACTGCTCCTACATGCACCAGATTCCTCCCAGACTGACTCAGCAAGACATTATCTCTCCATTCAAGCCCCTTGCCAGGAAGGAAGGGCCTCAACTTGAGCCCTCCAGCTGGTGCTCAGTTCTAGCCCCTCTTTACTTTCACTGCCAGCTTGCAGAGCTACTGCTTCCACTGACACACCTGTTGGAACTGCAAAAGAAAAAAAAACCCACAGATGTAGTTACATGGCTAAAGTAGTATATTCTTTCAACATCTAAAAAGGGAGCTACAAGCTCTGGGCAGTCTGGTCTACTGGTTGGTGATCCTGCCCGTGGCAGGGGGGTTGAAACTAGATGATCATTGTGGTCCTTTTCAACCCAGGCCATTCTATAATTCAATGAAAGAAGGGGACAGACTTTCTCAGAGTCTGTGGTGACAGAACAAGGGGAAACAGTTACAAGCTTAGAGAGGATAGATTTAGGTTGGATATAAGGAAACGTCTTTTACGGTGAGGGTGGTGAGGCACTGGAACAGGTTGTCCAGAGATGTGGTTGATGCCCCATCCCTGGAGACTTTCAAGGTGAGGTTAGATGAGGCTCCGAGCACCCTGATCTATCTGTGGTGTCCCTGTTCATTGCAGGAGAGTTGGACTGCATGGACTTCAAAGATCCCTTCCAACTCTAAGGATTTTATGATATTACTAGGATTATTTATGAATTATTAGGATTATTTAATGAGTACAACAAGCACGTGGCAATAAGACTGGCTGAAATATATTTCAGTTTCTCCTCAAATCTTTGATAAACTCCTCCCTCCCCGCTTCAGTTAAACACTTGACTAAACTCAACTTCCACGAGACAAAAAGAAAGTCCCTTTGGAAGTAATAATTAACTAAAATAGGGAAATAAAGTACAAGAACTGAGAATGTCACAAAACAAGAAAAAGGAAGACAGGACACAAGAGGACTTAATCGGGATGTACACTGCTCAATATAATCATCACTAATCATCCATTTTATCAGATCAAGTGTTCAACTTTCCTGAACGTATAAAGCTAGTTTTAGTTTTTGGTTAAGCAGACTGAAAGGTCAGAAAGAAATGTAAAGCCTAGTGACTACTATAGCAAAATACATTTGCAATGAAACAATGAAACAGCAAATGAAAATCAATCATCAATAAAAGTGAAATCCACGGGAAAGAATTCTAATGCAAAACATAAAACGTCACAATAACATAACTAGAACCCAACTCGGGAAGAAAAACTTAGAGTATGTTATTTTAGCATTTTATATATACAACAAGCATTGAGAGCATCAAGTTAAATTGTTTCAAGTAATACTGCATGAAAAGTGAAAAGCAGATAAAAATAAAAAGTTTAGACACGCTGAGTTTTCTTAAGATATAAACAGGTACAAAAAGCAACTGTGAAAATTCATCATGGCAGGGTCTATGAGGGGATAAGAACACAGTAACAGGGATACAGCCTTTTCCTCAGCATGCACCTGTTACTGAAAACTGTTAGAAGCCTGTATACCTGTCAGCATTCTGTGAAGAATCCCTGCATGCACACAGCACTGAGATTTTTTGCCCTCTAAATGTTCTTTTTTAAGTATCCACAACCAGCCATTGTCAGCAGTAATGCACAGCAAGTGCACTGAAGCACAGTAAAAAGCACAGCAAGCCCCTGGGCTTCAGGATGGGCACAATACAATTCAAGGAAAAGGAGATTCAGCTCCAGAAAGATTTCAAGCTACTTCTCCCAGCCAAGGAAGGAGCCTCTCCCTCTGTCCATCATTACTCCTGTCCACAAGAGCTGTCTTTATTCTCACACACAAGTGTTTGTTGCAGCATCATGGGGACCAGATCTGGGAAATTACCTAAGGAAAAAAAAAAAAAAAAAAAACCAAACACAAAACAACATTCCAGAAATGCCAATATGTAACTAACTTCTCAAAAATCAGATCAATCCCCCCATTATATCCTGCACGATTGTGCTAACATCTGTATCAACACAAAGGAAAAGGCCAAAAGAGGAGACAAGGCTGCCTCTTGAAGCAGCAGTGCCAGTTTACAGGCGCTCTGCCCAGACTGCAGGGCTTGTCAAATGAGAGCCTTGCATCAGCAAAGAGAAGCCACCAGAAACTAAACCAAACATAGGCTACATGATGCCCAACCAACCTCCAGACAGGAACACTGACACAGCCACGGTAACTTCCCACTTATCCAGAAAAAGCACTTTGATGATGAGAAATTTTCATTTGAGATATTAGAGCAGAGAGAAGTGTAGCTTTCACTGCAGCAGGACACAAGAAAATTGTGATGCTGTTTTTAATGTACAAGTGGGGAAGAAAATAAAACACTTCTCTTTTTAGAGTTCTTATTGTTGAGTAATCAACTCAACTTGCTAAATGAAGTCACCTGGTTGACACTGCCAGCAAGGTAAGCAAGATCAGAAAGTAACCATGGCCAAAAAGTCGGTGACCAAAGCAGTACAGGCGCAAGTCTTAATTATTTCTTCATTTAAAACACCCATGAGGAATGTTCCAAAGAGGGAGCAAACTAAGATTTAAAGCACCTGTCCTTGCATTAGCTTTTGCTTTTATTTCATAAATTACTTAGAAAATAACCGTTTAAATGTCAAGGCTTTCTGTATGGCACAACTGTCATGACTGGAGTTATATAAGTGCCGCCATATATTCCTTAAGGATTCTATTAAACACATCTGGAGCTCATAAAAGATGCTGTGCACATGCTTACAAACAGATTGCAAACCTCAACCTGTCCAGGAATAAAATTACATCAAGAAGCACTGTCACACGAATGGAGAAAGGTTCTATTTAAAGTATTTCAGATTAGTTATTAAAAACATATCTCAACTAACCCACTGTGTGTCTCAGTTCTGTTTGCAATCATTGCTCCCAAACAACCTGCAACCTATTTAACAAGTTAAACAGTTTAATTGGCTTCCTGAAAAGAGTTCCAATCAACACTCAGCAGAGGAGAGGAAATGCGTGAGTATATGGTAGATCCTGGCACATGGATTAAAGTTCAGAAAAATGCTCGGTAATGTTGACAATAAGCGGGGAAAAAGAGGAATCTACAGCTTTAGTGACATTGTTTCTTACAATGGATTTTTCATAAGTGAAAATGATAACCACACACACCCAGGCCATAATGAGGCCATTGGGTGGGTAAGGCACAGCGTCAAGTGCCACCACCTCCCCAAAGAGCAAGCAGGCCAGCTATCTTCACCCCACTGCCTTCAAGGACAATGGCCTCATAGAAAAAAGGGTTGGCAGGAACCAGGTACAGTGGGTGCTTTGTAATATCCTACTTCCATCCCCACTTTGCCCCATCACTTCTCAGTTAGGAGTAGAGCTTCTGGAAGGACAGACTTCCATCACCCTGCTTTCAGCTCTGTTCCTACAAGTGACTCCCACTGTTCTGTAAACCTAACAGTATGACTCTTCATATGCATAAAAATGGCTCAAATGCAACACTTCATGTGACCAGAATCATATTCTACAGTTTAAGGACACTCAAGATTGAAAAAAAAAAAAAAAAAAACCCAAAAAACAGAACAACAAAAAAAAACCAACAAAGAAACAAAAAACCCAAGGGGGTTTGGCAGCATGTCTAACAGGAATGCTTTCATAAAAACTCTTTTCTCAGTCTGGGGGAAGCAGTTCTTACAACAGCCATCATGCTCCAGGAGGAATCCTGTCTTTCCAACACAGATCCTGGGTACACTGTTTCAAGAGAACTGATTTTTGAAGATCAGATGATTGAAATGTGTGATGAATGCCTTGAGACTATGTATTTATAAAAGTGTTATTAAGAGAAAAAGACCTATCAGTGGACAGACACACAACGTTATGCGAAAAACATCAAATTTAATTTAAGCTGGGTTTACCTACAATTGGCCACATGCTAAATTTAAGCCTACTGAAGAAAAAACAGTGGTAAAAACTCAGAGTTCTAGTCAGTAGATTAAGTGCTATGCAAGACACATCCTCCACTCCAAAGAGACTGCTTCCTGGCAGGAAAAAGCACAGCACACGAAGACACCCAGGGAGCTAGCTAGCTGATTTATGGCTCATTTGCATTACAAAAGTTTTCTAGCATTAGGACAATTCTCTCCCTCCCATCAAATTCCTAACTACTTTTGCTGCTCTCCATGAGATTTTCTCCCAAGAAGTGAACAACAAAAAAAAAGTCCCATAGACCTCAGTGGTAGAACATTTGAGACTTAGAGCACTGTTAACTCTATATGCTTAAATGGATGGATGGAAACAGTCCCTGCCTAGACAAGAATGTAAGACAGAAAAAACCCACAAACCTACAGTGACAACCTACCTCTCTCATAATCCCTTCTGAATTCAGTCTGCAAGCTGACTTAATGCTGAGGGCATGGGAACACAACAGTCTGGAACCACTGAGAACTGAGTGCCATCAGGAATCTGCCTCTGTCGAAATGCAGACCCCTGCAGGCATCATTCACTAAAAACACATAATCCAAGAAAATTATGTCATATCTCAAGATGCTGACTAATTCTTTTCAAAACATTTTACATCCCACCTGCCACCTGGTACCAAGCACGAGGGCTCATCAGGACTGCTTCACAAGGTAGTAGGACAGCTGGGATTTCCTTCAGCACAAACAAGAGATGATTAAGAGCACCACCAAGAAAAAATCTGTACCACCAGGCACTTCCTTAGGTGTGTGCCTCTGTGCCACAGAAGTGTCTCTGCGCCAGAAACAGTGTGGCCGCTCCTGGAAGGAGCCCTCACTCCCCAGCAGCTCCCAACCAGTGCACGGAGACCTGGCAAAACCGGAAGGTTGTACAGGATCACTTCTTCTGGTTGCAGCTTGAGCTCAGCACTGGTTTATGGTGACCGTGGAACTAAAGATCTCCCAGGTAATACTGTTAGATTTCCACCAGCTTTCAGGTAGGCTTAGTCACTGGGATTATGGAGAATTGTACACAGTAGGTCCTAAGAGCAGAAGAAAATATCCTTCTTGGAGACTGACAGGACAAGACTGTGTATGTAGACACTACAGAAACAGAGCACAGTACAGACAGGTAATTATATCAGTTTCTTGCAGACACCAGTAAAAAGCCTAGATCTCAGCAACCCAGATGTAAGGCTACCTTTTGAAGGTCCTATGTTTTTACAGCCTTTAGAATGCTACCTCCTTAAATCTCTCCAAGTGCAAAGAAGGAAGATGCCCAAGGCCTCCTGAATGCCCTCCATGCACTGCAGACCAGGCTGCAGACCGTAAGGGAAGGGGAGGAGAGAAAGACAAAATACACTATGACTGTATGAATAGCAACTCTTATCAAAACTGCACAGACTCCTACATCAAAAGGCCTACCACGTAACTACTTATGTTCCAAAAAAAAGGAGGCTAAATCAGTTTCTTTTTTTAAAATAGGTTTTTTGTTGTTGTTTTTAATCGTTTCTTTTTAAAGGCTGGTAAGAGACATCCAAAGATCCCCTTAGGAAAAGCAAATATAAGAACACTGTACACCTGCTACCTAACAAACTAACTTTGTACAGATCTTACCGCAACAATTTTAGAATTTTCACTGTAAGAAAGCATGTCTTAACATTAAATAAGCACAATCTCTTTTATCCTGCAATATAGACTTCAAGGAAATAAGAACATCATGAATACCTACCTTTCTTCTCTTTCCTAAAAGAAAGAAAAAATAAACAGCAAACAGAAAAAGAAAACCTTTATATGGAACACACGCTATTTCCCAGTTTCAAATCCCATGCAAAGGGAAATAAATGAATAAGAGATAAACTACGCCAGTCTTAAGCAAGCTTTGCATCCCTATAAATAGCATTTCTGGCTTGGAAAGTTTTGAAAAACCCTGAAGAAACATCTCAGAGTTACATTAGATACTCTCTCTAACCTCTGCTAGCCAAAAACAAAACCCTTCTTTGATCACAGATGAATTCCACTACTCTTGAGGACAAAAGCATTGAAAGGAACCAAGACTGCAGAAACCACCGTGTTGTTTAAACTTCCCAGAGGAGGAACTCAAATAGAGAATAGTTATGTGATTCACAGGGTAAGTAGAGGGCAATAATTAAGGCTGTTTTTCCAGTGACTCTCATCCTGCATCACAGAATTACAAGATTACTGATATAAAAACCTCAAAGTTCGGAGAACAACAACAACATGAAGTGAGGAAACACTTCCCAAGCTAAGCAGCAATTCAACACATTCTTTCCCTGCAAATGATCACATTCCACAACATATTTCAGAAATGGTACAATTTTCTCCCAGTTCTCCTTTTTTATCAGGTTTATACCTATGATAAAATACTTCCATGTATTTTTAGATATGCAATAAGTATATGAACAGCAAATGTCCCTTAAGCATCAAAAGGATCTCACCAACCTCCCAGAAAACCTGTATTCAAAGTCTTTTCATGCTGCTGTCTGTGGAATTCTAGACATTCTTTAACATCTGAAAACTACAGTGGTTGCAAAAGACTGCTGAAATGCTAACCTAGACAGCAGCAGGCAGGAAGTTTGCTAAAAACATTGAAACCCCTCCATTCTAAGCAAGGGAAGACAATGCAATGCTGTATGTTTCAGAAAATTATTTTTATGGCTTCTGTCAGCAGCCAACACAGCAATTCAACAATCCCACACATACACCTCTAAATAACAGAGCAAATAATATGCTTGCACCTACAAACCTGAAGGAGGGATATTTTCAGCTTTTCTTCAAATATACGTGCCTCAGGCATGTATATTATTGGACAAAACAATGGATGTAAAATGCAGTATCATTTTTAATTTCAGTAAAAGGATTATGAAGAAACATTTGTATATCTGGAAGCAGAGCTAAGAGATTTCCACTAGACAGATGAGCTGAAATGAAGCATTGTTTCCTCAAGTAATTAAAAAAAAATAATGCATCTTCAGGATCTTGGCTTGAATATTCTTCACACCCAAGATAAACCTCCATGACGTTTTGTTTTAAGAACAATGTGTGGAAGCTTTTCCTTCGAAAAGCAAAAAATAAATTATGGGTGCTACAGGAAACCTGAATAAACAGCAAAACTTTGGCTCAAGAGAGCAAGAATTGCAAGGAGACAATTGCAGACAAAATAGTAACCTGAGGAGCATGCAGCATTTGAAGAATGCCATGTGGACATAATTAGTCTGGCCAAAATAGAAAATTATATACATATGCAATTTCTTCTCCAGGCCATCCTTCCAGACTCAAGCTGTTCAAAACTCAGCAGCTATGTATTAATGATTCCTACTGTAATGAACTATGAGTGTTTATAAGGTAAATTCAGGTTAGGTTGTAAACATGACGTTTATAATCTTTGTAAACCTTGGTTTTAATGTACAAATCTTAACTTGCGAGATTCACATTTAGGTATCTAAACCGAGAATCTAAATGAAATTAAAGTCTTGTGAATTTTGTTATTTTCCTCAAATATTCACAGAATCACAGAAACACCAAGGTTGGAAAAAAACTACAAAATTATCCAGTCCAACCATCCATCAATAGTTCTCACTAAACCATGTCACTCAACACAACATCCAAATGTTCCTAGAACACCTCCAGGATCAGTGACTCCACCACCTTCCTGGGCAGCCCATTCCAGTGCCTGACCACCCTTACAGAAAAGTAGTGTTTCCTAACGTCCAGCCTAAATCTCCCCTGGCACAGCTTGAAGCCATTCCCTCTAGTCCTATCACCAGCTATATGAGAGAGGAGGCCAACCCCCAGCTCACTACAACCTCCCTTCAGGTAGTTATAGAGAGCAATAAGGTCTCCCCTGAGCCTCCTCTTCTCCAGACTGAACAATCCCAGCTCCTTCAGCTGCTTCTCATAAGACCTGTGCTCCAGACCCCTCACCAGCTTTGTCGCCCTTCTTTGAACCCACTCCAGGGCCTCAATGTCTTTCTTGCAGCGAGGGGCCCAAAGCTGGACACAGTACTCGAGGTGCGGCCTCACCAGAGCTGAGTACAGGGGGACAATCACTTCCTTGTTCCTGCTGGAAACACCGTTCCTGATGCAACCCAGGATGCCATTGGCCTTCTTGGCCACCCGGGCACACTGCTAGCTCATGTTCAGCCGAGCATCAATCGATGCGCCCAGGTCCATTTCTTCTACGCAGTCTTCCTGCCACTCTGCCCCAAGCCTGTAGCGTTGCCTGGGGTTGCTGTGGCCAAAGTGGAGGACCCAGCATTTGGCCTTTTTGAAACTCATCCCACTGGTTTCAGCCCAGCTATCCAGCCTGTCCAGTTCCCTCTGTAGGGCCTCGCTACCCCCAGGCAGATCGACACTTCCAGCCAGCTTGGTGTCATCCGCAAACTTACTGAGGGTGCACTCAATGCCCTCATCCAGGTCATCAATAAAGATATTGAAGAGGACAGGCCCCAGCACTGATCCCTGGGGAGCACCAATCGTGACCAGTCGCCAGCTGGATTTAGCTCCATTCACCACCACTCTCTGGGCCCAGCCCTCCAGCCAGATCCTTATCCAGCCAAGAGCGTACCTGTCCAAGCCACGAACTGCCAGCTTCTGCAGAATACTGTGGGGCAGGAGAATACTGTGGGAAGGCACACATCATATGGCACACATCGTAAGGCAACAGGAGGTGAATATCAAGTGTATGACTACTTTCAGGCTGAGTATTAGCAATCTGGAGATAAATGGTGTCTCTTCCTACTCAGGTGGGTTTTGTAGAAAGTTTCAGATATTTACACAGTCAATGTTTTTTTGTTTGTTTGGGCTTTTGTTTGTTTTTACAAAAGTATGATGCTAACAAGACAAATGTAAACTCATCATAAAAGCACACAATTTCCAGCAAGAATACTTTCCCTAAAATAGGTACCTCATCTTTGACTTCAGGAAACTGGCTCTCAGTGTTCACCAAGAAATTGGGAACTGAAATTATTAATTACACTGGAAATGATATAAAAATAAAATAATCCAATGTAAATATCAGTTTTGAGGTACCTCTTTAGACAGCATTACAGATAAAGGTCATCATAAACTGCAGAGGTAGCGATTACTAAGATTGACATAAGCAACTTGTCTACTTGTTGAAAAACAACGTTGTTGTGTTTTTGCTTTTTTTTTTTTTTTTGCAAATAAACCATTTGTTGTTCTCTGATAAGGAAATAGTTGAGAACTTCTTGACATAATGATGACAGATCGTACAAAGTACAGAAAATGCTAACTCACAGCAAGAAAGACTATGAAGTTTAGAAAACTAAAAAAGCCTATTCTGTCATATGTTAAGAAACTATCTCAAATGCTTTCCTTGTGATTTCTCATCTCCTGAAACTTCTTATCCAAATACATGCAGTAACACCAGCGCAAAGCAACTCTAGCCTCAAACTGCACATTCAGTCTTTCAGTTCATCAACTTATACTCAAGTTAATTCTGTCCATATGATGTACCACTCATGTCAAACTGCTTTAGCTAGTAGGACTAGAGGATCTCCAAAGGTTCCTTCTAACTCCTGTAATTCTGTGATTTCAATAATTTCTTCCTAAAATTAAGTTACATTTTTATAAGTTATTCATTCTAAATTTGTCTTAAAAAACTGTTACAGTCAGAAATGGAACTAGGTTTCTATAGGCAACAGTGATAATGAATATATCAAGGGATACTAAGTTGGTGGGGGGGAGGTGGGGAGGGAAGTCTGCTCTGCTTTTTGTACTAATTAAAATACTGCCTTCAGAAGGTATGACAGGATAGCCCTTCTAGCTCTGCTACTGTAACAGCTACTTCATTAAATTTAGTGCTTTCAGACTGTACCTCACCACAACAAAATCTAACTTACATACTTTTTGAACTGTTATGTAACATCATTTCTAAATCACCTATGTGCACATGCCATAGACGAAGTGAAATACCTCTGACCTTGACCCTACACAGCAGGCAGGGAAAAACAGAGAGGTTCTCCATTCTCTAAGAGCAGAGGAGAGACAAGAGAAGCAGGGACTGAAGGAAACTGCAAACAGTATCAAGGTTCAAGGGCACATAATTAAAGTTAAAAGAACCAAGTGTCACAGACAACAGCAGAACAGGGACTTAATACATACAAGTGTGCCACTGTAGACCCATATTACATTGTACCATTTATTTGCTGACTGATTGGATACCAGGTAAGCCTTTGGAGTAAGAGGAGACAGTTCTTTGCAAGAGCTGGAAAAAACATTGGTACATTTAGGAGCTGATGGCACAGAAGTAAACAGAAGAGCCTAGAAACAAGTTTGAATAAATAAGCAAGAAGACTTAACTACACAGAATGGTCTTTAAGTAGGAGTAGCAGTCTCAAATAAGGACCTATTACATAAGAGAAATTTATGCTTGCATGTTACTCTCATACTTCAACTTCTTGCCTGATAAACTCCCACGAGCTGTAACATCTTATCTGCATAAGGAATCTAAACTGGTCTTTAAAAAGAGGCTTCTGTTTGAAAAGTTACTTGTTCCATTTCTTGCCAAAAATATGGCCAAAAAGTAAGGCCTTTAGCACAACAAACAGTAGGTAAAGGAGTATTTGGCAAGCAGAAAGAAATGCTGAGGGCTTTATTTCAGCTTCGCTTCCCTGGTGGAGAGCTCTGAAAACCGTTGTTTGGCTTCAGGCAAATACTGAGGCACTGACAGCATAAAGATCTGTAGAGAAAAGATAGAATGGCTGCATAGGTCTCTTCTACAGAGGAAGTTTAACTACTTTCAAGGCTTGATGTTTAAACAAACTTAATTGAAATACTGAACTGAGGGGAGAGGGATGCAGACGGTTACTTCATGTTAATCTTGCTTCCCCTCTAGCAATCTAGGAGGTGGCTTGTCAGCACATCACCAGCACTATTCTAACCACATCAAATACTTTGGGGTTCTCAAGTTGAGCCTCTCCAAAACTTTTTAGTGTAATCCATCAAGACACTGACCATCACCCCCATCAAAAGCTTTCTTGGAAAGGCCAAAGCTACACCAGCTTGAAGACCAAAAGCTGCTTTCTGACAGGAAGTTGGGCCCTTTGAAGTGCTGGCAAGGCAGAGAGACTAGTGCCTGTTCTGCTATTCAGACTCACATACAGTCTTGCTCTGTCAACAGAGAACCCAGATTCCAAGTAGCTGAGGCTTAAGAGAAAGATTTATATCAGTTTAAAGTAAAATTCCAGAAAATGAAATTATCTCCCAGTGTTTAGCTAATGCTTTTGTCCTTGTTGATATCATGTTTCCTCCCATACCGGTGAGTGAAGCTTTATACTTAAATCTGTATATCTTCATGAATATAGCCCACAAGCTTACTTGTAAAATATTTCATGTCAACTGTGCTGCATATGAGTTTTTTCCTTTCGAAGCAATAAAGAAGAATCCCTCTCCTCAACCCATGGTGGAGCAGAGCCCTTTCCCTCACCCTCCTGACACAGAACACAGTTTTGTCTTTCTACAGAAAAAGTATAATGTGTTTTCCACTCTCTGCTTTGTTAAGTGCTAGCCTATTCTTCCATGAAGAACTGTTCCTAAGCAGATATAACAGGATCAAGACCAAAGGAGAGCAGATCTCCCTGTAAGAATGTTGATTGTACATATATTTAGATTTTGAAAGTATTATTATTTTCCCAGGCTCACAAAACAAGTTAAAAGAGATAAAGGAAGAAAAATTAAAAACAGTAATGGAAGTAGGAGGGTGCACGTGTTTGGCATCCTCTAAGGTTGCTCTTGGCTTAATAAACATGAGTTCAACCTGGCAGTAGAAGCAAGATATTTCAAGTAGCACACAAAACAACCTGAACCTAGGGCCAGAACTATTAAACTCATGTGCTCAAACAAGGACAGAGCACATGCCCATGGATTCTAAGCTAATGAACTACTAAAACTGACAATGACAGTGAAGTACACACCTGATGAAATTATGTAGGTTTGCCAACACTGGGCAGAAAAAAGTTCAGAACTTTTGTCTACATTAGGTCAAAACTAAAGCTTAAAAAAACAGAACAACAACAATAAATAAAACAATTACTGGCTTGTTAGAACTGCCCTGGTACTAAAGGTAGTATTAACCACCTATTATTCAGGTACTCCCATGACATTTACATGGGTCATCATGTAAAGCAAGATGTTTTACATGACACCTGCTTGTTAGAGGAAACATGCTAGATTAAAATCGCTGATATGCAAATTCCGTTCCACTTCTGCTCCTGACTGCACATGTAGACAATGTATGCAAATGTAAGCTGGGCACAATACCTTCTCATCTATTTAAGTTTCTATTAAAATATAAATATATATATATATAATGTAATTTGAGAATTTGTGCCAGCAGTCTTGTAGAAATCATGCACAGATTGGCTTAGAGCAGAACTTTCATTTAAGGGCCTATAACCTACATAAAGGACAAAGATGCAAAACAGGAGGGAAAAAGATGTTCTCCCCAGAGTTACATAGCAGGTAAGTGGTAGAACTCAAAACTGATTTCAGGTGTTAAGCAAGGATCAAAAACATCCTGCATCTGTTTAGGACAAACTATCCCAAGAAAATTTAGAAGAGACTAGCCACAGGAAAGAAAGTAACATAGGAAAGCCACAAAACAAATTATATAAAATGGCAAGGAGGACTTTGATGAAAGCCTCTAGTGGCAGCTCCAGTTTGTTTTGCAGACAGCAGTTAGGACTCAAAACATTCTCTTCAATACTAAAGCACCTTAGTCAGACTCTTCTTGAAAATCACATCTTTTTTAGCAAGAAATTACTTGTTTGGTTATACAGTCTCTTCAGATATGTTTTACCTTATTTGATATATCTCTACTATAGCTGACGTTGTTTATTTTCATTTCTCAATATCAAAATAGATCAAAATATTTATTTCAATATCAACGTAATTGCACTTCTCCAAATGGAAAGCAAGTTACTTGACATTAACAGATGTTCTTTACTGCAATTCTTCAGTCTTTAGCCACCATTATACACCACCTGAAGAGCAGTTAATCAGAGCTGCAATTTTTCCCCATGCTACTACTTCAAGCAGGTGTGACAAACATGTCTCTAGGCATCTCAAATTCACTTAGGCTGGTGGTTTAAAGCAGTTTTAGTAACAGTTATTTATTACAGAGTAGAGAGAGTACATGGCTTTCCATTTCAATGGTGCAGAAAATGTGTCTCAGTCAAAGATGTTTTTATAGTAGTTTTCTCCCCCCTCCTATTCCCACAGAAGTAAACAAGCATTAGTTCTTCTTCTACATTAAAGCTCAGAGATTACTACATATATGTATGTATATATATACACACACACACTAAATAAAAAAATAAAAGTTTTCAGGAAATCATAATCACTTATTTAAAAAAAACACAACCAAACAACTCAGTCACCACCAATAATTAATTCCAAATAACAAAAAAAATTAACAGAATAAATATTGCATGTACTTATACAGATGATAAAGTCTAGGCAGCATCATATAGTATATAGTGACCCTTGCTTAACTCACCTTTTCCAATAAGGCAATACCAAATCAGTGCTTTATCTTTAATCAGATAAGCTTCAGTTTTAGACATTTTGTTTTAGATACATTTATTTTTATAAATACTCTCCAAAACTGGATGCTGGAAGCTCAAAATGTATGTGCACATTGCAATTGAATACCCATGGACAGTTTTCTGTTATAAAGAACAATTACAGTTCAAGTTTATCTCCACTGCCTCAAGGGAACAAATCATTACTCCAGCACTGGGGATGAGCATTAAAACCACTCTTTGGATACATAACGCAGCACTGGTTTATTTTAAAGCATAATTTAAAAATTGTTAAGCCTTGTGAAAAGGCAGAGCGAAGAGTGTCATATTTTAATCAGCGTTGGAATAAAACCTATAACTTTACCGAGCAAAATAGCCTTGTCTTCTTTCCTTTTTCTCTTCCTTGGTCTCCATTATGTGCAGTCAAATGGGCAAGGTGAGCAGCCAGGCGTGATGCTCTTCTTTCCCTCAGTGCCTCATATCCAGGCAGAGTTCTCTGTATATAAAATTTAAAAACAGGAAGTTCATAAATCAATATGTCAACAATACGTACAAAAACCAGCAGTGTTGTGGTAATGCAATTGACTCACTGGCAAAGCAAAGTAGAACTTTAACCGGTCAGTACTTGACACAAGATATTCATTTAGCATACAGTAAGTCAAACAACAAGTGCACTCAAGCCAATTTCTCTGGCAGAGAAAGAGGCATACTGCAAAGCAGGTAATCCAAAGAGCAGTAGTAAGTTATAAAACTCTGGAAGGATTAAAACCGTTGGCAGTGGTTAAATAGATTATACCAAAATATCTTCCTGGTGTTTTACAGATAAGAAGATCAAGACTCTTCAGAAACATCCCATACAAACAGTAAAACCAGAAAGATAAGTAATCTTGACTTCATAAAAAAATCTGTAAAATAGTGAGAAGAAATTTAAGAATAATGAAAAGGAAAAAAAAAAGTAATCTGTATTCTTCAAACAGCTTTTACTGTTGTGAACAATACACAAGTTCAAACAATTATGCTAGGAGAAGAAACAGGATCGATCTCCTCCTCTCCAGATAAATTGTAGAAGTATTCAGGCCCTTGTATATCAGAGGTGGGAATTTCAGAACTGCTTGGCACTTACTGCAATGAATCATATGCCCTATCAATTCCTTTCAGAGAATCTTGTCATGTATTTTATCCTCTTCCACTCTCCAGGTTACATTCAGCCTACCCTGAAGGCTTGTGCACACAGTCAATTTCTTGAGAATGCTTTATCAAGAATTCAAGTTTAAATCAAAAATTACTACTAAACATCTCAGTCTAATGGACAACACAACAAATAAATGAAAAACACGTTAAGTTATGATTCATAGAAGAAAAGTTACTGCAGGACATAATCATCTCTTATTTTTTTTTTCTGCATTAAAAAATTGTAAAATATAAACTGTCAGATGTCAACAAAAGAGGTCATGCAGGAAAAACAGACTAATCTACTTGAAAAGCCAAAGAGCATATCATACTGCATTCTATCAGAAATACTTGCCATAATTTTTTTCCATGTTTATGAAGCCTCAGTCCTTGGCAATTAAAGTCCACTGCTTCAAAATGCACTTTCCTTACTCATTAATGTGGTATATATCCAGCACTTCATGAATAATCAAGTTTCTTTGATCTCTATGCATCAGGCAGAGACTTATAGCGGTCAGTATGACAGCACTCTTTAAATGGCAAATTTAATTGACATCTTTGGTTTACGAATAGAATACTATTTTATCCCTGCAAAATATTGTGTGCTGTAGTCTCCAGCAGAACACAGAAATTGACATTACAGCAGCCTGCTCAGTTGCACAGCCAGTATGAGGATATAAAGAATTCCAGCATAACCTTATCTCCTCTACTGAGGTAGGTCTTTAGGCTTTCAGAGGATCAAAAATAGTGTCTTTGTTACAACTGCATTTAGAATTACAAGTCTTTCAAAAGCACACAATCACCACCTACATAGCAAACTACACAGAGCTCAAAGACAGAGGAACTAGCTTTTCCCCTTTGCCTACTTTCCCTTTATTTACAGGTTGTGGTGTGTGGTAAGAGCACTGACTGGTCACAGCTGAACCTCGTGCTGATATCAAGAACCACCAAATAACCAAAGCACTGAGATAACATTAAACTCACAAACACGAAAACAGTGGGACTCATGAAAATGAGAACAGGGAAGTATCAAGAGTCCTCTCATATGACAGCTAGAAAGCACAGGATGAAAAGAGGGAAGGAAGATCTCTCCTTGTGGTCTCATCCTGCGCAAGAGATGGAAGCATGCTCCTTCCATTCACTCTCTTCCATGATTTGCCAATCCCACCCAGTGGAAAGAATATCTGCTGACTAGGGAGCCAGGAGGAGAAGGACTGTCCTGCAAGTGCTGCAGCAGCAACACCTGTGCTCTGCAAAGAGGGTGAGAAGAAAGGTAGATGCTGGAAGGGTTTCAGCCTAGAGCTCATGCGCTACAGAAAGCATCAGCACAAAACAATCATGGCATTGCTTAAATTGAATCATAGCATCATCATAGAATGGCCTGGGTTGAAAAGGACCACAATGATCATCTAATTTCACCCCCCTGCTAAGTGCAGGGTCAGCAACCACCAGACCAGGCTGCCCAGAGCCACATCCAGCCTGGCCTTGAATGCCTCCAGGGATGCGGCATCCACAACCTCCTTGGGCAACCTGTTTGAGTGTGTCACCATCCTCTGTGTGAAAAACTTCCTGCTAAATTTGACGAATGTGAGGTTTGTGTTCAGAATAGATGGCATTTCACAAATTGAAGTGTTGCCCATAGACTAGAGGTAACAAAAAGGCAACCTAGTGAAAAATGGCTTAATTTTTTTTTTTCCTTTGGAAATAAAACACAGGAATCTTGTATCCAATAAACAAGTACTAGAAATTTTCACAACAAAATAATTTAACAAGTCTCACTTGATTTAAAATTTATTTGGCTCACCTTCTTAAAAGAAACAAAAAGTATTATCCCAGGAAGGTCTACTTACAGTTGAAAAACTGTCATCTGAAAACATTTTCTTTTAGCAGTAGTGTGGAACAACAAATGGATTAGGAATGCAGCCTTTATGACCTCTGAGTTTACTTCCGTTTTTTCTTTTGCAATTTGTCACATGCTAATTACCTTTAAGGAACAAAAGCCTAAAAGCTAGGAGGATCGAGGTTAGCTGCAATAATTGCTACCAAGACTAGTATTTCAGAAAGGCCCTCTTCAGTTTTCAATTAAATAGCAGTACAAAGGCAACATTTACTTCATAGGTTTTCAGTAACACTTTAAAGTTACACCAGAAAAGGAAAACTAACTCCACACTTCTCCCCTATCTGCCCTTCAACAACTCCCAATAAAGAAATAACAGGTATTCTTTATTAACTGCTGAAAAAAGTTATTATGGATACACAATTAAAATGCATTTCTGTTTTCTGGTACTCTTCTCTGATGAAGATCGAATCAGGAAGACTATTAAAAATGCATATATTTAGGGAATATTTATATGTTGGGACACAAATGTTACTCATATATCATGAGAACAGTCCAAGCCCAAATGATGAAAAAACTGATATACAGAAATTTCAAACTCCCTTTAATCCTTTCTACACTAAAGCTGAAATAGACAATGATAATCTTGTTGTTACATGTCTACTGCAATGCTAATTGTTCTACGAGATAATTTCAAAAGAAGAGATAGGCCTGACACACAAATAATGCATTTATGTAATGATCCTGTTAAAAGCGTACTGCTCTATAAATTCAGCCAGTGTCAGGTAACATCTCACCTAGTAACCACAGAAAGAAAAGAGCAAAATACAACAAATTACTTCTTGCTGTTAGTCTTGATACTTTAAACTTTTTCATTTATATTAACGTATTTTTTGATACTTTATCCGTTGTCAGTTTAGGCATGGTGCCAAGGAGCTACTGGAGTATTTGTAACAAGGACAGGAATGCTCCAGTAGAGCCATACAAGTAAAAGGAACAGACTGAACTCCTGACCACCACTTCTCCTTCCGTATCTTCTCAAGCATGAAGAATGATATACCTTGCTGCTTTCAGTGGAAGTAGTCTGCAGTTTTTAAGAGACGACAGTAGATCTGCTTGCTGATCAATAATAAGAACTCAGAATTCCTGTTTGCTGGCATCAGTTATCAGTCCTACAATTACTTTCCAAAACCACGCACATGAGCAATAGCATGTTCAGCAGCACTAACTATGCAGAAGCCAATAAAATATCTGAATACTTTTTGAACATTAACAATGGACTTGATAGCTTGTGTTTGGCCACCCACGCTCATTACAAGTCCAGAGGAAAAAAAGGAGAGCATAAAATTAGCAGAGAGCATTTAAGGAGGGTTACAAAGATGGTAAGTGTCTAGAGGGCAAGAAGTGTGAGGAGAGCCTGAAGTCCTTTGGTTTCCTCAGCCCAGGATGAAAAAGGGAGCCCTCATGGCGGCTGCAGCTCCTCATGAGGGAAGCGGAGGAGCAGCACTGAGCTCGGCTCTCTGTGACAGCAACAGGGTCTGAGGGAACGGCATGGAGCTGTGTCAGGGGAGGGGCAGCTGGGGGTTAGGAAAAGGTTCTTCACGAGAGGGCGGCCGGCATGGAGCAGGCTGCCCAGGGCAGTGGTCATGGCACTGAGCTGCCAGAATTCAAAGAGTGTTTGGAGAACACCCTCAGAGACAAGGTTTGAATTTTGAGTGGTCCTATGTGGAGCCAGGAGTTCAACTCCATGATTCTCACGGGTTGCTTACAACACAGGATATTCTATTATTCCATGATTGAAAATCATGCAGTTCTCTCCATCTCTCTCTACACTGTTGAGTCAATATACCTCTCAACTTTTATCTGGTACGATAATATTATAATTTCCCCCTTAGCAAATGAAGAACTGAGCTCTAAGTACCTTCTGCATGCTCACATAAGAGCAGAGGAACAACATGCGCAAATATCCTCCCACTAGAGAGAGCAGGTGCAGGCTATAGCATCTCACACAACAACAGCTCTTTATTTCTGCTTCTCTATTCTACCTCAGCAAACATCTGCTCACACCACTACACGTTTCCTTAATATTATCTGCTGCAGTACAAACATTCCAATGTTGCCACTCACAGGTGTGGGGTGTGAAGCATTACTGAGGATTCTACTCAGCTCTGCAGCAGAGTGCCTTCTTATGGCTAATAAGGCTTCTGGGTATATGTGCCACTTTGGCACTAAAGAGCATACCAGGAGAAGTAACAGAGATTACATCAACCAGTCAGTACTAAGACCAAAAAATGAAATATATATGTAGTACCGTAAGAGCAATATTACAAATTTCCACCAAGTTACCAGAGCAAGAAGTTGTATGACAACAGAGTGATGGTATTTTTAGCACTTTTGTTCTGAAATTGAACACCTGGGGTTGCTGTCTGTGTCTCTGGTCAGCCCAAAGCAGGTATCAGGCACTCTGCATATGCAAACAGATGCACACAAACATAGCTGTAGCACAGGATCACACAGAACATGCTTGAGTGTAAAGCAACAAAGCAGGCAAGACATTCTCCTTTGCTTCTCACTGCCTGGACTAACTAGGTTCAGTTTTACTGCTTTTATATTCCTTTAGGCTGCTTCATTTGATGTTACTGAAAAGTTCAAGGTCTCAGAAAAAACATTACAGTGCTTTAAGATGAAAGGGTTATACAAATGTATAGCCAGAAAAAATGAGAGTAAGGCAACTTTTTTTTTTTTTTTTTTGTCTTTTTCAAGCAGAGTGACAGATAAAATTAGATTGGGAGCTTTCAGCAAAGCACAAGTACATGCCAATAAAGCACAGCAGAGACTAATTACATTAAATTAGAGTCAGTAATTCAAACCCAAAATTGAGAGTTTATTCTAGAGCTATCTTAAGATAAATATAAGATTTTTTTACTATAATTATATAGTCACAATGTAATTAGCACGTAAAGTACAATGCAATGCTGAAATATTAATAAGCTCTATCTTTATAAAGAAGTATCAGTCTAGTATACTTAAGTGAAGGGTACCAAACAAAACTAGGAGAGCTTTCCCACTTCAATGAAGTTGGGTCTGATCACTCATCTGTTGCTAAGGAGAACAACCCTCATTTATGCACATAACTCCACTGACCTTTAAAGTGTTAAGTCTGTCATGTTTCGTGCAACAGGGCTTCACTCCTAAAAAGCCCCAAATGCAAAAATTAAAAAACTGAAAGTGAATTTGTATGCAGAAATCATTTCTACACTTCCTGTTCAGACTAAATGTGCAGACCAGTATCACAAATCTCCATCTTAAGCGCAGCACTTGACAGCAGCTTGTTCTGCCTGCTACATCATGGACTTGCAACAGCATGTTCAGAAACCCAGGATAGTAAAAATAAAACATTAAGGGAAAAATACATCTTTTCTTAAGAACTGGCTGCAATGGTTTAAGAGGTTATTATGGCTACTGCAGAGCAGTAGCAAGCTAACAGTCATTTCCATTCTTCATTAACACAGTAAAAGCAGGCTAAGCTTAGATCACCTTTAACTTGCCAACTAAATATGCAAGAGCCAAACAGAGTTCAAATAAAATAACCTCAATGATTAAATGAAACAGACATTTCTGATTCAGAAACAGAACATCAATAACAAAAATTTGAATCAGTTCCTATGGACTCTCCAGCTGAATCACTCCTAGCTTACTCAGGAGGAAAATTTTACCACTAACTCATATTTCACACAGAACAAAGTGAAGCAAAAGAGCTGCCAGAAAGTCCAGGCTACAAGTGAGAGCTGTCAAGAGAAAAGCATCCAGATTTAATCTTCCCAATCAGGCAGCTGAACATCACCAGACATACTTTCCATTACGATCAATGCACTTTACTGCATAACTCAAAAGCGGTTGTAAGAAATTAGTTACAAAACTGTAAACTGATAAGCAGAGCACTATGTCATACTGAATGAGAAAGTGCAGTGCTGTTTGAAATCAGAAGATTTTCATTTTTAAATCAGGAGTTAAGATTCTGTAGAATTTGCCGCCCCCTGAAGTTTTAGAAGAACTAACCCCTTCATTTTCTTGCATCTCCTGTGTCAACTCATCCTGGTTCAAGTAAAACGTCAAAGTCAAGCTCTCTGAATCCAACACCTTTCACATTCATTGTGCACAGGTATACATGATATGGTGAGTCAGTATGCCAAATCCTGCATGCTTTATGGACTGTTGACAGAAAGCAGTGGTTTCTTCCAACAAAATGTTGTAATAGAAGATACAAGGCAGCAGAAAAACATCAACATTAGGATAAGGAGAACAAACTGTGTAGTGAACAAAATACAGACAACCTCGTACATGTAAACAATGGAAGCACCTAGGAATGTGCAGGGTACTGGCTCCAGTTATTTTGTAAATGTTAGTAACTTTAGTAAGTAACCTACACCGCCCAAAATTCCTTGTCAAAAACATTTGCCCTAATTTCAAA
Source organism: Chrysolophus pictus (assembly GCA_037305975.1). Taxonomy (NCBI): domain Eukaryota; kingdom Metazoa; phylum Chordata; class Aves; order Galliformes; family Phasianidae; genus Chrysolophus; species Chrysolophus pictus. The sequence continues at coordinate 51,292,330 of CM074578.1, read as the reverse complement.
GGCAGCAGGCTGAGACCCACAAGGACGTTGTTATCAATCAGCAAAGTTGCTACAAAACCACAGCTCATTGTGCCTTTCTTTCCCAAGATATTTTGTCAGTGAAACCAAGTCTGTGCTTATGAGAGATACTGAGCTATCTCTACCACTCTTCATAAGGCATTTTTGAGACAAATCCTAGACTGATGTACAGCATCACAATTTCAGCACCACTGAACAAGAGAAAGATGCAGTTTACCATATCCAGAGATGATAAAACAAATGTCTGTCTCTTACCTTGCTATTCTGTGACTTTCTGAAAATCAGCTGACTGCCAAGTGCAACTTTCACGCCAGCTGAAGTGCCAGAAGAACTGTCCTATATCACATACGTAGGACGTGGTTAAGTGGCACTGGATTTCAGTGTCACATATCCCAGGTCTGGTCACACCTATGAATCAGCTCCTGCAAGTGGGAATTGCACTGGCAAAAAAAGCAGAGCTCCTCACACAGCAGCATCCCCAATAACATATGTATAGTAAACATCCTTTGCAAACTGAGTAGTCCTTGGTCAGCACAAGCACCAATCCAAAGAAAGTGCAGATTTTGAAGGTGCTAGAACATGCCCATGCAGCAAGCAGCTACCATGGTTTAAAGTGCTGCTGCTCTTCATCTTTCTCCTTTTCACCTGCTACAGTTGTACTTTATCACTACTCCACCAAAAACTGGCAAATTACCTGTGAGTAACAGAGTCAGCAGAGAGACTCCATACCTGCAGCCCAGTTTATCTCCTGCCATGTCAGCTCACACCCACTTCCACCCAGCTGATCTACTGAAAGCAGCACAGGCCTTTGTGCTGCACAGATAAACTGCACACACACATTTATTATGGCAGAGTTGACAGAAAAAGACAAACCTGCAGATGTAGACTTAACTCCTTGTGTAGTCACCCAGTATGGTGGGCCTCAGCAGCTGCACAGTTTGACAGCTGACAAGAGGAGCCAGTAAGTGCCAGGCACAGACTACAAAAGAGAAACGCACACTCTCAGGGTCACAGACTTGGTCAGCATATTCTCAGTGCTTTACAGAATAAGGCCAAGCAAGTGATAAAGTATTAAGACACACATAAACCTATCAATTTAATAGGAAGTACTTGAATCGGTTGAGTATATTTCCAATAAAATTCATGCTGTAAAAATTACTATAAATTTTTATTTAAGAAGTAACTAGCATTTTCAAGTTTTCAGGGAAAAAAAGATGAAATTAACAGCCTACTAACATTACACTATGAAAGATTAACATTTATAAATACTTTCTCTCTTATAAAAGCAACTTAAGATAGAAGAGGTAATTGAAGAGAAAATGACCATATTCCACCTCAACATTCCAGCCCACTTTGCCTGCAAGGACTGATGCAAATCCAGGGGCATGACTGCACCTCTCTCACCTGCCTCTCAAGAAGCAGCGGAGCTAAGAGGAGGAGTGGAGCAAAAAGGGAGTCTCACAATAACACAATGCAAATGTTTTCTGATGTGAAACACCCTTAACAGTACCAGAATGCCAGGTTTCCATAGCAACCTCAATTCTGCCATGAATACATTGTACATTAAGTAACACATTGAACAGCTTAATTGTAACAGAAAATCCTGTCTGTTCCTAACACAGGAGATAAACACTGGAGACCTTCCCTGGCTATCTCTGAGCTGCCCAGCCAGCAGCACAAAGCGCAGCACAGTGCTTTGGCACTGCAGGGTATGACACCAGTGCAGGCCGCAAGCGCCCAGATGCTGCAGGCCATGGTGCAGCACTGCCACAGCGCTCCGACAGCTGGCCGTGCCCTTACTGCTGCGTGGCCTGAGGCCTGTCTAAATAGCAGCAATGTTTCTAATTATTTCCTTCCTTCTTGCATAACTCCTTTCGGTATTGTGCAATGAAGAATGATTAAGTCCCCGGGCTCCCCTGAAACATCCTCAAAGCCCTTATTATCTTTCTGTTCTTCCTTTCTCCAACTAAGGACTTCTGTACAACATGACAGGCAATTTCTGGTCCTGTTCTGACAGTCAGCTTGCACCATTTACAAGGCAAAAACTCCTATGTGAAACCAAATTTACCTTGATATATAACGCAGCATTGTCACATTTACCTACCTCTAATTAGACAGTTTCTCTGAAGAGCTACTTGCTTCTGTCCAGAAGCAGAGAAACAGTTTTTCTGTGTTATAGATACTCATGCACAGCTCAGTTTCCACTTGAAAATATTCAGATAATAAGATTTATGTTAAAGAGACACAGCTCATACAAACCACCTGTAGGCTTTTTTTTTTTTTATAGTGTACATAATCTGGCCTTACTTTGCTCAATGGTATTCAGCCAGTGAGACAATCCAAAGCTTTTTTTTTTTTTAAAAAAAAAGACAACTTAATAAGACTGAATTAAGGTTGAACAGCTGCATAAAAACAGAAGCATGGAAATTATTTGGTATTACTGCTTTACCAAAAGTTTTACCTTCAGATTATTTGAGGGTTTCAAACCGTGATTGAACTGAGGTGTTCCTGTTGATCAGAGCAGGATGATTTTGAAACTAGAAGTATCATGAACTGAGTGTAGCAACAAAGTATCTCAGCATTTCCAAAGCTAAACATTCCTTTTTTTGCTAGGAAATAAAAAAAAGCCTTCACAAAGTTTGACCTGATTTTACAAATAGCTTCAACCAGTTGCTCCAGTGCTGCACTTTCATGGAAGCCATTTCAGCCTCATAGCAGGTACTGCAACATCGCTGAGCCCTGCACTCACACAGATTTATGCTGCATCAAGTGCCTTCAGAGGGACTACTTGCTTATTGAACTTCCAGTACCTAAGTACAGTTCTGCAGAATTGGAGCCTAAAGATGAAAACTGTGGACTTTTCTTTCACTCCACGTTAGTCCTAACAAAGCTGGTAATGCTGAGTGTTTCAGATTGCCCACATATTCCAAGAAAAGCCTCATCTTCTCTTGTTTACAGCTACACCAAAGTAATTGCTTGGCCGATCTCAAGTTGAAGTCATCCAAAATAATTAATATATTAACAGCATTTTTTTGTCCATGTTAGAGCCTTTGTTTAGCTTGAGTGTCTAAAACTTAAGATTTGGTAAAGAACAATTCAGACCTTTTTCACAATCCCTCTGGAAATCTGTCTCCAAACTGGTACAACTCCAAAAAATAAAAAAGAAAAGAAGAAAAAAAAATCTAGCTTATACCTACCATGCCTGAATATATTATTAAACTGTATTTTAAAAGCACTGGCACATCATTTATAGGAAGTATATTATTCTAGAACTAGATGTATGTTCTCATCAATAACTACTACAAGACTTAGAAGTAATTCTACACTTCAAATCCAGAATGCACTGCTGGCTAACCTAACAAACAGACAGTATGTGGCATGAGCTTTTCATGGGGTCAACATGGCTTTTCTGAGCCTTTCTGCTTGTTGAACTCAGCGAGGCAGAAAGATAAAAAATGAAGGGAAACAGGAAGATATATTTCAAGGCCAGGTAAAATAAATTTCAATTTATAACACAGCCTGCTGTCATCCTAGAGCCTTTCACTGAGAAAATCTTTCATCGCAACGTTTAGAACAAATAGTATGGAATGAAAAAGACAACAGAAATTAAACGACGGTTGTAAAATAAAGTATCAGTTAAAACTTCTAAATGCAATGTAATGTTGACTGCAAAGTAGTTAAGAATTGAAAACGGTATCAGCACTGAAAGAGAAGCCCTGATTTCAATGACATCTGCAGAAATTAAATCATTTATTAAGTTCCTAGATAGACAGGAGAGAGGAAAAAAAGGCAAAAAAAAACAAAGTCAGAAGAGATACTTTTAAGGGCCTGTTACCATTTACTGAGGGATGGCAATCATTTTGCCTAAGAAATACATTTTGAAAGTTGAAGCCCTTACAGAAAGTACATAAAAATATCACTGCATTCCGAATATACATGGGCTGGATTGTGCAAGAAGCAGGTACTTCTGCTCTGCAGAGTTTGGGTATTTCCTTCCCAGAGGAAAAACAAGGAACAGAACATACCTTTCTTGCTTCTCTCATAAACCTAATCTGAAATGGGCTTCAGAACTGAACAGAAGGACTAAGAATAGCTCTCCTAGATAATGTATTTTCTTCATTGCTCACTACTCATTGAGTCTAGAGGCAGCTCACCAATGTCCACCACAGCACCAGGCCTAGTTGTTTCTACGTTCCCCCTATTTATGCTGAAGGCAACTCTGCATTTTTTGAATTTATCATCCCAGTAAGCTTCTAGGGAGAAGCACCCACTGGTAGCTATGAGTTGTAAAAGCTGCCTATTATCTTCCAAGTTCAGCTTGAGATTGACAACCGCCAGGGCAGTGCTCAGGAAAGGACACAACCAGTTGACAAAACACTGGAACTTACCAGTTGTACAACAGTGTCAAGTGCACAGTGTCAAATGAGTGGGAGAAAACTCTTTTCATGAGAATGTGCTACTTGTACTAACAGAAACCATACCTTACAATATGAAATCCAATTTTCAAAACAAATAATCCACTTTTAAATTTGCTGACTGATCAGCTAGCAGCAGGCTCTGTTTTAAGGAATGAGGAATTCTTGTATTAAAGGAAACAATTCCTCTCCCAGCAACAACTATGTCAACATGAGCTCCACACCAGAGATTTTGCTTTCAGTCCTGTGTGACTGGAGCAGAACACAAATAGATGACACTGCAAGTTCCTGCCTAGCCTCTGCACAGCAATGTAGTGATGCCAGCCATCTCTCACTATCTATTCACCTCCCAGCAATAAAGCATGCCTAACCAACAGAGCTCAGCATCATACCCTCCCTGAAAAAAAAAACAAACAGTAAATCAAAGGAAATTTCTCCAGCTGATATGCAAGCACAAGGGCTGGAGAACAACAGACTGCACTGAGTGAAAGCTATGCTTGTCACTCCTTTGAGTTCATAATTCATCTCCTAGCCACCCTGATGACTACTCCAACTGCTTGTTACTTGACCCTTCACATGCAGGTGGCAGTGGTTCCATCCATGTCCAACAACTGTCACACAGCTGTTGAACATTAGGCCCGTATCTGTGCAGGTGACTGGCTTATATCAGGCAAAGTCAGTCTTCCACCACACACCTGTATGTGTTTCAGCACATAGGATATGCTGCTCCGTAACAAAGTGGAAGTGGAAATCAAAGACTTTCCCATTTGCTTCATCACCCATTGTCACCACAATGTCATCACACACACCACATATCTGCCGGACAACATCTGCAGGCTGGAAGCTCTTGGAGATGGGATAGAAGGAACTCTCTGGATTTTATGCCAAAAGTTATCAGAGTTGCTACTATTAATCTTCAGCAGCTCTACTGCAGAAAGCTTGATGAGTGACAGGAAAAAAAAAAGTTTGAAAGGTCATATACTGCTTGCAGATTACAAGAAAAGTTGTTTGTTCTTTAATAGATATTCTATATATCATACAAAATAGTTTGCACACTGACAAGCGACTCAACATGGAAGTACTGCTGAGCCACTGATGACAGTGAATTGTTCTTTACACATCCCAGGTAAGAACCTAGGCAGATTCCAATCAGTTTTTGGCATCACAGCATCACCTGAGCTGGCAAGAAGCCATCCATACATCTTCCTCCAAGAGTGAAGATGGCAGCAACGGTTCATAAAAATTCATACTTCTTTTCTATCTTCTGCATCAGTTTTAGAATATTTAAAAAGAAAACAAAGCAGAAAATAAGACAGATGGCACGTGGAACAGAAAGGAGGGGGAAAAAAAAGAGAAGTGTAGCTGCAGAGAGAAAGCATTGCTAGAAAAGATTTACATTCACTTGGAAAATGACATAATTTACCTTTTCTTTAGACAAGGTTCCTCCTACTTTGAGTTCAATGTAGTAGTAGCTCTCATTGTGAACTGCCACAGAACAAAGCTGTGATTTCTTGAGACACTCTCTGTCTTAGATTTGGGGAAATGGCTTTCAGATATCTACAGAAACTCCATGGGGAAGATTCCCAAATCAGTCAGAAAGGATGAAGCTAGCGTAGGAAAGCCTTCTTTCTGAAAATTAGTAGCTGTTAACAAAAAGGCTTATAAATCCTGCTGAAGTGGAAAGGGAAAGAAACAAACACTCTTAATTTGACACTTCAGGCAAAAGATAAACACAAATCTTGCCTGAACAAACAGGTACAGAATCATTTAAACATGATAGGCAGTTAAAGAGCCTAGATTGTAAGAAGGATGCTGAAAGAAGAAACAGCCTCCCCTGCCTCCGCCAAAAAATAAAAAAATAAAATAAAATCAAACAAATAAAAACCCTAAAGCATACTATAAGTAACCATGACAAAGTACATTTAGTTATCGAACAGGAGGTCCAGTGCCAATTACATGTTTTACAAGGAGACAGAACAACTGAATGTAAGAAACAGCTTGATCTAGCAGGACCTCAAGCAACATAGAATCCGAGGCATGCAACTGAAAGTTCAGCACATGTTTTGAAAGTAATATTAAGTAAAGATCGGAAAGGCCCATTAAGATTATGATGAATATTGTATCCACTGAAAGCTTCAAGTCTAAGCCAGAAGTCTTCGAACAGAAAAATTTGCCATGAAATTGCAGCTTAAGTCTTGAGTACAAGCTTTTCTCAGGGATACTGTGTGGTATCAAGTTGGAATACTGATGCAAGCTCTCCAAGTTTAGTCAGACTGGGAGCAGCCCAGCTGTGAGAGCAAAGGACTGCACAAGCAGTAACTTGCACTCCCTAGTGCTCACTTCTAGCTTCTGTGCTGTGTCCCATGGTGAAGTCTGACAGACCACACAAAGCCTGTCCATGCATCCTCCTTCTGCAGTCAAAAAGAACAGAAATTGCAAATTCGTAACAAAGGGCCCCAGGATTGCAGCAGTACACTGTGAACTTCAAAACGGAATAAACAATAGATGTCTTTTGACTGCAGCTCACAGCTGCTTACACCTGCTTGATGTTTTCATGTGGCTTTCCACCCACAATCAGAAGGGCTTGAAGAGAAAAGAAGGAAAAATATTCCCATAATGTGTTTGATGTGTCAAACTGAGACAATGCGTTTATAGAGGGAATATAATCCCTCTGGTTTGCTTACAATTGTCTCAGGAATAAAGCTAGGGAGAAATGGCTTTGGAATAAGGAAATCAGATCTCAACAAATAAATCTAAAAATTCAGTTCTCCTACCTTTATTACCCTCCTTACCAAAAGAGGCCTCTAAGTGAGCCCTCTTGGTGCTAACTTCACTCCTCAGCTATAGTTACGTTTCCTCTTTTGGGGAAAGTGATACCAACCCACATGAAGGCCCTGCAGCAGCAGCACAACTGTGTATCACGCACACAGAGTCAGAGCAGTCCTTGAGACTGAGCGTCCTCACAGCAGGGAGCAAGAAATGAGGAGCACAGAGGCCAGTACACACCCCCACCCTTGGTGATGTACCAGCCAGCAGATGCTTCACCAAAACAAGAGCTGAGCCCACAAAACCTTGGACATGTACAGATTATTGATTGTGGGAAGGAAGAGATTTGTCACTCTGTCACACTCCTTGGATGGTCACAGCAGATTCAGTTAAAGCAAAGGGAAAATTAGTCCCTTCATCCTCCATTTACATCATAATTATTTTCTGCAGAAATTTCCAGCTGTCTGAAGCAGCAGGTCCTTGCATCAGATCACGCTCCAGAGGACTGCACTAATTTCCACCTTTGACACACTCACCCAGATGGGTGACTGCAGGAAGCCCCTGCAGATGCAGTACATATTTAGAGCATTTTACAGTTTTATTTAGAACCTTTTAAAGAAATTTTATTCTCAAACAAATTACTTTTTAACGGATCTATCTTTATTTAAATGAATAGAACTACATATAAGCTGTCCATTGAAGAGAAGTCAGATTCATAAGCTAGCCAAATATTTACAGAAGCAACTCCTGGCCAACCTCAGTCTTCTCTTTCAAAATCCTGGATACACAAAACAACAAAACAGTACTCCCACCCAACAAGACAAGAACTTCTCCAATCAATTCTAAATCATTTCATCTCCAAAGAGAATCATTTATCATTTCAGCAATAAACGAGCAAGTAATCAGAATATGGCCACCGACACAGTGGAAACATAAGAGAACAGCCCACTGGGCAAAGGCAAGAGCCATGACTCAGAGACCTGACTTTGCAACTTAGATAAGACACACTTCCAGAAAACCAGATTTTTTTAACGATGTAATAAACAACAGTACTGAATTTAACCCAAGTACAGAATTTCCATCAAACTCAAGACTTTGATTCATTAAAAAAAAAAAAGAAAAAAAAAAAGGAAAAAAGGGAAGTCATTGTAAAGTATGTTATGTCTACAAGCAGTCCCAACAACTCCACTAAAGCTCTTCACAGAACCCAAGTTACTTACGGGTTTTGATCCTTAAAATATTTTCTAATATTTATGAACGTTATCCTGAATGTAAAGGACAAAGGTGCAAGGACAAGAGAGAACGCAGCCACTCGACCTACATATCTTTCACTATGCCTTACATCTGTTGCTGATAACGTGGCTTCCATTCAAGAACAACATAGGCACATACACTTTTCTTTCTATTTTCTACTGTGCTCTCCATTAATTCCTGAAGTCTGAATATGTACACACAAGCTCACATATAGGCACATTCAAAACCCAATATAAACATAATATAATTTCCACGCTACGGAAATACTTGCTTATACAACAGCCTAGAAGAGTTCTCCAGTATGCATTTTAAGCATCATCATCCAACTACAGGCGCTTAGTCAGGGGCACAGCATCCTGCAGCAAGCCATAATCAATTAACGAGCACCTACCCGTCCTTCAAGTCCATTACTACGCATTAGCACAAGACATGCATGATGATTTAATGGGCGAATGGTAATAGCGGCATGTAAAGTAAACACATGGTAGAAGGCTGCCTCTGAGCGTGAGCATTCATCACCAGATTCCATCACCTGGAGGCCGCATCCGTCGGTACCACGCGCTGCCAGCAGCCCGCAGCTCAGCCCCAGGGCCGGGCACCAACACGGATGCCGAGGGGGAGATTAGCTGCGCACACGCAGATGGACGGACGGACAGACAGACAGCAGTCACCGCCGCACCTCCAGCTGTGCTTCCCAGCCACGGTCATCAGAGGCTATAAGTTAACAGGGAGAGCTCGGAACATTCCAGTAAATCACGCGAGGTCTAGGGAAAAAAATCCGATCGGAAGGCTGAAGGCCATCAGCAGAACGACTCGTTCCGCTCCGCTCCGCCGTAAGGGTTCGCAGAGCGAGAGCCCCGCAGGCGGCGTCGCTCAGCCCGGCAGGCGTACGGCCACCGCAGCACCGCGAGCGCACACGCAGCCCCCCGGCCCCGAAACAAGGACACGCAAGCGGAGGGCGGCGCAGCGCTCACCTCCCCGCCGCGGCTCCGAGCGACATCCGCACGGCAGCTGAACGGCCGCCCCCGCTCCCTCCCGCCCCGCAGCACCGCAGGGCCCCGGCCGCCGCCGCCGCCCCCGCCCCGCGCCTCCTCCGCACGCCGGGCGGTGACCCCGCGGCTTAACGGCGGACGCGTCCCGGCTTCCCCTTCCCGCGGCCCAGCGCACCTGCAGGGAGGGCGAGCGGCGGCGGCGGCATGGCGGCCGCGGAGGCTGCACCGCTCCCCGCTCGGCCAGAGCGGCACCAGCCCCACGGTTCCCGAGCGGCCCGCTTGGGCTCGGCCTGGCTCGCGGCTCCGCCCTAACGCGCCGAGCCGCCCCCAGCCCGCCCCGCCTGCCCGCCCCGGGCCCGTGGGAGGGGGCGCGGCCCGCCCTGTGGGTGGTGCGGGGTTGCGTCCGGGCGAGGGGCGGAGGGTGGGCGCCGGGAGCTGCCCAGGGGCTCCCGGTGCCGCAGGTGCGGTGCTGAGAAAGGGTCTTCCTCGGGGTGAGGGAAAAGCTTCGCCCCTGTTTAGAGTTTTTAAGGGCAATACTAAAGCACCGCTTTTGGAAATCCGGGTTTGCAGATGCTTTTATATCCGTAGGAAACTGAAATGCCTGTAAACTTCCTCTGTTGTTTCCATATCCATTGCATGCAGGCTTCCTCGTAAGCATGCAGCGAACACCCCAAAAACCCATCCAAGTTCTCAGAAACTCTGTTCCCTTGCCTTAGGTAGCTCTGGGCAACCCTATCAGACCTGAGTGGCAGTCTAAATGAGACCTCACTTTCTGTTCCCTCCTCTTGTCAATAACCAGCTGCAAGAGACAGGAACACCAGGGGAAAGGCCTTCCACATCACAGCACCACTACATCCCAAAGTCTGCAAGACAAAAGTCTGAAGACAGGCAGATGCCTGCATAAACAGCAACTTAACGTAACACAAAATGTGTATGTGTGCATGCAAATGGTAAAAGACTGTGCAAAAATAAAACAAGTGGTGTGCGGGTAGGACAAGGGGAAATGGTTTTAAGTTGAGGGAGAAGATTTAGGTTGGATGTCAGGGGAAGTTCTTTACTATGAGAGTGGTGAGGTGCTGGAACAGGCTGCCCAGAGAGGTTGTGGATGCCCTGTCCCTGGAGGTGTTCAAGGCTAGACTGGATGGGGCCCTGGGCAGCCCAATCTAGCATTAGGTGGGATGGTTGGTGGTCCTGCATGTGGCAGGGGGGTTGGAGATTCATGATCCTTGAGGTCCCTTCCAACCCTGGCCATTCGTGATTCTATGATTCTGTGATACATCCAGATAACAATCATTTTTCTTAGTAGTTATGTTAGTCAACACCAAAGCTTGTTGGATTTAAAGGGAAGTATTTGGCATGGGCTTTTTTTTTTTTTTTTTTTAATCTAAAAACTGCTTAAAGATCCCTTACAAAATCATCTAAGTTGATTACGGAGCTTATAAATAAGAGGAATAACAACTTTTTATGTGGTCTGATAGTGATAGGACAAAAGGGAATGGTTTTAAACTAAAGGAGGAGAGATTTAGATTAGATGTCAGGAGGACATTTCTCGTTGAGAGAGTGGTGAGGCCCTGGCACAGCTGCCCAGAGAAGCTGAGGTACCCCATCTCTGGAGGCACTCAAGGCCAGGTTGGATGTGGCCCTGAGCAGCCTGAGCTGCTGGGTAGCAGCCCTGCCCATGGGTTGGGGCTGGACGGCCTTTTAGGTCCCTTCCAACCCAAGCCATTCTTGACTCTAGGATTCTATGATTCCAAGTGTGAATGAAGCTCTCATATGGACGTGCAACTATCTCCCACCACTACAGTCACTATTCACAGCATATCTTTTCTACTGCTCGGTGTCAATATTGGGACAAAACTACTAAAGAGAAAGAAAACTGCAGTCTTAAAATAGTACCCCTTACATGACTTCTTTTGGGTTTGCTGGATTGCAATGGAAGATATGGAGCCCTATCCACTGAAGTGGAAAACATACTTATCTCTCAGCTGAATTTAAATGTCAATGACAGAGATAAACACCCTATTGGAAAGCCAGGAGAAGTTGTCTCTGTGGAGATGTGGTTTGCTCTCCATCCAAGCACATCACCTGTTTGTCTTGTGCAGAAAACTCTGTGAGGATAATGCATAAATTCCATATATCAGACAAAGTAACTACACGTTCCTCTTCAGTGTTTACATAACCCTGAGCATTTCAAAAGTCTATTCCAGCTACTGGCATTGGGAAGAAATCACTCCAGTTCCAGTCACAGCAGCAGAACAAGCTCACTAAGGCTGGAACAGAAGCACAGCATAAGTTCTGGTTACAGAACTGTGAGATATTGCTTGGAATTGAAGTCATAGAGTTTGTAACATTGGAAGAAACTGCGTGACTGGATGTAATAAGCCATTTTATTTTTACTGAGTCTGGAAGCAAGAGATAGTGCCTATCAGTTACAATCATGAAGACGATCTATAGAATAGGTATAGATACAAATACACATCATCTTTGAAATAAAACCTTTAAAACAAAATCTAGTTTTGATCTCTGTATAGCATAGGTGATAGAAACAGTCAGAATATTCTGCTCTTTCCTGTGACAATACATTACTGTGGAAAATATTTTAAATGCAAATAATTTAACACTGTTTAAATCATGGTCTTTGTGATACTGATGCTCAGAATATCTTTACCAGACATTCATGTCTGTTACTGATTTCAGGATCAGACAAACTTGTTTTATTGCTGATCACACTGTAGTGGAGGAGATAAAAATGCAAGCTTATTTTTAATCACTTTTGAATCATCAATTTTTACTCTTGAAAAAGGACTTCTTACACAAACTCACATGCACAGTAGCATATAGAAGAACAGACTTCAGATACTTAAGTACAATATTTGAATGAAGTTTGATCTCCTATTGAATATCCACTGCAGTGTATATTAATAGAACTGCACACATTGCAGAGAATTTTCAGAGGTAGTGACAGTGAATTTCTGGCCTGCAATCAGATCAGCTTCCACAAATATTAAAAAAAAAAAAAAAAAAAAAGGAGAAGAAAAAAAAGAAAAAAGAAATCAGGCAGGGCTCACATCATTTTTTTCCCAAACATCTGTATCTGTTAATTACCTTTCTGCTCATTATTTAAGGAAGGTAACATGCAATAAAGAATTACTAAAGAATATCCTAACAGTCCAATTTTGAAAAGGTATAAAAATAAATGCGAGATGGATGTTTTCTATTCCTATTAGCAGTCATTCTATCATTGGTTGCTGGTTCTCCCCTCCACCCCCAAGAAGTTTTACAATTTTTCACTATGAAACAGTCACAAAATAGGTTTGATACAGACAGACTTTTATTCCTAACTGAGTCTCTGCTTGATCCTACCATGCACTTGGGGCTGACTTCCGTTACAACACATCACTATTTTTAGCCTGGTTTCTGCAGCTAGGGCAAAGAGGAATCTTCCTGACTAACCCTGTAGTTTTGAATTAATTACCTAGATTTAAATCAATTTAGCAGGTAGGGATGTGGAAAATTTCTACAAATTTCCCAAAAATGAAAGAGAGGGAGAGCAGAGCTTTAAAAATTTGTAAGAAGTTCTCCCCTCATAACTGATAGTGTTCTCCAGTTTCTTCTGTCAAGTGGATCAAACCAGAAGGTGCTTCCAAAATCTCTGCAGAGGGGACTGAGAAATGAAAGGAATTTACTCAGATACAGAAGGAGATAATAACAAAGCTGTATTTCTTTCAAATAAGTTTTTTTCTGAGTTCAGTGGACACATGACGTAGTACCCACTGCCATGCCTTATCACAGACCCCACTACCACATTTTAACAGAGGCGAGAGGAAAAGCTGACCTAGGTATTCCTGGATCAAACACAGAATCAGAGGAAGAATGGCAGAACAAGGGAAGAAGTAATAGGACTTGCAAGATTAATTATAATAATATTGCTGGTGAGTTACTCTCCTATTTCTCTTCAGAATCTTTAAAATATTTTCTATAAACAGTAAATAATTAGTTTACAAAGTATGGAAACATGACATTGCAAATTCTCACATACTGCCCCCTAGCACTACTGAAATTAAACTACAAGAAGACAGAGCGATCCTCCTTACTGCTTCTAAAATGATCTTGGAGCTAGGAGTATCAGAACTGCTGTAAAAATTGGGAAACATCTTTTGAGATTTTCCGCAGATTCTTTCCATAAAACACTACCACGAAGAAAATAGCTTTAAGAAAACTAAGCTGCAATAATGTGTTGTTTTTTCTTTCAACACCCATCCCCCCCTCACTTCCCAAATATTATTATAATAGAACAGTTAGGTAACCATTCTGACTATACATGGAAATTAAGCATAAAACAGCAGAAGACTGTGCAGAATCTTTTCCTTCCCTTTCATTTCCATCTCCCTAACACTGGGATGATGCACATTTTAAACGAGGCTAATTTAAATAAGAAAAGCTGATGCCAAGACTTTCCAGCTCAAATAAACAGCTGGGGAAAGAGAGAAGTGATAAATGCACATATTGCACATAATTATAAATAATGTTTACACTGTCTGCTCAGATACAGGATTTTCCCTACTAGCGGACTGGGTACTCTAGGTACTAAAGACAATTTGTGTTTACCATTATGTAACGGAAACATAATCAAATAAAGGACTTGAGTAAATTAACAGATCGCTTTGATGTTATTCTTACTCATTTTTATGCAGTAAACCTACTGTCACACATTAATTAACCTAGCAAATGAAAGTAATAACAATATGTAATGTATTCATATGGAACAGGCAAGGTAATTGTGTGCTGCTTTACAGCTTGCAGTTAAAGTGAGTGCTTTGATTTTCCAGGTTTCAGAATTCAGCTTTAATGACTCATCCCTGAAATCTGGGGTACAGTACCCCTGACACCGAGTGCTACTCACTTGGCCTAACTGACAAAGCTATCCCGCCATGTCGGGTGACAAGGAGCATCCGTCTGCGACGTCCCTCCCCTGGTGCTCTCAGATGATCATTCCTCTCCAGCTGGCATCACAGGGATGCAGGCACAGCTGCGGCTACGCCCGCGTGGGAAGGAGGATGAACTGCTGACGGCTCCACGGAGGGGTTTCTCTGTCGGACACAGGAATCCAGAGAAAAGGTGTAATCTTTCGTCAGGGCGCATGACTCGCAGGGAAGTGAAAGTCTTTTCTAAAAATAACCAGACAACCTCTGACTGCCAGTGCCACTTTCCTGGCGGTCATAGAGTCTGCCCCCTGCCGCTGCAGCCTGGATTCACACCCAGGAAAAAAAATTGCAGCAAAGCTTCTCCAGTACCTACATTTGAGTTTTCACCACCCTTACAGCTGCGATCAAGGACCCTTTCACCGAGAAATATAAACTTAATCATATTACTTCGCAGTCATTTGGATCTACTCTAGTTTTGAAGGAGCTGCCTTTACTGCTAGCATCATAGCCACAGCAGCACAGAACTCAGCTGCCCTCCAAAAGCCACTTTTGGGGTGACAGTAAGCATTCGAGATGGGGGAGCCTTGCTGCTAACTGTGATGCCACGGAGTTGGTTAAGCACACAAACAAAATTGAACCAGCAGCTGGGCTGGCATAGCACTACCTTATCTTAAGTTAATGTTCCAGGCGGACTCTAGGGTCAAAATGACCACTATATTTACACTGGCTCAAACTGGCAGGACACCAGGTCACACAAGGCATTTCTCTTCAACAAGGGGCAATGGTGACCTGCTGGGATCAGGTGATTTTCTCCTGACCATGTCCCCATCTTTGCATAGATCTCAGGCCATGGTGGCTCCTCAGTCTGGGCTGCTCCCTGTACAGCAGCTCTCAGCTTTGGCCCCTCAAGAGGAAAACGCCTTGGCCTTACCAAAGAAGATGTTATTGACCTATGTGTGAACTGAAATTCTTGTAGGTTATGAGATAGCTGACTGTATCCAACAGGGCCTGATTCTTACTTTACAATTTTATAAATTGACTGCATTACTGTGCACTGAAATCAATCAGTCTGGACAAAAGCAAGCTCCACTTCAATCCAAATATGCATTGTGTTCAAGCCTGCTAACTGTGAAAGGCTTTGTCTGAAAGGAACCATTGGCTCAGATGAGAGGCTGGTAAGGCTGAAACCAAACACCTTGAGCTCCTGAGCGTATCCCTGAGGAAAAAGGAGTCCTCTATGTTTGCTTTCTGACTCTGAAGCTGATTAAGATAAGCTAAGGCGTATTTGTAGAATTCACAAACTTAAATCTGATGCATATCTATCTTAACGTGGAAAAGGTTTACTCTATAATGAATTTCAGTGACAGAAGGTTTGAGAACTAGATACTTGCTTGTATAGAGCAAACCTATTTACATTATGGATATGGCTTCCATAGGGAAAAGATTTTGCTAGTCATAGAGTCGTTTTAGTTGGAAGGGACCCTTAAAAGCCATCTAGTCCAAATGCCCTGCAATGAACAGGGAGACCTACAGCTAAATCAGAGTGCTCAGTGCCATGTCCATCCTGACCTTGAATGTATCCTGGGATGGGGCATCCACCCCCCTCTCTGGGCAACAAAGTACTGCTGCCTGCAGACCTGCTTTGCTTGTGAAAAACAACTGTGCCAGGGGGAAAAGCACTTATGCAAATGTGGTTTGCATCTACAGTAGTCATGGATTCCTACCTGCCAACACCTTGTTCCCACTTTGGAGCTGCAGATTTCACTTAGCGTGCCTTTGGATCGGCATTTTCCTACCACCAAACACCAGGGAACCTTCCGCTCCCTCGAGCTTCTCCCAGAACGCAGATGCAGCTGGAATGTCCTCTCTCCCGGGCGTCTCGCCCTCACTCTGTGCTCCCGGCACTTTGCTGACAAGGCCTTCTCTCCTCTTTTAAGGAAGGGCATAAATATTCGTGCAACATTTTCCCCTGGACAGAAGAAACCCACCAGGTGCTGGCCCACTGCCACTGGGGGAACACTGCACGCACAGCACACGGCACAACACAAAGTGCTTTAAAGACTTTAATCCCACGTGCCAGCCCTCCATAGTCTCTCTGCTCAGCTCCAGAGCCTCTGCCTCTACGTAGCTTGAGGCCTGGCCCGGCTCCGTGTCCCTCCCACCCAGTCCGGCCTCGGAAAGAGCTCCCTAGAACGAGGAAGCCCGGAGTCCTCGACTCCTTCCTCCCGCAGACGCTGACGGCGGTTGCTCAGGCTGCCAACCCGCACGCCGAGAGCGAGGGCCCGCCACACCACTCGCCTCGGGGCCAAGTGGGCTCCGCTTCCCTCCCCCCGCCCCCTTTCTATAGGGTGGAATGGAAGGTTCCTTCTTCAGGCACACCTGCCTCCGAAGCATGGTACTGTCTGGAAGAGTGAGAGCAAAGGGAGAACGCAGCAGGGCAGAGACATGGAGAGCTGATAAACTCTTGGTAAACAAATTAGAGAGAGTGTACGTGGATCCCTGGTGGTCTAGTGGTTAGGATTCGGCGCTCTCACCGCCGCGGCCCGGGTTCGATTCCCGGTCAGGGAAATTACCAACTTTTAGTTTCGGTTGTGGGATGTTTTGCTTTTTTAAATTCGCTTTGTTCCTCTTCTTTACTTTTATAGCCCAACGAGCATCCGGACAGTCTTTGTGCCGAACCTAAGTTGTTGGTGCTCCTGCTGAGAGGGAAGTTTCAGGCACGCTTTGCAATCTGCAGGACTTAAGCAAGGAGGGAGTTGTGCAAAATCTTATGCTGTGCACAGGTACCGGTAGGCAGGCGAGGCATCTACCTGGATATCCCGCCCTCACAGAAAAGTCTCTGCAATACCGTATTTCCCCTGCAGGACCTATAGGAGCCAGCTGAACAACACCTGCCAGGCAGGCAGCATAGTTGGTCAGCGTGTAGAAATTCCCCTTTTTGACTGCTCTGACATCTAAAGGTGTTCCTACTACTTTCTCCACAGATGAGCAGTCACTTGGTGCCATGACAGGCAATGAGCACTCAGCTGATTGCAATGGCAGACCTCATTGCTCACAGCCTTCGTCACTGGAGCATCCTATGGAGAAGGTTCAATCTCCATCTGTCCTCCGGCAGGAGGAGGGCTGCCGTTCTCCCTGGGGCCTGAGGAACAGGCTGGCATTTAGGGACTGTGGGAGGACTTCTTTATTCATATTGGAGTGGTGCCTGCCGGCATGTAAGACAAGAAATACCCATAATAAATGAATACCATGAAGTCAGCTTAGTTAGCATGACTGGCAGGATCCTCCCCACTGTCAAGAGTATGCCACAAGCCTTGCATCACCCACAGGTAACTCCTTCAAATTATCAGGCTGCACTGTGTGCTGGAAGACTTTGATATGAAAGCATTCCTGGAAATAATACCTTCTTCTTCCTTTGCCTGGATGCACCAGATGAGTGCTGCTCTCTGAGCCACTCTCCAGTACAGATGAGAGTGTCTCATGAGAAGCCAGAAGTCCTCCGCTCTGTTTTTTCTTGTGAAAAAAGTGACTTCTGCGGAGGGGGTTGGGGGGTGTGTGCAAAGGGCGAGGCCTTCCTTTGATTTAAGGCATAAAACATACATTCAGTTTTTGTAGCGATATCTTTGCATGCTCTTAGCAGCACGAGCCCAGCTTTAAAGTCATCTGAGAAAGGTTAATCATATGCAAGATTTCAGAAACTTCGAAAAAACCCTACAAAACAGCTCATACAGGTTGTAATATTATATTAGGAATGGAAGCATTACCATTCCAAAGCCAGTACCAGATCTGAAATTTGCCACTGAAGCTCAGAAAATGAATACCCACTTTGAAATGAGTGGAAAACAATCCTTGTGCTAGTTTCCTGATACTTCAGGTTCTGCTGTGGTTACTGTTTGAATTGAAAAAACACCAGGATAAGTGTTCATTTTTAGCATGGGTCAGATTGCTGTGGTAGTAAAAGCAGTGATTTTGAAAATTTGAGAGGTCAGGCTAAGCTAGCCCTGACAAAGAGAACATTCCTTTCAGCCAAGGGCTGACAGCCTGTGATTGTTTCCAGCTCCCACTTCTGACCTGAGCCAGCACCTGACTCACTCCTCTGAGAAGCATCTCACCTTGCCACCACATCATCACTGCTTGATGCCTTCTTAGAACTGAGGCAGTTGACTCCTAGGAATGGGTACTTGGCCCTGTTAACATTGGTTATTGGAATGGTTATTTCTCCACAATATTTTTTTAAATTTTTTCTGTATAGGTGGAGTGTCTCCAATCCATAGGTAGATAAAAGGAGAGCAGAGAGGAAGGTGTTGTCTAAATGTACTCTCACTATGGTCATACATAATTATAAAACTTCTCTATAATGTCTTAATTGCACTTTCATTGTTGCACACTTGGTTTGACAGTATTCTTTGACGCAGTTTAAAGATTGGCTTCCTTTTACCTGGGCCTTAGATCACCATGATGGGGAGAAGGTACTCATTTATAAGAGATGGAAGAAAAATCTGTCTTTGTTGTTGTTGTTGTTTTAAATAATAGGTAACTCATGACACTAGAATGCAGAAGTACATGACCAGCTGGCTGAATCTACTTCCAACTATGGTACATTTGAGATAAAAATCTCAAGTATTTTTGATTTCACTTATGTTCTTCCTCAAAAGTTTGACCAATAACTTTCCATCTCACAGCAAAAGTTGATGGGAATACAGTGCAGCAGAAATAAGGAAGGTAAAGAAATCAACATCTTAAATACAGATGAGTTTAACCAGCAGTTGAGTATCCAGTTAAAACTCTGAATTCACACTCCGTATACCCTTTCTGAAATTTTAGAAAACAGGAACTTTCAGATCCAAACTTGATCTTATGTCTTTCAGGCAACCTCCTTGAAGGTACAGAACTATTTTAATCCCGCTTTTAAGGCTCTTCCAATCTTATATGCCTGTGATAGGCATAAAACTTTGCATGACTGAATAACAGCAGACTATTTAGAAAACGAAAGCTTCTTTTTCTTTTCTTTTTTGTTTTTCCTGTAGACTTATTTTCTGCTTGTTCTCATATTGCACTCTTGTCTGAAGGACACACGTTCATCAGTTCCCATGACATTCAGGTGACAGCTTATTCCATTATTTTTCTTTTTTTTTTTTTTAATTGTGAAAATAAACTCTGCAGTAAAACTCCCTTCTTCTAAAAGGGAAACAGTCCTCTGCTTACTGATAAAAACCTGCTAACAATAGGCCACGAGGTGGCATCCCAACCGCATGTCTGCCACTATCTCACGCTCAGCCTCCCAACCAATCACTGATACCGATTTCAATTTAATTTCATAAGATAATGTTATATACTCAATCAATTGTGATAAGCTCTGAAGTAATGAAGGTTTTGTATTGCTGATAGAGAAACTTCATGTACAGATGAAACCGTTATTAAGCCAAATTTTAAACAACATATTCTTTCTCTTGCATCTTCTTTCCATCTCTCTTTTCTAACTAGAGATTTGCAACAAGAAGTCATGCAGAACTTTGTGCCAAGGCAGAGGAGGCAGCTAGTATTTCTGCATCCCAGGTGGGTGGGCATCATGATTGGCTGGCAGGGAGACACATGAAGCTCTGCTTGGCTTCCCTGTTGCACTGGTTGGCAAGGCCCTGGCAGCCGGCTGTGCTGTGACACGAGTGCCGTTGTCACCATGGCAGTGAGCAGACACAAACAAGGCAAAGTGCATACTAGATAAACTGCTGGAGATGGAAGGAAAAGAAAAAAAAGAAGTGTCAGGCACATAACCCCTTATTCTGGCTGTTGTTTTTTTCTCCCCAACAACATTTCTGTAAAATAGTACTGTCTGAAGTGTAAATCTCTTCTAGACAGAGATTTGATGTGCAACATTTCCTGGACAGTAAGATAAACTAAAAAAGCATAGCAATCTCATTGCAAATCCCACCATAGCTGAGTTAGTTAGCTATGTTAGAAAGCTTACTCTGAGTCATATTTTAGAAGAAATCATTTAATCTGAAATAAAGCATCTTATTTAAGGTGATGATAACAAAAGTTCAGTGGAGATTTAATTACCGCACATAGCTCTATCCAAGGGCTATTTTCCAAAAAGTTTTTTTATGGGAGCAATCACCATGTCCTTTCAAGGAATGTTCTGACAATGAAACTGTGGAAGTCCTTTTAAACATCTGAACTTTTTCAGACATTTTAAAGATCTGCTTCTAGACTTGTTTTATTACTACCTTGTGGCTATAGTCAATCATTATTTTGTGCTTTTTTATGCTTTGTTTCCCATGTGCGCTTTGATTAATCACACTGTAGTAAACTACATTGACAATGCATTGTGCTGTGCCTAATCTTTGCCTAGCTGGCAGGAAGACAGAGCTGGGAGGTGCCAGCTTCCCCTGAAAGCAGGAAAACAGTAACAGACGATAAATTGATACTGCAGCACATGCTCTGACTGATGGTGCTGCCTGCTGTGTGTGACAGGGAGTAGTGGTGGCCCAGGTGAGGCCAGCAGGGTTGGTGAGCTTGGCCATAGCAAGGAGACTTCTGCAGCTCTGCCACTGCCCTGACCGGCCCACGTCTCGTGCAAGGAGGTTTTTGACATACATGACAGCTCTTCAATGTGTAAACTGCGTGAACTGTATTGCCTAAGGTGCAATTCTGCATAAGTGGTCCAGCAGAATGAATGAAAGAAACGGGGTGATCTCATTCATTCCCATCACCCTGGCATGCTTGCCACTAGTCAGCTGTTACAGTTTGCTGATCTTGCTTTACAGTAAATATGACTATGTATGTATAATCATATACATACAACGGTTAAAAATAATGCAATAAATTCTGCTTCTCCTCTGGTCATATTGAAGGGAATTTTTCTTCCATATCATCTCATTACCATCAGAAATTTGCATCCCTCACAACTCGGTTTTAGGGCAGCTACAAGCTGGAGGCATACAATGAGGGCCAGAAACTTCAGTAAGGGGTGCTGATGAGATTGGGTTGGAGGAAAACTCTTCCTCAATGTCTGGCATCTAATTTGACAAGATCAAGTGCAAGAAACTAAATAACTTTATCCCTGCTGTGTAGCTGAGCAGCCAGGAAGCAGACAAACTGTTGCATTTCTGACATGTTTAAACATTCAGAAGGAGCTTGGCACCTAAATATTTTTACAAATCAGACAAATGAGAATGCAACCTCTGAAGTTTTGGTCCTGCAAGGGCTTAAAAGCGTGACTAACTATTTATGTGAACAGTCCCACTGAAGTGGAATAGTTCCTCTGAGTAGGACTGCTTACATACTTACTGGCTCGACAGGATCCGTCCTTAAGCACATATCTGTTCTGAATATCAGACTGCTTTTGGAAAGCAACAGGAAATGCCCCTTAACTGAAGGAGTCATGCACAGTTGTAGCTAAAAGGTTTATCTCTGACATGCCCAGCTTTTCTTTCGTTGGAGGGTTGTACATAGAAAAAACAAAAGGCGTGAAGGGAATTTGTTTCTCCTTTTCTTTTTTTTTTTCTTTTTGCCTCCAGTTGCAACCACAGGCACAGAAATACCCCACTGCAAAAGCTGGACATATGGAGAAGCCAGTTTTACATATTTATATTGAATTATTACTTTTCTATTGTTTTGTTTGTGGCTACCGCTACTGGGCATCCTTGGGTCTTGACGGTCACATCAAAGGAGCTGCTCTGGCGTGAGAACCGGTCAAAGTGAGCCAGATAATTCATGGATTTATTACTGAGGTCGGTTCCCATGATTGTCAGTGGGCAGCAGGCACGGCTGTGTCGTAATCCTCATTCTCTTGGTAAAGCACATACTGCCTTAAAAAGGTTTAATGATCCAACAGTGATTTACTAATGGGAATCTTTCTTGTAGGTTTAGCAGGACTTAGAGGAGGACAGGACAGCGCATACAGGTCATTTTTCAACACTACCATTGGGCAGAAATGTTGGTATTTGTTTTGCTTTGTTTTCAGACTCATGTTTAGAGCATTTTTATCTGCTAACTGTGAAGGGAAATAAATAAAAGAGGAAAAGCCATTGGTGGCTGAGCAGGTATCAGATGCATCATAATGAGGGGAGGGAAGGAAGCAGGCATTTAGGATGGCAGATTAAGACTATATGTATATATATATATATGGATATATAATATCCAAGTTAACTAATAAAAAGCACAAACTTTGAGATCAATTAAATAAAAGTGAATGGAAACAGAGATGTGCAGGCAGCCCAGTGAAGCTGCTGCTGTGCTGCTGGTGCTTACCTCCAGCTGTTAGCTGGGAAAATGCTTGGCAGGGCCATTTTTATTGCTGTTTCACCCCATTTGCCTTTCCTTTTGTTGGGAGGGGTGGGAGAGGGCTGCTGGGTGAGAGAGCTGCCCAGCATGGGGCAGGGAAGGGGGGAAGGAGAGGAAGTAGCTCTGCCTTGTCCCGCTGTGGCGATGCTCCCAGCGCAGTGCCGCTGGCCTGGTGCCTCTGCAGAACAACAAACCCAGAAAACCCAAACAAAACACACTGCTCCCTTCTCCCTCACCAAAATGCTTCTAAAAGAGGAAGACAGAGTGGAGGGAAGCAATGTTATTTTATTTTAAGGCTTGCAGATTAAACCAAAGTGTTGTGCTGGGAAGTGTCATTAAAAACTACCAGAGCTATCCACACAAAATACCTATCATCTTGTCAATCCTGTCACAAAAGCATACCTGAAATGTGTAAAATTTTGTTTTGAAGTCCCATTAAGAGAGTCTTCTCAAAGCAAAGTGAAGTTACTTGTGTCTTTCTGGTATATGAAAAAAATCCCCCAGAGCATTCAGAGTTAAATCAAAACTAAAAAAAAGAAAAAGCGTGGGCCCTTCAGTAATTGTAGCTTTTGCTCCTTAGGTTTATGGATTGCCTTGCAGTCATTTATGAGATTTTCACATACCACACAGTAATATAGAATACTATTTATGGGTATTTGCAGGTAAAACCCTTTTTTTTTTTACGTTTACCAGTGACGTGCTTCTTCCTGGATCAGAGTGCCAGTTTAATAGAAGGAGGGCTTGCAGTGTAACTTGCATGAAGACGTGGGCAGAGTTAAAATTTCCGAACTGATGGTGATCGCAATCATAATTTCAATGTTGCATCAGAAGACTTTTTTTTTCTGAAGACTTCCCTTTGTAGAAGAGGAAAATGCTGAATTCAGACTATGTGGAAAGTAGAATGAAATCAAAAGCACAGAAAGGTTTTCATGCAGAATAAGTAGTAGCACAGTTCAGATAAGCATTGTCTAAGACATTTAGCTTGAATTCAGTATTGGCAGCTGTTGCCGTAAAAAGCAGTCCACTTCTCCAGACCATCAAACTCATTTAAACAGACTCATTTATTTTTATTTCCCACATTCATTTCCTTTCTTCTTCTGATTTTTGAGCTTCTAGGGTACAACACTAGTTCACGTTGCCCAGCTTTGCACTGCAATCATGAATGCAGGAAAATATCCCATGAAAAGAAATTGTATTAAGATCATGCTGCTACTGCTGCAGCCAGAGGGTTGAGAGAAATTCAGGCATTATTGTTGAAAGAGCTCATTGCAAGCATTAACCGGTCATAATTTTACAAGATCAGTAAATGACAATCTCATATTATCTTCAAATTGTTTTCAAAAATTTATATTCTCGACAGGGGAGGAGATGCCTGACTCTGTGGGAAAAAAAATTAGATTGCGTTTGAAAATATAATTAAGATTCAAATCCCATCTTTTCACAGATGATGCAAGATAGATAAGGAGAAATTCAGTTGCCTGGGCATAAGCATTTAGTGTCACTTCAACCAGCAGCTGCATGGACTGGCAGAGATGCTGGAGGACGTGAGGGAGATGTGCCTGCCAGGGGGCAGGATGGATCCCTGCTGAGGACACCACAGATATTTAGGCAACTGAATACAGACTAAATATGCATTAGTACAGGTGGCACTTTACCACTTCCAGTAGTAGCAGTTGCCAGAGGCAAAAACTAACAATAAACAACAAAAAGCCCCAAACTAACAACAAACAAACAAAATAAAAACACAAATCTCACCTCTTTTCAGTTAACTGCCTGTCAAACATTTGTTTAATCTGTAAATCAGGAAAGGTTGGGCATAGGATCTGGCTGAGATCGTGGCATTTCTGGCACCTGCCTGGTGTTCTGTTCTTGTCATGTGTTCTCACAGACAGGTGGGCTCCTGCTGTCACTCCTTTTGAGACCTTCACACATCAGTTTCCAAAACAGTGGTCTTTGCCAGTGTGAAATGGCGAAGCAGGGGAAAGAGCACATATAAACTTTCAGCTTTGAGTAAAACTACACCCGGGTTCAGGCACAGGAAGCCTGCAAA
The DNA here is from genome assembly GCA_037305975.1 of Chrysolophus pictus. Taxonomy (NCBI): domain Eukaryota; kingdom Metazoa; phylum Chordata; class Aves; order Galliformes; family Phasianidae; genus Chrysolophus; species Chrysolophus pictus. The sequence goes on along the minus strand of CM074578.1, from coordinate 51,267,627 downwards.
GAAACATACACCTTCATCTTTTCTTGAAGTCAGACAAAACCAGCTGTAACTACTGAATCTCTTAAATCCTCATTTGTGTGATCTCAGGCTATCTATGCCCACAGAAGCAAATGGCCAAGGATCCTAGTGATTACAGAGCCAACAGAAACCCAGTTTAAGTTCACTATTAATTTCTTATGTAAGATCTTCTGGTGAAAAGAGGTTTGTGAACTTCTTCTATTAATGTGAAGAATTTTATCACTGCTAATAGTCCTAAGAATCTGCCAACACCATGTCCTGAGTGTTGGCCAATGCCCTTTACATGCCTTGAGACTGCCCGACTGAGGGCCCATCTTTCAGAGTCACTGCAAACAAACATGTTGAAGGATGGCACCAAGGAGGCAGCAGCACGACGTGCCACCTTCCCCTCTCTGCATCCTATCAAGGTTCTAACCCATGCATGGAAAGGTTACTCAAAGCTAAAAGTTAGTCAGATACACTGTTGAGTGAACAGTCTGATTCACTTTCTTGGGCTACATGCTATGATGTAGATCCCAAGTATCTCCTCTTCCTCCTCCAGGACCGCTACTCAACTGAATGCAGAATAAAGAGCAAAAGGCTGAAGTAAATGTGTGCATAGCCACATCATTTTGGCACTCAGTTATACCAAGCGAATGTCTTTCCTTTGCTCTGTTCTAACACTTATATGAATTCCTTCAGCTCTGACCTACCCAAAGCTATTGCCTTCTGACGTCTTTCCAAGGGCACATGTATGATAAGTTGCTTCTCCTCTCATTTCTCACTTGGGAAATCTTCATCTGACATCACAGAGGCGACATCCTATTGGGGGGCTCAGGATTAAACAGGCATGCCAGCTGAGCTCTTGCCTTGCCCGGTGCTGGTCTCAAAAAACAAATCGAAACCAGATCAAAACCCAAAACAAAACAGAAAAAGAAAATAGAGGAGACATCAGCCACTCAGCATACACAAACTTGGCTTATTTCATAAGAGTGAGAGTATGACAGGCCCAAATACAAAGGCTGCAGAAATCCCCCCATGATGCTTTGCTTCAGGATGCCAAAATAACCACAGTTCTGCCTGATCAGTTTCTGAAAAATATTTTTTCAAGCTACCTTTCTTTACGACAAGGCAGAGTGTTCCCTTTAGGGAGACACATTGTAATGATTTGAGGCACACCAAATAGTTTGAAGCCCTTAGCAGGAACCAAGTCAGTGGTTGCCTGTTCTTACCACAGTATGATGTAGGGAGACCTCCTATCAGGCTCTTAGATGGCAGGTTAATAGTTAACAGCTTAAAGTCAAGTAGGGTTGAAATCTGCTTTTTCATTCAAATAAACCCCACTTTTTTCACTCATGCGACCTTTTTTCTTGAAACTGTCCAGAGAGAAAATGAACGATACCTTAACTGGATGCTGCTGAACGTACCAACAGAGCCATTGGGTACTTACATCTGGAGACAAAGAAATGTCTGAATCTTCCACAAACAACAAAACTTCACAGAATGCCATGTATGATTTATGGCAAAGGAGTAGATTTCCAGATTTATTTATTTATTTATTTATTTATTTATTTTCCTGTTTTAACCATGGGACAGCATGCTGTTCATGCAAATCGAAACTCTTCATTGCCTGAGCACCAAGGTCCAGTTTATGCAGGTATGGATCAGCTACATCTCTAACACTTGGGAGGTGGGGGTGATGGGGGCAAGTCATTTATCTGAGGCTGCATTTTGGCAATGAATGCTGTCTCTGGGAGTCTATGGAGTTGTCACCTCATTTCTGTGCTCAGTCCTGTCACCTGTTAGGTAAGTCTAATAGATCTTCTAGCACCTTTCAGACTTGCAAGAATCTGTGCTTATCCTATAGCTAGAGAATTACTCACCTTACACTAATGTTCTCTGCAGACCTAACATGAAACAAACTCTTACCTCAGTGAGAACTGAAGTTAGGAAACCAGAACCAGAAGTGAAAACTGCCTTATCTCATTCTCAACACTGAATGCCATTTGGTTAATTTTTTTTCCTTCTACACACAGACCCTTAGTGAGGGTGAATGAATGCTGGATCAAGAAACCCCAATGCTGTAGGGTGCTCTCTGGGAGGACAGATCGATCTGTTTCATTAAGTGCCCCACCAATGCAGAACCAAAAAACAATGCTGTTTTACTGTTTTCCTGCCTGTTTAAATGCATCCTGGAGGAGACAGGCTTCTGATCGAACAGGAGCCGGAGAGAGGCTGATGGGTGTGTTTCTGGCCACAGAGTCATTGAGTATTTCTCAAGACCAAATAAAAACTGCAAGAAATCATCCATAAAACACAGTCAAAAAGGACTTCATTTAATTAGTGATATGTAAAGACTTTTGCATAGAAAAAAAAGGTTAACAAAGTAATGCATAAAAGACCAACTAGGTACAGTATTTTTAAAACAAATATTTTAAAGTATATTTTGCGTAATGTTTAACATTCTCAATGCTTACTGCTTTCTCCACACAGCAGAGAAATCAAGTGCATAATAATACATGCTGTGTTTTATTTTTACTTTTTATTTTTTTTACATAAAATCTCTAGTTTTTGACTTGATGTATTAAAATACTTAGGTTATTTTAAGTCACCGTAATAAAAAATGAAAGCAAAACATTTTATGCAGCACTAGTTGTCTGGGTATTGACAAAATAACTTACTGCCATCCCCTTTAATACATTCATTTTGGTTTGGAATCAAACCCACATTACAATGTTGGCATGCTAATAGCCAATTTAAAATTGTCCCTACCATCACTTCATTCATACCCAGAGCGATTGTTATCCCAGAAGTTGATAGCGAAAAGAAGAGGGATTTTGTACAGAGCTGGCTAAAAGTAAACGTCCAAACGCAGCTAAATAAGTTAAATGGAACTCTCACAACACCAGGTCTCTTGTATTGGCACGAGCCAACCCCACAGAACTGTGCATGCTGTCAGCAGGTGGTTACTTCTGGGTGCATGACAACCTACTGTTTGTGCAGATACAAGCTAGCACCATAGTTAAGCCATAAAAAAGGGTGCCTCAAGGCTCAAAGGCACTGCTGAAACGTTCATTAATCCAAGCACTGATAAGATAATTGTTTTTACCAGGGCTGTGCTAGATGTCACAATTTGGCAAGTCTGTACAAAGGAAGGAGACTAAGTAAGCGAGTTCCAGGCCTGTCAAATTGGACGTTGTTTCTCAGCAGCCTTTTGGCTAAATGAACCTGTCTGCTTAAAGAGCACACTCTTTCCTGGAAGAATATCGCTGTCCCGAAGCTGCACTCAGGACTGCCTCTCTCTCCCAGATCACTCCCATACCTGTGCAATGTTATTGGTTTTAGCAGAACACATGTATATATAAGTTTTATTTCTTTTTATTATTATTATTATTATTATTATCGTTTAAATGTCAGGCACTTAGGAAAGTCAAATTCTTTTCTGAGCCCCAGGAGACCTGATGGGGATGATTCCTCACCTCTCCGCCAAGTGTGGATGTACAGCCAGAGAACTGTTAGCCCTAGTGCCTATGTATGTCCTGGGGAACATCCACATGCCAATGCAGTGGTGATGCTTCCGAAAGCCACTGCCTCAAGGTGCCCTCAGCACAGCTGGCAGGAGGAGCAAGCCGCCTGTGTCCCCTCCAGTGCCTGCAGCGAGGGCAGTGCCTGGGCTGGCTGCCAGGTCCTGGGTGACAGTGGCCCTTGGCCCTCAGCAAGGTCACAGGAGCTGTGTGTGTGTGTGTGTGTGTGTGTGGTGTGTGTGTGTGTGTGCATGCATGGAGGGAGAAGAGGGAGTTGTGTAGGGAAGAAGAGGGGGCACTTAGAAGGCTCCGACCTCCGTCCCCCAAGGCCGGTAGGGTTTGCCGTTTGCACCACTGCCAGCCTGCTGTGGGCTGGATGAGGCTGACATGGCCAATGGCGGGGTGATGGCTGTAGCTGCTGCCACCGCAGCGGCAGCTGCGCTTGGGGGGAGCATGGGGAACGTGCTGGTGAAGGAGAGGGGGAAGCTCTGGGCGGCTGCCGTGGCGGCGGCGGCTGCGGCATGAACGGTGGCCGAGAGGGAGAGGAGAGAGGTAGAGAGCGGGGGGACGCAGGGAGCAACACTGCCTGCTGAGGGGACCCTGAGGGCGGCGTCGGTGTGGGCGAAGGTAGCGGTGAGTAGTGTGGAGCCGTGGGGAGGCACTTCTGAGGAGAGTCTGCATGGAGTGGCCTCGGGGGTGTGGAGTCCATTGGGCTGCAGCAGGGCGGCTGGGAGGTGGTGGAAGGCGGCTGCCCAGTGGTGCGGGTGCAGCGGGTGGTGGTGGTGGGCCATGGAGGAGGTCATGGCAGCCGCTTCCCGCTGAGAGGCGCAGGTGCTGAGATGGGACACCAGTCTGACACGCAGCGGGTCAGAGGTGTCGAGGCCTTCCACAGATGTCAGGTACCTCGCAACTTCAGTCAAGCACTCCCGGAAGCCAATGCTCATGAAATCCATGGCCAGTGAGTGAGCATCAAAATAACCTGCAAGAGGTGGACAAAAGGCAGGCTGAGCGCTAGGCCAACCTCCCGGCCGACATCAGCCAACACGGCCAACCCCACCCTCCCTCAGCCACTGGTGTGCCACTTACGGGTTAAGATTTACTACAAGAAAAGCGTGTTCTTCAGTCTGTAAGTGATTTGTGTGACCATCCCTGTAACGCAATAGGCTACAGTTGTTTTTGCACACTATATAAATGAAAAGAATTAAGACCATAAGTACTCGTGACTCTTGAAGAGATACACGATGCCGCTCCTGCAGTACCTCAGGAAGACTCTGCAGTGTTGTGTTATGGTGTTACCCCTGTGCGTGTGTGAGGGACACATTTCTACGCACAAAGAGACGGCGGGGGACCAGGCAGCTCGCACGCACTCTGCTGCCTCTGCTTTCCCCATGCTAGCATTCACAGCAACGCACTGAAGCTATTGCTTGACACTGCGAGACAGTTGTTGCAACTGCTGCTGAGGGCTCATCTCCTTCCCAGAGTCATTAGGACGATGTGGCATACGGTGCTATTTAACTACAAACTAAAAACATCTTGTCATGACTCTGCACACACACAATAAAAAGCTTTACTGAGAAAACGTTTTATGCAATGCCATTGCTAATTTGGAGATGGAAGACTGACAGTCACATAGCCCATGAGGCATTTCAGCAAATAGCAGCTGGAGCTCCATAGGCTTGGGACAAAAAACATTTGGAAAAAAAAAAAAACAGTTTTATTAAACACACATGAAAAGATATTCCCTTTCTAAAAGGGTTTAGTATCAAATCTAGTGGTTAAGTTGCTGCTCTTCAGCTACAAAAATCAATTCCACTTTAGAGGTAGTCTTGGGAGAACAATGTCCTGTTACTCTCGAGTGGGCATAGTTGTTTTTCTTTTGCTTTCTTCAAAACTTTTTAATGGTATTTATGACTGTAATGTGCATTAGTACAGAAGGATCAAGTGCCCTTATTATGGTGGATTTTGGCAGCAATATCTGCACCAGACCTTGCACAGTTTGGAATGAAATAATTGAGGTCTTCTTGAAAAAATCAAGCAGCTTAGAAGGCTGCTTTCACTTTCTATTGCTGTGCGTCCACATCGTAGAATGAACTCAGGCTCTATGAAGAAAGGTTGAGGGAATTGGGCTTGTTTAGCTTGGAGAAGAGAAGGCTCCAGGGAGATTGTGGCCTTCCCGTACTTGAACGGAGCATATAAACAGGAGGGGGAATGGCTGTTCACGAGGGTGAATAGTGATAGGACAAGGGGGAATGATTCCTCTCGCTGGAGGAGACAGGGGAAGTTAAGGTTAGATATTAGGAGGAAGTTTTTCACACAGAGGGTGGTGACACATTGGAACAGGTTGCCCAAGGAGGTTGTGGATGCCCCACCCCTGGAGGCATTCAAGGCCAGGTTGGATATGGCTCTGGGCAGTCTGGTCTGGTGGTTGGTGACCCTGCACACAGCAGGGAGTTTGAAATTCGATGCTCATTGTGGTCCTTTTAAACCCAGCCCATTCTATTCTTAATTAATTACATTTACATACAATTAATCATATCTCCCTAAATCCCCTGCCTGCTATATACCACCTCTTGTCAATTTACAACAGTGCTTGTCATGCAAGCCACCTTGCCCACCTGATGCTGTAAGACCCCAGAGAAACCCTCTCCAGCTAGCAGCTTGGTGAGTACAATATGTCGGGGAGTTCTGTCAGGAAGCACAGACCCCCCCTGCTGCATCTGAACTATTTGTGAAATCACAGTGTTTTGAGGGAACTTCTGACTAAAACCAGGCAGGCAGGCAGTGGTGAGAGAGCTGTGTGCCTGAATGGTGGCCAGCAGTTTGGCTTGAGGATTGTCTTCACATCAGAAGTCTCAAGACCTCGCTTCCATGTCTCTGGAATGCAAATGTGGAGGACACGGCTGTCGGTGACTCCCTCTGTGCCTGAGCTGGCTCTGGGATGAGCAGTCCAAAAGCCCTGTATGTGCTGGCTCCCTGTCAATCTCCTGCGAGGTGGCCAAGAAACAGAAATGAGGACAGCAGCCCACGTGGGAACTGAACTCCAGGTGCTTGTGTGACAGGGCATGGCCACTAACAGCACTGTCTACACCGACCCAGGTGTCAGTCACCCGAGCTCAATTTGCACTGAAGCTGCAATAAAACCACACCAAGGTCCCAGCCAGCTACTTGCTGCTGGCTAACAGCTCTTTCCTTTTGCTTGCTTGCCCTGTCAGCAAAAAACGCTGGCCCCAGGCCAGACAATAACTTCACACAACAGTGAGACCATTGCCCACACCTGCATCAAGAAATACGGAGTATACACAGGGCTGGAAAAGCAGTAGCCTCCCTGCTTTGGCTTCTTCCCTGCCTGCTTCCCTGTCTGCCAGAGTGGCTCCAAAAAGCTGAAGCCATGTCAGCCTTTCTCCTGCTGTGCCCACACTGGATTCACTGCACTACTAAATCTTAGAAGCCACCAACGCCACCCTTTCCAACCCCATGCACCCACAGTTGGTGGGCCACTAGGAGAAAAACAAGCCATCCCCAGCTCTCAACACAGGGCACAACACAATGTAAGGGTTCTAGGACACGTTTCTCTCTCCTCCAATAACAATTTCTGTCATAGATGAAATGATGGGACAAATCTTTTCGCTGACCAACAAAGCTCCTGGCTCGAAAAATGAGTTATGAAGTAGGAATAACTACACTTGCAAATAAAACAAATATCAGCCTTTAAAATACCTTAGGAAACGATATTTAAAGCTGTTACTTACTTTGCAAAGTAAAACATTAAGTAAGAAGGAAACACAGGCTTAAACTTTGCCCAGCACTAACTTACAGACCTCTTTTCTTAAAGTTTGTTAATCCATCCAGTGAGATTACTCTTATCTCTGGGTCAGAAGGAGAAGATTAAGCCACAGTGTTTGTGAAATAAATGGGCATTATACTGATGTGCCACAAATCTCTGGCCCTGGAGTAGCAAGGAGGGCTCCTAAGGGTCGCAAAAGTGGCTCTAGTTGGCCACTAGTGGCTGTGGGCAACCTTCCCACACCACGACACTCCTTGCTCTGTACCCAGCAGCTCCCGTCCCCAGCACCTCGTCCCTACCCCATCAGCCAGCCACTCGATCTGACCCGCTTAAAAAATAATCCCCAACAACATTTGTTTGAGGATAGGGAGGCAGGGGAAGGAGCATTCCTGTTAAATCTCCCTAAAGAGTGGCCATATCATTATTGGTACAGATTTTGGAGAGGTAGGAGCTGCTGCAGCTTTTATGACGGAGACAGGCTGGGATAGCTGGGCTACGCACTGTAGAGGGAAGACACAACGAAGCGGCAACCACTGCCCTTGGCTTCTTAGCCTTGCTTGCTCTGAGCACCAAGTGAAACAGACTTTGTGGAAAACCAATAAGCAACTACGCAATTAAAGACTGCACCACCATGCAGACACAAGACGATTTGAATTCAAGTTGCACAAGCACAAAAAATTTGGGCGTTTCATAACTTTCAAGAGCACTACTTTCCCAGCTAAATAGAGATCTTTACAGAACATTTTTTCATGCACAGAGTTATATAAAATTAACATTTCCTTAGATTAAATTTTGTACATTTGCTCAAGATACCAAGAGGCATATCTGTTATATGAAAGGCAATAAAATCCCTTTCACTTCTGACAAAATGAGCTACCAGTAAATCTTAAGCTTAGAGGTACTATTAACAAAAGCCTCTTAACACCTATAAAATATGTATGTCAGCTTGGTGTGAATTTTAACAAATAACAGAACACCAGCCTCCAGCAGGCTTTCCCATAGCCATTTGTTTGTTACGCACGCGCTGATTTTAAGTTGAGCCCTGTAATCACTGCAAGGTACAGAAAGCTGCAGCAATTCTCTCACGGGCTAAAAACTTTCGAGTTTAATAAAAAAGAAAGCAAGCAATTACACTTCCAGCAGCAGTCTCTTTTCTAGCCTGTACCTTTATATCACAATGGGTCAATGAAAAATGGGCTGATCTACATTACAGCAGTTTCAATATAATCACGGTTAAGGGCATGGGATGTGGGACAGTGCTTATGGAAGGCAAGCAAGTTCTTTGCTCCAAATAAACTGCAACCCCGTGACTATAGAGAACAGCTCGTGGGTGGCTGACATCGTTTGGCCTCCAGCCTCAGGGCTGTCAGCTCGCACAAGCAGGGCACGCTTGGCTCACGGCAGCAGGCGATCGAACGGGTCGACCGCACTGCCTCTGTGTCATGCAGGCTCTGGATGCAAGGAACCACCCTGACCTCTGACAAACACATACAGCATGTAAATAGAAGCTCAGATAGTGCTGCTATCAGTCTGCAGTCTTATCTGATACCTAGAGCTGCCTATAGCAGGCTGAATTTTGTTCTGGTGGATGAGGCAGTCTAACCTCACATTTATGAACAAAGAACAAATACATCCACAATAATGAAAGCTCCTCTCCATCCACTTCCTTTGGTATAGCTGCTGCATAATGAGTTTTAACATTGGTTTTGTGCTACACAATTGTTGCCACAAACCTCCTGTTTATGTTTGGTGTTTGCCTATTTGTTTTGTCTCCCTGTGCCGATTTCAGTGCTCTTTGGAAACCCCAAACAAATCTCTGACTGGGCTGCCTGTGAATGAAGCCTTTACTCCCACAGTGTTATGAAAGCAAACACAAGCCCAGGGTCAAGTGCTTCTTTTGTCCCAGTAGTTCTTTCCCACGAGTTCAATCCTGCCATTAGCATTGATTTCCACTCCTTTAATCTGGAAACGCCTATCACAGCCCGTCAAAGTACTTTTTGCTGAGATTTCCTCAAGTAGCAGAAAAAGAAACCATCTTCTCCTTACCTTTACCTCCAGTTGCTTGAAGCATCTTCAGATGATCCACTGTCATTTGCAGTATTTCTGCTTTTTCTAATTTGGCAGATCCCTTCGAGATAAGAGATTCATGTAAATAAAACTGAGCCCAGCCTTACGGTTTCAATTTCTCCTATCATAGGAACATTCTCAACTTAATTCTTTTGTGAGCATCTGCATCCCAGACACTGCCTAATGACTACTGCTGTCTCCCATTCAGTGACACAGGCACTAGCAGCACAACCTGGCTTTATTAAGACTGTGGCTCAGTGTAACTCTGGCTTTGAGGCTGGTGCAGAGATGACGCCTTCATTAAATAAAAGAAGGGTCTTACTTTCAGTACATCTTTTTCAAGCAACCGACCCAAAAAACAACTGAAAACCCACCGGGACAGGTCTGCAGAGCTGATGATGAAGATCCCGCTACAGCCTTTTTTGCTGCTTTTACCAGTAGGTGTCCCTATGGACACACACCGAAAAGTATCCCTCTTCCCTAGAAGCCTATTAATTTTTGACATGTCATTTGGCTGCTGAATATTCTATTCTCATCCTCCGCTGCAAAAACAATCGCACAGCCCTCAGTTTTTTAAGTTACTGCAAGGCTGAGTTTGCAGGGACAAGCAGCCAAACACTGTGAAAAAGAAAGAGCTCCTCCAGCAGTGAGGCTCTTTCCTGTCACTGAGAATGGCTCATGGTGTTGTAAGATGCAAGTCCAAAGGCAGTATTAATATATTAATTTACAAATAAAACCATTTCCCTCAAACACACCTGGAACATACCCAGACAGCTGAGTTTTCCATGCGAATGTTATCTCAGGCCACCTCTCAGCATCAACTAAAATCAGAGCTGCATAAACTTTGGCTGCTGGCAGACAGCACCCTGCAAGCCATATCTGCCCTCTGTTCCCACTCGTGCCACCTGCAGCCCCTGCTGCTTCATTTGGGCTGCCAGCGAGCAGAAGAGGTCCGAGGGGCAGCCCCAGGGGGAAGCCCCCTGCCACAGGGGCCCAGCATGTGGCCAGGAGTGGGTGGAAGGGCAGTGGGAGTGAACAGCCTTGCTCGGACACTTCAGTGAGTGGAATTCAAGGGACTGGGAAAGGACGGGTGACTATCTTTGGCATCTTACAGGATAGTGTCAGGGAGGCTGAACAAAATACATCACACGCTTATTCTTACCCCGATCTTATTTTTTTTTAATTCAATTATTGCTTTCAACATTTCTTAGTATGAATTTTGGTGTGAGGGTGATCTTTTGATTAAATTCTACATTTTACATGCAACTGCATCCTGTGTTTTGCTCAGACTTCAGCTTTTCCGTAGAAACAGCACAGGCCGTCTCCGGGCGAGTGACTAATAGCTAAAAACTGCACACTGCTGGGTCCCTTCCAAAGGCTCTGTAGGACTTGTTTTATAATGTTTGTGGGTTTCGAGAAGTAAACAATAAAATGGGACAAACAACTGTTGTCTCTTGCCCCTGTTTATCTAGCTGAAAATACCTCTGCCGCTCCACTGTGCCGCAGCCTATGGAACAGTTCAGCTGAATCCAGCAGGCACTGAAGTACACCACAGGTGACACAAGTGATGCTCTTACTGCGACTGTAGTACTTAAAATTTCTTTTTCATTGGCCTCTTGTTCATGTATTGAGCCTCATACGGCGGGGCTCTGGCCATTCCCAGCTGCCCCAGCAGTTCGGCACCCATAGGCTGCTCTCAGGGTTTACTTTCTGTATTTTATTTTCAGTTACAAGGAAGTCAGGAGCTGTACGCTCAGTTGGTGCCTCTGAGTGAGACCCAGTGCCATCTGCACATACCCACGCATCTTCAAATACATTTGATAAAATATAAATGCTGCTAAATATCAAATCAAGAGACAAAAAAAATATTAAATTCAAGAAATGGAGAAGTAATAAATTATTTGAGCAGCAGAAACAAAACACACTTTTTGCAGCACTGGTGGCACTTGAAGCTTTCGCTGTGCAATTTCCCAGGCAGGAGCTGAACCCAGGTTCCCTGCAGTCAGCTGGACCCTCACAGCCTTCCCATCGAGCACTGCTCACTGAAATGCCTTTGAAAGTACCACTGCCTTACCTGGATCTCATCACTGGGCCTTTTCTTAGCCCCAGTGCACTGCTTTTACACGGCCACTTTAAAACCTGACTGATTCGGGCAGCTTGCTTGCTTCTTAGGAAATCATACAGATTACGTTGCAACTGCAACTATAGATTAAAATGAAAGTTTCCTTGAAGAAGGGGCAAAAGAGATTCAAGATTTATACTGATGACTAATTGACACACAGTTCTGGGGGGTTGTTTTGTCGTTTTTTCTGTTTTGTTTTTTAACTACAGAGTAAAGCACATTTTTAACAAAACCACCACTGGAATTCATCGAAAGAACAGAGGCAACACGAACACTGTTACCCTTAAGGGAAAAACAAGCCGAAGAATGGAAATGTTTTTCGGCTTTATGATGAATTATGTTCCTAATAGTTTTGCCACAACAAAGTGCTTCACTGAGATGCCAGCTTTGTGCCAGATCAGGACACATACAGGATTATTTTAATAAGCTCTACAAGAGAACCGACATTGCCAGATGAGATACAGGATGAAAAAAAAAAAAGGCTTACTTGTTTTTCAAAAGCAGTTGGCACCAGCCGCCTCAGCTCAGATAAACTGTTATTTATACGATCCCGGCGCCTTTTCTCTATAATCTATTCCCAAAAACAAAACACGGTAAGTTTACAGAATTGCTGAAGGGCAAAATTACAGCACGCACACAAATTGTCACATGGGAAAAGAACGAAAGGACACGTACCCCTCTTCTTTTCTTTCTCGCCATAATCTGAGATGTTGTGGTTGGGGAATTTGGTCGAAGCACAGAACTATGGCTTTGCCTGGGAAATGACAAAAGTACATCAGGTGTTGCACAATGTGACACACTGCTCTCTGAAGACATCTTAGGTTGCCCTACTGAGTACCCATAGTGCCCTCTCACGTTGCTTAGGACACACTGGGTTTTCAAAGAGACATTTTGTTTTGGATTGGTTCAGCCAAATGGATTGCTCTGCGAATTGCCAGAACCCCCTGGAAGGTCCTCTCTGGAGATGGTTCACTGTCCAGCACAGGTTTCATTTTCATTCTATCTAAAATCATGCCTACAAATACAGTCCGTAGAACTTCATCCAAAGGAAAAAACATGGACCACTTTTACATGATAGCTGGAATAGATGATTTTAGAGGCCTTTTCCCACCATAATGATTCCATGCCTCTATGCTACCAGCAGCAGATGCATACCATGTTACAGGCCCAGCCAGATTTTGTCATTCCTGTCACCTCTGTGGTCAGTGGGCACTCATGCAGGAGGGCAGCGCCCTGCCAACACCTGCTGCCTCCTCCAGCACCATCAGCACAGTACTTTTACAATCTGCTTTGAAAACTGCATTGCCTATAGCTACGGAAGGGTCTCAACCTCATCACGAACAGGCAAAACAAGCACTTGCTGTTTGACAGACTGTCCCCAATGATGGGGACAAGCCGGGGCACAGTGGCCGTATCACTGCGTCGCTCTCATTGGCCCTCAGACTCGAGTTGTCCCTGCAGAGTCCCCCCCGACACTTTCCCCTCCCTCCCCCCCTCCCCCGAGTCCATCTCCATCGGCTCACAGCGGGGTTTGCTGCTGTTCCCATCCAACCACCGGACCCACAGGTCATTTCCTACTGGCGCCGATTCAGTTCGGTTGCTCGGCCCCGATCGGGAGTGACTTCGCGAACAGATCCGACTGCACGCAGTGCACCACGCGGGGCTGCCGGGAGGCTCCCGCACCCCCCAGGGCCGGCACTGCCCCGAGCCCCAGGCGGCGCGGGGGTTCCCAGAGAGCTGCGGGCTCCGAGTGGCGCCGGGGATCCCGGGGCAGCCCACACTCCCGAGTTTCGGCATGCTGCTGTTACGGAATGCAGGGTTTTGGTGCCCGGGGTTTCGGTCCTCGGTGCCCGCGCGGGTGGGACGGGGGGGCGGGTGGGCAGTCTAGGAGGTGGGTTCCGCTTACCCGCAGTAGTTGTTCTCGCTGCCCACATCGATGGTCTCGTCCATGTCGCTGTCTGAGGTAGTTTCCTCGCAAGGTCGCTTCATCGCGGCTCAGCCCGCAACCGGCGTGGGGCAGAGAGAAATAAATCCGGACGGAGGCTCCGGCACGGCACGGCACGGCACTCACCGCACCGCCAGCAAAGCGAACCGTCTCTGAGACGCTTTCCCACGCCGCGACACAGCCTCAAGCGCGCCGGCCCGCCCCCGGCCAGGCCCGCCCCGTCGGGAGGACGGGAGGGAGGGAGGCAGGGCGGGGGCCGCCCACCCGGGAGACGGAAAAAAGTCTCGGCCGAAGGTGCCGGGATCCGCGAGGAGAGGTAACGAGGCTCCCGGCCTTGGGAGGGGACGAGGGGGTGACCCTCGGACTGTACCCCCGCCCCGTCCCGCGGGGCGGCCGGCCGGGAGCGGGGAGAGTGGGCGCCGGGGGGGCCGGAGCCTCGGTGCCGGCGGGCGGCGGCACTTTGCCCGCTGCCCCCTGTGGAGCGTCGCTGGGCCGGGGGGGAGGAGGGGGCACGCAGCGCTGGGGTGCAGGTGGCTCTGCGCGGTGCTGGAGGAGAAGCCAGCGGCAGCCCTATTTCCCTCCGTGCAGGCAGTGATTATCGGTGGCACGCCGGGCGCAGGTTCTTCACGTGGCTGTCGCTGCTGTGTCGCCCTTCGCACGCCCGCGGTACCGTCAGCGGGAGATGCACGGTCGCTGGGACGCAACCGAAGCGGAACGGCCGCGGGAAGGGCCGAGGCGGCTCGAGGGGACTCGGGACGCGTTTCCCACAATGGCCCCTTTGATGGTATCTGAGCAAAAAATCAACCAAACCAAACAAAAACAAATAAGGACGGGGACCGCTCGGGAGAAAACGATCCGCAGCGGGAACAGCCTGCGGCGGCCGGCTGCCGTACCCGTGCCCTCTGCTGGGGCTGCGTCTGCCGCAAAGGACCGCGCGGCGCTCCCGGGACGGGGCGGGAGGCGGGCGCACGATGCCCGTTCTCGGGGCTCCGCACGGGCATCTGGGGATCAAGCGTCAGTGCCGCTACGGCTGTATGATGTGTGCTCACTCTGGGCATAGTTACGGCTGCCTTACGATTTTTCTCTCTCCCTCTCTTTTTTTTTTTTTCTTTTTCCCCCTGGGGCACAGTTCTGCCGTGCTTTTCTCTTACAGAGAAACCTGAGCTGTCCCGTGTTTACTTCCCTGAGCCAGGCTGATGTCAGGGCTGTGCGTCGTGGAACCGGCTGCGAAATCCTCCTGACAGTCCTGCTGGGGTCTCCTGGAAACCCCCAACGCTAAGAGGCCCCTGCTGCGCCCAGCTTAGGCAGGTTCATTTCGTTCTTTTTCTTTCTCTCTTTTCTTCTTTCTTGTTTTTCTTTTTAATCTTTCTCTTTTTTTCCCTCTCTTTTCTTTCATTCTTTCCCAATTTCTTTTCCTTTCTTTTATTCTTTTTTCTCTTCTTTTTTTTTTTCCTTTTTTTTTTTTTTTTCTCTCCCTCTCTCTTTTTTTTTCCCTTCTCCTTTTTTCTTTCTTCCCATCCCCAACCCACTCGTTCCCCGGGGGCCATTTTGGGCTCCCCCATGCCTCACTCTCTGCCAGTCCCCACTCGGAGCCGGCAGCAGGTGCGCGGTGGGAACCATGCAGGAGCTGCGGGCTGCAGCCGCTGTCTGCGTTTTCCGTCGTTGCCGGGCGGAGAGAGGTGCTGTGAAGCGCGTTCCTCCACTGCAGAAAAGCGGGGCTTCTCTGGGTGTCTGCTTGCAAAAGAATTACCGTTCCTGAGCAAGTAGGGTTCACAGGCTCGCGTTAATGTATCCCTTCCGTTCTCCAGTGCTTTTCCCCCGGAGGTAACAGCCGCAGGGCACTGCTATGCTCGGAGCCGCGGAGCCCCCGGGCGGCCTCAGGGGGGAGCGGGGCGGAGACTACGCACAGGTCCGGCGTCCGGCATCGCTCCGAGCCGCTCCCCGCCGGGAAAACGGTGCTCCGCGATGGCTGCTTTTTTTTTTTCTTTTTTTCCTTCCTTCTTTTTTTTCCTCCTCTTGGTTTTTATCCCGCAATTTTCCCTCTTCAGAAGTGCGGTGCGAATGAAGGCTGGGGGCAGGGCGACAGCCGCTGGAGCACGGATCCCGCTGACCGGGAGCGCTTCTAGAGATTCTGGGATTGCTCCTTTCAGACAGTGGGGGACGTGTAAGGTGCAGTAGTTGGGCATGGTGTCCCGACAGAGCAGCAACTGTCACCCAGCAGCTCTATGCCACGGCACTCAAGATTGTTCTGAGCTTCCTTATGGCTCTTAAAACTTCAGTCTTAGAGTTGTTTCTTGTATTTTACCATCTGACTTCTAAACAAACGCATCTCATTTCCTACACACTGTGAGCAGCCCCATATGAGTAACTGTTCTGCAGCTTTTATTTTCTCTTACTGGGAAGATTTCAGAGCAATAGAGGAAGACAGCCGTGGCTCAGAACAAGGGATCTGTATTTTCTTCCTACTGATGAACTCATCGGTAACTGCTGGTGAAAGCTGAAAACCAAGAAAAAATACTGTTTTTTTTTTTTTTCCCCCCACCTGATTTGATTCTAACTAAAAGTTTCAGGTGATTTCTAGCCAGTCACACCAAGGTGGTTCTGACAGATTGAGGAAAGAGCAGAGAACCAAGGAAAGCATGTGTTGCGAATGTGAGGGAAATAAAAGTAGAGACATGCAGCATTGCCGGGACCGTGTGTGTGGGTGTGCAGCATTCGTCCTGGTTCACAGCGAGCATCCTGGCAGCGAGCTGCCTGCAGGGCTCCTGCCAACAGGTCTCAATGGGGCTGAGCCTTCGGTATCTGCTGTGGGGCTGCAGCCATGAGTGTGCAGTGATAGAGCTGTGCTGTCTCGGCGGGCTGCGCTCACAACCGCAGATTGTTTCATTTTACTTCAGTTCTGGGAAGTATAAAAATTGCACAGAGACTTGCTGTAAGAAAACACAATGTCAAGCTGATGATGAGTTAAAAAAAAAAATCAAGGAAGGGAAATACAGTGAGTATTTTTAAATCCTTCGCAGTGACATCTTTCAGTGGTTATCACTGAGTCACACCTCTGCAGATGTGCTCTCGGTGGAGCCAGTTATTGGGTTTTCAGGCTGTCGACTGAAAGCACAGCTTCACGTGCCCTGCAGTTTGCATTGCCCACCTTTTGGTGCCTACAGAGATCAACGAATGCACTCTCCTGGGTCGAGTGCTGCCTCCTGGCCCCCAGTCAGTAGGTGCCCCTTGTTTGTGCGGTCCTCCCGTTAAATGCATGAAATGCTTGAGCTGTCACTGCTTCCTAGGTGATGGGGAAGGGCAGAATGTCCTCTGGCTCAGGGCTGTGCAGGATGGTAATGACGAGGATGGCGGGACGGCACCCCTGGGCTGCCAGGGCACAAACCCTGCAGGCGTGAGCCTCATCCTTCCCTCCTCACACCTTTGCATGCTTCCTCTGTGAACTCGGGCACTCAGACCAATTAATTCCATTAACAAAGGGCGTAAATTAGAAGTGTCTGTGAACTGTATTGAGCCTCAATTTGCATGGTCTTATTCACAGCAAAAGTGGCTGCAATTTGATTTAAATTAATTCACTTTCAGAATAAAATAACACTGAATAGAATAAAAGCAGCTTTAGTTTTGAATGGTTGTCTGCATAGAATTGTTTGTGGTTTAACTAATTCACTTCAAAAATTAACTCTTATTAATTTTCGTGGGCTTTTCCATCTAGGTAGCTTGCTTTGTCTCTTTCTTTCAGTCTTTTATCACTAAAATGGAGATAGTAATAGCCTGCTAACATTTTAAAATTGCTGTGTTGAATACTCTCGGTAACTGCAGCATTTTGCCTTCCACTCGGTGCATAGGTTTCTCAAAAGCCAGGACTTGATTTTCTACACGTGTAGAATTCTTGCCTGGCAGCGTTTTACAGGCTCTGTACGCAGCTGTACATGGCCACACAAGACAGATAGCAGTGGGGAATGAAGGCTTTGCTGTGCATTTTGAACTCTGACCAAACATCTCCTTGGCTTTGGTTCCGTGTTTTCTTCAAAGACTGTGGGCCAAGACTTAAGAACTGTCTAACTTTTGTCATCTTAATGAACGGCTTCAGTGGTGTTAATGGGAACTAGGGCACTTTCTTTATTAATGGAAATCAGGCCACTTAATTACTTAACAGAAATGCACGTAACCTTGTCTCACTGTTTTCTGTACTTCATGAATTGTGAACTTTAATCTGGTTTAGAGAAAGCTCTCCTAAAACAGATGAAGCTGTAGCAGGTATAAAATTATCTTTTTATAATGGAAATGCTTATTTTAAAAATGAACACACTAGCATAACTTTCTTATTGGAAGTTCACTGCTATTTAAATCTTTGCAGTGATGTAGCATGGTTTGACTAAGTCGTGGTATATGACTACTGAAAGACCAGATGAAATATTATTATTTTTTTTAAATCAAAGCTTGGTGGGTTTTGGACTAGAGGGATTCTTTTATTTCTTCCCATTCCTCCCCCCCATCCTACTGTTTGCTTCAACATTTTCCTTTCTTGCTTGAGTGGTTTCACTCCAAGTGGGACTTCTTTTGTGCCTTTCAGTTGCCAGAAACTGGAGAATTGTCATTATTTGAATTTTGCTGTTGGTTGTTTTTTTAAAATAAAAACCAAGATGTTTTCCAGAGAGTTAGGAAGGAACCAGTTCTCAGAAAGTGCTAAGGAAACAGTAGTGGCTTTAGCTGAGTTTTTCTATATGAGAGAAAAGTATAAATGATCTTCAGGCTTCAAATCTAGCTGTTAATAACGAAGCACATCATCTAATGCTCTAAAAATACCCCTGTATATAGACTATGCATACAACAAAAATAAGCAACCCTAGATATCCTGGCAAGATCTGTGGTATTTTATTTCACTTCCTCAGTAACAGTAGTCATTGTTGGCACCTGGAAATGACTGTGAAAATACAGATCCCTGTAAAGCTGGGTAAATAAAGGGACGCGCTCCACTTCTGCTTGTCAGTAGAAGAAACTATGACGTCTGACAATTATTAATGAAAATATTTTCTCAATCTCTGCCATAAAGAATGCAGGGGCAAAATAAATCCTTGGTAAAATCTGTTCCCAAAATAAGCCAGCATAAATGCAGTTCAGAGCCGGAGACTTCCACCACCATAGAATTTAGTTAAGGATCTTAAGACAAGAAGGTAACCTGTTTTTCCATGAACTCAAAGTTACAAATGCTGGCATGAATGTGTGTCGATGAAGAGAACCGCCATCTTAAACAGCAGAAAATTCCCTTTTGTCCATCAGTCTTTTTCAGAGGGAAAGAAAATGCTGTTGTCTTGGTTGTCCTCAGCATTGTGTATTAGAATTGCCTGCTCTGAAGCAGGACTTTCTCTGATCCTATAGTTAAC
Organism: Chrysolophus pictus; assembly: GCA_037305975.1. Classification (NCBI taxonomy): domain Eukaryota; kingdom Metazoa; phylum Chordata; class Aves; order Galliformes; family Phasianidae; genus Chrysolophus; species Chrysolophus pictus. The sequence continues at coordinate 51,248,804 of CM074578.1, read as the reverse complement.
ATTGCATCTGATCCTGCTGAGCTTAACTAGGAAACCTTGTGTTGACTGAATATGGCTTTTGCTTGAATAAAGAAATTGAAGAGCTCTCTGGAAGAGCTGGGCCTAATTCCAATTTTCTTCTCAATTCTAAAATGAAAGGATGCTGTCAAGGTATTTGTGATTTATGGGGGCAAATGTGTTTCTCTCCTTCAAAATCTTGTATCGCTTTGGCAGCAGTTTAGTTTAACATCTTTTCTGATTGATTTTATTCTATGTACCTTTTCAGTTTATGCAGGATAAAATAATAAAATAAATGTGTCCTTTATTTTAGAGGAAAAGAGATAAGACTTTTTCTCTTTGGGAGGAAAGCACGCTCTCGCCAGGGTTCTGAGGACACGTCAGGCTAATTGTTGGTGACTTTTAAAACTGCTCTTTGTGGTGCAAGAGACGAAACATTCTGTGTAGACTGAAGGCTTTCCAAAACGCTAAATGCTTTCTTTTGCTTGGTAAGTTGTTTCTTCATGTGTTTTATTTCCATGGCAGATGTTAACCAAGGGACGTGAAATTCCTGCCAGAGAACGCACTGCTTTTGGTGCTCACAGGACTGCTGGTGCTCACCTTTGACAGAAGCCAAGGCTCTGTGTTGGGACGTGGGCCACGCCAGCTGTGAGGCTTGGGGTCCTTCATAGCCCTGCTGCCTCCTCGGCCCCACTGCCTGTCAGCACTCCTGCTGCCTCCACGCTGCTGAGGCCTGGTGTTGGCGGTGTCATAGACGCTCTGTTCCATGTTTCCTCTGTTGCTTTGTTTGTCACCATGGAATGTATTTTTACTGAAGATTTTTAGCTTCCTTTTTTGAAGCTTTTTTTTTTTCTTCTTCCAAACCATCGCTCCTATGTGGAAAACTGGCCTCCCCAGCTGTCTGCAGGCCCTGCTCCTCAACCTTTTTTCCAGCTTTTGATGTCCCTTAATTTTCTGCTACTCTTGGAGGGGCACACTCCATCTTTGCTCCCTTCTTTCTTCCTGCACCCATCTCTGGGTCAGGTCCAAGGACATCCTGAGAACAGCAGCTCACAGAACTTGCTTTCAAGCAGTAACTTCTCCCCAGCCATGCAGGGGTCTTTTACATCTTGTTTTGGTAGGCTCTCACACTTCTCTCTGGTCTTTGGCCTTTACACAGTCAGTTGATCTTTTCTTCCCGTTCCCTAAACCTTCTGTCTCGCCTGCTTCCTCAGAGGTGGCTGACAGCATCAGTGCTTCCAGTGTTGATGGATTTTAATGCAGGTGTCCTCTCTGCCTTCTTGTTTGCATAGTCAGGAAGACTGCATCCTAGTGTGGCTGGCAGGTCTTCCTACCAGAGCAACAAGTACTTTGACTCTCCTGCTAGATAGACAAGGCTTTGTGGAGGTTTCCCTCCAGCTTTCCATGTACGTTCTCCCGTCTCTGCTTCTGGGCTGTTCAGCTCACCATTCTGGTTAACAGCTCTGACCACATCACTGCTGGCATCTTCATTCCCTCCTTGGCCCTTCCCAGCCCTCCCCTTCCCTCATCCCTGCCTTCTGCCTTACCACACTCTCTCCTCCTTTCTCCTGCTGGTCCACTAAAGCCAGATGTATCTGCCCTCCTTCTCTCCCGGCTAGTGCATCTCCTGTAATGCCTTCATATTTCTGGGGGTCTAACTGCAGGCACTGCAAACCTGGGTATTTACTAGATATGCCCATATCCATAAACTCCCCAAAATTTTACCTCATCCTTGGATCTCCTGATGGCTGAGAGCCCCACATTGAGGTACTTCACATGTGGTTTTATTTGCAAGGTGACCTTTCAGAGTAGTGGCACTTGGACTTGATCAGACGTCCACCTCAGTAGATGACTTGGGTTGACACAATCAGTGGGGATTTTTCACTCCTGATAGGGGAATTCCAAGCACCAGCTGCAGTCCTGAGGTCTGTCAGGGAGGAAGGAGGTGAGAGGGATGAGCTTCCTGCCTCGGGTGGGGATGAAGGGAGTGAGCAGAAGTAGAATGTTTCCCACATGGACTCTTTGTTGAGGAAATGGGCTGACAAACTTTCCTGCTCTGAGAGGCAGCCCTAATAGTAATAACAAGGAAAATTGCTGCTATTCCCTGTAGAGGTGGGATTATCACTCAAACTAAGTGCAGTGCCAATCTGAAGTAAGTCAGTGCTTTCACAATGGGTACAAACCACTCAGATGTCCCCCTTCTGAAGACAGGTTCCCAGCACGGCTCCCATGCTCAGGGTGTGGTTCCATCCAGTGTGCTGCTTTTCCTGTGGTTTCAGAACTGCCAGAGAACATGTGCTTCATGTGTTCACCTAGAGTAGCCCACCCAAAGATCATTACTTTTGTTGTTATCTGACCTATGCTTCATTTGTTCATATACCAGAAAATAAAATAGCATAAATTATTTGGATGTAATGTCTTAGTTTCAGCTGGCATTGAATTGTTTTCTTCAGAGTGTCTGGTATGATGCTGTGTTTTGATTCTAGAAGGAAAACCATGTTGATAACTCACTGATGTTTATAGCTGCTGCTAAGCACTGTTATACAGATCCAAGTCCATTCTCAATGAAGGGCCCAAGGAGCTGAAAGGAAACAGAATTAGAACCGCTGACTTAAAGTGGCTAAAGAGATATTCTGTATCATATGACATCAAGTGGAAGGAGTTAGGAAGGGGGAGGAGGTCATCTCTGGCCCCCACTGCTGCCTGGGGGGCTAGCTGGGCAAGAGTGGTGAGCAATTGCTTGTGCATCACTTGTTATATACATTCATGTGTGTGTATGTGTGTATATATATATGTACACACCCACACACATATTTATATGATCTTTTCCCTTTTCTCTATTTCAGTAAATAGTTCTAGATCAATCCATGAGTTCTACTTTGTTAGTGATTCTCTCCCCCATCTCACTGGGAAAAGTGGGAGTGAGCAAATGGCTCATGGTGGTGCTGAGCCACCTGCTAGGTTAAACCACAACACTTAGATTTTCAACGTCACTCTTCCAAATAGGGGTTCTCCAGGAATCTTAACTTTCTGCTAGTTAAAATGAACTCAGAAGAGAAGAACAGCTAACAGACCAGATACAAAGAGGAAATGCTGGCAGTGCATTACAGTCAAAAGAAAGAATGACAGAGCTGGTTGGGCCATTGATTTCTTCTATATTGATCATAAATGGTAAGTAAGCAGACTACTGTAGAGATGCTAAACAGAGCATGTAAGATTATTTAAAATTTAGAAGACCTGTAATAGCAATGAGGAAATGAACGCGACAGAAAGGAACCTTGAAAGGTCAGCAAGCAGATTAAATGTGGAAACAATACAGACCAGTTCATCTAGTAAAACATTGACCGAGGCATAAAGTGAAACATGGGAAGTGGGAGCACATTACGGCAAACAGATGACCCCAGTGTATTTCTCATGCAGAAAATCTATGAAGTGGCTGATGCAGCTCAGTTGATCAAATGGCCCTGTACCTCAGGGCAAGCCTGCACAGATAGCACAGGAGTAAATCCTCACAGTACCTGCAGTCACTACTACATCAAGAAGAAAGACGACAGTGCAGATTAGGCAATCTGCTATATGTTTCATATTGCTCTCCCTTTCTCTTTCAAATCACAATTTTTTGATTTAAAGCACGAGGTTTTTACAGGCATCAGATTTCAAAATGAGAAATATTTTGATGTGATAACTCTGTAGAAAGAAAGTGGAGTTTCACAGCTGTGAGCAGTTGTAGAACGAAGGGGGTTTGTCCACATTACATTTTATTACCTGTTTCTTGGTTTTCCCTTCCCAATGGGCACAGAGAGCATTTGCTTTTACATGTGTGCCCAAACAGATTCAGGATTTGTAGCTGAGGGAGAATTTAAGCCCTTCAAAATGACTGGAAGAACCTGCTGAGTTAATTTTTAGTGTAGTCAGTTTTGCAGTTTGGCGTTGGCTGGACTTCTGATGTTTTGCTGGGGTTTCATGGTTACTGGCAAAATGACCAGATAAGTATTTCACAGAGTCATCTAAAGGAGAGAAGAAAACATCCTAACAGAAGGCATTCCAGCAGATGACTTAACTTTTAAAAATCCATTTTGAAATTTGTGTATATAACTCTACATTGTACGCAAAATTGTAGCAGAAAACACGTTTCTGATTTCTCTTTTCCTACATCAGTAAGTATATTGCCCAGTAAAGATATGTTCAAATATATTTTGTAAGAGATACTATAAGCCTAAGAGTATAAGGAGTGACGAACACTTGTTCTCAAAAAATGGTGTAACAGATTTGATGCTATTTCATAGTTCATTGTCTGACTAATCCATGTAATGTCTCATTTGAAACCTTATGGTGTTTTACCAATAGGATTCTTTTCATTGAGCTCTGTATAAGTACATCTGTATAACTTTATTATTAGTTACTTCATTAACCATTAATTAAATTAATACATAGTGTTTGAAGTCTGCATCTTGCTAATATACAATAGGACAGCTTTTGAATATAACAGCAACTTATGTTGAAATATTTTGCTTGTGTTTTTTGTGTGAACACACTTTCTAGACTCAAAATACTCAGACTTAGTGGCTCCCACATTAAAAAAAAAAAAAAAAATTATTAAAATGGCAAAGCTGCAAAACTGCAGTTCAAAGGGTGAAACTTTTCCAAAGTGATCCAGTAATAATAAATGTAAATTTTGCAACGACCACTTGGTGTCATCTAGTCAGAGCTAGTTTGTTAGCTTCTTGTTCTAGGCTTGGTTTTAGTGTTAAGAAAAGGGCATTTAATCTAGATTATCTGAGACCTCAGGGCCCAACATTAGCTCCTATTCTCTCTAGGTGAGATCCTCAGAGGTGATAATGTGGAGTCATTGGAAGACCACCAACCTTAACCATTGCAGTCTCCCTTTGGAAGGCTGCTTTGGGGGCAGACCATAGTGTACTACTTGAGTCTTTTTTGCCCTGATTGTGCAGTTATTTTGCTGCCAGCACCTCTGGTGAGCAGAAAAGGTGACTACATCTTGCTCAGTCTATCTGAGTTCAAAACCTAGGGTTCAGTATGTGGTAGACAGAGCTATCAGGTGGCAACAGAGGAACCCTAAGGAGCTCCTGTGAAAATCTGGCGTCTGCTCATAGCAGCTCCACTCACTCAGCTGCATGAGCAGGCAACTACTTTGCCAGTTTGCCAGTGAGAGGAAAACACTCAGCCCTTGAATGAGACAAACAACTCCAGGTCTCCTGGGGGGAAGCACATTTTTCAAGAACTCCTTGTGAGGTGAAACACTTGGAATATTTTTTCCTTTGTGAAGGGCCTCCTCTGTTCTGCTCCCCAGTCGGGCGACCCCGCAGAGAGTTACACCCAGCAAATGGGTAATTGCTTGGAACTTGGAACTGAGGCTTGGAAAATCTTTTTGTGTTTAAATCTGTACCTAATCAAACGTCTACTCACTCTGTGAGGGGAGAGCATAGAGCAGAGCAGGAGAATATTTCACATTGGTAGAAATGAAAGATAAGGTTTTGATCTGATGGCTTTGCTGACCAGTTGCACTCAGTTTGCCTGTAGATTTGTGTAGGGAGATAATGCTTTTGTAAGGGTTTTAGTTGTTTCATATATCAGTTTGCTGTATTAAATGTTTATGATGGTTACCTTTGCTGCTTATAGACTAAAGAATCTGATTGTGTTTGGTGCTGTTTACCACAAAAAGTGTAGTACTGGGAGCATAACGGAACTGTGAAAAAACAAAGGTAAAAATAAGGACAATCGGTAAAATGCAACAAATAAGTAGTTGGTTACTTACCAAAAAGAAAATAGTCATACCTTGTCAGCACTGCGATGATCTACTTATTCAAAGATCAGACTATTGCAAATTGATGTTGACAAACTGGGGGGAATTCACATAAAAGAACTCAAACCACTGTTGGACTTTAAGGACTGGTTTATGGGAAAGATTAAAACAGCTAGATAAAGCCTGTCTGTCTAGGTACTTGCATAACAGTAATGAATGTGATGCCTTGTGCTGCGTGGTGAAGGACTTGGTGGAAGCCGAGGGAATCCAGTAACCACTTACAAAGTTGTAGGCTGCAAGCACAAAGAAAGGAAAAAAAGTGGATGAGGATTGCTGAAGGAGCACAAGTGCTAAGATGAAAAGGAGGAAAGCTCATGCCAAATGCTAGGAAATATTACCTCCTGTGAGAACTGTTAGTCTGTGGTCAGAAGTTATACAAAACCCCTCAGTTGAGTCATTTAAACTGAATTGTAAAAAGCACTCTAGAAAATATGCTGTATTGGCACAGGGTGAGCCTAGATCGGGAACAACCAGTCTACCCCCTGGTTTCCTTTTCCCAAGGGCCATTTACAGCTAGCATGGTAGATATTATTTGACTTAGCAAGAAGCAGATTGCATATGGCTGGAGGCAAAGAAGGAAAATTTAGTGCATGGATTTTGTGCATCATGAGAGCTCAATGGCTGCTCTGTGCAGATGCAGTAGCCCCACGGGCATGGCATGCGGCACAGACAGGCAGGAACTAAGCTTGATACAAGCTTTGTGTCAACTCTGATGTGATCTGCCCTGTATCACTGTTCAGTCTGTGTGAAAAGGAGCTGCTAGAAGATAAAATGAAGCCAGAGGGCTGCCCAGCCATTTCTGTTGATCCTGTGTTCGTGTTTCATGATCAGTTGTATCTGTGCAAGGGAAGAGACAGGCAGCAGGCTCGCCAAGACATGGCCCCTCACTGCTCTGATGTGCATCACCTCTCCTGCCACCACAGGTTTCCCACATTTTTGGCCAAGGAGAAAAAGCAGTTGGGCCTGGCTCTGTGAGCATGTTTCCTTCCTGTCTTGCATTGGTAAGGCAGGAGTTACAGGGATTTGGGGGGAAGCTCTACAGCAGCTGGAGAGTCTGGAAAAAAGAAGCATTGCTCTGTTGGGAGCCTCAGGACAAAGGTGCAAAATGAAAAAAATTATCTGCTGTGTAGAAAATGCTAAGTCTACTTACTCATCCTGCTGAGGTCAGGGTATTGGTGGCGCTCATCATACACACTCCATTGCTCCTGTTTGCTTCTTCAGGAGACTGCTCCCTGTGGCTTTATCCCAACACGGTCACCACAGTGCTGACCTGGCCAAAGAAATTTAAAAACAGTTTCTATAATAAATGCCATCTTTACTGTGAGGGAAAATGTTGTTAAGACTCAATCCTCAATCCATATTTGTTGGAGAATTTTATTTTTCATTTCATTTACAAAGGCCACCTCAGAGTATGCTTTGAAGGGAATGAGCATGGGTACTCATTTCCCGATAGTACTTATTGCTCCATCACAGCAAAATGACCCCAAAGGCATAAATAATTAATTCTTTAAGCACTTCATGGGTTTCAATGTGTTTTTTATTCACAGTACTCCTTTGAGCTGCAGAAATGCTTTATCTGATTAAAGATGTTATTTGTATTGTTCTGATGGGCATGGGATGGGCTAAGCCTGGTCTGAAGTGAAGAGTGGAGGGACTGGAGTTGTCCTGGAGAGAGAAAGGGGAGAAGGAGAGGGTAAACCTGAGGAAGAGATAGGGGAGAGTTGTGCCTTCTGCTCATGCTAGCGGGTGCTCACCTGGTGAAAAAAGGGAGGATCCCACCAGTAGCAGCTGGTCAAGTGACGCCAGGCAGCAAACCCAGCTTCTCAAGCCTGTGCCACCAGTGGAGCAGACCACAGGGCTGCTATTGCCAACTGTTGACATCCAATCCCAGCCCTGTGCTAAGCCAGACCTTTGAAAAAATAGCCAGACTCTTTCTTTCAAAATCTACCTAGAGATGCACTGTTTGTTTATTCCATGCCTCAAAAATGTAATGGATATGAACAGATTCTGTTGAATTCATGGTCTTTTGGGATGAGATAAGAAAAAAAAAAAAAAGAGTGGACCTGCAGTTTCTTATCTTAATACTCTTTTCATGGCTACTACCCTGAACAAAACCTGCTGCCAGCCCGACATCCTGATGTGGAGACAAAAAGATTTTTGGATTAACAACATGCAACCTCATGCCCAGTGAATGCAACCAGCCTTGTCCAAGTATTTGGAGAACGATTCTAATAACTTTACTTACAATGCTTAATACTTCTCAGATACTTAGATTCTTGGGCATTCCGATCTAGTGATGTCTGTTCATGTGATGTATTACAACAGGGGAAGCCAGACTCAGCTGGAGACTTTCTACTCATATGAGTGTGTGGGTTGCAAAACAGCAGGATGCTCTTCAAAGGATGTCCTCCAACAGTGCCTTTGGTCTCCATACCTGAAGCATGTTAAATTTTGACTAAATTGCAAAGCATCTTCCTTTGTTTGTCAGTCTTAAGTCATGGTAGCAGAAAGTGGACTTGGCTACTTTTAAACTGCAAAAGAGTCTACAATCTGCTTGATAAAGCATCTTCAGCAGAATAAGATAGGTAGTCTTTTCTGGGGGAAAAATGGAGTAAAAGCTCCAGTGAATAAATACAAGATTGTTTTCAACACTCTCCTCCTGGACTCCCGCTGTTGAGTGGCTGCAAAATTCAGAGAGATTATTTTGGCAGTTCCAAAAATCTGTCACACAGATCTGAGTGTTTTTTTTTTTTTCCCCTTGTATTTGTCAATGTGTGACTAAGCACAAGTATTACAGGAAGCATGGAAATGTTTGGGCTTTAAAGAATTGTTGTGGAAAAAGACCTCCTACTGATTAACAACTGCTGTTTAATAAAATAATTTTCGGATGTCCAAATTGCTGATTGTTCCGCTGAGGGTTACGTTCTGACCAGAAGGGATCCCACCAGTCCCATGTCATCAGCCCAGGCACTTTGTGAAGTTTTCTGCATCCATTTCCTGCTTCAAAACAATGAAGGATGAGAGATGCCCATCGTTACTCCCGATGGTGCAGGGATGTGTTCATCTCAGTCTCTGGGGTGGCATCAAAATCTGAGGAGAAGGGGTCAAAACAGTCTCACTGAGGTACAAGGAAGCATCTTTGCTTGGGAGATGCAACCGTTTGCTTGATTTGGAAGGCTGAGCTAGAAGGGGAAAAGCAGAATGTCGTCACTAAAACACTGAGAGTCACTGTGGGTGTGCTGGAAGGAATTTCCCACTTCTTAAGTTCTCTTTCCATGCCATGGCAGGACCTTGGCCCAGCTGGCTGCTTGCAGACTGCTCTCGTGCTTCCTTCAGTAGGGCTTACACTCACATTGCTCATTGCACTCTGAACTCCTGTCGCTTGGACTGTTTTGTTGTAGTAGCACACTGTGCCAAATCAATTGCTCACACATGCAATCACTCATACCTGTTTCACTTTCCTGCTGTGCTGCAAGGCTTGAGTCTTACTCACTGTCTTGTGAGGTGCTTGCAGAGTGCTGCTGGACGGTCTTCTACACATGATGCACACAATCCTACACGCAAATGCTGCAGCTTAAAGCACGGCCATGTTCATGGCTGGTCTGGCATGCTCTTTGCAACATGTTTCCTCTCCCATTATTTTTGGGCATAATACACAGCTTCAGTTCTCCATGCAATTGTGCATTCTTAGTCTACATGTGGCTGCAGACAGCAAATTGATGATAACACCACATTTTTGTTGTTGTTGTTGTTTTTTTTACAGGCAGCCAGCAGATGCCAGGAAGTGTTGCTTATTGACATTAATCATTACTGTGTTCATAGCCCTGGGCATGCTGCTGTAATTGACCAGAACCAAATCCAGTAATCATATCATGGAAAATATACATCACATTTATTTCACATCTGAATTACAGTAATGAATTCATGGCAAAATTCTCAGTGACTACGTCAGAAGCAGGAGGAGAGCCTTTGTCTGCTAGCACAGATGTAACTGAGCTGTTAAGCACAGTCTGATGTGCTTAGGCAGGAGGCTGAGGCCTACATCAAGAAGTTATAAAATTATCCTCCAGGATCTTGTAGCCCAAATCCTATTCAGATAAATTCAGAGAAGTCTCTGTAGTTTGTAGTGTTTGTAGAACTGCGTTTTCCAATTGTGTTTTCCATTGTTTTCTTTGAGCATTACCCTTCAATAGATGGGACTGCCACAATCTCTTCAAAGAATATAAATACTCTAATAAGAATGTGTAAAAAGGCCTTCCAATAAGACAGTTGCAGAAGCATTTCTTTTTACCAAATTATCTACAGAAAATCATTAGAACAAACAAACAACAGCTGAACAGTAAAGCAGCAAGAACAAACACATCTGAGGTTTAATTTGATCACTTTATGCCTGGGAAACAGAATGAGGAGTTAGTTATTGAACAATATTTGTATCACATTGACTATTGTGTTAATGAATTCAATTTATATTAAATAGCATCAACATGTTAGATATTACATTGGAAAGAAAGAAAGATCAGTAGCTAGCCAACATAGTCAAATGATTTTCTTTCCATGGTGAACATAAAATCTATGATGTTTGTTCAACAAAACAATTCTTAAAGAGATGAGGCTTGAGAATACATTGAGTTGCTATGAACAGCAGGGTCCAGGGCGAACAGAAAAGATTTGACGTCAAAACTTGACTGCAGATATTCCTTTTGACCATTTCTTAGTATCTTCCCTTACTTAGCTTACTTACTAAGGAAGGCAGCCTCTTCATAATGATAAGAGAGGCTGGTGCACGCAGCTGCCTTACCTTCACAAATACACCCACTTTGGAGATCTTTAAAATTCTCTGTTTCTTTCATGTTTTCATCTTTCTTTTTAGTCACTGTGGTACTGCATAACATTTAAAAGCGAAACAAAACCCAGAGTGCCGCCTTTTTGTTTCAGTTTTCCAGTAACAGAAGTATTGCAGTCAACCAAAACTTCAAAAGCTACAAATTCAAGTTGACTGCTGCCTCTTATCCAGCCACATACTACTTCAGTTTGGAAAGCATATACGTTTTAACAGCGATTCTCAGTTTTCAAACCTAATTATTAGTAGCCAGAGAGAAATGGTTGAGACATTTCTGTTTTTCTCTAACTTGATTCACATGGGATCTCCTTAGAAAAACTTGTTGCTGTAAATTAGGCAAACCCTTAGGTGATTTGTTGTCCCAGAACTTCTGAGCCGAGGTTGAATGGGCTGTACAATCATATTATTTCCATGTTGAAAACTGTACACCTTTGGTAAAGAAATCAGAACACAAAGAAGTTGGAATCCATCCTACCATGACTTTATCCACAACTTTCTGCTCTATATAGACCTGCACTTAAAAGAACTGGTGAAAAACTCACAGTCTTGCTGCCTTCCCTGCATCCACCCTCTCCTAGAAAATGGCTGTCAGGTCAGTTAGTTATGTCTCAAGAGGAAAAATTTTAAAACCAAAGCTATCAAGATTGAATTTCAAATCGCTGTACCTCCAGAAAGGTTTGAGTTACATTAATGATGATTTTGTGGTTGAATTTCTTGGCCAGGGTTGTAAGGGCGATAAGTGAAGGACTTCCTGGTAATGAGATGTTCACCTAACTGGCTGGACTTCCAAATTTTCTTCTGAGTATTCAGCAAACCTGTAGGCTGTTTAAAATTCACCTTTTTCCGTCTGTATTCTTGGCCCCAGCTGCTTTTCCAAGTGCCAAAACTTTGCTAGGAAAAAATGAAGACCCATAAGAATCCATACTCTGATTTTACTTCATGGAAGAGAAAACTTTTTCTACGCTGGCATTAAACTCTTGAAGGTGAACAAAGAGGGAGACATGCCTAGAAATGCACAAAGAAGCTGGGTTAATTAAGAGAGCTCCCACTGCCCTCCTTCATGAAAGCTGTTATGCTTTTGAAACCCTGGAGATGGTTTCACTGTGAATTTGTGAGGTTAGGAATACAGCTGGGATGCTGAGACTGTGGGCTGGGTGGTATGTATAGAATGTGTTTGATCAGTTTCCCCAGTTGTATTAGAAAGAGATGGCAAAAAGGAATAGGGTGGAAATAAGCAGAAAGGACGAGCAGCTCCTTCTGGGATAAGTCTGAACTGATTTAGATTGCGGGAAATCGTTTTTTATGTCAAATGTATTTTCCTAGAGATTTCAGTGGGGAGATTTTTTTTTCTGGTCTGTATCAAAATCACAGAAAATATTTTTTAGGCTTCAGAAGCACATGACTCAAACTGTGCCATTCATTTTGCCAGACGTTAGCAAAGCAAGTTACAGCCCAACTTTCTGTGTATACTTTCTTTCAAATAATATACCAATCTTATTTCACCCTCATTATTTTACACAATTAATGTTAGTCAATTTTCAGTGATTTTCACTATTCAGAAAAATACTTTTCTTGCCTCAAACATACCTACTGTGGATGTACTTGAACACTGCTACAACTGGTCTAAATACATGTAATTGCAGCATGTTGGACAAACAACATGGGTGATGGAAAACATGGTGCTGCTCTTTATAAGTCACTGAAAGTGAACAATGAATCTTCATTGCACCCTGTTAAGCTTACCAAAATTAAGGTTGTCCAGGAGATCACTTTCATAAAAAGGTGGTACTTACGGCACTGAGTCTTTTAAGTCATATTTGGAGGCAAAAGCACCTTCAGCTCTCAGTGAGTATAAAGAATGGTGCTGACATGCATCAGAACATGTTGTATCTCCTCTTCCCTGGTGAGCTGGGCTCTGATCATCTGGTTCCTGTACCAGCAAGGAGGGATTTCCTTTGATGACAGGACCATGGGTAAACATGGCAGAAAGTAAAGAGCATTAATGACAACAGATGTTGTAGTGTTTTGCTGTGTTTACAAGACTCCTCTGTGCTTTGTGTATAATATGAATTATATATAAATGATTGATTCTCATTTAATTAATATAAGATGAAATGAGGAGCTCAAAGCTTCCTAAAGATGCAAATAAAGAACTCAGTGTCTGTTTGAGAAACTCTGTGATTGGACCTGACACCAGTCATTAAAAAATGGTCCTTAATTAAATGGACACCTATAACTTTTGTCTTGCAAACCACTACTCAGCTCTCTTTCCTTCCTACGTAAATATGGGGTCTGCACTGAGATTATATTGGGAAAGTAATACCAATTAAGAAAAGTTTAGGTAACAGAATTAAAGGGAAAATAATTTTAAAGTTTGTTTGATTGTTATATGCAATCAGCATGTGCAAGAGACGCACTCACAGGTTCTCATCCTAGTGTGGTATTTCGACCACTTAGGTATCCTGGGAAAACAACATGATGAGCTGCAAACAGTCCAGGAGCCTCCTGGAATCCATTAACAACAACTTGCTAGTTCAGGTATTGGACAGACCCACCAGAAGTGAAGTGTTACTGGACCTGCTGTTCACCAACATGGAGGAGATCATAAAAGAGGTTAAGATTGGAGGCAGTCTGGGCTGCAGTGACCATGCTCTGGTCTAGTTCTAGTTCATGATCTCGAGGAGCACAGGCTTGGCAAAGGATGGAGTCAAGACCTTGAACTTAAGGAGAGCAAACTTCAAGCTGTTTAATGAATTGTTGGATGAGACATACTGGGAAACTCTCCTTAGGGACAAAAGAACAGATCAGAGCTGGCAGTACTTTAAGGATGCCTTCCTGAGAGCACAAGAGCTCTCTATCCTCCATTATCTGAATGTGCATGGATGGAGTCAGGAAAGCCAAGATGCAGGTGGAATTGAACCTGATAAGGGACGTGAAAAATCTACAAGAAAGGATTCTGTGAATACACTGAGCAGAAGAGACAGGCAAAGGAGAGTGTACTCCGTCTGATAAATGAAAAGGGAATGCTGGCAAGGCCAAGTACAAGGCACTGCACTTGGATGGAGACAATCCCAGGTATGAGTACAGACTGGGAAAACAACTCATTGAGAGCAGCCCTGCAAGAAGGACTTGTGAGTTCTGATGGATGAAAAGCTGGATACAGCAATGTGTTCTTGCAGCCCAAAATGGCAATAGTATCCTGGGCTGCATCAAAAAAGGGTGGCTAGCAGGGCGAGAAGTGATTGTTTTCTACGTTGCCCTTGTGAGGCCCCATCTGGAGTAGTATGTCCAAGCCTGGGACCCTTCTGTACAGGAAAGATGTGGAGCTGTTGGAGTGGGTCCAGAGGAGAACCATGAAGATGATCAGAGGGCTGGAGACCCCCTCCTATGAAGAAAGGTTGAAGGAGCTGGGCTTATTCAGATCGGAGAAGGGAAGGCTCCAGGAAGATCTCATTGCGGCCTTCTAGTACTTGAAGGGAGTTTACAAGCAGGAGGGGGACCAACTTTTTACATGGTATAACTTTGATAGGAGAAGGGGGAATGGTTTTAAACTAAAAGAGGAGAGATGTAAGTTAAATGTTAGGAAGAAACTTTTTATTCAGAAAGTGGTGAGGCTTTAGCACAGGTTGCCCAGAGAGATTGTGGATGCCCCATTTCTGGAAGTGATCAAGGCCAGGTTGAATGGTACCCTGGGCAGCCTCATCTAGTGGGTAGCAAGTTTGCCCATGGCAGAGGTGTTGGTGTTAGGAGATTTTTATGATCCCCTACAACCTAAGCCATTCTATGATTCTATGATTCTATGTGTGCCTAAACTTTTTTTCAGTGTCTCTTCCCTTTGACTTTTATTCAGTAAGCAAGCAAGCTTTAAACAGCCAGAAGATTTAATTGCTTGTTGACATGGAGCAGTAACAGTTATATGCTAGTTCAGCTGAAAATGATAAATATTTGCTTGTATTAGCATTGTGCAAAACTTGAACTGGAGTCCTGCCTAAGCCTCTCAGAGAAGTTCCCCATGTACACTGCATGAAGAGCATCTTTGTTCAGAAGCAGCTGTAGGTCTATACATATCTGATGACTCATTGAGTGATTTCTGGTGATCCTGGATACCTGAGTTTCCTGGTGCAGTGGCAGTAGCACTGGCACATTTGACAAAAGAAATGGACTAGCCTTACTTGTTATGCCCCTAGGGAACATCGCATTCTCCCTCAGTGTCAAGGAAGAGACTGTCAATCATCTTTTGAATGCAGGTTTCTTTCTGCTTTTCCATGTGATGGGGCATGATGGATAGCACTGAGGCAAGTCATATCCTCCACAAATAAAGTTGGTTGGGATTGCCATTTTCATGGAGTGTTTACTCATTTCATCCTGAACTGTGATGGAAAGTTGAGGCGTGCTGTAACAATGCAGTTTGCAGATCCACTGAAAGAGCTGGCTAAGCCAACCCCGAGCTCTTAATACATTTTTAGTCTGAATGCTTCAGAGAACACAGAATGGAGAAAGGAAAAAAGGCAGCAGACAGCTTGCCTGCCAGTAACCAGCACTCTGAAGCTGATAGTCCCTGTGTAGAAGCTTTCAGTGAGTGAAAGTAGATAAACCCACCTGCCTAGATGGGCTGATTACATGGTCTCTGAAGAGGTAGGAAAACAGTGTGACACATGTTCAGATTGTCCATTCCCATTGTGATTCTTCATGAATTTGGAGCCACATTGTGAGTCCCTCCAGGCTGTAAAGCCGTGTGCTCAAATGTCCATGAAGGACTTCTTGAAAACAAGGTTAGGGCTCCAGAAAGATGCTCATCAGATGGCCATGGGCATTTCCAATCCCCAGCAATGCCACTGAGCTTTCTCAGGTCTGTCACTGAAATTGTTACTTAAAGTGTTAACTAGTAAAGTGCTTTATAAGGAAGATCAGCCATTATGTTTCTCGTGCAAAAAGACTGCCAGGACTTGCTCTGTTTTAAAGCATCTCTGTAAGAAGCCATGAGGTGTGTGGAGCTCAAAGGGCTGCTCCAAATGACCACTTAATGCCACATCCACATCCTTCTGAGTGCCGTGTCACAGTGCTAGCAGCTGGGGCAGTTTGTGGAGGAGCTCCAACACCGAGTCTATGGACAGGCCAGTACTCAAAACCACTGTGAGAAGGAGGACCAACCAGTCTCTGGCTGTAAAACACCAAAATAATAATACAAAAATAACAGCCAGCCAAATTGCAGTGCTCGGAAGTGCTCCATGGCATTGCCTGTCTCACAGACATGGCCTTAGTGAGCCATTCCTGAAGATGAGAGAGCCTGTCTACCAAAGCCACCCATTTGTCATCCTCCCCATCCTGAACCCATTCTGCCATCATTTCCAGAACTGCATTTTCCTTACACTGCTGAGAAGCTGTGAGCTGCCTTTATGTGAAAAAGTCATGAAGTCGGATGAATACTCAGGAATGTGGAAGCTGAGGAAAATTTGAGTCATAAGGAACTGTAGTATTTGCATGAGATCTTTGTCTGACTTAGAAAGAAATACTGTGAAATTTTTGATCACGAATAGTTCTAAAAGGTTGGGTTTTTTTCATCCTTTTTGTTTACTCCCTAGGTGAATAGGGCAGTGTGTCTTCCTGGCCATAGAAGCAGGATGGAGGTGAAGCTCTGCTGGCAGACTTTAGGGTCTGTTGAATCTCTACTCTGAGCTTTGTGGGAGTCTGAGACACAATTGTGGTATTTTGGAGTAAACATTTTAAACAGGAGGAGCAATTTTCAGTAAACCGTAGGGAGGGTGGGAGAGAAGTTTTGCCGTTGGAAGAGGAAGCTGGAAATAAAGGCTTTTGTTTCTTCCTGCCTGGAGAGGTCACCCAGTGTCTCTGAACTTCCAGTTACCTCCTATAAAAAATATTACAGCTGTTAATGCACACCATTGTAGTGCCCAAACACACAACCAGACAAACTGAATGGCAGAGCTGGTCATTGTTGTTCTTCTGGAAAGAAGAAAAAAACGAAGCAGAATAAAATGAGTGCTAATTGTAAAGTCTTTTCACTCTATTTTGAATTGCTGTAATAAAAAAGGCCAACACGTAACAACCACATGGAGAGTAACACAGGCACGATAAGGTATCCTTGTGTCTAGGGAAGCAGAACTCATTGCCCCCTGGTCAGTCATACTCTGGTGCCCGCAGAGAAGCTGGCTGTGCCAGGGCATTTGCTGACAGACATCTGCATCCAACTTGGAACACAGCCTGAGACTGCCTGGTAGGAGAACTCCGTAGAAAAAAAAAACCTGAATATCAGCTTTGTATCATAAGATATATATACAAAGGTCTCAAATCAATATTACGCTGAACCTTATTTTTACATTTCCTAAATTTTAAGTGCCTGACTTTGCACCTTATCAATATCCATAGGGGTTTTTCTTCCTTTACGTTTTGTTATTGTTATGAGAAGCTCTGACCACACTTCAAGTACTACGAGCAGTCCCAAAGAAACCTGCAGGTTATTGGGAAATGTATTAATTTGTTCCAGATCTCACTTCACTTATCACCACTGGTTTTGGAAAGCAGCAACTTTAAAGTAGGGTTGCAAATTGTTTCAGCATGTTAAAACCCACAGTGGTGTGTGTAAGTTCATCCGTATATGCCATGTGTCTTAAACAGAGATGTGCATTTTCTGTCAAACATTCAAAATGACCACTTAAGAACATGGGATTTTATTTAAATTTTGGCTGCCTGGTAAGTGTTTGACTGCATTTCCACTAAATAATAAAGACATCAAGAGCTTTGTTAAATTAACCACAAGACCAGTATGTATTTCCTATAGATTTCTCAGGGGACGTCCAGTACACTAATCTTGCCAAAAGGCAACATATGAAAATATTGCAGGGACTCAGTGTATGTGGAGTAAGGCTGTAGATGACAAATGACTGTCAGGCACTAGTGTCCAGCATAGACCTGTGTAACTCAGTGTTATTGCTGCTATTCTGGAATGTGACATAAATACTCACCAGTTTGATGTCAGTGATGGGGTGGGCTGACCACCGGGATATGTAGACAACGATGCTCCGCTGATGCTGGGAAATTCACAGCACATCTGTTTTTCTATCTCTTTTATACCACTGGGTTTCAATACTGAAAACTGCTGCCCCAGGCTGTGTACACAAGCAAACACTGGCTCTCTTTTTGTGGATATATACGTAAGTCTGTCTTTGCTCAAAGATCCAACTAGAAGTGACTGTTTTATTTCCAGTACCTACTGATGAAATGTTTCAGGGAGCTGATCTGGTGACAGAAATAATGTCAGGTGAAACAGGTATAACACAAAAAGCATGTACTTCAGTAAAGAGTTACAGTGAATTTCTTCCAAGAAAAACAAATAGATAAAGTTCAGAGCTCAAAAAAAATTATGAATGGAAGAAGGGACTGTATTTGCTATGTTGTTGGCTACAGATATGTATACAAATGTGTATGTATGATTACATACAAATGTGGCTACAAACCTATTCAAACAGGTAGGCTATTGCATTGTATCTGCTTAGTATATCAGTTAGCTTCTTAGGACTCACTTTTTGACAAATTCTTTTAAGGGCATATGTCTTTTATCCTTGTAATAACCACTAAAGTTCAACTAAATTGTATGGTATTACTTTAAACATAACTGAAAAGACTATGCATCCAACAAGTCATTCCTTCAGCATAGTAAGAAACATTTTTCAGCAGTACAGCAACAAAACTGTGGTGAGTTCCTAGCTGACAAAATGGAAAAGTCACGTCTTTCACTCAAGTAGCAGCATTTTAAAAGATGGCTTTGGCAGGCAAAGAAGCAGGTTGTCACGGTGATGTTGCCAAGTGTGTGCTTTTTGACACAGGAGTATTTGGGATGTTGTATGCTCTATAGTAACATGGCCATTAAAAAAAAATAAAATTGAAGGTCACTCTTAAGGAAGAACATTCTTTACCATCATGTACAAATTGTAATTTGTATATCAAAAAAACAACAATCCTTTAGCAAAGCATTTTGCAGCCACAGATTGCCTGGTTACCACCACAGCTGATACTAAAAGAGGTAAATACTGCTATGGTAACAATTTCTGGTTCAATTTCTGATGTGTAGAGAAAAAGATCTGTTGATTCAATGTGATATGATATTCACTGGTAGCAAGGTGTGCTCATTCCTAAGGTCTTTGGCACTGTACTAAAAGCCTGTGATAAAAAAAATTTGTGAAATATTTTTTACGTTTTGCTTAGTTTGGACATGAAATATCAGTCTTCTCAGAAACTGAACTGCAAGTAAAAAAACACATTTTTACTGACTAGTGACTGTTTCTTGTATTTGCCCACTAGATGGCTGTAATTGTTGAAGGTAAGTATCTTAGACTCTTGGAAGGGGCTTCAAATAAAAAAATCTACTTTCAGTACACCTCTGAGTTCTTGGCCTCACTTCTTTTACTTACAGATCATCAAGGATTGGGGGGCAGTAGAGGGATGAAATTTCTCAAATCAAAGGTGCAAAATCTACCTTGATATTTCATCTTTGACAGGGAAGAACTTGCAAAAATGGATCCAGTCATAGTCTAATGAGTAATTATGTCAAGCAAGAACTTATGAACCAAACTTATAGACTACAAGGAATAATAGAGAAAGGATTTATCAACAAATAAACCATACTAGATATTAAAAAACACAGGGAGAAAGTAAGAATTTCCAAAGTCAAACCCTTAACTAAAATAATAATAATAATAAAAAATAAATAACAGTAAATAAAGTAAATTATGTCAAGGAAAAGAAAAAGCATTAGTGTACCTGCTGTGTCATAATGGTATTACAGGGTTTAAAGATAATCCATGTATTGTGCTAAAGATAAACAGTCCTTTTGCCTCATCTTTCACTAGTGATGATAATGAAAATCATCAAGTGCTGGCTCTGAGGTAAAAAGCAGGAAAGTAAATGACAGTAGGCATGTTATCATGTGTGAGATGAAACAAGACTCAAACAAGATATGGTAAAAAATGTAAACATGTGAGCATCAATTAACTGTGTTGGACCAAAAGATCATCTCATCTCATATGCTTCCCACTCAGGATTGGTTTCCAAGCCTACAGCAGTTTGTGGCCCAGAGATTTCCACAACCAAAGTTAAGGGTGGAGAAGGTCATAGTCTTCACTTGCTTCCTCTTTCAAGTCCACAGTCAGTTTCTGACTTCAATCATTCACAACACCTTAGGAAAAGAATGTCCAGTGTTTGTCTGCAGCTTAATTGAAGAATACTTCCTTTTGTTTGCTTTGAACATGTCTCTTGCTTCTTAGGTTGGAAGAGACAGTGGGGAACATGTGAACAGGTGTTCCTTGTGCCCTCTCGACACACTGCAGTTGGAGCATCGGGCAATCTCCATTCGTCACACCAGCCAGTACAGGCACAGCTCAGGGCTGAGACAGATACAAAATAATTAAGGAAATGGGGGTGAAGAGAAAAGAGGACAAAGCATTGCCTTTGTTACATAAACAATCCAGATTGACATGAAATCTCTTTGAGGAGAATAAGTGATCTTGCCAAAGGAAGTACAGTATGCCCAATACTCTTAGTGTCTAGTGAAATATTCAGTACTGTGCCTCTTGAGAAACAGTCAGGTTGGAGAAGGGGGCTAATATGAGATCCATCAGGTGCACATAATAGGGAACGGACAATATGTCATGCTGAAAGGAAACCTCCAGGCTGGAAGGAGGTGCCTTGAGACCCTGTCTTGGTACTGCTGACACCCAGTGTGTTTGTTTCATGTGCTTGGCACAGAAAGCAGAAATCAGACAAAGAAAACCATCACTGATAAACAAAAAGAATACAGATGAAGATCAGACCATTACTTAAAGAGCTGATGACTTTGAAAATAACTGCAGCAGGAAAGGGGTACAATGAAACAGATTGGTCAGAGAAGTCATGGATTCCACATGCCCAAAGCTGTTCAAGACCAAGCAGGATGGGGCCTTGAACAGCCTGCTCTGGTGTCTGATGCAGTGGGTAGCAGCCCTGCCTGTGGCAGAGGTATGGGAACTAGATGATCTTCAAGGTCCCTTCCAACTCAAGCTAGTCTATGATTCTACAATTCTTTGATTCTGTGGTATAATAGTACAACTTATTGCATTTAGGAGGTGATTGAAACATCTGTTATATACTAAGTCTCTGTAAAAGGTAATAAGGACTTAGAAAATGTAGTGCAATTTGGAAATGAAAAAGACTTATTTACCCTCAAATATTTTATCAGGTCTGGCATCTTAGAGTAGAGAGGTACTGTTTTGCCAGGTGCTGGTGTGCTTGTATTTGAATTTTTTTCCCCACTCCCAGAGAAACTAGTTTGGACCAGAGTAGTGCAGAGGTGGGAAAGGAGAGTGTTCAAGAAATCAAAGGTGCAGTTTATAATGGAAAATAGCAGAGTTTGGCACGTTAGTTTAGTGGGGGGAAAATGATTATTTTCTATGAACATATGGGGGGAGAAGATAAGCTAACTAAATCTAATTTAGAAAGAAACAAAATGCCAGTGTAAGCACTACAACAAATGGCTATAAACTGACCGACTGAGTAGGTAGAAGAAAATATTTTTGATGGAGTTACATCAGTTCATAAAACTTCGAGTCCTTCATCTGAGAACAAGGGAGAGTCCAGGAAGATCTCCTTTTTTTCATTTTCTATCACTGATGAGCCATTTTCCTCTGTCCTCTCAGGATCTTGTACTGGTAATGCATGTCTCTGCCAAGGGCACTGCCTACTTGGTGACACCTTTCCTGGTATGAATTACGTGCCAGCCTTGAGCAGCTGCCAACAAAATGTACAAGAGCCTTGGCACATTCGCCTGCGGTTGGTTGCACCAGTTTCCAGAACACAGTGTCCTTCCCACTCTCTTTGGAGAGCCCTGTCTCATGCTGCCTATTTTTAGATTCTTTTTTTGCCCACTCTGTGTGGTGGGGGTTTTGCCTCCAACCTCTTAAAATGCTCTTCGTGTTCTACTTCCATTTCCGTCATTTCTTTTTTTCCACAATCCTCTCTTCTCCACACTAATTGTGAAGCCTGCACAAGGCTGTCTTTGAGATATTTCAAAAGGACACAACACTCCCTAAATACAACTTCTTCAGATCCCCTCCTCTCTTCTGTCCAGGGCCATGCTTTCTGGTTCGTCTACATTTTGTCACATCAGCTTTGCTGTTTCACAGTCTCTCTGTTTAGATTCTGAAACAGCTGTGTTAACCTCACATGCCTGTAGTGTAAGACACTCCTGGGCAGATGAGTATTAATTACTTGAAAAATACTGCTCCCACTAAGCTTAAAATATGTGTGTTTGCAGAGCCTTTTTTGCATATTATTGTGGGGCTGTTTTTGTGGTTTCTTTTACATTACTGTTGAAGAGAGAGAAGCCTGACTACAAAGTCATCTTCCTCCCCTCACTGTCCTATTTCTTTAGTCTTGGGATCTGTTGGATAACACTGGAGCTGCCTCCGGCATGTACATCTGTTTTCTTTCCCTCAGGACAGAGGGCAGGAGGGAGCAAGGCTGTGTGTCTGGGTCATGTCTTGTCTTTTCTGCTGGTGAGTGAGGAGTTTGAATGTGCCCCAGGCACAGACCTGCACCAAGGAGCTGGTTCCACAACAGGACTAGCCTCGTGCTATCTCACCTGGGAGCAGTACTGATCCATCTTGCAGTAGTTTAGGCTTGCAAAATTAATTTTAAGGGAGAAACCTCAAAAGCATGGAGAAAACAATTATTTTGTCCAAAACTGGGACAGGCCTGGTAGTAGAATTTAGAAAACTTTATCCATAGATCCTGAAATAAAGTCAGATTGCGAAGAACTCATCAACCTCCTGTTTGATGTCAGTATTTTTTTCCTGTTGTGTGACCAAGCATAAGTTCTCCTCTTTCTTCATAAATACATACTACATACAAGATGAAAATCTACTCCTGAATTTCAGAAATGGAAAGGCTTACCATGATTACAGGGGCACAGGAAGAGTTGCCCTGGGTTACAGTGCTGTTTCTCGTTATGCCACATAGACTAACTAATGTAATGCTTCAGCAGTAAAGGTAATGAAGATCATGTGTCTAAAGAAATACAAAACAAGATCCTATAGGTCACAGGTTTGTCACACTTCTGTGACTTTCTTTTCAGATTGCACTTTAAATGACAGTGAAAAATCGTGGTCTGTAACAATTTATTCCATTTCCTATGCAAGATAGACAAGGACAATTCAGTGTTTCAGTTACTCTTATTGTCTGCTTTTCTTGCCATAGGAAACCTGTTTCAAAAGTCTTTGGGTTATCATTTACAATATAAATACACCATAGGTAATGCTTGATTTGACGTCCACATCACTTTCTGAGACAAGAGTGTGTTTATATTTCTGTCTTAATCTGCGCCAGTTTGCTATGATCCCTTCTAACATTTTCTGTACTGCTCCGTTTCTTCTTCTCTTGTATCTCCAACGTACTTAGACACCTGGGAAATATCTCTTTAATTATTTAAAATAACATAGGGACATTTTGAACATATGCCACCAGTGTTCATTCAACAGATGATCACAGTGACCATGTTAATGCCAGAGAAACCATTAAGGAGTGCTGTGCTGCTTAGAGATAGCTTGGGCTTTTTACTCCTCATAAGAAGATTAACTTGAACAATCTTTGTATTGATTCTCAATACTCTACGAAACAGGATGAAGACTTTTCTAAGATTGGTTTCCTGAGCTGAACATCCTGCGCAACTTCTCACAGCAAAGCTCCCCCCAGTGACTCAGAATGCTGGCTAGTGCAATCCTGGGCTCACGGCAAGGAAAATACCACTCCCTTTTTGGGATCGAGTCCTCTCAGGCTCCCCTTAGTGCATCTCCTGGCAATGATTAGGAACATCTACTTATTATTTTAAAGGCTACTCCTCCTCTCATAGACTCCAGTCCTGTGAAGTCCTTAGGAAACATACCAAGATCTGAAAAGCTATTGTTTGGAGTTTCAAATCCTGGTCCCTTTAAGTCTAGCTGGTGGGAAAAAAGGAGAGAGAGACAGAAACAAAATAGAAAGGCGGTGCTGGGGAATGGGGGGAGGGTTGGAAGTTTAGTGCAAAATAGGCAGAAACAGGCATAAATGCATCCAAAGGATGGAGAAAAGTGGGACAAAATTATGCCAAGGTATGCTTCATCCTGGTCCTACTGGATGTTTGAGTAGGGACTTGGTGCAGGCAGGGGAAAGTTCCCTCATATGGCATAGCCTGCAGGGAGGATTAATTAAAAATACATGTATCTCAATAAACAAGCAAAGAGAAAAAGAATCAAATGGAATACCAGCAAGAATGAGAAAGAAAAAATATCTAAGTATGTAGAATATAAAGGCGGGAGAAAAACAAACAAATGCAAGTATTCTGCAAGTGGCTTCCAGCCAAAACAGTTGATTTTATCTCTCTGTGATGCTGCAGTTCCCACTGCAGATTGGAGCCATGGATGCTCTTCCAGTTTTTTAGAAATATTTGAAGTCTACAAGTTGTTTGGATTGCCATTAACAGTGGATAAAATGGAGTGAGAAAGAAGCTTGCTGCAGAGAAGGAGTCATCTTGGGGATATCAAGACAAAAACAACTATGTAATAACCATTAATATTCAACAGTGCTACTGAGACTTTGAGTGAGAAGACAAGGACATTTTTAATGAAGATGAAAAAAAGCATTAAAAACAATGATTTGAAAGAACCAGCAATGTTAGTTTGCAAGAATTTCACCTGACACTTACTAACTTTAGTGTTTTCCCCTACTACAGTTCAGGAAAGTTATTTCTGTTTGAAATTTAGCAAACATTTCTTTTGGTGTGAGTTTACCCCTCCCATTTCCATCTTCAAGCAGTAGGTCATTGATTTGCTTACTGTCAGTGATGGAAAAATCTTCAGAATACAGTCTAATCTTTGGCTGACTGGGACAATATGCAGCTTATTTGAACAGTCTGGTGTTCTGCAGCAAATGCAGTTATGATAATCTGATGTTCTGAAATACATGTGTAAATACACAAGCTACACGGGAACATTTGGATGGGGTTGTTTGGTACATTTCTGGGTCTCTTCCTTGGCTGAAATGATTTTGTGAAATGGCTTGCACTAGGAACAGCTGAAAATTATAATAATCTCTTTCATCTTTGACATCGCTGAAAAACACGTGGCAATTCTCAGCTACAAAATTCTGATGGTTTTTGTCAGTTGTTTGAAACTTTGGCTATGGATGTATCTTCCTTACCCATCCCTGCAGTATCTAATTTAATCTCTATATCATGTACAATTACATAATGCAAGCATGTGGATAATGCTTTATTGTTGTTCAACACCACCATGTCTTGAACTTCACTTGAGTCATGCCAAATTTGGGCCATGCTCAGATAAACAATGTCAGAACAACTTTGGATGGACTTCAGCACTCCCATATTTCAAATGGTATCGTAAGAGAATTGCTGTATGTGTGAGTGAGCAGTGAAGCAATGAAACATCCGTTTTATTACCAGGAATGCAGATGTGGTTCTCTGTCTCACAGATAAGCACGTGCAAAACATTCAGCCATAGTTAAGGGTGGAATCTATTCTGAACTCCATTTTTATGGCTGCATGGGGAGACCTGCTGGTAATTTCTTTTAATGAGGATAGCCTCACTGAGTTTATGTCTTCAAAATTTTGTGACTGAGAAATAATGTGAAAGATATGAATACTGAAGAAGCTAACTTTTTTCTTATTCCACTGGTTTAGAAACAGTGTGCGGACTACTTGGCTTCTGGAGCTGTCCTATGAAAAGATCTCTCCAGTATAATATTTTCAAATAAGAATTTGGTGACAAAGGTTCCTGATGTTCTGCAAGTAGGCATCTCTGACTGCCTGGATTTGGGGTCCACTCATTCATTGGTTTGACATAGATTTTTGCATGTTACTCATGGTTGGAAACACCCATGTATCTTCTAGCGATGCATTAGGTGTGGCTATACCACTGCAACAAGCACTATGATTTTCTCCCGTGTTTCATCTTACTAGGGCTAAATGCAGAATGGAATGTATTTTTGGTGGATAAGGACAGGAATTAAGTTCTCTTTTAGTCTGGAAGCTGCAGTGATTCTTCTTTCTGCAGGCTCCCAACATAACTGCAAAGTGTTTTTAAATATCACTGCCACTATCATAGAGAAATTAGGCCATTCTCCATGAACTGTTTTATGAAAGGCTGAGCCAACCCAACTGCTTATATGAACCCTGAACTCCTTCTGCAGTGATAAAGGCTTTAGTTCTGGTTTTGTGATCCTCGTGTCTGCTGAAATGTTACAGCTCACAACCTAGCCAGGAATGAAAGGATTGCCATAGTGCATAGTGTAAAGTAGCCATTACATGTTTGAGAGGAACTTCAGCACCCGTCCTTAGAGTATGGGGTCAGGGATTGCTATAATGATCCTGTCAGTGTCTTATCTGCCACCCTACGGCCAGAAGCTTTATCAGTTGATAAATGGGTAAAGTTATTCAGAGCTTCATTTGCAAAAGTCATTTACCCACAGTTACTCTGTAGATTTCAGCATTTCCGAGGCTGCAGCCGAGAGAAACTTGGGTTCTGTGTTGATGTATTCTCTCAGAGGCAGTAGATGTAGTATGGCTGTGGGACAATCATTGCAACTGAGGAGAAGGGAATTAAAGAAATTCTGCCAGAGAAGTGTGAAATGTGAATGAGAAATCTGATTTGCTTATATGTTGTATTTCAGTCTTTGTCATTATTGTAGTTTTGTTTTGTTGTTTTTACCTATGTTAATAGTTGCATTCCTCATCCTCTCCTATAGATTTTTTTCCATAGCCTTGGAGTGCTTGCATGGGAGAACATGGGGAATGTCCGTAGAGGAGGAACACTGAATTTCCTCACATTTCTGTATTGATCTTGTATCAATCCTGGCATGTTTCACAAAAACAAAACAAAACTTCAGCACTCATATTCTAGATTCTAAGAACTGAATGGGACCCCATTGACCATCTACTACTGGTGACAGGCAGACTGGGGATGCTCAGGCATCCCTGACCCTTCCAAGCCTGGTCGATACCATGTGTTTACAGGACAACTGCTCACAGTTTATCTCAGGCACCAACAAGACCAGCCTTAGGGCAGACTTTTGTCATTCTGAGTTGTTGTCTTCTGATCACAAACTTCACAAACTAGCTGAAGACCAAAAGGGAAAAGAGAAGGCATTTCAGAAAATGCACAGATGCCATTTCCCCCCTCCCCTTCCCACCTCCTTTCTCAGCTCAGGGACCAGCTGACTGCTTCCTGGTGCCTCCCTGAGCTGAGTGCTTGCCGAACCACAGTAAATTTTGTCTCTGTTAAATCAACCCTAGAGGCTTAAAATACACTCCTAAAGGCCCTTTTGTCTGGCTAGCGCAATGTTGTGTATCCCTGTTGCCAGTCACATTATGTCAGTTCTATTTGTCACTTTTGGCTACATTTACAGCATGGCATTTCTGCAGTGCTCTGCCAGTGATGCAGATGCGCTTCTACCTTTATGTTAGGACCTCACGACAGCTGAAAAAAACACGCTTAAAAACATTTATTAATCTCTGTTTAAATTCCTGAGTTTGAGCAGTTCTTTCAAGAATGGGAGACATCAGCAAACTGGGAAGATCTAGTTGTTTTGGAGCAGAACTGTATATTTCACCAGAGGTTCAGGTGGGGGAGAAACACAGCATGGAGGATACAAACATGTTACCTTTATGTGCACTGGGTTTCTCTGTCAAAGTACAAGAGAAGATGTTGGGATTTTCTGGAATGTAAAACTACAGAGTGCTTCCCAGTGACAGCACAGTGCTAAAGTGTAGCTTCTCTTAATTAAGTATAATATATATATATATAGACCACTATATGTACACACATCTGTATTTGGTTCACTCAAACACTTTCTGGGAAAGAAATGGAAAGCTCAATTTCTGCTACACAAAACTCACAGCTAAGGGAAAAAAAATTATCCTTCCCATTCTTCAGTGTATAATGAGATGCAACTATGCTACCCCGCTACCATTACATTTACAAAAACTTCTTTGTTTTTCTAACCACGTGGGAAAACTCTGCTGGCTGTATACCTAACAACTGCAGAAGTTAATGCTGCATTTCACTGCCCCCTCCCCTGCTCATTCCTGTATCCATTGCAATTATCTCTTCTTTGAAGTTCAGTGTTCGCACATTTTAGATGAATGCTGGAGGTATAGCTGTAGGTTGGTGTGTGCTGTTCAGTTTAATTGTAATCTATGACCTGGTTTCTCCAGGGAATGTTTGACCTGATGCTGTACTGAATGTTGAGAGTGAAAATACTTCACAAAGGCAAGTGCTGATAATTTATTACATCTGTTTCACCTTGTGGGAAAATTATTTAGTTTACGCTGTATCTACAGAAATTGAATAAAACCACACATGCATCCCACACAGGTCTCTTCTGCTGTACTTCAGGTATTTTCTTCTGGCACTTTGCATACTACAGAGTGGCATAATGTGCCAAAATATATCCCAATGGCAGAAAATGCAAGAAACCAGAAAGCACTTGCAAAAGGGATAAAGGGCAGCTTAGGTACAAACTTAGTGCTGGAAATAAGACCATCAAACAAAACCACGCACTTGTTTAATGTATCAGTGCAATTGCAATACACCCAGGACCTTGTAAGTCATCACTATATTTACATTCTCTGTGTGAACAACAAGGATCTCACAGAGCATGGTATTTTAGTATTTATTTGTATTTAGGCATCTCTATAATACTTGCAATTTCTATTTCCTCCTCAGTATTATTTGGGCAAATCTTAACCTGGATGAGTGGAGCTGGAAAACCTTGCTTAACCTGAGAGTATCTGACCAGATGCTTCAGTAAATGGCAGCATGATCCTGCAGTGTGACATGACTGATCCAGTGTTCGTTGCAATATTCCAACATTGCTGCTATCATTTCCAATGCACTGAAGCTGATATTCAGTTATGTACACAGTTCCCTGGTTGCAGTATGCCAATTTGAGTTGCTGAGCTGATCGAGACACTCTTCATTTCATGGTGTGACAGATATGCATGGCCGTCTGGAACACAGCTTGTCTTTCATGTTGCTGTCACCACTGCTGAAACGCACCACCCACTGCCTCACTGTGCTCACATCATTCACTGTTTGGTCTCCATAACCATTCAGCAAGTGTAGATGAATGTCAGTGGGTGCCATTTTTTTTCTGCATGGAGGAATTCAATTCCTTTGCTTCATGGGCACTTCCATGCCAGACACCACTCCGTTGGACTGTCCCTCTGCTGCCATCTGTCACATGGCATCAACATGTAACAGAATATTGTTGGGAAGGTTAAGTCTCTTCTGCCATACCACCAATATCCACCTGGGACAACATAATAAAATAGGAGGCATTACTTTTGGTGCAGCCCTTGTGTATGTATGTGTGTGTACTTAATTATCACTGTTGTTATTTCTTTCTTCTTTTTCTGTTTTGGTAAGTAGTTTTAATCTCAAGCTATGAGTTCTACCTTCTTTTGTTATTTCCCCATCCCACTGGGAGGAGTAGGGGGTTGGAGATGGGAGATAAAAGGTTGTGTGGTGTTCAACTTCTTGCTCGGTTAAGCTACAACAGTTATCCTGTATATTATTTCTCAGTATTCACTATTCTTTAATAAGTGATACTTTTAAAGCCTGAGGCTAAGGTAGAATTCACCTTCTGGGAACTGAAACACCCAAGATGGATCTATAGAGCTAGTGCCAGATCTGAGCATTGTAGTTACAGAGACTCTGAGTGCAGAGAGCTCAAATTCTAACCGGTCCAGACTTGTGCCCATGTGGCAAATTCAGTGCTATTAAGAGTTATTTGAAAATAATTATTTTTTGCAATTCCAGTAATCATGTAACTATATAAATTACTGTTTCTAAACCTATTCATAGTAGACAGCATGGGACTGTCTTGCTGTTCTGAGGACACATTATGCCGGCTGGGCTCTTGCACTGGGTGTTGTGCTGTGCTCTGCTGCAGAGCAGAGAAATGCCCCTCAGTCTTCACAGCAAGAGCTGTGGCACAGGGACACAACAGCAAAGAAATCAAAGTCAGGCAGCCTGAGAAAATGCCATTTACAGTAATTGTGCTGAAAATGCACCAGAGATCAGACAACAAGCTGATCTCAGACAGACAAGGATCTGATTCTATACTTTTATTTTGTTAATATGTTATTCTAGATGGGATGAGCAGCATGTGACATTATGTTAAAGCATAGATATTTGTAGGTACATGTTGTATTTCCACCACATCTGTTTACAGGTAATGCTATACTTGAGTTTGAAGCACTCACTATGTTATTCTTATGTTATTCTTATTGTGTGTGTGACATCTAAGTAAAGACATCCGCTTGCAATGTAGGTGCATAGAGAGCCTATGCACAGGATGCTGAAGTCCAAAAAAAAAAACCCTGCATTTCCCAGAAATCTGTATTTCCACCGACAAAATTCCCTGAATGCCTGCAGCTCTGCCAGCCTCTGGGCACAAACAGCTGTGCATGACTTCACTGCCCAAGGCAGATGTGCTCCACGCCCCACTCACCCACCCTGCTGAAAGGCAGAGATGTGTCATTAGCAGAGGGACAGCTGCTCAACAAGAGGTAGCTTTGATGGGTACCACACCAAAGGGCTCGGAAAAAAAGAATAATTTTGGGCATTCCCTGCAAGCTCTTGCTCAGGGAAAGACTGAATAAGAGACAGTATCCTTGCTGCATAAAAACATTTTTCATTTGACACTGTGTTCATACCCTTTCCTGGCAGGAGCATCGCTCTTTCTCTCCCCATGATGTTTCCCATTACACTGCAGCACTCAGTGGCCTTGCTCCAACCACTGCTGTTCCTGAGATGCTTCTCACAGCTGCTGAGCAGTGAGTTAAGTTTCTGTAACCAAAGCCCATGACAGGAGTGAAGCGGAGTGCTCTCCTTCATCTGTGCAGTTATTTGAGAGAAGGAGCTACAGCAGAACTGGTAGTGGGATGGGCACTGTCCTCTTCTGAACTGGTCACTTGCCCTTGCTTTTGTAAGTGACACTGCAGGGGTGTGGGAGGTTACCAGGCTTTGAAGGTTCCCTGGGATGGCTGCAGCCATCCTTTCATGAAATGCTCCCTGGCAAGAGCACAGAATCCTAGAAAATTCCAAGTTGGAAGGGACTCATAAGGATCTTCAAGTCCAACTCTGGTCTCAGGGTCGTACAAAAATTAGACAGTATGTCTGAGGACATTGTGCAATTGCTCCTTGAACTCTGGCAGTTTGGTGTCATGCTCTCTGCCCTGGGGAGCTTGTTCCATGCCCACTGCCCTCTGGTGAAGAACCTTTTCCTAACTCTCAACCTGAACCTCCCCTGACACAGCTCCATATCATTCCCTCAGGCCCTGTGACTGCCACCAGAGAGCTGAGCTCAGCGCTGCCCCTCCGCTCCCTCTGAGAAACAGTATGCCACCATAAGATCTCCCCTCATCTTCTTCTGAACACACCAAGGGACCTCAGATGCTGCTCATATGTCTTCCCCTCTGGACTCTTCACTGTATTTGGAGCCCTTCTTTGGATGCTCTATTAGTTTTGTGTCCATTCTGTACTGTGGCATCCCAAACTGTCAGTAGAGTTTCTTAGCCTCTTTATTTAGTGTGAATTACCAGGTTGGGCTGAGAAGACTAAAATCAGTCCATACCCAGTATCCTTGCTACTGTCCAGGAAGGCTGGAAATGCAGAAAACAAATCCAAATCTACTGTACTCCGTTCCTTTCTACCTTGCAGTAACTCAGAAAGAATTTGTCTGATCCTTCATTCTACTGTTTTTCCCCTTTAGAGACAACATGACTGCTCAACAACTTCTTTTTCCGAAGGTACGAATGTGATTCAGTTTTCATGTCATGAGATGTTCAGTTTAAGCTTCCAAGGTATCTTCTATAATTTTAAGATAGTGTTGGTGCTTCAAGGGAGGCACCATTTCTTTGGTTTTAGGAACTGTTGTAGGATGAGAAAGTTATCTGCTGAGGAAGATGTTCGTCTTCCACTTGTGACAAGGTGGCTTGTTCACCTAGCCTCCCTGTGTGATGTTCAGATGATCCTAGCTGGCTAGCATGTGTTT
Source organism: Chrysolophus pictus (assembly GCA_037305975.1). NCBI lineage: Eukaryota > Metazoa > Chordata > Aves > Galliformes > Phasianidae > Chrysolophus > Chrysolophus pictus. The sequence continues at coordinate 51,217,047 of CM074578.1, read as the reverse complement.
GCCCATCTGAGTCCTCCCAAGATGATAACCCCAAGAAAATAATTAATGAGGAAACCAATTAAGAAAAATAATAAAACCCTACAACTAACTCTTCTACGTGTTCTTTATTCCTGTCTTAGCCTCAGAGCTGAATTCTGATGCAAGTTGTGTTCATTGCCTCGTTCCAGATGTTACTTTAGTGAAGGCTGATACAAAGATTTAATATTTGCTATTTGCCCTCCTTTGTGCAATCAAGTGGTGTCATTCCTCTTAGATTACATGGCAGTCCAGCTCTTTTCTCATCCTCTTCTTGCTACTAACATAATCAGAGTACGTTTCTTTGTTGCCCTTTATGAGTATGTATGTATATGTTGTAGAATTGAAATTTCAGCCACACACTAATCATTCAAAACGCAATTACAGTTTCAGCCATGCAGTAATCCATCTTGAATGATTACTGCATGGCTGCCTTTTAAATTCTGACATGTTGAATGTTTTAAGAACACAGACAGGGATTAGTTCACATCATGGACTAATCTGCTGCAAATGTCCATTTAAAAAGACTTTGCATCACTTCTCTAAGGAGACATCAAGTAATAGAAGAACAAAAACAGCAGCCAAGCAAAAATAAGATGAAATGAGATTTCACTTAATTTTAAATGGTGTTAACTGATTTTTTTGTTTGTTTGTTCATATTTCTAGATTGGCACTGTTTGGAATATATGTTCCAGAACAAATTTCTGCTATAAACAGGCAAACAGGTTGCTTTGAGCTGAAGATTTAAGGCCGAATTCTTTTTTGCCTGCAATATGGTGATAGTTAACAAAGTGATTTTAAAAAGCACGAATGTCTTGGTACAAGATCTACCATAAATACAGCAAAACTGCATAAAGGCGGCTGACAGCATTATATTCCAGCCACGCAGGAAAGAGCTGTGCTGCCAAAAATCTGTCCCTGGCTGCTAGAGCTGCACCTGGGTGCCGGGATTTTTGTTGCACTACAGAGCATTGCAGTGGTTAGAGCACTGTGTGCTCCTCGTGCCCTCTGTACCCCTGCATTCCCACCAAGTGTTGCTCTGTGCAGCTGCTGTGTGTTTGCTGGAGGCAAAGGACACAGATGTTGGAGTGAGACAGAGCACATGGCTGTGAATGAAGCACGGCTTGCTATCTGTTTTTGAGTGCTGATGAATAAGTGATAGCACAGAGTGGATTTTAGAAATAAATGCAAAGGATTAAGTGTCCTAAATGGAATAGCAAAAACAATGACAAATAACGTGTGTGACATTTTCTAGACTGCCCTTTCCCTACAGTCATGACAACCAGGCTGCAAACAATGTTTGGCTTTGGGTAGGACACCTTGCAGGAAAACTGAATTCTGTTCAAGAAATAATACTCTTCTGGCAGTTCCACTGAGGACATGGTCATTTGTCCCCAGGAGTAGGGAATGAATCAGTGTCCTGACATGAAGCAAAGGGCTCCAGACCTCCAGTAAAGCTTTTTGTAACACTCAGTGTCTCCTCTAAATTTCAAGCTGAGAAATTATGTTCTGGTCGTCTGTTTTCCTGCAGCGGTTTATTTGGGCATGATATACTCATTGTCTGTAACTGTTACAGTGTTGCTGTTTGTTCTCATGACACACAAAATGTTCCACCTTAGAAGCAACCGCTTTATGGATGAATAATGGCAGCATATGCAGCACATACAGTACTTTAAGATTCCACACAATGAAACGTCCTATATTATGAAGGATTGTGTTCTTGGTTTTTTTAGGCCTCAAATAGGAAATATTTAAGCACATTTTCAATTAAGTTGCATTGAAGTTAGTATAATTGAAGTCCATATTTTTAACATGTGCTTCTAATTAAACACATCCATAAATGCTTTCCTGATCAGAGGTCTTCAAGCCTACAAGAGCACAGGAACTGAAGCGTTCTTTTTCTGCTACTCTGGGTGCATGTGTGAGCACACCATTTTGCAAACAGCCATCAGGTTTCCTCCCTCCTTAATGCCATGTCTCAGGGCACTGAGCTGGGAACTGCAGCCATACCCCTCGAGTCCAAGCCCCAGGGGCTATGGGTTGCTTATAGCAGTGCCAGGAGGCATGGTGCCTGCATCTGTATGCTGCAGAGAAAGCAGTCAAACACACATGTGGCCAGCAGAAGTAAAGAAGCACTGAAGCTGAAGGTGGCCCAGAGCTCCAGTCTCAAGGATGAATTTAATCTTCTTTGCAGGGTGGTTTGAAAGGATACAGGGGAGTTGGAAATAGATGATCTTTGAGGTCCCTTTCAACTCAAGCCATTCTGTGATTCAGTAATACACCAAGCTCTAGTCCTCTTCAAAGCAAAAATGGAGAGCCTGGCTTTACCATCAGCACTTTGCTCTGCTAGTAACTAGAGAAAAAGTTGCACAGGAAAAGATTTGTAAGAGTTGATCAGTGTTCTGCAGTGTGCAAAACATGGATGCTTTGAGCTAACCCTCCTACTTTGGAGGTGTAAAGCAACACATTCATGCATGAGGCTCTGCTGTCAGGTGTCTGATCATTGTAGCACTGGGATGTGAATGTAGTCCTATGGCTTGCAGAAAACATTTGGTCTTTTGTACCTTGAGACTGCTGAAAGGAAAATTGATTGAAGGACTGGATCTTTCTCTTTCACCTTGATTCAAGAGAAATTTTCCTGTGTGGTTTTAATTCTGAGCTTTAAGAGAATGGTATGCTATGTTCCACATTTTCTTTCCAGAGGCTCGGGGTGTTGGTACTTAAGTTCTCTTGCTGTTTGGGAGGATCGTGAGCTGCAGCAGGAGGCATGTACAGCCTCTGCCAGCCAGGCACAATGGCTGAGCATCTAGATTCCAATAGCTCTGCTGTTCTGAGGAACTGATTTGTCTTGGGAAGCTGTGATCCTCTGCGCTTGTCCTACAAGTAACTTTGATAGGCCTTACGGGGGATTTTGACACTGAAGACAAAAACTGGGGTCTATTGAGGGATCAGTCCACAAAGCATCCAAGAACAAACCATAAAATGTGATAAATAACACTGCTGAGGACGTTAAGTTAAATGTTTGCACAATGATTGAGAAAATCAAACACTAATCCACTTATTTCATCTCAACAAAATAGAATACGATGCTCGTCGCCTTCTCTGTTGCAGTATGAGTGCATTGCTGGATCCAAGACATTTCAGCTTCTGCTCTTCCAGACTGTGTCACATTATCCTCACGAAAGACCTCATGCTGGTTTCTCAGGGTGGTAACAGCCTGATCTTATGTATCTGCTCCAGTTCCAGGCACATCCCTGTCAGAGTTCCCTTTGCATGCTTTCCCAGAGCAGGGCTCAGTTGACAAATAGCCGTTTACTGGCACTTGACACTTTCTTGTGCCACCCTTGAGCACATTTCACCTTCCACACTCAGCTCCCTGAACACCAATTCTGTGATATTAACCTCGCGTTTTCTTTGCTCTCAACTGCAATCATCAGCTCTACTTTCACTTCATCATGGCTCCAGATAGCTAATCTAAAGCAACATATGGATAGCTAACTGTAAATGAATTCTTGGTAATAATCCAGTACTTGTGATCTTTTTTTTTTAAGCAGGGGGAATATATTTGTTATGCCTCCATTTCAGAAAAGCTGCTCAGTTTCCAGCTTTAAGCCTCACAGTGGTTATTTAATATTTTATTTTCCTTGCTAAAAGACATGCCACAATGTTGTACTTACTTAAAGCTTTTCAGCAAAAAAAGCCATTGTTCATGAATTAATTTGATAAGCCTTGTATAAATACTGAGATGAAACTTGGTATGAATTTAGCCTTTTTCACAAGAAATAATTCCTAGTTTCAAAGGCCTTCTGCCTGCTCCACAAATCATTTTTTTTCCCCAGTAATTCCTTCTCAGGAAAGATGCCCCAGGGAAAATTTGCTTGTTGGCTAGAGTCTTCCCAAGTATTTTTACTTCTTGTACACATGAGAGGATGAATCTTTAACTAGCGGAGATACTATTGCTTATTTTTGCCCTTCTCCTCCTTCCCCAAAAGCTTGTGATGTTAGTTCCTGTCTGTGAGCCTTGTGTTATCTACTAAAATGCTGTGTAAGTACTCTTCATGTTGTTTTACACCTTTAAAAGGTGCTATTTACTGTGTTTGCTCCTGGGCCATGGGAAAACCTGGGGGAGGCTGGCTGGGGACAGTGAGGCATGTGGGTGTCCTCAGGACCATGACAGGTAAGGGCGCTGTTGTCACTGCTGCCAATGGCATTACTTGTGGTTTTCTTCTATTCAATAGTTGGTTTTACCTGGAAATAAGGCTCACACATGCCACTCAGTGTGGTATACTTGTACGTGTTCACATCCACATCTCTCCCTATATTTTGAACTGCCTGTCCAGTTTCAGCTACAGTAAGGTAGCTGGTAGCTCAGTAAGGTCACCAAGGTACTAATGATATTCCCACAAGCTTCATGAAATCACACAGGCCTATTGTAATTGCCTCAGCTGAGAAAAGCACTGTTGGGGGAGTGCAACCCTAGTAGACACCTAAGAATCCACTGGCGACAGAGATTTGCAAAGGAGAAACTTTACTCCTCTCTGGACCCCAGCTTTGAAACACAAGTCTGTGGGAAACCACGTGCCCTTTGAGCTGGCACTCAGAGTGACGCATTTGGCGGTCACTTCAGTTTTCCCCCTTGCACCTCGTTTGGCAGCAGCTCACTGTGAGCTGCTGGCTGGTCCGATCAGCCCACATTGTTCTTGATTTTTCCTCCAGACTAAAGGTACAGTCACTAAAGCTCTGTGTTTGTAGTTTGTACTTTTTGCACATTTACTTGTACAGAGAGGAATATTCGCAGCAGTAGCCAATAGTTTTACTGAGTTATTGGGAACAGAAAGCCATCTACAAAAGCAACATAGGAATCCAAAGGAGCAGCTACAGACCTTCAGTTTCAACTTACATTTAGCAAAAAAAAGAGTTCTTAACAAGTGCATTTCTTGAAGTGGACACAGAATACTCTGCTGCCTGCCACAGGCAGCATTAATGATAGTTTCAAAAAATCTAGAAAGGATCAGGATTCAGAAAGACATGTAAGCAGTAGCAATAACCCTATGTGTAGCAGTAGAGAAAAAGAACAGCTGCTCTCTTTTCCATGGGCTCCCGTGAGGCTGAGTTTGTATCACAGAGAAGAACAACCTGTTTGGTGTATAGCTGGAATCTCAAATAACCATCTCATTTTTCCTGTCTGGAAATGAAGACAGTCTTGTGCAAAGAAGTAGACATGGAGGCCTGGAGACAGCAGAACCCATGTGTAAGTGCAGTTGTTGGCAAAAACATAGAATGAGGCTTCTGGAACTAGTAAGATACTTGGAAATAGAAGCTGTAGGCTGAAGGTGTTTCAGTGGGCACCTCTTTACCTCCTGTCCACTGGTATCATTATGTTTTCCTGTCTCATAGTGGATAAATATGACATTTGAAGAGTGCAGCAAAATATTTTGCAAGTATACTGAAAAAGACGGTGAATGATATGATGAGGTTTTATGCACTTTGTCATCAGCTGAAAATGGAGATTTGTGCTGGTGAAGACAACTTTCCTATAGTATTTAATACCTAACATGCTAAAAATCATCATTGGTGCTGGTATTGCGCCCTTTCCTACTCCTTGTCACTCATCCACTGAGCTTGGGGAAACTTACCAAGTCCCTGAAAGCAGCTTCTTCTCATGGGATCAGAGCTGCACAGCACAATTTGATCCAGGAAAAGACAAAGGGTTTTCATATTTTATTCTGATGTCATCAGCAGAAACCTTCAAAGTGGAGGAATAGTCCCCAGCTGTGAACTGGGTTGCTCAGGAGGTACCACTCCTGTCGCTTTGTCAAGCTGATTGGGGCAGGAAAGAGCTCTTTTTCTAGGCTGGGTGCACTGAAGAGGCGCCAGGGCCTCCCACCCACAGTCTTCATGAAAGAAAAATAGCAACAGCACAAAGTCCAAGGATTGTTTACTTATTTGTAGTATCTCAGCAACGGCTACTCTCTATCATCTGGTTCTGCTTTGGTGATTTCTTTTTTTTATTAAGAAGAAATGCCACATGCTGCCACACAAGTAGCTAACCTCCTGCTGCCGGACAGAGGCTGCCCCTGACGCCCAGGGAGGACACAGCAAGGGCTCTGCTCCCAGCTGTTGGATTTGACTTACAAGAACAGGACACAGATCAGGACTTCGCAATTGTTCTTTTCTTTCCTCCAAATAAATCAAGTGGTCACCCCCAAAAAGTTCAGGCTTGTGACACTGGGTCAAGCAGCATCTGATACGTAAAGTAACTAAGTTCTGGAAATGTCCAACTGACTAATTTCAACAATTCCAGAAGGAAACATCAAATTGTGGAAGTCTTAAGTCATGAGTGACTTAGTGGCTTTCACAAGACAGAAACAAAGAGATGGCTTCATGTCCCTTCCTTCCCTCTATCCCTATATTTTGGTGGCCACAGCATTTGTCTGAGTGGGTATTTAATGACTTTAATTAGTTTCTATAAATTAGGATGGAACTTTAGGTAGACATAATGGGTGAGCCACTCTCCAAATAACTTGTTCAGAGCATTGCAACAGTCTCCAACTGTGTTCTTTGCAGCAGAGAGCTTGGGAAGAGGGTTGAATTTGTGTCTCCTGGATAAATACTGTAACAAATTAACCTTCTGTCTAAAGATGCAGAATCAGGGCACACCATCTCTTCAAGGTTTTTAAAGTCACTTGCTAAATGTTGTGTTTAATTTCCAAACTCCTTTTTGTTACAGGAATCCGCAGTTAAATCTCATGTCAGAAAAAAATCAGTAAAAATCACTCTGAGTCAAACATTGAATATAACTGCACATTAGCATAAGTAAGGGCTCATTTAAAGAGTTATCTAGATAGCGGGTTATCTGGTATAGGAATCATAATATTGTATTTCTGTCCAGGACGGATGACATCTCATTGACCTACGGCTTGATGGGAGTACTAGACAACTCCTTTGCAACTACATGTTTGTAAAATCTTACTAGGTAAAATCAAACTTAAAGAGTTTTCTGACCTGTTGACCAGTAAGTGCTCCTGCCTGTAACTGAGAGACTCCCAGAATCCAGTGGAGGAAGCTGCAGGCACCAAAAAGAAGCAGGAGGTCACCTTCTTACCCTAAGAAAGGTTATCTGGTGACGACAGTAGTGTGGAGTGATGAGGTTGATCTTGGCAGCAGCTATTGTTGTAAATCAAGAGGGGAAATGGTATGCAGACCATATATCTGCTTATCTTCTGAGGCTACCACACAGGAGCTGTGCGGTGCTGGAGCCCAGGTGTGGCTGGCATTGCCATGAACACAGGGACAGTCAGGCCTGGCCTGAGGCCTCACAGCCCAGGCAGAAACCAACTGGGAGAATAGGAGGACTGCCATGCCTTCACGTAAGGCTTCTTGGCTCATCTGATGCTGCTATTCATGTCTAGCTGAGGCTACAACTCCTGCACATCAGCACTCTGACTGTGCGGCCATGTGCCAGGACAGCACAGGGAAGCATCAGAAGAGCAAGAATGACTGAATTGAATCCCAGCCACTCCACAGGCAACTTCTGTCCCAGCCGGTGGGCAGAGAGGATGACTCCTTCTCCTCCCACACCCTGCCACACAGCGTGCTTACAGGCCCCGTTGTTCTTTGTGCCTGCTTCCGTTGGTTAAGGGACTGCCCTGATCCAGCCATCAGGACAAGCTCTGCATGTACTGGTTTAATTGAAGATGGTGAGGAGCACAGCAGGAATTGTTCCTGAGTACTGGAAACAATACTTATAAATCACTTCATAGCAGTCAGCACTGCAAGTGGCTGGAATACAAACAGCTTTGAAGACAGCAGATAGTCAAAAACTACTCTGAAAATAAGTGCTCATACTCTTCCACCTTCCCATCCGCCTGCACTTCTGATCCTACAGCTAAACAGTGTGTTACTATCGGGGTGAAGAAATCTCTGGAGTGGGAAGCAAACAAGGGGAGCTTTTAAAAGAAAGGGAAGAGATCAGTGCTCTCCACATGGAAATATGTGAGTCCTTCCTGCAGAGCATGTGAATTTTCACAACATTGCAGTGATTTTCAATTATCAGATCTAAAAGCTGGTGCCTACTTTAAGAAGCATCATGGCTTAAGGTGATACAGGAACCTCCTGTTTTCTGTTTTTTGCATGTGATGTAGGTATGCAAGCTAAGTACACAAGCTCAGGTTGCCGCTAGGGCTGAAAATCATCAAGCTGACCATCCCTTCCTTACTGACTAACAGGCTGGAGATGATGCTAACAGTTCACTGCTTTTTTGCATTTTCCAGGCAGATTTGGACAAAAACAAAACTAAACCATTTGGTGCCCTTGTAGCCCCAAGTGTTGAACTTGTCTTTTTGAAATGCTATGTCAACAGCTCTTCACTAGCAGGCCCTCTATTTTTATTGGCTTCAGTTCTCTGGCTAGTGTTGACAGGTTAATTTACAGTAACAGTGAGAGTCACCTTTACTTGCTATACTAGAAAGTGCAACCCACTCTGTTCTTGAATGCCATGTTCTCAAGGGCAAGAATATGGATAGCAAGCGAGTTCTGCCTTGCAATCTTGTGTAGGCACTTAGGGACTTGTACAAAAGAGTGCTTTTTTGGTGAAATAATTTTTACCAGCATATACGACTGGAGCAGGAATGGTTGCAATTATTTCTTACCGTGCTTGTTAGAGGGGACATATGGGAAGATTAGCCTCAAGAATGTCACTCTTGGACATAGTCTTCCTATGAGTACTACACCACAGGTTTTTTCTTTTTTCTTTTTTTCCCCTTCTTTTCAATACACCAAAGCTTACTGCAAGAAATTCCCTTGCTAACATATATACAGTTAGTGTTACGTAGGTATTGGAAAATAAGTTTTGTGGGATGTATTTAGACAAAAAACAAAAAGTTTCCCTTTTTGTTTTTTTTCTCCTCTCCTCTCCTCTCCTCTCCTCTCCTCTCCTCTCCTCTCCTCTCCTCTCCTCTCCTCTCCTCTCCTCTCCTCTCCTCTCCTCTCCTCTCCTCTCCTCTCCTCTCCTCTCCTCTCTTTCCTCTCCTCCTCTTTTCCTTCTAAGAGTAATCCTAGAATGCAGAATGGGAAGGGAAATTTGAAGTTGAGAAGTTGAAAATATATTTCTCTCCAGACCATAGTTATCCAGTTGAAGGTCTTTCTTAGAGCAGACTGATGTGGTACGGATGGTGAAGAAGCCACAGGAGAGATGATATGAAGTGCATACACTGGAGAAGAAGCATTTGGGGCAGTTAAGGGCTAGTGTGCAGAGCAAGAGGAAAAACTAATTGGGTTCATCACAGGAAAACTAATAAAATCACAGTGTATTTCTGAGTTCTATTTATTTCTATAGTACTGGAGGTTTTTTTTTTTTTTTTCCCTAGATGATTATCATATAAAACAAGTGAATAAATGGTATTTTAAACATAGAAGTGTGAAATAATATAAAATCTTTTGGATTCTTGCAGTTATGTCCCTGTATAAATTGGCCACACTCTAGCACTATTTACCCAGCAGGAGGAAGCACCAAGGCTGCATCATATTGAAGGACTTTCTGTTTTTTCTCCATTAGTGGACATCATGCTACCCCTTGGACTTAGGTATTCTATTTTGTCTTCATGGTCATTAGAGATATAGAAGATATACTTTTGGTACTGAGACCATACTGAAGTTCTCGTTGATTACACTGTTGAAATGCTCCTAGAAATTTGCAGTACATTCTTTTTCCAGGCTAATGTTCACTTTTCCTTTTACCTACTCCTGACATAGCAACAGAAACCCTGGAAAAAGCTTTTTGAAAAGCTTTGGGATCTTTCTGCTGCACAAATTTAACATCTCTGTCTGTCACCAATCTGTTCTCATCAGCCAGCCCTTTGAAAATCATTATGGCACCTCTCCATCTTGCTGGCTCAGCTGTGGATCAAGATCCCAGAAACTGTTAGAAGTTCCCACCAGCCTGGAGAGTTACAGCAAATGAGAAAGAAAGCAGATGGGAGAAAGGAATGTAAAATCATTTGGAGATACATTAGGAAAAGTGTATCCGAGTTTTCTCTGGTTTCACACAGATTTTTGTGAACATACGTATGTATACATGCAGTCACAAAGGAGTGCTGCTTCTTGATAATCGAAACATACTGCTTCTCAGTTATCAAAATAATCATCTCTCCAACAACCTTGTTTAGAATATATGTATTTTATTTACAGAAAAAGATCGTTTTAATGATTGGAATACTCAGAAAATCATGAAGGTGTCATGTTCAACTAATGTTATATAACGCCTATTTTCTCTTTTACTTTTATTTTCCTCTTTTCACCTTCATATAAATATCTGACTTCCAGGGTGATTTTGAGGATAAATATATGGAGATAGAAGGTATTCGGATATTACAGCAATGATGACCAGGAAAATGCTACACTCAGCCAACCTATCATTATTATATGACACATATACATGTCATGTATGAATGATCTACTGAAAATCAGGACTTCGTGTTGCCCAGAGGTGAAAATCAATACAGCAAAACAGAGCTTACTGAAATGAGTACTGGAGAATTCAGCTACTTTTTGCTGTGTCTGAAACACAGGTAATGAGATTTCCTCTTGTTCATTATCCCAGTATTAGTAAGCTGTTCCTGAGCCATGTGATAGCCCCTACCAGCAATATCTTGTAGCATCAAAATCACAGTAGGTAGCTTTCCAGTTTACTCCTGAAATATTAAAAAAGACCACACAAGAACACAAGCATTGGTCTTCTTTCTACATTGAAGACAGCACATGCTTTTGAATTTCAAAATGTTGCTGACTTTTGCATGGTATCTATAAGCCTTGTAGATGGACTGTGGGAACACCTGGCTGTTGCTGAGCAAGAGCTTTGCATTAGCTGAGGGTATTCACTTTGAGTTGTATGGGGAGAAATGAAGAAGAGCTGATTTAGAGAGAGTTTCAAGCATGTTCTCCTTGAAAATCAGGCATTTTTAATATATTATAACACAGACATTGGCAAACTGAGAGCCATTTTAAGTCATGACACCCATGAAAGTAATATGCAGGAAAACAGATTTAGGAGAAAAAGATGGTGTGCAGTAGTGCCATGAAATCAGGGAGGCTGAGAGCAACAATGAGCCATGTAGAAAGCCATCACAGAGCACGCATGGGCTTATAAAGGCAGAAGTCTCCTGCACTGCCCTACTTTGCTGCTGCAACCCAAGCCTGGGGCCTCTCTGTTTCTTCTGTCAATGAATGGAGATGTTCCCACAGCCTCCCTTGCACTACTGTAATCCAATCCTTGTGTGATAGCCACAGACAAAAGCAGGGACAGAGACACAGAGACAGAATCGGAAAATCTCTTCTTTCAACCATAGTCTGTTTTCATGCGGTATCTTGCTTGCAGAACAGCCGAATGAATGACAGAGACCAAGTTAAGAACATAACAGCACAAGAGGATGCCCCTTGCCATTGAAACCACATGCACTGAGGGCTAAGGCAATTACAGAGCTGCCTTATGCAAAGCCACTGTAGATTAAGGATGAACAATGTTTCTAGCAATTACTCCACATCTCTCATCCAATGCCTACTGGGGCACAGGCTGTGATATAAACAGACAAGCATTGTCAGCTCTCAGAGTAGCACTGAGAAGAGCAGGGTCTGTCGTTGCTGTCACCACTGCTTCCATGAGCAGGTGTGGCCTGAGCAAAGCAGAGCAGTATTTGGATTTGGATACATGTTCAAATGTTATATTCACAGTCAGACCAGGAGACTGACAGGGTCGATAATTAAAACCTGTTACACCCCTGTTGAGGGTTATATCCTCCTTATGCCCCTATCCAGCAGAGAGGAGAGGCAGGCTGGGTAGTGTTAGACTAATGTAGTTAAATTATTTCCATGAGCTGAAAAATGGACTTCATAGCCAAGTCCCTAGTTTAGCAATCTATAACATCTGTGACAGATTTTTAGAGTGAATATCTCTGCCCTGCTGGCTTCCAAGCAGCAGAAATGTGGCGCATTTTTCTTTTGTTGATTGAAAATGGTATCTGTAGCTGTTGCCCAGCGAAGAAATGAAAAAGTGATCAAAATCCCTTGCTCGGAATAGAGTTGGTGCTCTTCCATAGGAGTAGTTCCATCTTCAGCCAAAGTCTGGTCCACTGTTTTGTTACAGGGCCAAGGTAGAAGGTGCTTCAGGAACTTCCTAGTGCCTGCTCTGAAGCCTCTTGCTCCCTCAGCCAACAAGCCCAAACAGTTAAAAGAGTGTTTTTCATCAGCCAGAGACCTGGTGTTGCTCACTTCCCTTCTCAGTAACATTGTGGTGCATGAGAGCAGTGCTCTGGTTCCAGTGTCAGTGATTCTTTTTTTTTTTTTGCTAGTGGAAAAGAACAGGTTCTGATCTCTTGCACCTCACTTCCATGTCCATTCTGTCATGGTGTCTCAGGCAGCAAGTGGGGGGCACAGCTCTGCTCACACCACTCTTAAGAGTTTTGAATCTACATTCCTGTCCTGAAAGCCTCAGTTGAAGTATGATATTACAGCTTTCAGATATTCATACACGCTATTAAACCTCCAGAATAACATGATTTTGGTGAGAGCTTCAGATGAAGCATGATGGAAAACATAACAGTCTTCATTTAGATAAGCACTCCAGCCGGTGTAGCAGGTCTAACTAGCCCACATCACAAAGACATAAATTCCTACTGAACAGAAAAGTTTCACTGGGTGAGGGCAGCTGGGCAGGGTGCATGGATGTGAACTCTTGAGCACAGCAGCATCACCACCACTCTCCCTGCCTGTGGCTCCTTAGCCATATCATGCTGGACACATAAGCCGTGGTTGGGAGGGTCAGTGCTGCAGCTCTGCTAGCCTCCCTTTGCTCCCAGCAGAATCAGCAGAGGCAGTGCCACAGTCACTGTGAGTTATGCTCACACTTAATTGGTAGAGAGTTTCAAATGTCAGTGGCAGCCCATGTCCTCTTCTCAAATGCCGTTAGATCCCTTTATTAACAAGAAATGTGTAATAAAATACACATAAAACAAAAATAAAAACTCCCGTATTTTTTTCAAGACAGTATTGTTACAGTCATATATTTCACGTGTCTTTGCTATTAAAACAATTATTTTAAGTGATACTTAGTTTATTAGGAACACAAAGGAAAAACTGCCATGTATGACTTAGACTCTTCAAAAGTAGCTATAAACAACTATACTAATTGTTTTGTTCTTTTAAAAGCTGTGGGTCATGGCAACACAGCTGTTTTTGCTGTGACTGGTTGCCTTAGCTTTGGACTAATGTCATGAAGGAAGTTTTTCAAGCCTGCTAAGAGCAGCTCGTGAGTGGTTATTCAAAAATTTTATCTGCCTGCCATGATCCACTCAGAGATTGGAAATATGGAAATTAGTTTGTGCTTTTAGACATAACTTCTCTCCTTACATGCAACCTAAGACACATTTCTCCTTGATCATATCTGTCGCATGTGGGACAGGACAAATTTGTTCATCAGCAGCAGGATTCCTGTGAAACGTCTCTAAAAAGCCTTCTGCCCTGAATTGCCGGCCATGAGTGACTCACGAGGACAAAACAACTTGTTGTCTGTCAACAGCATTCATAAAGAAGGAAAAGCCAACTTAGTATTTTAGCACCTCAGTATTACTTAACAAAGAATATTTATTTAAGTATTTAATGCAAAAAAACTCCAACCAATACTCTCCTGTAGGACACCAGACCATGCTTTCATTACCACGAGTTATCCTCACACTGCCAGGGGGCTGCAGGAGAAGCATGTGGTCTACATTTGGCCTTGTGTCACTCCTTGGCCTGTTAAACTGTAGAGACAAGGGCAGGCTTTCCAAAACAGTGTACAGGAATCAGAAGAATATCAGCATTCACTGGCAGAGCTAATAGGGGAAATCAAAGGAATTTGTACATGGTGCATTAGGCCGCAGCAGCTGGGCAACACTCAGGCATTCACAGATATCGTGGTTGCAATATCTGTGGGAGTGCTTACACTGAGGGTGCTATAGACTTTTCTCTATGGGGCTCCGAACTCATGGGATTGGGCCCAGATTGGGAAAAGCCTCCTATGTCTGGTGAGACAGCAAGACTGTCACTAAAACACAGAGCCAGATCTAGAGTGCTGAAATGCAGCAGCTGATACTTAAAGCTCAGCTTATAAAAAAATGTCAGTGAGCAAAGTCAAACAGTGGTCAGGGCTTGTAGATGCTGACCTTAAGTTGCGCCAGTTGGATTTTAGGAATCATTTCTTCTCAGAAAGAATGGTGAGGCATTGGAACAGTCTGCTCAAGGAGGTGGTGGAGTCATCATTCCTGAAGGTGTTCAAGGAATGTATAGATGTGGCACTGAGGGACATGGCTAGTGGATGTAGTGGGAATGAGCTAGTGGTTGGACTAGATGGTCTTAGTGGTTTTTTCTAATGATTCTATTATTTTATGCTTCTGCACCAGACATGATGGTGAAAACAGAAGAGATACTGCCATGAGTATTTCATAAATTTCATAAAAATTAAAAAGAAACATGTTAGTTCTCATATCAGATCAGTATCCAGTAATCCAGTTCAATACAGTACCTCAAAAAACAGCCCTCTTGAGTAAGTCACTGAGAAAACCTTGCCTTACAAAGCAGGCAGATTTGTGTTTCTCTCCAGGACATTTCTTCCTTACTACTAATATGTAGAGCCATCTAAATCCCAAGGTGATGTCTCCTTTGTTTTCTTTTTTTTTTTTTTGCTTGTTTGTTTTTTGGTGTTTTTTTTTTTTTTTTTTTTTGCATTATCTTTTATAACTCTGTATATTTTTATTCTTTGTATAACTGTTTGATCTCTTTTACAAATGTTAACACTCCCTGAAGCACTAATGACTGACAGAGTTTTCCAGCTTGCAGGTACATTGAGCAGGCTTTTTATTTTACAGAGGCCTTCCAGAAGGTATCCCAGGCTTCTTCCCAACAATTCCAATAACTGCAGCATTTTTTGGATGCTATCTAAAAATTACAACTTGCCATGCTTTACTTCTGTCACTGCTTAATATTTATCCTCCAAAAAACATCAAGCTCACTGATTTAAGAAGAGAGAATTTTGGAGAACCCTTCGCTAAACTCACCACATTGAAAAATGACCCTTTATCAATCCTAGTTTTTCCTTACTCCGCTGTTTTTGATTTGTAACAGTATTTTGTGTGGTGCCAGGAGAATAGTCTTATGCAAGACTGTTCTGTTTGTTTCTATCTTTCAGTTAAAATTACGTCAGTTCTGGAACAGTATTCATCTGCTGACCTGGAGGGAGATGCATGTGTCCATCTGAGTTCATTGCCCCACATCTTGGCATCCAGTTGCTGCAATTTATTGATGTGTTGGATATTTCCTCTTCTGATTCTCCTATTAATCTTCCGAAAGGGCCTGTATTTCTAATGCAGCAATGACAGAAAGTGTGCCATGGTACTCACAAAAGGGAGTCCTGCAATTAGAATTTAGGGAGACAAAACCCAGCAAAGGAGCTAAAAAACTGCTGCCTTCATTGCATCATTCTAGAGCCAAGAGGAGGGATGATTGGCATTACCCATGAACAACAGGGACAAAGGCAGCCCAAAAGAGAATGATAACCTGTGGCATGTTTGGCTCTCCAGAACAAGTGATGAACGCATTCCAAAGAGGAGTAAAAGAAACTGGGACAGATCTTGGGACTATTTTTAATGTGCATCCACCTATACACTGAATTTTGTTACTTGAAAAAACTGAGGGATCACATCATTTGGGATCTTATCTTTAAGATTTCATAGATGTGCTTGGAATCATACAGATACAATGGGTCTCTCCTAGGGATGAATCAGAAGACCTTCAAATCCTATAATCTGTCTGTCATTCAAAGGCCTGCTCATGATGTTCTTGCAATGCTACAACAATGACTTGTTTGGAAACTGCATATTTTGAAACTCTGTTAATGGTACGACAAGAAATTCTTGCAGTAGCTGTGCTCTTTTCTAACACGGAGCCTGGGTTGTTCCATGTACAAAACTTGTTGCTATAAAATTATTTTTGTGTAACAGGGTACAATAACACCTACTCTGTTATTCCTTTGATTCTCTATCAATTTCTGATACTTTGAGAGCTAGCTAACTTCTCTCTACACTCCAGAAAATTTGGCTAACTTTGTACACCAATATATCGGCCTTTGAAAATTGGCTTACAGTTAGCAGACAGAAGCAGGGTCAGAATTAGTTCAAATCAAATTAATAGTGAGAAGTTCTAACTTGCTAAGCTGTATGCAATCCACTCTTCAAAGGATATTCCCCAATTGCTGTAATTGCTGTCTTCAAGGTCTTCCAAAAAAACCTTGGACATGCTAATTAATGCTGTTGTAGATATATGTAAAGGTATGTGACCCGAGAGTTTAATTCCACAGTTTAATTCCATAATGATTGTAAATGGTAGGACTGCTGCATATTTAAAAGAACATTAGTGTGAATTTAGCTAGCTGTTGGCAGTTTAATAGTGACTAACAGATATTAAATAAGCATGAAATTCTAGTGGTGAATGACACTTTTATAGGGGCAAGGGCTGGAAGCTGAAGGCAAGAGAAAATACTGAAGCCATCCATGGTGACCTTCCTTTTCCCCAGCATTTTACAGAAAGTTTGTACAACTTTCCCAGCACCAGGACAAGTCGAGATTGGTAGAAGGGTCTTGTTCTTGCAAGTGTGGATGGCACATAATGAACTCGGTGGGATTGGAATTCCTTGATTTGCTGAAGTCATTGACACCTCCCTTGCTGACGTCACTGGCACCAGAATTTCCCCAAAGATGTGAATTCTTCAGCTGCTCAGAGTTAATCATATCCTCCAGTAGTTGTAGTGTGATGGCAGAGGTGTGTGAATTCTACCCCTACCCTTGCCAGATATTTCTTAAAAAAAAAAAAGGATGTCAAAAGAAATCAGTTGTCTAAAGAAAAGAAAAGAAAACAAGTTGATCCGTTCATTGTTACCATTCAAAAGCATCTCTTTGTTTTCGGAACAAAAATGGTGGCAAGTGACTTTTTTTTTTTTCCACCCTGCGGTGGCTATATAAATTTCTGCTACTAAGAGACAAACAACATTGATTTGACCGACTTATTCAAAACAGGTCACAAAGCTGCATCTTGTTGTGTCAGTTCTCATCGTACACTGATGTGACAAGTTTTATGAATAAAATATGGGCAGTTGCTGTCTGAGAGGATGCCACATCTTAGCTACCCCAAACCCTCTGTCCTTGAAGAGGGAAGCTTTGAAAAATTAGGACCATGTTTCAATCCAAGCTGCACAATATGCTTTTCAACAAAGTGTAATATATTGTGTTTAGCTGAATAACTTTCTTCTCCTCTTCTCCCCTTCCCCTGTCCCTCCCCTGCTTCACAAAAAAAAAAAAAACAAAAAAAAAAAAAAAAACACCCAAAAACCCCAAACAACAAAACCCGTGGCATCTTAAACTAAAGCACACTTCAGTCAGTCTCCCTGGGTGTGCTCTGTGCCAGCAGCCACAGCGTTTCTTTCATCTTGGCTTCAAAGTGGTGCTGAGAGGGGGAGGGGGCATCTAATGAAAGAAGAGAAAACAAACAAACAAACAAACAAACACAAAATGAGGGAGGAAATGAAAAATAGCAGTCTACCTTTCAAATCTGAGTGTCGCCTGCAGGCACACTCTGCAGTGGATTTACACTCAGCTTCAGCCCCTTGTACATTTTTTTTTGTTATTGCCTCTTCCCATGCTGGGAAGATTCTTGTCATCCCTCACATATTTTATCCGCAGAAAAGGCTGCCCTGCCCTGCGCTTGGTGATTGAGGCTGTGCCCCTGGTGTGCCACACTATCAGTGGTTCCCAAGGCTGCCTAGCCTGGGAAAAGCTGCATGGAAATGGTCCAAAATCAGCATTACATGCATTATTGTTCTTACTCTCTCTGATTAGAGTGCACACAATGAAAACAACAGCAACAGCCTCATTTTCTAGCCCTCCTCCCAACACAAGGCTGTTCTTAGACTGTTTTTCTTTCTCGGAGTCTTTACAGAAATTAACTGCTTCTGTGCTGATAGATCCCAGGCACCCTGGCTGATTCTTGGGAAGCCTCTGAGCATAGCCTGAATGAGGGCAACATTTTCAAACGCATATAGTTGGCTTGGGAACTAAAATCCTTTATTTTAAAAGTGAATCTATATGTAGTTTGCTTCATGCAGCGCTGGAAATGCACCACTCGAATGCTGTGGTGAAACGCACAGCACAACAATTCCTGTAGAACGAAACAGAATAAATATATTTAGGCATTCTTTTCATTGGATGCAGAATGCTATGCATGCATTGCTGGATGCAACATACACAATGTCTCGGCAGTGAATCACAGCACCTGTGCTGTCCCAAGTCTGAACACCATCAGACAGCTCTCGGTCTCTTGGCTTAAAAACGTCAAAATTGATGTAGAACACCAACATCTGAACTACACTCCTGTAGCTCAGCAGTCATTTGGCAGGTCTACATTTCCTAAGGCTGCTATTTGGGTATTCCATGTCTTGGGGCAACCACTTTGGGGCGGGTCAAAACTCGGTGTCCTGATCCTAAACACGCAACAATGTTTCTGCGGAAGCACTGAGAGGTGCAGAATTTCAGATTTACTCTTTTGTAAAATGTTGTAAAAATGTAAAAGGTTTTATAGTTCCTGAAATATGTTAGGTGGCACAGTAAATAAAGGAGGAAATATATTTTCTTTCTGCTTAACAGATTGGATCATGTTCTGAAACACCAGGTGCCTGCACTTTGGATGTACTCAAATATTTCTTAGAAGATGGACTTTTAAAGCTGTTTCAGAAGAGAACATCAGATAGTCCAAAGTTCTAAATACAGTGAAGGCAAATGATAGCAAAGGCTGAATGCATTTTTACAGTACATTTTTCATTCAGTTATAGCAGATGCTACACTTTCCTTTTTTAAAAAAACCAAATATATATGTATTTTTTTGGCACACCAGTGGGAACACATATGGAAGCAGGGATATACCATATGAAATGTTTTGTTTTAGGACCCGCTTCTGATGTTTTTCCTATCTTACAACTTCACTGCAGAAAAGCACTTAATGCGTATTGTATTCTTCACAGACATGTAGAACTGCACTGGATCCCTCCCCACCTTAAGGACCTGTGAGACTTCCAAGCGTCGCTTGCTCCCTGTGACCCAGGATCTGCAGAGGTACCTGGGGGGTTAATGACAGATTTTCTTTAATTGCCATCTAGCAGATGAAAGACAGATGTTTACTTTTAAATCACTTTCGTATCAGAGTAAAAACCACTTTGACGTTTGTATTTCTGTGACTTGAAGCAAAAGAAACAACCCTTTAGTCAGTGTTAAATCTATTCTATTTTTAGGAGAGATTGACCTGAACAAAAGAAAATTAAAATGGAGAGTTACAAAGCTCTTTTCTGTTGCTCCTTGCAGGATCAGAGTTGTTAGATATGCAAGTTTTCTGAACTTTAGCAAGTTCAACTTACATATCAGATTCTCTTCAGAAGATTTTTTTCTGATAAAAATGTGAGAATAAAGTCATTTCCTGCACAATGCAAGAAAATATGTCATTTATTCAAGAACCCTACTGGCATCACACCCCTCAGAAAAATGGGCTTGTCTTTTTTCATGTTAACCAAGTCCTTATGATCCAGAAATAAAGCTGGACAAAATTTTGCTCGTCTTAACAGACTGCTATGTTTTTGGGCAGAATTGATCCTTTGGTTGCCTTTAAAGTTTTAAATCCACTAATTGTTGGGGGCTGCATAAAGAAAAAGGTGACTAGAGAGTATAAGAGATCAGTTTAATAATCTTTTCTGAACTTTTCTGTGTTTCAAAAACAAATTTTGTCACTTAGTATGTGAACTTACACCAGCTAGGATGGGATTTGCTTATCAAAAACATTTCCTCTAACAAAAGCTGTCGTTACTTTTGCTTCTCCTTCTTCCCAGTTCAAGTAGTTGTGCCTGCTGCTTATTTTGTTTAGCACTCTTAGTCTGAGAGATATTGTAAGTAATCACAGTATTATTTCTAACAGTCACTGGAAGGAAACCTCAAATTGTTCTTGAGAACTTAAATATCAGACTTATTACAAACAGAGGCACTGGTTCCTGAAGGATAAATAGAGAACCTAGAGTATGGTAAGAAGGAAAACTATCCAAACATCACTAAGCTACTCTGTTCAGAGATTTTTTCAGGAGCCTGTGATCTTCCTGATTATGTTGCTTTTCCCTGCTCTCACTGTTTCATTTTTCTATCAATTTCTTTCTTTATAGAGTTCAACATTTAAAGGGAACTGGCAAAACCTATCTCTGCACTCTTTGCTATCATGCCTGGAATGAATCGAAACAGTTGTTTTCACCTGTGCACTTGGCAAAGCCGTGCTGTACCCTGAATGGGGCACACAACTGCTTGTTCATGTCTGTGTTGCCACATGTCAAAGAGGAATGTCCATTCTGGGGGATGATATCTATGAATTGAAAAGTTTCTGTCCCATTCCATGAAGTGCTGTAATTGCCATCTTAGACAGCCTGCTAGCCTGGCTTTAGAGTCACTTTGAACAATTTAGCTCATAATTCAGGTAGGTGTTTTAAAAGGTTGTCCCTTAGGTCTACATGGCTCTGTGGGAGTGCTGGCATTAGTTGGGGACTGGGAGTTCTGCATCCCTTGTGGCACCTGTTGCCACCCCACTATTGGAGCAAGATGGGCCGAGAAGATGCTGGCTCCCTGCTGCATGTGCGGCTGTGGGTTTGGGTGACAGCAGAGCAGTGACGATGCTCTGATGTATGCCTGTATGTCAGCTTTGGCCTGCCGTCTCCCTTTCTGCAGAGCAGGCACTTCATCTGATTCCTTCTCTTGGTCCAAAGTACAGTGATGTGATTCGACTTATTCACAATAACTTTTCACTTCCACAACAGCCATGGAGTTTCTTAGTTGCTCCACTCAAGCACAACAGCACAAGATGAATTCTGAGAGTAAACAGAGTGGAAGGCAGTTTTCTTTCTTTCTTAGTATTTTATTTATGGAGAGAAGGCCACACGAATAATTGAAGATGCCTGTTTGCACCCACTGCAATCTGTGAGTGGTTTGAAATGTAAACATGTCAGCTCACAAATGAAGTTTGAGAAACATATGTGCTGAAGAGCCGCCGGCTGTTTGTCTGCTGTCACACTTACCTTCCCAGCAGTCCCTCTCTTGTCTCATGCACAGACAGCCTGGGAGCAGGGAGGTATATGACGCTGGTGTGAGTTTCCATGGAAAATTTGATGTAGAGGATGGAAACACGCACATGACGTGAGGGGAACTTATGGTGCCTTTTAAATAGTAAAAAACAAATGGCATTTCAGATGGTTCTCTTTTTTTTTTTCCTTTCTTGTATGACATACAAATTGAGATCAGCTGAGGCTTCAGTAGTGACATACTCCAAGAAACTGAAAAGCTGTGAAGAAATACATGACAGAAACAGGAAAAAGTTCATCAGGGAGAAGGAAAGAGATGGAGAGGCCAGGAGTGCTGGAGTGGGCTGCTGGACAGCTATGCTTAAATAAATATGGTAAGGTGTAAGAGGAGATTGAAGTGTTGTTTAATATGTTTTTTTTTTTTCTGTAGAAATAAATCAGAGGGATTACTTTCAAAGTGACCTATGTAAATTTAGTGTTCACAAGTCATGCACTGAAGAATTAGATCCTCAACACAGTTCTTGATCTGGCACGTTTTCTGAAGGCAAATGTAACTTTTGTAATTAAAATATACTGTAATGAATCATGAATAGTAAAGAAAGATTAATACTCAAAACCTCTAGAATCTTAGACTGTATGGGAGACAACATTTCATCCCCTTCAACTCTGCTATCAGATGGAGAGGATGTGCTGTTATTTAAATGCACTGGATTGAAAATGAATAATGGCAGGTAAACCATTTTTCACAGCAATGGCTGTAAATTAGAACAACAGATAGGTAAATAGATAGATATTAAACCCTAGAAGAGATATTCAGAATGCACAGAAGGATGTATGAGAAGGTCTCTGGGACAGAGAGAAATGTTCACAATCATCAGTATTATAGTCTCTTTGATCAGAATAGAACGAATCAGTTGGATTTTGTAGAAATTTCTGTTAAAGTCTACTGAGTTGAACTGAGTCAAAACTTTCAATAATGTTCATTAGTTTTAACAAAAAGAAGGTGTGTGAGTAAAGAATAAAGTTGATGCAAAAAAAAGAGGTCTATGTGGACCTACTATCAACTTTATGTTGCTGTCGCTGGTACAGTGGACAAAGCCCTGACTAACTGTCTTTATCAGTCAGATCATGGGAAGATCAAGAGTCTTGAAGACAAACTGATACTTCAAGGGTGTGAGGTTATTTGATTAGGGCCTTAGCTGGGAGGCAATCCACAATATTTTGAGTTGTCGGGCTGTACAGAAGCAGCAAAGTTAAAAATTGTCATGCACACAGACTCTATCCCCCGTTTCTCTGTGTGACTCATGGCCTCCCTCTGAAATTTGTGCATAACTCCTGAAATTACGTGGAAGTGTCTGAAAACAATGAGATCATGGCACATTTCGGTTTTCATCAGTTGTGAGGACTGTGGCACATTTCGGTTTTCATCAGTTGTGAGGACTGTCTCACTGCATTGTTCCAGGGATTCATCTTCTAAGAACTGTTTTCTGTTTTACTAATGATAACTAATGACAAAGATCTTTTTCTTGAGCTTTCCTGAATGTATCTAAATTTAGTCTGGGTATGAGTACTCCGATATTTTCTCTTATTTCACATTATTCTATTTTCTGTCTGCTGTCTTCGGCTCAGACAAAGAAAGTCAGTATTTTCTCTGAAAGTTATTTTGTTTGTCTATAATATCATAGCAAATGTCAGCTGATCTTAATATAGAGTTGAAAACAGACTGTTATCCTTCCTTTTACAAATAAATGGAACTAAATAACATAGATCCACGGTCAAATTAAGTATTTTTAGAGCTATTACAGCAATTAAAGCAGTCCCTTGGTTGATGAGAAAGTCTGCCTCTTTTCCCGGTTGGTCTCTTGTTTGTTGTCCACTCGCATTCGATCTCCGTAATGCTGGCCATTTTGCTGGTAACAAAGTCATAATTCACTCACTGCTTAACAAGTCTGAGCACATTTTATGGCTGATAGCTGGATTGCCAGCGTGATCCCAAATTAGCTCCTTTCTGTTTGTTCTTGCTTCACCCGTAGGGCCAAGGCAGGATGGAACACACACAGCAAGAAGCAGCAAGCGATAGCCACTGTGTTTCCTTACACCAAGAGGACATTGGTGCTGCTTTGACTTCAGGTAAACCTGTTGGCATCAGATGAGAGTCCAGTGCAACAACATCTAGTACCACACTGCTTCTTCAGTCAGTGATTTTCTCAGGAGCTGGCTATTCCTGGTTTTACAACTGCAAAGCAGCTTTACACATGTGTAACAGCATCATGTCTGTGCAGGCAGTAGAAATTAGGGGCTATCTGGGATTTGCACTTGCATAGGAGCAGCTAGAAAAGTGCACTTGGGTTCTCCCTCCCAGCATAATGAATTAACTTCTGCTGCTGCTAAAAGGGCAGTAGGAGGGTGTTTTAAATTCCCTTCCTGCACGTAATCTCAAGAAAAGGAACACAAGGCGATAGCTGCTGAACAAAGAGCAGACAAGCGCTCCCAGCCGCTCAGCCTCCCCTTCCATCACTCACCCTGCCACTGGCTTTCAAGACCCGCCTAGGTCATATTATGACTCCTTTATTAGTGTTTAAGGTCACTGGGAGACATGCAAGTGCATCCTATATCAGGAAGCGCAGCGTGTCTCCAGAGTGAAATATTTGGCTGTTAGCAGGAGCCGTGGTCGCGACTCGGAAATCCCGGGGAGCGATCTGGGGGCAGACAGCTCCAGGCGCCGCACGGCCTCGCGGCCTGCAATAACAGAGGCCTTCCTGCCATTCTCTGCGGCGCTGCTTGGCTGCCAGGCATCCTTGCAGAGCTGCCGGAGGCCGCGTTCCCTCCTGTGAGGCCGGCTGCCAGCTGTGGCTCAGCAGGCGAGGCTGCAGGCCTCCACGGAGTCAGCGGGCCTGAAGCCAACATCAGGAGCACGAGGATGTGGTGGAGAGGCTTGTGGCTTTCCGCGCTCCACGGACTTTTGATCTTGCTTTAATGCCACTTGGAGTACAAGCATTTTTTTGAGCAATGTCCCTCCAAATAGCTTTTCACAAATTCGGGTGTAAAAACCAAGGCACAAAGTGGATCATTTTTCTTTATCTACAGGATAAAATTCTAAATATTTATGTTGTAACAATATGTGCAAGGGTAATATCCCCTTCTTTATGTTGTCCTCATGCAGAAGAGATAGGAGCAGATAACAGTGTGTAAATGTCAACAAAAATCTTAGCATCGAAAGGCTTGCCATGTTTTTAATCTCTAAACTCATAGTAGGATAGAGAATCCTCT
The DNA here is from genome assembly GCA_037305975.1 of Chrysolophus pictus. NCBI lineage: Eukaryota > Metazoa > Chordata > Aves > Galliformes > Phasianidae > Chrysolophus > Chrysolophus pictus. Next base: position 51,192,584 of record CM074578.1, on the reverse strand, counting down.
CTAAAACACATCCAACTGCACAGTAAAAAAGTGAATATGCTCTCTAACAGCTGAAATAAGGCTGTCAAGGAGTCATCACCTCAGCCTAACATTTTACAGCTACCACAGCTCTCAGCCCTCCAGAATGCTAAACACAAATAAATGGGGTGAGGAAAATAAAGTAGCACTGATGCCTACTGCAGCTACAGAGTAATTTCTGCCAGAGTGCTCCGTCTTCAGACTTTCACCACTTTTTTTTTTCATCTAAAAATGGCCCTGACAACCAGTATGTATATATGCATGAATATTCACATGTATTTTTACACAAGTGTGTGTGTGTGCATACACATAAATCCACCTATTTTATTGTTTGCTTTTTCAGATTCAATGAAAATAAAGATTCAGTTAAAACTGGGGGTACAGCCTAGAAAAGATTGAGGTTGATTTGAGTTTGTAAAGTCTCCTTTCAGAGCTATTTTAATTTTTTGAAAATCATATTTGATATTTTATTGAAGTTTCACTACAACTTCCACTTGGAACACAATTTGTAAGGAAACAAACTAATTTCCATTAAAAAAAAATAGTAAGGAGAAAACTTGGCAAATAATTTAAGTGTTAATAATGCTTGAATTAAAGGTTTGGGGTTAAAGGAAAAATACCAATAAAATCACCAATGTGTGGCCAATAGTCATCTTCTAAAAATGCCAGGTTTTTATGAAACATTTTTGTGTGCTATGGTCTGCCTTAGATTATTTCCTTTTTTTTTCCCTTAGCACAATGAAAGGAGGGGAGAAGTCACATTTTATAAATACTCAAGGCTCTGAGCTAAGGTTGTAGCTTTAACTTCTTGGCCCTGAGTAAATTTTCACACAACTGAAAAGATCGTATTAATACATTTAACATAAATAAAAAGCAGCGCACGTACGTACATGAAAAAAGTTTTCACTGAAGAGTCAGCTTTCCCCAAAGTATTCTATCCTATCTGAAAAAATAAAATAAGATAGAATAAAATAAAATAAGATAAACTAAAATAAAATAAATAAAATAAAATAAAATAAAAAAAGAATACAGCATTCATTTGCACTTACGGCACATCTGCATGTGTGGTAGCAATTAAGTACTGACATTCATACCCCTCTCCTGTTCTCTTGTTCTCTTGTTCTCTGGGGGATTTCTGATCAACATCCTTGTTCTGGTTAGCTGATATGGACATGCCCAAACACCTTGGGCAGGCAGCTCACAGATGGAGATTCGCTTCTGTGTACTAACTTTAACAGTCAGATCAGATTAGTAGATCTAACTTCATGTCAGTTGTCTCTGACATTTCACGTTGCATTTGATTATTGATTGTACTGCAATAACACCCATCTATAGCTCATACTGCTGTCTTTAGAAGATGATCTACAACTCACACTTTTGTTAGCACCCGGAAGGTCTGCTGGGGACGCTTGGGAAACGTTACTTGCAACAGATCTCATGTGTGGTTTTCCTGTTTATTCCTCCTCTCTCCCTTCAAGGATGTATCTCTTGCCCTGCTGAAAACAGCATGAGTATATGAGGAGATGTAGGGCACAGGCTGAGAGTTTCCTCCTTTCCCATTTCCAGAGAAGATCATTGTTCTTCAGCATAGACCACACAAGCCTTCACAGGCCTGGAGAAGCTGAGAAGGATTGTATGCAATCTGTTTTTCTCACGCAGATCTGAGATCAACAGCGTGACAAACCTGGCCGTCTCAGACATACATGGCTGGCCCCGAGCATTAATAAGCACTTTTTTTAGCTGTCACTGAAAGACAAATCTTTGCTCTGTGGATCTCTTGGAAGATATTTACTGCTTGGGTATAAAGCAAAGCAACTGTTAGACAGATGAAATTAATTAAAGGTTTCACGTCGCTAACTAAAATTTCCTATTTCCCTCCACATAGGCTTTATAGGTTGCATGATGACCAACCTAAACATTATCACATGACATGTTGTAATTTTATATAAGTAATATAAGGATTGCTGTAATCCTGCATAAACCCAACTTTGGATATTGAGAAATATTATGCAAGTGTCCAACATGAAAAGAATCGTGTTTCTTATTCCACCGCTCTGGCCAAATACCATGTTGTCTTTACTGGAAAACTGGTGTTCATCAAACAAGTTTAAAGCTAAGACCAAGAGAGGGTGGGACATTGCATTCTTGTGAAATGACATTGTAAATAATACGGTACTGCTTTGTCTTTCTGCAGTTAGTAAATCTGCAGATATTATAGGGATATTATAGGCTAAGCAGGGAAAGCACGCCATATAGTGTTTGCGCTCCAGCTTCCTCTTCATGGTAGTTTTTTCTTCAAACACAGGGACTAAATAAGTTGATCTGGACTTGACAGGGCTTCCAGTTCCTTTCCGCTTCACGCTCTTAAACTTGAAATTCTAGATCAGGAAGTATCAAATATTCTTAATTTTGTAGCCTACAATCTCCTTTCTCTCGACCTGCCAAAAATATATATATATATATATATACATAGGGAAGGTGACAGTGGCAGAGATAGGAAAGAAAATCAGTATGGCTTTGTCTTTCTTTCTGTACATAAAAATAGATATCATTAGAAGTCTTAGGGGAAGGACAGAAGAAAAGGAGAAGCAAAGAGGTTGAATTTGAGAGACTGTGTCACAGAAGTGCTGAGCTATAAGCATTTCTTTATGCAAGCGTGTGAATGTTAGTGGCTTTCTGGAGGTTATAGGTCCTCAGATCACAAGCAACGAAGAAATATATCTTAGAGATATCATTTTTCTAGGACTTTTGTTTTTCCTTTCTACACTATTTCACAAATTGAAATAGAGAGGCATTTTTGTCTGTGTGTGTGTGTGTGTGGTTTTTTTTTTAATAGGATCAAGGCCTTTTCCCTTCGCTGAAAACAGTATTGTGACGTATGCTTACTGTTCAAGATGTGACAAGTATCTCTCACTCAATCTGTTTGGAGATGTTTCCTATCAGCTCGTCGCGCTCTGTGCCTGTCCTGGGAGTTTAGTGAATACAGCAGTCTCGCGTGGACGTGCCGCTGCTGTGTGCTCTTGTATGCAGGAACTGGGTGGAAGCTGTTTAGCTGAAAAACGCTAATGAATTCTTTTATCAAAGGAAACAAACAGCATACCAGCAAGTGGTTTATTAATTTCTCATATGTACTTCAATGGTTCTCTGAAAAGTGCAGTGCAGTCAGAAATCTTGGAAATAAGTAAGACGTAATAATAAATAGCAACAATGAAAACAGATTTTTTAGAAAGTCCCTTTCTTGTGGGAGCATTTTCTGAAAGGCCCAGCAAGACATGGAAGCTCGCAACCGTAGAAAACGTGACTTGGCTGTAACAAGCCCCAAAGTTATGCAAGCTTTTCGCTCCTTTCCCTGTTTTCCTCCTCGCCATTTATTTCTCTATTTTCTCTTTTCCATTGTGTCACAGGTTCTGGAAAGGATGGAGGCACTATAGCAATGAGAACAAGCTTATCTGAGCTCGGAAGAAGTCTTTAAAATATTGCTGTCCTGCTGTAATATCAACACCTCAAAATCTGGTAGGTTATGGGAACTGAGGAACTGAGTGGATTAGCTGGAGATATGGTAGTTGGTAAAGGAGAATCAAAGTGCTCTCCACTCCAGTGCCAGCTGGCAGAGGGTGCATCCTGGTCCTGCGGAGAGAGGGACGTGTGCAAGGCACAGTGCTAGCCCCAGCTCCACCTTTTTTATTGATAGCTCTGAAATTATTGTTAACTTTTTATTTAAGTTTGGATAAGTGTGAAAAGCTTTAAGACTAGAGTACAGATAAAGCTTTTACATTTTTCTGTACAGAAAAGTCCTGGCAACATTTACCAGAAGGAAACAGAAAGAGGTATTTGGTACAGATCACTGAATGTGCTTGGAAGCAAGCAGGTCATTTGCCTACAAATATCCCTTTATTTTTTAAGCACATAATAGAAATGTATAAATAAGAACAGGCTGTGGTTTATATGCCATGAGAAGCACTCATACTCATCTAAGTACTTGTTACGTTCATGTAAGCAAGTGAAAAAATTCATCTTGAATAATAAGTACCTGATAATGAGCTCTTCCCTAAAATACACTCCTTCTGAATCTCAAAAGCTCAAGCCAGCTTTTCTGCACTGACTCACCCATAGCTCAGAGCTCAAAACACTTTTGGAGTGCTTAGCTGAACACGAAAACTGATAGGTAGCTTTTCACTGAATTTTCATTGAATTCTGTCGAACTGCTTCCCAGAATCAGTTCCAGACCTGTAGTGACGTGGGGGTTATTCCACCCCAGATGCGAGGCTCTTCAGTTGTGTTTGTTGGACTTCATGGGGTATCTGTAAATCTATTTCTTCAGACTGATATGGTGGGATCATTCCCACAGACTGCCAGAAGACTTAGAGACCTGTGAGGACTGAGGACAAGTGATAAAAGGCAAAAAAGGCCCAGAGGTGCAAGAACAAGAAATCTCATTCTTTGGATTACCCAGAGTATGATGCATTGACAGAGTCAGAATTAGAACTGAGCAATAAGAACAAAAATCTGGAGTGCCCGAACATGCCAAGGCACTAAGTTAGGGAGCACTGCAAGTCATCTGATGTTGGATGGGAAGATGTTTGTCCTGGATCAGAGTGAACTAAGAGATTGGTGTAATAGCACCCATAGTAAAGAAGAAGTTGTGGCAAACAAGCAAAAACTTAGCACATCTGTAAAGTGCCAACATGGAGAATATGGTAGGTACAGATGCAGACAACAAAGCCTGTTCCGACGGAGAAATGCCAGCAAGATCTGAGAGTGTTAGTGAACTTGCCATGCAGTCAAGGACTAAGAAGTGAAATTTCAGACATTTTGCTTTTATTATCATTATTTATTTTTTCTTTATTAGCATTGAGTTGATGCCTTTATTTGAGGTTCTGAAAGGGAATAACATTTATATAGAGTATGTGACGTGGTATTGACTGAGATAGGAGTGGTCCAGATGGACAAAGCTGCATATATGAGAATGTGTAATTTGCAACTTCTTTCTGGAAATCCTCATACAATTCAGGATAAAAAAACTATAGGACAACACAGGAATGCAAAAATAATTAAGTGTAGAGAGGTTTTCCAGACCTGTGAAAGAAAAGGGTACTGTCTGAGAATAAATAACTTTTAAGCTTGGGGGAATTATTTTGAATCATTTAATCTCATATGATCTTGAACATATTGATTTTTGTTTAATTCCTGATACTTAGCATAGGCGTGGGAGTAAATTTTGTAATGAAAATCTAACCTAAGATTCAGAAATAGAAGGACACAGCCACTTTTGACAGCTGCTAGTGAACAGAAACACTTTACATAAGAGTCAATAGGTAAAATGTTCTGCCATGGTTTCCAAACTTCATCTTTTTTTTAGAATCTGCACTGAATAAAAGTATTTTGCTTGCATTGTCTTCCTGAAGTCCTTCTCACCTTCCCTTGTGGAGATCTTATAGGAAAAGTCTTCAGGGCATTTTTCAGTACTCTTGGGTCACTGTGGCAAATCAGGAAAAGAAGAAAGTTGACTCACTTCAATTTTCACACTCATGCTGACACATGAATAACTTAGAGCAAAATCTTCCTGAAGATTTTCTAATACTTTACTGTTTAGTAAAGTGATACTGTTTAGTACAGCAATATATATAAACGTATGTTTCTGAAAACAAAACAAACAAACAAACAAAATAAATCAGAAAACTAAAAGGAGTAGTGGAGGACTAGGTATGAATCCTCATAAAGTGATTTGTTTCCTTACTCAGTAATAGTTCCTAATGCCTTTTATTTATTTCTATAACAGATATTTGCAACTTCTACTGTTGGTAAATTTGTAAACAACACAGCATAGCTACTTAATTAAGGCTATAGTTGTGGTTTAGACTGCTTTATATTTGGGATAAATGCTTCTGCTTTTCAAGTCACAGGCAGAACAAACAGCTTTTGGTCTGAGTTTTCTGTTTTGCTTTGCTTTAGGGGCTTGTATTCTTTTAAGTGCCTATATGTTAGTTTACACGAAGAGGATAGCTGCAGAGTTTTAGAAGAACTCTGGAAAAAATAAGTAGAGCAATATATGAATTGCACTATGAACATTTTTTATTCTCCAGAGGAATTATTGATTAAGCTGCTAATCAACCAAGTAATGAGCAGTGTTATGCAAAAGCATCCAAATGCCCATTTCTCTTTTGCTTCTTTTTCTGCTTGTGTAACTTTAGCAAAATGTTTCTTTAAAGCACATGAGGTATCCTGAAGGAGAGAATCAGTTCCAGAAAAAAATCACATTCTATGGGTAGCTCTCTCTAAATTATGGACCACAGAAAATATCTGTGATCATTTGTATTTTTTATCTCTATGCAAATTTAAAATTCATTGCAGAGATAAAGTACTAAGCATGCTGGGAAGTAAAAACTGCTGCTTATCATGCTGCTAGTAATGACAGTGGAAGTAACTAATTCAGTACATCTTCTGATCTGGACTCAGACTTAGTGCAAAGAAAAGCTGCACCGGGATTTTATCAGAATTTGTGCTCCACCCTAGAATCAGTATCAGGACTGCCACTAGCTAAGTACTATTCAAATTTCTGTAGTTCATTTTGTAGTGAAGAGCTTTTAAGTATTAGCTCCTCTGTCACAAGATGAGAGAAATTTGCTTTGGAAGAGAGATGAAAGAGAGATGTCTTCTGGCAATGACCTTAAAGTAGGTACTCAAGAGTATACAGAGCCCTAGTCTTTTCCTCTCTAAGGCAAAATAATTTAAGGAATATGCTGTCAGGCTCACAGCAGATCCTATGAACTCCCTTAGGCACGTTTGGGTTGCAGATCAGGAACACTAGTTGCATAAGATTGATTAACAGAGATTTGCAATCAGAAACATAGGGAAAGCTTATACTGAAGGTCCTGCAAGAAGTAATCTGTTATTAATCTCTGTTGAAAATGTATTAACATATAAGAAATTTGCAAAGCATCCATTTCTGTGAAAAGCTGATGCATACATTTGAAAAACTGTATGCGGGAAAGAAGGTTCAGAATAATCCTGTTAGAACTTCACTTTCCTGGGTAACTGGGACTTCATTTCCTATAAGTTCTGTGCCTGTCCGGACAGGACACTGAAGTTTCCTTTGACAATAACATTCAATATTATCTTACTGGCCTAGATTACCAAGAAGATAAGACACAGAAGGAAAAAACAGTAAAAGAAATAGAAATAGTGGTGGAACACAGAATGAGTGAACTGCAGGGATTATTGACAGGCTTAGAAATTGTTCTGGGTAACATGCTGTGGACCACTGCAGTGGTGCAGGGTGCTATAGTTGTTGTGTCATGTGGTATTAATCATGTAATATGTCTATGCATTTGAACCATGTTTTGCAAATTTAACACTGAACAGATGAGGATCTATAGCATAATTACCAAGGTCTGTGAACATGTATTCCATCACAGAATGGCACAAGCTTCTGTGATGGATGTAATCTCCTGCTTGAAATTGCACGAGGCACTGTAGAAGCTGATAAAAAATTTGATTGCTGAAATGGTAAAGAATAAACATGGAGGTAGGAGGCTTTGCAGAATCTTAGAATCTTAGGGAAAGCCTACAGGCTCCAGATTCTGATATACTTTAAAGCAGCCTAAGAGTTTATCTGAGCTGTCCAGAGCAGTAACATAAAGCTCATTATATTGGCTGACTGTTGTCCAAAACTCTACAGTCTAGTAAAAACAAATTTACGGTTAATATGCAACGTCCAACTTTCTCAGCTCACTTTCCCTCTCTTATTTCCGAGGAAGATAGACAAGTAAGACATTTGCAGACTGTCAGTTGTAGCATAGAAATCTTCACTCACTCTTTGCTTCTTAATTCTCATCTCATCTCTTTAAACTAAGAGTTAGTTTCTTTATCTGTTACATATAATTTCACTCACTATGATCTTGCATCACTGCAGTTGGAGGAGACTGGTATTTTGCTAGGAGTGGAATTGCCTCCAGGTAGTATACTGATAACTGGTATTTCCTTCCAGGAGTGGAATTCAGACTTATGACTGTTGCTTGGTTACATGAAACCACTGATGACGGGTGAAGTCAGCCCAATTTCTAATTTTCTGCTGGATTTCATTCATATTTCAATGAGATTTAAGAACAATAGGTATTACATTGTCTTCTGCCAGAAGTTTGCCAAGTTGTTTGATACCTCTACAACTTGTGCCTTGGAGAGAAAACATTTTTCTCAGCTGATAAACACATCTGATATGCAAAGAGAACCAGTGCTGAATAAACAATTAGGGAGTTTCTTCATTTACATTTAGGTAAGGAATGTGCTCTCATTTTGATTGATATGCAGACTGAACATTTTGCTGTGTTTTTTTTTTTTTTTCCCTAAATCAAAACAAAGTATTGTTGTATCAAGAAATGCCACAAAATTGATCATTATGTGCAACAGATACCATTCATTTGGCTGTGATCCAGTCTGAAAGTATGTGATGGCTTCTGATATTTTTCGTAGTTGACGATTTATACGATGCTTTTACACACTTAAGAAAACTGGAGAAACAGAATGTGAATAAACATAGAAAAATGGAAAATATTCTTTATGTCTTTATTATGACAGCTGTGCTGAGCATTTATGCAATGAGAAATTGGGTGACTAAAAATGACGGAGAACTAAGAGAGACAAAAGCTATGTAATTTCATAAGTGTCTCCAGAAGAAAGAGGGCCACACTGATGCAATGAACTTTACTTATACAAATACATGCGCAGTGAGAAATAAATTTTCATGTAATACAAGACTAATTTCCACTACTAAACAGACAACAATATCTAACATTAGAGATAGAAAATACTTTGGAAAGAAGTTGTTAGAAATTGATAAATCTATTAAGGAAGCTGCCATTAGATTGTAGAATTTGTTACATCAATTATAACAGGAAACAAAGGAAGATTTTATTGTTGTGTGTTACATTCTAAGGCTTGTAGCTCAACTGTAGAAGTAGAAAATAAGACAAACATATCCTGGAATGTCTGATTTAAAGACCCTAAAGTCCCTGGAGTCTCAGTGCAAAGTGTTCACAGATAGACTATATGGAATTACATCATCTGTTGAGAAGATGTAACAACATAATCTATTTTATATATATATACATATATATGAACAACAGCTTCTCAATTTCAAATGAAAGAGAAGAACAAATTACCAAGGAACCATGGTCAGAACACCAAGAACATAGAAAACTTACTCTCCTCTGAGTTGCATTGAGTGACTATGCAGGATTCTTCAGATTTGGAGTAAGGTTTTCATGTCAGTGACCTAGAAACTCAAATCCCACGAGCAGTTCCTAGGGCCACTCTCAGGCTGGAAGTGATTTCACTTCTCTTAAGGATGACAGGCTCCCTATGTCATCCTCCCTATGCTGGAGTCTCTAGCAGGTCTCCATGTTTGTATGTAGGCAATCTTTGTGAGGATTTTCTTCTCTCTAATGACCCTTGTTAGGAAGGGGAGGCTGAAGGGTCTCCAGAATGGGTAGGTTTAGATCTCTCTCTGTGTGTGGTAAAAATGCCACTTAAATAGCCATTAAATTGCTAAAACTAGCATAGTAAGATCTTTTCCACTTAAGAAGATCAGAAATAGTCTCATCTGTATAAAATGGTTTGAAGGGGATTATACCCCTTCAAATATATTTTAAGGGGTTTGGGGAGTGGCTTTGACTAGACACTGGCGCTATGTGTAGATTGCTTTTTTATCTGAAATAAGTTTTTAATGTGGAATAGTGCCATCACTCACATCAAGTGAGGCTTTATAATTGAATTTGATAATGTTAAGGAACAACAGTGAATTACCCCAATGTTGGATCACAAATGAACATCAGACACCATACAACAGTTTCCTCTTTGTTTGATGTAAGCAGTATTTTTACACAATCTGGAGGCTTGAATCAGGATTTTCAGCTATTCAAGCTTATGTTGGGCAAATGAATGTTCCTTTAGTAGAGAATGGTACTGCACTGTAATTTCTTATGTCTGCACATTGTATGATAGACATGGATCTCAGAAGACAGTAAGTAGATAGTACAACCACAAATAATCTTTCCAGCTTTCATTTCCTACTTTTACAGCTCTCCCTTCCTAAGGATTGAAGGAACATAGGTGTGGGCATGCAAAGGCTGGGAAGAACAATGTTACCAAGCCTGTTCCTAAAGAAATTGCACATAGCAACACTTGGAGTACTCAAGAGCAATTTATGTAGTCATCTAGATAAAGCTACAGGAGTGAACAGTTATGTTAAGTGCATAATACTGTGTTAGTCCTGCTTATCTCATTTCACTTACTTGACAGACAGTTCTTGTACTAGACCAGTTTGTGCTTGTGTGAAATAAGCAGTGAGAATAATTCACAATCATTCTTTCTTAATGTTTTTACCACCTGGAGCCAGAATTGGGCTTTCAGCCCAAGGAACAAGGAAGCTCCTTTCATAATTTCCTGAAAAGATTCCGAGCACTCACTCTATTTGACATCATGCTGTACATAGTACTTCTTTCAGCAGATGTAGTAAAGCTTATTGATGAGTACCCACTCTGCTCTTAAAACTAGGCAGTCATGTCATGGTCCAAATGTACAAGTTGAAATGAGAATTGTGTTAGGATACTCACCATTCCCCTTTATTGCCTTTACTGAAGACAAGTTTGATTCACTACCTACTTGAGTCCTGTTCTCTGTTAATATTGATAACACATTTTAAATGTTGAAAAATAAACAGACAAACAAAACAAACAAACTCACCACCACAACTCCCACCAACAAAACAAATGTCCACAATACACCACAGTGGTTAAGTATAAGGTATCATCATTGTGCATCATTAGTGGTTTATCAGCGGGGATGGAAGAGCAGCAGAGGGGCAGGCATGACAGTGTATGTTCTGGAAGACTATCACAACCTGCAGTTCTGAAAACCTGAAATCTTTAGTGAGCACAGTAAAGGTAAAGAGAACAATTGGATGAATGTATTACATCATTATAATTATTCTTTTTATTCCTATGACCGATAGATTGCAAATGGCAGCTTTCAGAAATAAATTGATGTGCTTACTTTCAAGCTGGGCTTGTACCAGAGTAAATACGAGTTGAGAGAACATGAAATGGGTTAACTATACAAATTATATACAAAATAGAAAATGATGATAAAGAATCTATAATAGTGCTGCGGGAAGAAGAAGGTGTGGTTGGATCCCAACGAGACCAACGAGATCGCCAACGCCAACTCACGTCAGCAGATCAGGAAGTTAATTAAGGATGGTCTGATCATCCGCAAACCTGTGACTGTTCACTCTCGGGCACGATGCAGGAAGAACACCCTGGCCCGTCGGAAGGGCAGGCACATGGGCATCGGTAAGAGAAAGGGTACAGCCAACGCTCGTATGCCAGAGAAAGTGACCTGGATGAGGAGGATGCGGATTCTCAGGCGCCTGCTCCTCAGGCACCTGATGTTTCCCCCATTTTGCCTGTAGGTAAAAGTCTTAGGAATTATGTTTTTTTGCATTTTAGGGTTCTCAACCAGAAGATACTCAAAATGTCTTGTTCACAGGTAGTACTGGGGAATTAAACATCACTCTACTTAGACTATATTGCACTAAATCTTGAAAAAAAGATAATCTGCTTGTGAGCATACAGAAATTTAATCATTCTTTTTAGGTAAGTTATGGCTAAACTATTAAATTCCCCGAACTACTAAAAATCAAGGATTCTAATGGAACCCATGTTGCAGTACTAACTACAATTGTTAATCACTGAGTTAATTATTCTGTAAAACTTAATGCTCCATCATTCTGCTGATTCTACTTGCTCTAACAAGGTCTCTTACTTCTTGAATGATACCATGATTTGAATCTCCTCAATAAAGGGGGAAAAAAATGTCCTCCCGTGTTTACATAACACAAAACATTGCTCAAGAATGAAATCACATGCTCATCCTAAATGTACTGAAAAGCATTGGAAACCTGACTTCATACCAGCAGGATTAAGGCCAGAGCTTGTATTATCATCCCATGCTGCTCTAATTTTGTGATGGTTCAGATATTTTAAGTCCTCTTAGAGCCAGAATAGGACTGCTAGAAAAGAATAAAACTGACATAGAATCTGTAGTATGTGCTCTGGTTACTCTGACAGACATGTGATTATGTGATGATATTTGGGCTTCACAGGCCATCTGACAGAGCTCCAATCTCTGAGATACAGAAGAGGGGAAAATGCAGAAACACTGATGCTGGGCTAAAGAAGAAAACTTCCATGGGCCAAACCAAATGCTGGGCTGGAAGCTCAGTTAAACACTGCTTTTAAAAATGCTTTGGCCAGACTCTGAACACCATTGAATCAATTTGTTCCTAGCAGGGGTGGGAGGAATGAGTAACTCTTACTTCATGACAGCACTTGAGAGTGAAAGGATGAACCACAGATAAACCTCTGTGATTAGGCCTCATCATTGTGTGATCTAATCCTTCTGAAAGATTCAACATATCTTGAAATAGCTTAGCAAAGGAAATTCTTCTTTTAGCAGAGAAGAGGTGATTCCTTTTGTCCAGAAACTCAGTAACTTCATTTAGTACTTTCTTGAAATTTCCATCAAATGGGCTACCTCCAGGGATCAGACCGTCTCTGCTGGAAATACATTTGAATGTGTTCTGAAAGAACAGAGAAGACTCTGACAGTAACATACTAACAATTCTTTTTGCATAGAAGGAGAAAAATGAATGAAAACATTTTTATTTTTTTTTAATCAGGCCTCGAGAGTGTCTTCTGCAGCCCTACACAGTAAGATGAAAGGATCTGTGTGATATTTACACAGCCTCCTGCAGAGTAATTGCCATAGCAGCTCATATAAAAGCAACAGTAGAAAGGTGTAAAAGTCATTTTCTAGGAAGAAATAGGAAGTGATCAGCAACACTTTAAGCAAATTATTGCCATGAAATCACTCTCTCAGCTTGAGATAAGTACTAGGGGTCTGTGAAAGCTATAACAGGTCTATGGTTTCTTCTCCACATACCTTTTTCTGCAAAGATTTATTCATAAAAAGAGGGGATGCAGAGGACATATACATTGAACTCATGCTGAATATGCCTGTCCTCAGGCTATGGTTGGCTCTCCTGCATATGTGTGAATTTATGTGTGTGACCATGTTCAAGGACTTTTCAAAAATGTAATTATGGATGATGGCCCTTTGCAGCAAAACATAAATCTGTATGAATCAAGCCCCTTAGAAGTGGCCATTTGTAGAAGAGCCATCTGTGAATGTCTGTGGTAGGTAGCAGAGTTTGAGCTGCCCTGAGAATGAAGCACTTGGCACAGGTGAGCTGGGGAAGGAATGTCCTTTTGAGGGAAACCTACAGGATGGGAGGAATTTGGGGTCTGCCTGTGAAGCTGGGCCAGCTCTGTGACCACCCTGGCTCCCTAGGAGGGAGTTGTGCACTCCTGGCACCCTGCCTGCAGAGGAGAAAACTTGCCCCTCTGAATCCTCACCCTACCCTTGGCGAGAGGCCATGGACTCACCGAGCATTTGGCTGCTTGTTCCAGCTCCTGCTAAATACCTCCAAAACGTACTTGAACTGCAGTTCCAGTCTGTTGTTAGAGGAAAATCAGAAGTGTTTTCTTCAGAAATAGTCCCATTCCATCATATGCCTGGGTGTGCAGGTTTTGTGGCTTATTTAATAACAAGACAAAACAAAACCTCTTTATTTTTTATATATATACATTTTTTTTTCTCTTTTGGGAGCACATGGAATGGATGTGAAAAATGAATATGAAATCAATCACTTTGCCTTTTACTCAAAATTCAGTCTTCATCCCTCATGTCACAAGTAGGACTGGTAGTGCTGGTGGGGACTAAGCAGTTGAACTCTTGAGAAAGAAATTTTCATTTTGTAAATCTTTCTTCTGAAATAAACTTGACTCTCTAGAAATGCAGGGCTCTAAGGTTAGGATACAGAGAGAAAACAGGAATAGCAACAGGATATGGTAATATAGAGTGTGTGCACAGAACAGGGATAGCAGGAAGGGAATTGGGGAATGGTGAAGACAGGATGAAGTGGGATGGTCCTCTGATAAGGGCAGCAGATGGCAGGGATGGGCTGCCTCTGGCATGACAAAATGGTTCTTGACTCTTCCAAACTGTGCCCAAACAACACACAGGTGCAGGTCAGGAGGCTGCTGTAGGTGCTGCTCCTAGGAGGCCACTGACAGCCAGGAGGTAGAGGCAGACATGGGCCAACACTCAAGCCCTTCCCCAGGCCTCACTACATTTACTGGAGCAGACACAGACAGAGCAACACTAATGTACAAAGCAGGTTATCTGGGAGAAGCAAGATCTCTGACATAGTGGGGAATCAGATCCAGTGTTCCCAGTGGTGTCTCTGAGGATGGTCAGAGGCACTGCAGGCGTTCCTTGGATCAGTGAGAAGAAGCTGTTGGACAGCAAGGATCCTTCAAGTTCCACGTGCAGAGTTACAATGGAAAAGAGCTAAGAGATCCCCAGCTTTTAGGTGTCATTTAGGTGTCATTCTCTGTACTGGGGGAACACATGCAGCTACAGGGATAATCTGCTCCAGCCACAGTTTCTGCCTCTGTCAGATGGAAGAGATCTGTAGGTGTCACAGAGTCAGGGCTAAGTTTTTTGATCCAGGTCCATCAGAGACAAGCTGCCACACGGGCTTTCATCAGAGTAGATCTGAAAAGCTGTGGTAAGCTTTTTGTACTGTTCCTTTCTGACCAGCCTAGAACCCCATATACTGCAGCACTTGCCAACTTACTTGGAGGTGAATTCACCCAGAAGGAAAGATGAAAGGATGCTGCTGTTCTCTGTAACTGCCTCACCACTAGCCTCAATCATACTGGAAGACACTACCAATAGTTTTATTACTCTAATGTTCATTCTTGTTCTTACACTTACTTGCTTGTAAATACTGGTCACACTTGTTTATTTTTGAAAAATCCCTTGCTTTATCTTTTTTTTTTCTCCTCTGTCATTAGTTGTGTCTTGTGTGTTCTTTATTCCTTGTGTGCTCTTTATTCCTTCCAGCTACCCTTTTTTCCTTACCAAGGATTTGACTTTTGTTATTATTAAGTGGAGATGTGTATGGAGCACAAAAATTGGATCCATCTCTGGATTCAACCTTCTTCAAAACACAGGCACAGTGCAAGACAGAGTTTGTTCAAGCTCATGTCTGCATGGAAAATATTCAATCTTGTCTCAAGGTTTGTTTACATGTTTTTTTATTTCAATATTATACGAACCAACTGCTATTTAATTAGTGAGGCATTGTAGAAATTCTTCTTATGGGTGTAATTTGCTTTGATCTCTTGCCTGGGGAAGGAGTTTAGCAATGGAACCACTGTGTCTTCCTAATACCAGCACACATAATTGTACTTGCTTTGTCCAGGCTGTGGACTGAGTTATTTCTCTACAGATTTTAAATATTCCTCTCAAACAAAATTCTTCCCGTCAAGAGCTAGCTGTACAGCTCCTGCTTCTTTTCTATTCTGTCCTGATTTAGCCTTCGTGTTCCATACTATTTTTTATTAAGGTCATTTAAACAGGAAAATGATCACTGAACATCTTTTGGAATCTGGTTTCATAACCTCATGGGTTGCTTCAGATTATTAATTTACAGTTCTTTACATGTGTGTGGGGAAAAAAGCAACATCCAAAGATTCTTATCTGTTCACACAGCAAACACGAAAGTGTAGCAAGTTTGCAGTTATTTACTTGTTATGATGACATTGCCACACTGGGGCTTTCTGGGGCACCTATCTCTCTGACCTCTTCAGCATTAGGTGGCTTGAATCCTATTCGCTCTTTTAATTGTCTTTGCTCTAGCAGAAAGAGTCTGCCTGGACATGCTGTCAGGCGGATAGCAGGAGGTAGTCTGGATCCTTTCCTTCAGGAGAAACAGCTGTGCTGGAGCCAAGCTTGAAGGAGAGGTCAGCAGGTCACCCTGGGGTCAGGGATGCAAAAACCTGAGTTTGAGTAAAGTCCTGGTTTCCACAGAAACAGCAAATCTCCCCTCCCACTTTTTGATCTCCTTCTTTCATCTCTCCCAGCTCCTCCCTGCAGTCTTGGCATCTGATGCATGGGGGCCAGATAGCTCAGATTCATCTTTCAGCAGCAATTGAGGGAACTGCTGACATTCTACCCATGCATGTTTGGCAGCTAAAACATTCTCCTCTGCTGGAGGCAAATCTTTAGCTATCTACAGCACAAAAAGTGCCCCAAAAGCAAAGGGCGAACCAGCATCTGAAAGGGCAGAGCAGGGTCTAACCCCTTAGTAAGACAAAGACGCAGTAGGACTCTGTTGCACAAACTAGGAGGGGAAGGAAGGTAGAGGGAAATACTCCTCTCCTCTCCTCTCCTCTCCTCTCCTCTCCTCTCCTCTCCTCTCCTCTCCTCTCCTCTCCTCTCCTCTCCTCTCCTCTCCTCTCCTCTCCTCTCCTCTCCTCTCCTCTCCTCTCCTCTCCTCTCCTCTCCTCTCCTCTCCTCTCCTCTCCTCTCCTCTCCTCTCCTCTCCTCTCCTCTCCTCTCCTCTCCTCTCCTCCTCCTCTCCCCACCTTTCCTCTCCCCACCTTTCCTCTCCTCTTCCCACCTCTCCTCTCCCCACCTCTACCCACCTCTCCTCTCCCCACCTCTCCTCTCCTCTTCCCACCTCTCCTCTCCCCATCTCTCCCCACCTCTCATGGCCACTACCTCTGAAGTTTAGCATCTCCTCTTACTTGTAGGAAGACCAGTCTAGCAGATAGAATAGAGATAATGAAGCTGAAGAAAACTCCTTGCACAATCCTGCCTCTAAAAGTACTTTGTGCTTCACATACAAACCTGTACAGTGGTGGTAGCAAGGAGGTATTGCCTCCAATTTGGACTTGATGGTCCTAATGGTTCCCTACTGTGATTCTATAAATGCAGTGGTTGCAGAAATGAGAACGCATAAGGATAGCAAAAGGACAGCTGGATAGCATGTTTGAGGAAAAAATAATGCTGAGCTCTTCTTTCCTACAAAAGAAAAGCCGAAGCCTTGATTTTTAAATGCAGGATGAAGCAATAAAAAGACTTGGCAGCTGTGAAAAAGAGGGTAAAACATATTTGTTGATGTGTATTTATAAAACCATGCTTTCGCAGTATCCTGCTGTCATATGTTGCTGCATCCTTCTTGGCTTCTCCTGGCTGCACTCAGACTTCAGTCAATCCTCCTGATGTGTAGGCAGGAACTTCAGTCTGCTCATGGAGCTGCACATGCTGTTCAATTCATCTCTTGAAGCAAGGCAACATTTTTTACAGCTCCACTATCCTCATTCTACACGCAAACATATTTTACAGTGTTCATATGGGTTTCAGCATGGCTATTATTATGGGCTGGACCTGTTGGTGGACATGCAGTCTACCAATACAGGACAAGAGTTTACAAACAGTATCTGTGCTGTCACGCTACGTTTTACATTTTCTGTTTAATTGTGGAGCAGAAATAAAAAGCAGTTCCCAAAGGTTTCCTTCACTGTGCCACTGACTTCCCTTGGCCCCAAAGTCAGGGATAAGCTGCTCAGACAGTTAAGTACATGGTCAGGGGCAGCACATGGGTGAAATAAGGCGCTGGAGGCAGATGTCCTCATCTTCCAGTGCCTCTGCTACTAACATGCTGGGAGTTAGGTGAGGGCAAGCCCTTCTAAGGAAGGGCAACACAAGAGTAAAAGAAGGTACAAATGTAGTGCAAAGATAGTCATTAAAATTTCCCAAGCTTCAGGAATGACATTAAAAATATATGTTTCTTAAACTGTTGAGATAAAATACCAGGGAATGTAGAGACAAAGGGAAAGGATTTTTTTTTCCCCTTTGTCCCCTTATTGCCCTTTTCCTTCCTATGACCTCTTCCTTGACATAGTGAGTCATGATCTTATGGCAGATGGATGGGAAAATTCAAGCCATAGATCCTTCCCGTCAAATCTTCACTCCAAACCCGAACTCCTGCTGATCTCAATCATCTCAGCTCTGTACAGCACTCGTCTCAGCTGTTTGCAAACCAGTGTTAATCACCTGCCTGCCTCAAGACATGCATTCTTGGAACACCCACACCAGTAAATTATAGTGTGGTAAAACCTCAGTCTCGTCAAGGTTCCTCTTGAGCTGTAAAAGTGAGGTAGGAGGTAGAGTCCACACTTTGACTTTTCCCAGACTATGGATTTTCTCCTGTCCATTACAGTTCTCCAGGATTTATCAGGCAATCATAGATTTGATAAAAAGCCAAACTTCCAAATGTCTATTCAGCCACAGGACAAAAGGATGTTGAGGCTGCCTCTAGCTGGCTGGTATCACCAGTGATGACTGCTTTAGCAGCAGGCAGGTACCTTCCCAGTGGTTTGCAGACGTGTGTCATATCCGAATAAAGCAGGGAAACTAAAACAGGTGAAGTCACTTGCCCAGGGTTACACTGGATATCTGTCAAACAGGGCTTAAGATCAGGTTTAGTACAAATACTGGTTTCAGAATCTGAAAGGCTTGATAGCGTCCCTTTGATATCTAGGGTAAGCAGTGATTAGCCTTTCTGCATCGTATCTTAGCTGCCATACACAGTTACGGTTTCAGAAATTGAACAGTAATGTGCAGAACAGTTTCTAGTGCCAGAACATCAAGAAACTGGACAAATCCAGACAGGACAGGTATTGAGGTGGGAGAGAAGTGATGCAGTTGGGTAAGAAGGAAATGGCAGTTTTTTCCCTTGCAGTAGGAAAAATTGAACTTTTTGTATATTTTCCCCTACACTTGCACAGTGAGCCACTGTATCAACAAATACAAAAATTCACATTTACAAATAATACATAGAAATACATAATGATAATATATTAAATTCTGAAATATTTGCATCAGATTTTTAAAAACTTGAGGATACGCTAATTATCATCTAAGCCATGATTAATAATAAGAATTACAATCCTTTTCCAAACCAGAATTGACTTATGCCTTTTTCAAAGCTAGAGAATCAGTAATACCAATAGGGAGTTCTGCTCTGCCTTCTCCTTGGATCTGATGGAAAGTGGATGTAAGGAGTGACATTGTCTATCCTGAAATCAGTGGAAAAAACAACAACAACAGCAACAAAACAGATAAAGACCAGATGGCAGAGGCTATATTTAATTTTTTTGCTTCAGAATACGCCATGCAGAAATGGCTGTGCATGACAGATCTATATAAGCTATTCTGGAGTGTGTTTCATGTGACAAATCAGTATTTTCCATACCAGCAGACTTTCGTTGTTGTTGCTATTACTGCTAGTTTAAAGAAGGATGTTTTACAGAAGTAAAAATGCTCTTGAGTATTCTGACCAAAGAACTCTGGAATCAACAATTCCTTGTCTTTCTGTTGGTCTAAATATCTCATCGTAGCATTCAAAGCATGCAGAAAATTTATCTTCTCCCAAGATTAGGAATATGGCTAAAGAGAAATGCATTTTTAAAAGAAAATGCAGATTTAGGAGAAAGCTACATTTTCTTTAAGTTGTGTATTGCACGTGTAAAACAGATTAATCAATACTTTTGCTTATAAGTAAATATACAAACAGATACTTGAAGTTTAGGGAGGATTTCAAATTTAAATCAATTCATTCTCTTATATGTACTTCATAATCTTATATATACCTTCTTTCATTAATGTGCACAAGGAAAAAATAAAATATAAAACAACAGACCCACAAAAATTGCCTTTTAGATGCATTGCTCTGTCCTTTATTAAAGCCAAGTTTTCACATTTCTGTGTGCAGGCATAAATTTAGATTACAGTAGGTCTGAATTGGGGGACGATTTACTGCAGCATCACATCCATTCTGCAGCACAGAGAATGCTCTTATGTCCAACCTGATCTTAGGTGTCAATAACAGTTTCTCTCCTGGCTTTTGGTCTTTACTGAAAAAAATGTCTTCCCCTCCCATGCAGCTACATTTCATCCCAGGTTTTCCATTTCCATTCTCATGTTGTGCAATAAGTCACAGCAAGGGCATCTAATCATCTCTAGAACGTGACAACATTTGGTTCAGATTCCCTTATCAGCATCACCTTTCCTTCTGCCTCTGCCCCATCTTTAAAGAAGACCAGGCAGTGGGCCTTGGACATCAGTCACACGTCGACCGCTTCTTCAAACACTTCACGTGGGAAACCGTTCAGAGGAATGATTGCTGAGCTGCAGACCTGGAAAATAACTGTCATCAAGACCTTTACATCTGTCAGAGGAATTTCAGCCCAGTGAGACTGATTTGCCCTTATTTTTCTTAATTTTAGTAAGCTCTTGGATTTTTATGACTTAAAACTGCTACTGCAGTGCATTACTCTGGCAGAAGCTCTATGTCACACAAAGTTTTACACAATACTTAGCCAAGAATTAGTTACACACCTTTAAAATAAAAAATATCATTATATCTCTATTATGTTGTGAATGGTAATTAAGATGAAACTGTCTGCTTTGTTTCCTTCGTTCCTGCTGATCTGTGAAAAACTCACCCTCTTCACCAGCATAGCTGCACCCCTACCAAGGATGGTTTAAATCTGAAAATAGGAGGGAACTGGAGTGAGGATTGTGTTTGGAAAGATTGCAGGTTGCCTTGCACTGACACATTCTGCTTCACAGTAACACTAAGGCACATTACTAAAAGTTTTGTTTAAGAATGAGGACCCAATCATGGTGGGATGTGGCCGACTACAGAAACATTAAATTCACTTGCGTGTATCTGCATCAAAAAATGCAAAATCTGCTGCAAGCCTTACCACTATTTCATCTCTTTTTGTCAAACCTTTTAGGATGCCAACTGAATCTGAGCATTTCCATGTGCAATGGAATTAAGATGTAATGCTATGTAGAGATTTACATCATTTTAGTCATTTGAGAATTTGTGCACAACAGCTTTTTGTTCTTAAACTGTGTTTGTGCATGAGTATATACTTTGTGAATCCTACATGAATTTCAGTACAAGAACATCTTTTTGAGAGCTGTGTGTATACCACCTAAAAGTTTTGGGAGAAAATGCAAATTATACATTTTGAATACATAAGCTTACTCCTACAACTGCATATGGAAGATAAAATTTTAAGCTGTTATATAATCTGCTTTTAAATTCTGTTGAATCTCTTCATGAAGTGATCTCCTTTGGTTTTTTCTCATTTCTCTCTCTTGGTTTGTTTGGGTTTTTTTTTTGCTTTTGCTTTTGCTTTTGTTGAGTAATACAAAATCTCATCTAAATTCTGAAAATAGTGTTTTAAAGCAATTTTTATCTTATCTCTCCTCTGTGCAAGTAATAGCAAACTTAAAAAGACATTAACTTGTATGAAGCTCTCTCTTTTTCTCTGTGGAATGCAGGTTAGAATGTTTAGCAAGTAAAAATAAAAACATAATTCCTAAATAGAGTTTCATCTTTGACCTCATACTGTTCCCACCGTATTAAGCTTTGTATCACCTAATGAGTAACACTTTGAACTCACATATTTCCTTTCACCTAGACATTACACAGAACTGGAAATAATTATCCACCAGCAAGAATGGCAACTATTTAATGTAGCTGCTGGCCTAATTTGCATATAATTTCCCTAGCACAGTAAGTGCTGCTGCAGAATTTTGCCACCATTTTGACTGGAGTAGTAACCAGGGTCAGCTAAAGAGAGTCAATTCCATCATCACTACTTCCCTTTTTCCTTTCTTTTTTTTCCTTTTCTTTCCATTTTCCTTTCCTCTGAAGTTCCGCACTTCCACTTTTCTTTCTTTTCTCTTCCTTCCATCTCTCTTTCCTTCTTTTCTTCCTACTTTCTTTCTTCCTTCCTTCATCCTTTGTTCCTTCCTCCCTCCCTTCTTTTCAGACAGACTATATTCCTTCTATTCCCATATAGAAATACAGGATTGTGTCACATTAATCTCTGCAAGGAATCCAACAATAAACTGCCATATATTCAACTGGAAAGTTTCATATTCATATCTATTAGCTGTATATCCACAATTACTCAAAGTATTCCTTTGCAGACCATGTTGTGACATATGGCTTTTATGAGTAGATCATCCTACACTGATGGAGTTATGGTCAAGATTGCGGTAAGAAAATGCAGAGGTTCAGTCAGATGGAAAGTTAAACTACGCATTCTGGATTCAGCAGAATTTGGAAGCATATTAGGAGAAGATAATCCTTCTAATAGAAGAAAACGCCAGTGGTTTATAAGCCAATTTAATATGTCAGTCACCAGCTATGGCTATGGGGTTATCAGTCTGCCTGCTTCTGCTGAAGATGAGGAGATAGGAGCTCATTTCCCTGCAACCTTTAATTGGCTTTAGTCAAGTAACACGGAGTGCTGATAAGTTATCAACTATTTCTAATCAAACACTAGTTCAGCTCGCCAGTATTGTAGCTAGATCCCTTTGGACGATGGTCATCTGCCTCTGGCTGGAAGCAGCTATTGACAAAGGCAGAAGGTTTGTTTAAAAATAGGCCAGTGAGCAGTTAAAAAGTTTGTCTTCCACCAAAAAA
This sequence comes from Chrysolophus pictus, assembly GCA_037305975.1. Taxonomy (NCBI): domain Eukaryota; kingdom Metazoa; phylum Chordata; class Aves; order Galliformes; family Phasianidae; genus Chrysolophus; species Chrysolophus pictus. Next base: position 51,170,080 of record CM074578.1, on the reverse strand, counting down.
AAAAAAAAAAAAAAAAAAAAGCTTTCACATCAGAGAAAACAAAACACATTCCCAAAGGGGACATGTTTTGTTTGTGTACACGGCAATACAGCAGCCTTTCTAATTATCACCTAGTCAAAGAGGATGTTTTCTGTTTTGTGCGTATGGCTGCATGTTATTCATTCCTGGCTGCCCTCTTATCCCTGTAATTTCAGCACTCATCTGTAACACTGGAATGCGTGCCCAAAGAAGAAAGACCATGAAAAACAGATTTGTAAGGAAAAAGAAAGAATATCCCCACCTTGAAACCTAGAGCAACATCCCCCTCACAGAGTAACAAGACACTTCAAAAAGATGGGTGTTGTAAAATATTAAAAGCATGCTTTGGTTTTGTGTTTAGGAAGCACTAGCTCAAGTAGCAGCAGGTATCCCTCTTTTTCTGCTTTCATTTCTCCCACATTAGAATTGCAGCCTATACCCAAATACATACCAGGAGCACACACACCAAGCAGACACATTTTTGACATAGATGCAGCCCATCTCTTCCATACAGTACCAAGACCACAGAAAAAATGCGTATTTTATGAGAACCCTCTCATTATTAATGGAGATCCCTCACATTTTCTTCTTTCATTTTAATCAAAACACTTCCAGAATTGTGAATATGTTCCATCATTAGTGGAACAGCATATCTGTTGATGTAAAAATTGTTTTATCTTGCAGAAACCTGTGGTAGAAGTTCTTAAAAAAACTCACTGTTTCTTCATTTCACTGCAGTCACATTAGGGAGTCCCCTCACTATCTAGTTCTGAATTACAATTTTGCCAGGCACCTTCAGGAAAAAAAATTGCCTTGTACACTTTGTGTATTGAAATTAAGACGTCATGTTTATAAGCAAAGAGTCATTGAAATCGGAGACCATCCATTTCTGGTTTTCATTAATGTAAGCTGCATATACTTGCTCACTGTTACACATTACAAAATCCCATTCCCCCCATCACTCAGAAACCATCTCAGTCTGGAAATCAGCCGTTAAAGCAGCTCCTGGTTGATGTGTTTTCTTGATTTTCTCCACACAGGAGCCACATGGCTTGGGGCGGGATGCAGGTCTCTGCCAAGCATCCTGCAGCATCCACCTACTCCCCTGTGCTCACCTGAACTCAGGGAAGGCATACACAGTGTACAAATGCACACCATGTGCTAGTGCAAATGCAACTGCTATGTCTGAGGACCCTGGTCAGTGAGGGAATTACTGCAACTTGTGATTTAGATGGAGAATTTGAAGCACCTGGAAGTGCAGGTTCACATTCACAAAAGAGAACTGAATTCAGAATGCATAAATTTTCTGTATTTTTTTTTTTCAACCTCACAAACAAACCTCTTTTGCTTCAGGGGAGTGAACAGAGTTCAACACTAAACTGAGCTTCTAAATCATCCTTGTATCAGTAGAGTGCTTTTCTTTCTGCCTGCTGAGGAGATAGTACCAGAGCCATGGGTCCACACATCCTCAGCCGCTCTAGAGCTGTTCATTCCTGAGCGCCTGCTGTCTTTTCCCCAGGCTTGTTTGCAATGTGTCAGTGATGGTGATAAAAGGCTGAACCAAAGGCGATGTAAACAGACAAGCTCTGTCTTCACACTGTTCCTCTAAACACCTCCTAGAAAGACTGGAAGAAGGATGCAAATAATTTATGAAGGATAGTATGTTGAGGACACAATCACCTTTCTGTTAGCTTCTCCGGGGACCAGTGGCAAAGATGTTAATTCCTTCCATGACCACCTCCTGTCTACAGTGTGGGATGCTAGCTTGTTACATGCAGTGCTAAGCCCAGCTCTGGGCAGTGGGACTCCAGCTACAGCGTGCAGGCAGGAGCAGCCCAGCCATGAGGCCTGCAGTGGCTTGGTGTCCCTCCTTTGGCCCCAGGCCATCCGGCTCCTATCAAAGGGCCTCCCTTAAATCAGCAGCCTTACTTTCAATTTAGTCTTGAGAAACAGCAGGCCCTGCAGTCACTGGGGAAAGGAAAAAAAAAAAAAAAAAAGGAAAGAGGAAAGAAAGAAAAAGCTTTCAATTCAAAGTGCATACTTGTGAAAAAGTCATGCTCTGAACTGGGGTGAGGGAAAGCAGCTCAAGGCATATATTCTACTCTGGCCTGCACTTAATTATGTGTTTTGAATTGAAAACAAACACTTTTAAAATGGCTACCGAGATGCACTCTTTGAATGAATCCAAGATGGTGGCAGATGTTCTGGCTTCTGTGATAAATGATTTCAAAGGCACTGGGGCCCGTTGCTGTTTTAAAGTGACAGCGCTGGCTTCCCTATAGCTGCTTTCCATCTTTCTGGTGGTTTCTTTGACTGTTTTCAGAACGCTTTTCCACCCCATATTTCACAATTTTGCCACATCATTCACGCAGGATGAAACCAAGCAGTTTCTGCAACATTCGTGCATAAGGATGGCCACTGTGATCCTAAAGAATGTGGCACCCACAAGCAGACACATGGCTTTGATATTTGTATTTTATTCAGAGCCCTCTAATTTAGAACTCCATGTGTCACCAGACTAAACCAAATGTCTCCTGACTCTGCCCACTCCTCTTCCCTGAAGCAGATAACTGCTCAAGAAGTTGTCAGAGAAGCTGTTTGGGAAAGCCTCCCTTGCCTTCTTGAAAAACATGTTGTTTGCTGGCTGCCAGCGTGCCAAAGGAGAAAACTCGAAGAGAGACCTGGCACTAGCCCTGAGAAACACTGAGCTCCATAGAAAGCCCAGCAGCTTATGAATCATAAACAAGAGTAAATCGCCAGTTTGGGTTTAGAATAATGGTATCCTTGGTAGTGGCACAGTGGAAGAATCAATACGTTCAGATACAACAAAACAGTTTTGAAAAACAAATGTGTTCTAAGCACTGACATGAGGCTGACACATACAATAGACAAGTCTTCTGTCAGTGACTTCTAATTCTATATCCCGCGCCTTTCTTTCATTTCTGCAGCTTGCCGGTGCTTGCAGAGAAGTCTGTGCTGTCCAGTTTCCCTAGCCTGAGCAGTCCTGTTGACTGTGGTGTGCTGTAAGAAGTCAAACGTGGATCTGAATACTCATGGGCTTGGAAGATGAGTTTTAAGAGCCTTCTTACCTCTGGGCTGTAAATTTTCATTTGACCCAAGTGCCTTCCTGCACTCCCAGCGGCACGTTATGTACACTGTCTGGGTATATAACGTGCCCACTGGCCCACTGACCCCTGTAGGGTTGGAAATCACCGCTTCCTCAGAGCTTCCTGCCAGTTCAGGCAGTGCCAGCTGCTGCATTTTGCTCTGCAGAGAAGTAAATATCCTTGCAAGCACAAGGTGTTGCAAGCACAGCTGGAGGCTTCATCTCTAGACTCTGGCTTCACCTTCGGTATCCATGCAGTGATGAGTACCTCAGCTCTTAAGAGCCAGATATACAAGGGCTTATTATGACTAACTCCTAACTTCAGTGGAGTTTATGAATCTAAATAATTTGAGGACTGAGCTGAAACCTATTCATAGGTTCAGCTAAGATTTCTACAAAGTTTCAAGCAGATATTACTGTGTAGCAAGGGGCAGTCCACATATTGGCTTGATGATGCCCATCCTTCCTCTCTTTGGTATTTATCTGATTCCCCCATGCTTCCGTACAGAGTCCTAGCATCCAGCCTGGATGCTGGGAGTCCCATCACAACGTGGTGTGCCTACAGTAGTATGCATTTTAATGCTGAAGATTTTTCTGTGCTACTAGCCCTAGCAGTACATGAACTGGCTATTTTCTTTTGGACAATAACACTCCTAAACGGTGTTCAGGTTCAATTAATAACAAGCTGTCATCTACTAGAGAGTTTCTACAGGTGAGAAGATTAAATGTCTCATTGGTGATAGTGCACTTGGCTAGGAGAGATCTTCCAGACTACTTTTTGAAATAACATATTGACCTTCCCATGAGGCAGCTTAGGAGTATGATTCACATCCTAATTATTTCTCCTTTTGTCTGTTCTGGATTTTAAGGTATGATATGAAGAGATCAATTCAGATAAGCAACTATGGTATTAAGGAATGCCTTTCTTAATGTGTGCAATGTTTCACTAGAGAATGTGTGAAAGGGGTAAGTCTATTAAATAAGAAGTGAGTTGGTAGTCTAGACAGTAAGGACTATCCATATAACGAAGTTTATAAATGACAATGCTAAACCTGAATCTGTATAATAGAGGAAATATACTCGAGGGGGTCACATGTTCACGTAAACCTAGCAAATTTCCTAAGAGTATAGTAACAAACTACAAACTATATTAGGTTTTCTTTTTCAGAGAAGGCTCCATTCCTATTTGCTGCTATAAAGGAACATTTCTGCAGTTTGCAGTCGTGCGTATTGTCATCTCTGCCAAAGAAACTCTGTATGCCTCTTGGAACTTACATAGAAAACAACTGACAGTGCCAGAAAAATACCTGTACTATCCTACCACCAAGATGCTAAAAGAAGATAAATTAACCTAAAATCATATTGCATTACTTGTCTAAAACTGCACTGTAAAAAGCAAATTTGTGAATAGAAAGATAAAATAACATATTCAATTAAGCTATTATTAATGTGATTTTACTGATCCTTTTACACTGGCAACACTCAGCTTCTCTGTGACCGGCAAGAGTCATGAGTTATGCTGTACCTCATCTTGTTAGTACTGCTTGACCTCCCACTTGACTCTGTTACACCTCGCCTGTGATGGAGACCATGACCTGCTCTCAGGTTTCCCACTTGTGAGTGCTGAAGTGTTAGTCTCATAATCCAGTTTGTAAGAGGACTGTAAGATGGGTGCATGAGGCACAGGCAAATTCCTGCTGAAAGAGATAAATCTCCAGCAGTTGCAGGCATGCAGATCAAATGGTGCAGGCTGAGGTCAAGGCTCCAGATAAGCAAGTGAGTTCTAGGAGTATCCTGCTCCTCTCCTACCAGCTTGTGATCCTTGCTGTTTTATCTTGTATCAATAGAGATTCCTTCAAATGTCAACTCAGTCTTGGAGATTCTCAACACCACCTCCTGTGACAGCAATACTACAATTCTTGGCACAAACAGGAACTCCCTGTTTCAAACTTTTCATTCTTTGGATGCAGAACCTAAGTGAAATCTAGGAAATAACTGGCAGTACTTCCTAGGGGAATTTTATATCTCTTAGAAATATTGATTCCAGCATAACTATCAGAACAAAAACAGAAACTTGATTCTTCCAGTTCTGTATGTTACTAGCTATTCAGTAACACTGTCATTCACTGTTTAAAAATATATATATATATTCAGTAAGGAAAAAAAATTGGAGCTCTTATACATCATGCTACACTGCCTTTCTGCTAGGAGAAAACTTTTAGTGAACAAAATACAGCTTTGCATATATAACATTTCATCTTATGATGGGATTCCAAACGGTTTTAAGAAAATGTTTTTGCTTAATTAATTAGAAAACACACAAATTTCACTTATCTCTAATAACAGTCTTCACAGCACTCTGGCATCTCATGTTTTCTGTAGTAGGATATATGGGTGTGTGCCTATGTGCGTACACATACAGACATACTTAATGTTTGTCTTGTCTTCCAAAATATCTTGGTGTTTTTGGTTGATTGTGCTGTACTGTAAATATTTGTATTTTTTCCTATTTGTTTCTTGACCTGGGAACAGGCAAAGGGATGGCAGTTTCAGAACAGCAATTTCATTGATATTTGTGTTGCTGCTTTGCTTCTCTGGCTTTTAGCTTCCTGACTCATATTTCACAGTTTGTAGATTTATTTGGAGTCAGCCCGAAGAAAAAGATGCGTGTATTCACAAATCAAGTGCTTATCCCCCAGCTTGTAACCAAAGGCCAGAGTTACATGCCTCCATCCCTTCAGCAAAATGAGCTGAGTGCCCTGAACAGGAAGCCATCTATTATCAATTATCAGGAAACACAAAATGTGGAAATGAAAACCTGTTCCAGTTCCAGCTGTCTGAGCCAATATTAGGGCTAGGAAACTGTAGTCTTCTACAAAGATGAGGAGCAGTCAGTCCTTGTACCATGGTCCTCCTCTGAGCAAAATGAGAGGGATGCATCACACCTGATTCCACCTTGCACCTAGTAGTTCTCTTACCTAGATGATCCTCTTACTCTGACTAGTCAGTGAAAAGATACCTGGGGACTGGACCCTTGTCCCTCAGCTGGAAGGGACCCAAAGCATTCATGTTTGAGTATCACATCCTGGCGGTCTGTACTTGGTGCCCTAGAGGACACATTGCACCATCCTGATGCTGTGGCACTGTGTGGGAAAGCAAATCACACTGAGCAGGACAGATGCTTCTTGCCTTACAGAGGCTTTGGGTGAAAAATCTGAAACCCAAATTTACCACCATAAGTAATTCTCCCTTACATTCATTGTTGAAGACTAGACTTATTGGCTTTATCTTCTTCCCTTGGGAAAAAATCATGTCTGTAATAGTTTACCTCCAGCATGTGTCTATGGCATGGGACACTTCCTGCACAGAACACCAGGCAGACCTGCTCTCTTCCTCATCCCTGTGAATATGGCTGTAATGAGAAAAGAAAGCAGCATCTTCTGCAAATGTCACAGTGTAAAATAACGTTGAGAGAGGAAAAAAACAGAGAAAGGGGAAATGAGAAATTACATTCTTACTTACACAAACTGGCAGATAGACAAGCGTAGCTGGGAGAACAAATAATCCATCAGGGAAAATAATAGACATATAGAGAGAAAACACCCAGGAAAGCAAGAGCTAATCTACGATTTGTAGGCAGGGAGTTTCCTCTACAGTATTATTTCAAGGAAAGATTAATCAAGAAAATGTGGAGTTGCTTTATTTATTTATTTTTTTAATTCATCGGTTACAGCTACATCAGTAAACTAAACAGTGCCCCAGTCCATTCACTGGCCCTGAAACTGGAGACACAGTCTGATCATGTTTGTGACTATAAATTCTCCTGACCTCCAAACAGGAGTGGCCATGGGTAGGCTGTCTACTGGGAACAGGCCATGTATGAACCACAGCCTGGAAATCCTTGGGAAAAATGCTAATTACTAATACTAATACTGCCGGGCTAAATCATGCCAAGGACCTTTCAGAAGTTAAAAAAAAATAAAAATGTAAATGACTGAGCACATTCCCACATCCCAGCACTTCTTATTATCCTTGGTACTGCCATGGTTACCAGTGTATTTGGCAGTCTCATTAAAAGCAGTCGTCCAATGGACTGGATGGTGGAATGGAAGGACAGAATCTGTGAAAAGGATAATGCAAAGATGATGGGGATATTAGAAATGGAAAAAAACCTCTCTATATGATCCACTATCCTGTCTCTAAGAATGCTCAGGAATTAGATCTTTCAGGGGAACCTGGAGATGTTATGGAATAGATGCCCCATGTTCCAACATAGTTCCCACTGTGTATGAGTGTCTACTATTTTCTACTGTAACTCTGAGAAAATTTACAAATAAATTTTTCAAGGAGTAGTTCAGATCATCTTTTCTTTTAACGAGATCCTAAAATATAGGCATCATTTATGTTTATCATCTCTCCCTATCTTTAGCATTATTTTATCTGTTCAATCACACTGGCTGGATCACCTGAAGAATCCCGCAGTTCTCTTTAATTTGGTAAAATGCAATTGACTTTTTCTGCCATCAATCTGTTTGCTGGTGGTTTTTTTTTTTTTTCCCACCTGTGGGAGAAAATAAGACAGTAGGCAAAGACTTGTCAAGACTCCACTTGTCAAGAAGTTAAGCTAGTGCAAAATCTTGTTGTCATTTTTTTCAGTTCTGAAACAACTTCATATTTGCCCTGAGTGTGAGATATGAAATGATATTCAGAATCACAAAATGGCCAGGGTTGGAAGAGACTGCAAGGATCATGAATCTCCAACCCCCCTGCCACATGCAGGGCCACCAACCTCCACATTCAATACTAGACCAGGCTGCCCATCCAATCTGGCCTTGAACACCTCTATGGACGGGGCATCCACAACCTCTCTGGGCAGCCTGTTCCAGCACCTCACCACTCTCATAGTAAAGATCTTCCCCCTGACATCCAACCTAAATCTTCCCTCCCTCAACTTAAAACTGTTTCCCCTTGTTCCTGCAGTTATCCACCCTTTCAAAGAGTTGATTCCCCTCCTGTTTATAGGCTTCCTTTAGGTATTGAAAGGCTGAAATGAGGTCACCCCGCAGCCTTCTCTTCTCCAGGCTGAACAAGTCCAGCTCCCTCAGCCTGTCTTCATAGGGGAAGTGTTCCAGTCCCCTGATCATCTTTGTGGCTCTCCTCTGGACCCTCTCCAACAGCTCTCTGTCTTTCTTGTACTGGGGGCTTCAGACCTGGACACAGTACTCCAGATGGGGCCTCACAAGAGCAGAGTAGAGGGGGACGATCACCTCCTCCTTCTGATGTAGCCCAGGATACCATTTGCCTTCCAAGCCGCAAGGGCACACTGCTGGCTCATGTTAAGCTTTTTATCTATCAAGACCCCCAGGTCCTTCTCCACAGGGCTGCTCTCAAGGACCGCTCCTTCCAGTCTGTATGGATGCCTGGGATTCCTCCGGCCCAAGTGCAAAACTGCACTTTGCCGTGTTGAACCTCATCAGGTTCACCCGGGCCCACCTTTCTAGCCTGTCAAGGCTCCTCTGAATGGCATCCCTTCCTTCTACCGTGTCAACCGCACCACTCAGCTTGGTGTCGTCAGCAAATTTGCTGAGGGTGCACTCGATTCTGTCATCGATGTCATTGATAAAGATGTTAAAGAGCACCGGTCCCAAGACAGAGCCCTGGGGGATGCTACTTGTTACCGACCTGGACAAAGAACCATTAATTACCACCCTCTGTCTGCGGCCTTTCAACCAGTTTTGTATCCATCAAGTGGTCCACCCATCGAATCCACATCCCTCCAGTTTGGAGATAAGGATGTGGTGGGGGACCATGTCAAAGGCCTTGCTCAAGTCCGGGTAATGACATTGATGTTCAGTTGTGTTGGTTTTGTTGTTGAACTTGCAAGCAAAATAGAAAGTTAAACCATGTACTGTACCTTCCAGCACTGAATTTAAAATGTTTTTTAAAGTTGATGACTCCTCCAAAAAGATAACCTTCACACTGGAAGCAGAGCGGGAAATGCTTTACCTCTAGGTGCGCTGATGTCACCACTTGACAGTGCCAGAAGGACTTCTGTTTTTCCTATAAATACAAATTAGAAAGCATTTCAAAAATTTTAATTTTATCAATTAGAACCATTGATGCTCTGAAAACTATTCTAGATTTTCACAAATGGAAGGTGGAGTCAGGTCTGTTGTGTTTCACAGGTTGAATCAATTGAAACTAACAGATTAACCAAAGATTATTGGACAGCCAGGCTGAAAAGGATCATGCTTCCTTCCCACCCAGGCCTTTTCATTGAACATCTGCTTTCCAAGTCACCTCTTTTTACAATGAACAAGTCTTTCTCACAACAGCTGTTGTGAGAAAGACTACACCACTATTCTTTAAAGTTAGGGTTAGTTTAGATAAGCCAAAGTTGCCATAAATAACTCAAATTTGTAGCAAAATTGCTTGACAGTGAAGAAATAAAAGTATTCTTGGGTACAGGGATGGAATGTAATCTCCATAGCACCTGCAGGAATGCACAGTAACATCACTAAATTTACTGGCTCCTTACACTAGTGCAACAGAGAACAGTCTGGCCTCACTGACCTGTTTCTTTTCCAATCTAAATTGGAGCAAGTTCCTTCCTCGAAAGAAAATACTGACCTCTGAGTTAACCTCTCCAGTTATTTTGGGTACAATTCCTTCTTTCAAGCAGGCTTCTGTCTTACACATTAAAACAATCTCCAGACCCTTATCAGAGCACCAACCAAGGAGTGTCTAGCCCACTATCTGCACCTCCAAATGAAACAATGAGAACCCAAAGGCAGACAGTGAGGCAAGTGCCAGTGCAGCCTCTCCAGAGATCAGCAACCATGGCATGAAGGAAGGGTGGGAAAGGGGCAATCATCACCCTGTTGGGAACATAATGGACCCAGGTAGGCCACTGCAAACAGGAAGGGTGTGGACAGGATTTGAGTGCAGCTGCTACTCTGCTAACAGCATGTGTTCCCACAGACTTTGATCAGTAGGCATATGGCATTCTGTGCCATGAGATAAACATGCTCTTGGAGTGGGATTTGTTTGCCTTACACATATCTTCTTAATGAACTGTGTGCTCAGGCAGCCACACACTCCAAATCCAGGAGCAACAAGACCAAGCTTTTCTGGAAGAGCTGCAGCAAGTCCTTGCAAACTTTTCACAAAGATTACATCATATGAGCATTTCTTGCCAGCCCCAGATTTCTCACAAACATAATCACAATTCTCACTATCTCTCACGTAGAACTGGCTCGACTCTTCTTCTCTTCCTTGCCTTTGCAGCTGAACCCCTCAGAGCAGGACACCCAATATAACTTAATTAACTCTCGCAAAGAAAATTATTCCAGTTGGATTCTTGGCATGGCTTAAGTACTTCATATGCCCTAGCTGGAGCCACTAGGTTTGGAAATGAACAGGAGATTTCAAGTTCCCAATTATCAGAGACCAGAAACACTGACTCTCCGGGAATAGACCTGGAGTTGTGCCCACAGGTCAAATCCAGCTCCCAAAGAGGCCAACGTAGTTCTATCAGAAAACACAGGGGGTGCTTAATGAATCCCCCTGTCTGCTGAAGAGGGAAATGCACTAAACATTATGGTCTTGGCTCTTTAACTGTCCCAAGGCCTCACATCAAGGGCAGAGAGTGCAAGCGAAGGCAATTGTTTTGTTCTCATTTTCAGAGGTTACACACAGGGGGATGTGTGTATTTTTACCTGGCATTTTTGAGATGCTGGAGTCCTCCTGCAGTCACTTTCACTAGAAAGAAACCTAAGGTATGACAAACTACCCACAGATACTGCCAGAAAAAACAAACAAACAAACAATAACAACAGCAAAAAAACACAGGACTGAAGAAAAGCATGGTTAATTTAAGACAATATAATTGAGATGAGACTGCTCAACTTCAGTTTTATTTATAGCCAAAGTACTTCAAGTCCTGCTGGTCCGTTTTAGAAGCCTACCTCAAAGGTCCCTAAGGAGGAACTCAATTCCACATGGAATTGTTTTCCCCCTCAGTCAGTAGCGACGATATGATATGCCAATACTGTGAGCCAGATAATAGGCAAGCAGCTGTGGAAATGCTGGAAGATGGAGAAAAACACCAGTAGATGTGGTTTCCTATATTGTAGTGGTACACAAGGCAAGCATGTTGCATCACTTTGTGGCAATGTATAGTTTAGTGGCCCTCCTAAGAGTTATGGCAAAACTCAGCTGTGTACAGAACTGCCTGCTGAAAGCTTGGTTAGATAGGAAAAAAATATTTCAGATGTGAGAAATGAGTCAGGTGGACAGTGAGGACCTTGACTATGTTGTCTGTTGAAAATCATTTGTACCTCTGGGATTTTTAATGAGATTTTCATTTAAGGAGAACACACCAAGCAAACTCTACTTTGCAGCTGCCCAAACCCATTTGGCCCAGTTCACTCAAGGAATTATGTGGTGGATGCCTTTTTGAAAGCTATAAGAAGCCAAATTCTTCAATTGTTAACTTTTACCAACTTCGTGACAGTTTGCCAGGCTTAAGAATGAATTAGGACCTCAGGACCTGGCTCAATATATATAAAATTCTCCCATTACTGTGTGGGGTGGGGTGTGGTACTTAATAACTAAATAGATCATTCTCTGTCCTTGCTCACAGATCTGTGATTTTGTCAATTGGAAAGCTGCAGGCAAATAAGTATTATGTCTGTATTAAGGATCATGCTTTTATTTCCCAACTGTGGATTTCAGGCTTTTCTTCAAGTCTCTCATTTGTTTTGTAAATTCTAATGCTGAGGATTATTAGGATTTTTCTTCTTTTTTGAGAGTTACTATGGATAATAATAATATTCTTCTTACATGAGTCTTTACTCACATTTGCTGAAGTCCTTAAGCAAGAAATTTACATAAAAGACACAGAAACATCAGGATGCGAGTCAGCTTCTTGCAAACACCAGGTGTAGCCACTCTGCAGCGTATAGCTATGGTGAGCATCTAAATCTGGAGCACAAAGAACATCCAGAGGGCCCAAACAAAAGGTTTATATTCATACTTCACATCTTCAAAGAATTTTGAATCCAGCCCTGCAGGTACTTATGACAGAAATGCAAGATTGTGGGAAAGGGAAGAAAAAGCATTGATTTTTTTTTCTTTTTAGTGATTTTTAATGTTTCCTTTCATCTCTGACCAGCCTAATGAACTTTCAGAAGATTGTTCCTAAATTATGGGAACTAAAGTCAATATCAATAATTTTACAATAGTCACATTTCCCTGATTAACAGCCACAGTTTTTAAAAAATACATCTGTTTATTTATAAAAAAGTTAAGTTATATACAATATATAGTCTATATAAAAGTTTATAGAAAAATCTCAGCAAAAAAAAATTACTAAAGTAACTACAGACATTCCAAAGACTTCCAAGTCTTTTAAGAGTAGATTTCATATGCTATGGTTATAGGAAAAGACTGATTGCAGGGAGTGACTGACTCAATCCTTCCTCTGTCATGTGAACACACATGAACCCCCGTCCTTCAAGTCTCTCATGCCCTACCTCTATCTGCCATTAACACAGAATCACAGAATCACAGAAACACCAAGGTTGGAAAAGACCTACAAGATCATCCAGTCCAACCATCCATTATCATCAGTAGTACTCACTAAACCATTTCACTCAACACAAAATCCAAACATTCCTTGAACACCTCCAGGATCAGTGACTCCACCACCTCCCTGGGCAGCCCATTCCAGTGCCTGACCACTCTTACAGAAAAGTAGTATTTCCTAACGTCTAGCCTAAATCTCCCCTGGCGCAGCTTGAAGCCATTCCCTCTAGTCCTATCACTAGTTATACAAGAGAAGAGGCCGACCCCCAGCTCACTACAACCTCCCTTCAGGTAGTTATAGAGAGCAATAAGGTCTCCCCTGAGCCTCCTCTTCTCCAGACTGAACAATCCCAGCTCCTTCAGCCGCTCCTCATAAGACCTGTATTCCTGACCCCTCACCAGCATTGTCGCCCTTCTTTGAACCCGCTCCAGGGCCTCAGTGTCTTGCAGCAAGGGGCCCAAAGCTGGACACAGTACTCGAGGTGCGGCCTCACCAGAGCTGAGTACAGGGGGACAATCACTTCCTTGTTCCTGCTGGAAACACCGTTCCTGGTGCAAGCCAGGATGCCATTGACCTTCTTGGCCACCTGGGCACACTGCTAGCTCATGTTCAGCCAAGCATCAATCGATGCGCCCAGGTCCATTTCTTCTATGCAGTCTTCCTGCCACTTTGCCCCAAGCCTGTAGCGTTGCCTGGGGTTGTTGTGGCCAAAGTGCAGGACCCGGCATTTGGCCTTGTTGAAACTCATCCCACTGGCTTCAGCCCAGCTATCCAGCCTGTCCAGTTCCCTCTGTAGGGCCTCGCTACCCCCAGGCAGATCGACACTTCCAGCCAGCTTGGTGTCATCTGCAAACTTACTGAGGGTGCACTCAATACCCTCATCCAGGTCATCAATAAAGATATTGAAGAGGACAGGTCCCAACACTGATCCCTGGGGGGCACCAATCGTGACCAGTCGCCAGCTGGATTTAGCTCCATTCACCACCACTCTCTGGGTCCAGCCCTCCAGCCAGTTCCTTATCCAGCCAAGAGCGTACCTGTCCAAGCCACGGGCTGCCGGCTTCTGCAGGAGAATGCTGTGGGAGACAGTGTCAAAGGCTTTGCTGAAGTCTTTGACACTGTCTACATCAACAGCCATAGTCACTATATATAAATGTAGACCTGACAGATTTTGTGATATCTGAGCCCAAGCTGCTTTACTCCAGGACTGAAGTCTGTGCTCTGAGCTGAGCTCTCATGTTCAGGCCTTATACAGCTTGAAAACAAGGATCCCATGTGTGTCTTCCAGTATAGGAAGAGGAGATGAGACCATGGCCTTTCTGACCCTTGTCATTTCCCTGGGATCCAGACAAGGATTGTTTATATTGTTGTTCTTCTGAGATTTGGATGGCAGCAGGGGAAGAGCAGAACAAGGAATATCCTTGAGAAATATCAGAGAGAAAAAGAAGGTCTCCCACCAGAAATTGTAACTGGGAAAAGACAGAGAACACTATTTAATTCCAGCTTTGAAAATCACTTTTTTTTTTTTTTTCTGCATCTAGGAAGATGGGAAAAATGCATTTAGGGAAGTTTAATTAGACCCAGGATGTTTTAGACCTTATCAGGGATAAACACAAGCTCCTGCACACATTTAACCCCATGCATGGTGATACTCAAGCCTCAGAAAAATATTAATTTTTTTCAAATTTCCAGAGGCATGCTATTTATGTGACTTCTTTTGATTTATTTAGTATTTGTGGAAACTTCATTTTATGCAGGAAATAGCTATAATCACCAGCAAATGTGACTTTAATAACTAAGATACTGGGAGCCATTCCTGATTGGCACTAAACCCCCCACACAGTAAAACCTTGTGATACAATAGTCTCTTTTCTTATCTGGAGTTGAAAGTCAGGACAAATCCAACTGATTAAGAAAATCTTCATACAAGATACCATATATCCTCTCTGAAATTAAACTCTGGCTCAAGATTCATTTACTTTTTCTGGATATACTCAGAATGTGAATAGAGACAATAAAAGTAAAGTCCACAGAAGATTTCACTTTTGAAAATTGTTTAATCCCCAGCATATCTGGCATATCTGACAGGAAAAAGAATATGAAGCAAGATTTGAAAAAGAAATTTGTCAATCTAGAAAAGCAGTTTATTAACAATTGATTTCCATTTTATAACTCGAATACCAGAGAAATGTTTTTTGACATTTTTAATCTTCCAGTCTGAGGAAGGTTCATGTGAAAATACATATGCATGGACAGGTTAGGGTAGCCACTGACCCTGCTTCCATTGAAATTTTAAATGGAAAGACTCCCACCACTGGGGTATTAAACTTTAAATAGGATAATGGAAACATTATGGAAGAGATTCAAGCCCTTTGCAAGTAGCAACATTAGTGGATTAGTTTCTCACCCATCTCCACTGCCTGTGGGACACAGAACTGTCAGGCTCCCTACCCAGGCAGTCAGGCACACAGTAAAATGTGACACTGATCCTGAGAATAACTATGGGGAAAAGAACATGTCCATAAACAGGCACAAACCTCTTTCTCCAAGCAAAGCTGCCAGATCCATTTAAGCAGAGACCTGCTCAGTCTTTTCCTCTGGGGCCACTTTTTCCTGTCTGGGAAAGGCTGTGGCATTGCCTGTCTGATCCCGAGCGACCATCCCTGAGAGGTTTAGATAAGGGAAAAAATCACACTCAACAGTCTTACAGTCTCGGACTCCAAGACAGGATGGGAAGACTGCAGTTTTGCTACCACTCTTTGGAGGGAAAAAAAAAAATCCCACACAGAAAGCTATCATGTATAGTCTGAACAAAGCTTGTATTGTCTACTGGGAAACACAATTGTCCTCATTTGTATTTGCACAACAGCAGTACTTTTAGGTGGTCCAGCTCAAGCATTAGTACGGGGGCGGCAGTTACAAGATCTAACTGTTGCTGACACTAGAATAAATTAATGAGGTTGAGAAAAAAAGTTTTGCTACCGGTGTTTACATGAAATTGTAAATACCTGAGGGAAAGCTCACATCCTTTATTGGAATACAGGGCAGAACACTATGACTACAGCTTGCAAATATTAATAGTATTCCCTGGAGCTTAGGACTTGATGTTTTAAGGGAAAGAATTTTTACTTCAAACTTTTACAGATACATACGCAGTGATATTATCAAGAATTTGCATGTGCAATTACCTTAATCACTGAATATAAACATAAATATGTCTTATGCCTGAGCACCTGTCTTCAAACATAGGTCAGAGGTAGGTAGGAGATGCAGGTGCCTTTTATGGGCAGTAATCCTCCTGTGTACCAAATGTAAATGAGGAGCTAAGGGAACAGCATCTTTTAGACTTTAGAAGGATGGTGGGTCACCTAGTCCAAATCACCTTTGAGTTGCAGAGACATTGCACGAATCCAATACAATTATTATTTATCACTTGCTCTGGGAAGGGGCCCAGAATTCTTAATCACATGTGGTGCCTGTTTTTCAAAGAGCCTGTAAAATCCTTGTAATGAGAGAACAGCCCATGCTCCACAGACCTTGAAAGACAGAACTCTGCTTTCTGTTTTCAGAACATGTAGCAGCTGTTGATAAAGGAGCACATTGTGAAGATGCTGATGTACGGAAATGTGAGACATGCCTTTAGCTGGTATATATTGGCACACCTCCAGGGACATCACACTCTATGCCATGCCTTCAACTGGCATATACTGGCACAGCTCCAGTGACTTCACAGAGTCATGTTAATTTACACCAAACTTATCCGGCTTTGCATCCATAATTATTGCCAGAAATAATGCACAGTTATAAAAGAGAATTATTGTTTAAAATCTAGAATAAGCAGCAGACAAGATGCTTTCAGTTTCCCAGGAGAAGATGCATGCTGCTTTTCTCTTTTCATCATTCGGGAAAACTGCCAAATAAAGGTTCAGGCCAGAAGAGGCTGAAGTCAGTAAAGTTTCCTTATAATACTCTGGGATTTTTGTTCTTGGAACTGATACCACTTCAGTAGTGGAATGTGTTTGGCTTGGTGTGGGTTCAGATCAACACAATATTTTTGATAAACACATAAAAAACATTGGGAACATCTAACAATTAATTTTGTTCCTTGGATTAGATCACACTGGACATTAAATCACAATCAAAGCCCAGGTCTGAGCACTTGCTGTGCTTCTTCTCCTTGAAGAAGCCTTAAGATGCAAAGTGCTCATGAATTGGGGTGGCATACCTCTGAGGTGCAGAGTGAATGGGAAGAAAGCCCAGAGTCCTGAGGGTGTTTGTGAATCCATGTGAACGCAGGGAGATGAGGACCTGAGATTAGGCTTGGAGTTAGGACTTCTTTTTCCTTCAGATCGCTTCTTCTTGCAGTTGGACTTCATGATCTTTAAGGTCTTTTCCAACCTGAGCAATTCTATGATTCTATGATTCTCAGTAGCAGCAGGACTACCACAAGTACCTCAGACGGAGGCCTTCAAGGGAGGCTTTTCAGTCTAGAGCTCTCAGCAATACGTTGGGCAGGGTCACCTATGCTGCAAGTACTAGATCTGCTGACGCAAAGAATCAGGATCACATGCATGTAGCTATATATGTTTTGGTGGGAAGCCTTTTGTCCAAGGCTTCATCCAGATCTGTGATGCTTTCTTTGAAGTGTAATATTGTGCACTGAAAGAGACTGGTAATTCATAGGAATGTTTTCATTCAAGCTGCAGAAATAAAAACGAGAGAAAGCTTCACGAGAATATAGTGCAGATGTTAGTAGGTGAGTACTCTCACTATTTTAATAGTGATTCTTCTTGCATGAAAAGCACGAGTCACGAATTCTACTTCACAGGCATGGAATGCCAGTCAGGCATTGGAAACCAGGATGTTTTGTGCCCATTGCTGAGGCCATGAAATTTTAGAAATGTCACTGCGCAGCTTTCACATTCAAAAAGGATTAATAAATATGATATTTAGGAGCTTTTTCAGAGCAGAGAAATTGTGGTTCCTTGTCACAATCCAACACAAAACAGGGTTCATTCAGCAGTTTTACGTCACTCATGGTGAGGCAGCTGTTTACAGGCCAAAACACTTGCTCAAGTCCAGTGACAATATACTTGAATAACAGATAAAAAAAGGTTTTCTTTGCTTTCTGCTGCCTTAAGTCAACTTTTTCAGAGTCCTCTATTTGGTAAGAATCTTTCAAATAAATGTAGCGGCAAGACATGCCATGCTAACCAATCCTCTGTCTGCCTTGGGAGTGTCTTTCTGACTCAGGCAGGCTCTGAGGCAGGTGTTTCCAGCATTTCTGAACACGTTTCTTCTATTACTGGAGCCTCACAATCCCAAAGTATCATGGGAAATGCCAGAACAGATTCAGTTTAAATCAAAACCAACATCCTGAAGGGAACAACATCAATATATACGTGCAAACTGGATCCATTATATCTGAGGAAGCCTCTGGATTTCCAAAATATATTTGGGAGCATTACTTCAAGAAAAAAAAAATATATATATATATAGAATATTCTTACAATTAGCACTAATTCTGCCATCAAGGTTATTCATTAAATGAACCTCCTCTTTCTAACAGACGTTTTGATAGTATAACATGCAAAACAATGAAGATTTTTTCCTTGCTTTGTTTAAATACCTGGGAAAAAGATGACAAAGAGGTTTCTAGCTTAATTAAGGATTCAGTTGAATAAAAATTAAAAAAGTACAGATCATGCTGAGAGGCAAACTATATTAATGATAGAAGTAATCCCTTGTGTTTTCCTCTGTTCTGGTTCTCAGGCAGGTCTACAAAATCCTTGACCTTGCTGGGCTGATGCAAATTACAGTGACACAGAAGAAATGAGCAAGTTCCAAAGCAACTGCATTTACTTTGGTATGTGAACGTAGAGGCTATATTTCCTTACAGGATAGAATCATAGAATCATAGTATCACTCAGATTGGAAAAGACCTTAAAGATCATCGAGTTACAACCCTCCACTAAATCACGTCCCTGAGCACCACATCCAAATACATGTGTTTCTAAGCACATCCAGGGATGGTGACTCAACCACCTCCCTGGGGAGTCTATTCCAGTGCTTAACAGCCCTTTCTGTAAAGAAGTTTTTCCTGATATCCAAACCTAAACTTACCCTGGCACAACTTGAGGCCATTTCCCCTCGTTCTGTCACCTGCCACCAGTTGAGAAGTGACCAACCCCGCTCTCACTGTAAGCACCTTTCAGATATTGGAAGGGAGCAAATATGAATACGAGTTGGAGCTTTCAACTAAAACCTAAAATAAGAGAATTGCATTGCAAGATACAAAGCTAGTCTACTAACAGAAAAAAGTATCATATACTATGAGATATCATATAAAGCCTGGGAAAAGAGACCTAATCACTGCTCTGGAGCCGAATGATGAAAGCAGATCAGGGTTACCTGCTGCCTCCATAGCATCCGGATCTCCTTTGAGTTTGGGCACTACAACACATACAGTGCAAAGCTGAACAGGAAGATGAGGAGTGAGCCTTGTCCATTGATGTCACAGGCTCACGCTACTTGCATTCACAAAAAGGAGTGTGGGTGCAGTTACTTCTCAGCTATCCTTCATTAAAGCCAAAGAATCTCACGTTGCAAACTGCTTTCTGTCTTATCCACTATGGTTTTGTGTCATCCTAGATTTCAGAAACTACACACTACTAGAAGAGTGTGAGATTGGCATCTTAAATTATGAAGAGGCTCACTGGATTTCATGGAATGGTTTGAGTTGAAAGTGACTTTTAAGATCACCTAGTTCCAATCCCCTCACTCTAGAGCAGTTTGCTCAGAGACCCATCCAGCCTGACCTTCAATGCTTTCAGCGAGGGGGCATCCACAACCTCACCAGTTCCAGTTCCAGTGTCTCACCACCCTCACAGAAAAGAATTTCTTCCTAATATCTAGTCTAAATCTACCCTCTTCCAGTTAAAAGCCAGATCCTCTCATCCTGTTGCTACCTGCCCTTATAAAAAGTCCCTCCCCAGCTTTTTTGTAAGCCCCTCCAGGCACTGGAAGGCCACTATCTCTTCTCCAGGCTGAAGAGTCCCAGTTCTCTCAGCCTGTTCTTATGGAGGAGGTGCTTCAGCCGTCTGACATCTGAACCCCTCTTTGTGATTTCCTGTTTTACCCAGACATGTTGCTGGATTCCTGCTGGCCTCTTGTCCCAAATTTCAAGGCACAGTTCTTCCCATTTTATGAAATTATTTTTTGTTTTCATTTTATTTTCTTTAATTCCATGTCCAGAAGTCTGGTTATGTGGTCATTTCTCATTATTTCAGCAAAGTATAAAGAGATAGGCTGCAGATTATTTAATGTCAGAGAATTGTTGTGGATTTCATCCAGAGTTAATTAAGTTTCTAAGGAAAATCTCTCTCCCCCCCTCCTGGCCACCCATTTCAGCTGTCATAATCTCGGTTTGGGGTATTTTTTCTTTCTCCATTTATTATTTTCTTCTTGTGCAAGGTACAACTCAAGGCTGAGAGCTGAAAGAGCAGGCTTGTAAGCCCAACTAACACAAATATGATTAGCTTTAAGCATGCCCCCCTCATTCAGACAACTCATGTCAGTAAAATAAAGCATTTACACTCACAGAGAGGAAGTTATAAATTATATCCTGCCCAATAAAGTGATTCATATGGAAATAGAAAGGCAAGGGGATAAGTGCATGGTAAAAAGCTGACCTTTTCTGGAGCAGCATGTAAGGGAATAGACTTGGATCTGTGCATATATGCTGACTTGGGTCAAGAGCCCGTAACAGAAATAGGGGCATTACAAAACAGAAAGGTTTGAAGAAAATGTTATAGAACTGGAATTAGCTTTAGAAATGAAAACAAGGAAGGGTACTCGATTGTAAAGCTGAAAAGCAGACATCCACCAGGCCACTCTCCAAAATGCCCTGCACTCTGAATAGTCAAGATATTTACTGTACAACTTATTTTTAAGTCCTGTATGACACTTTCCAGATCCCTGGCTTGTTTCTTAATAAAAATGAGTTCCTTTCAGACTTGAAAGCATATCAAAAAAACTGTAGAATTCTTCTGCATTTAATATTGCATTAACTAGAACAAGGATATTTGTATTAGTGTCTCCAAAACAGAGTGTTCCCAGATTGCTGGGTATGACTGACCAATAGCGACAAGTGATCTAAAAAGAGAAGATATCAAGGACAAGAAGCATGTGCTTTGCAGTTCCTTAAGGACAGATTTTCACTGATGCACCAGTTTGCCCACAGTGAGAGGCTTGCTTGCTTTCATCCGACAGCTGTGGAGACAACTGGTATGAAATAGATTAATTCTTAGATTCCAGAAAATACTGTCACCTTGCATGCTATTCAGCATTAAGCAACAGGAAACTGAGAGATTAGAGGAAAAGCAGAAAAGCATAAAAGCAGCACTCCACAAGCAGTAGACTTCCAACCAAGATATGTTTAGGTAAAACCAGCCCCTCTAATCCTTGAATATTAATAGTAGTGATTGAAATGTTGCTGAAAGAAAACCCAAGTCATGTGGTGTCACTATTTTGAAGGTTTTTTGCTAGCATGCACAAAATTGGAGGTGCTGGCAGAGCTCCAGCACTCCTCTATCTGAGATCCAGGCCAGGTAGGAATGTGACAACTGACAGTCCTAGCACCTGGGCGATGCTTCTTGCTCTCCTGCTGCAACACTTCAGCACTTTGGTCTCTTAATGTATTCAAACACCTAAAGCACAAAGAAAGAGATAGTGAGCCTGACTTTCTGTTTGGTATCTGTAGCTCTTTCATGTGTTGGACACAGACCTGTACTGCTTGCTGTTCATATTTTTTCATGCAGGAATGACTTGCTCTTCTGCCTTTGCTGCTCTCTGTATCAATCACTGCAGTCCGGATAAAGGAAAAAGAATGTGAAGGATTTTCATAATTTAAGTTACTATAACACTCGAAGAACAAGATGCAGCATCTTTCACTACACAGTCAAGATATTTTAACTAATTCTATACAACTGTTTTGTGGCATTTCAGCTGTAAACTGAATCATCACTGCTAATACTTTATTATACTTCAGAGACACAGCTAATTAACCTGTTTTATCATGAGATGACTCCAAGTCTTTGGATTACCAGTGAAGTAGCTGGTACACAAACACTGTCACAGGTCAACACTATTGCTTACAGGAGTACAGGTTTAGGAGATTACCACATAGCTGGATCCTTCAGATGGTTTTAAACTAAGACAGGGGAGGTTTAGGTTAGATATTAGGAGGAATTTTTTCACACAGACGGAGGTGACACACTAGAACAGGTTGCCCAAGGAGGTTGTGGATCCCCATCCCTGGAGACATTCAAGGTCAGGCTGGATGTGGCTCTGGGCAGCCTGGTCTGGTGGTTGGTGACCCTGCACATAGCAGGGGGGTTGAAACTAAATGTTCATTGTGGTCCTTTTCAACCCAGGCCATTCTATGATATGATTCTTTATCATGTTTCTGGAACAGCACTGAGAAGGAAGATTTCAGTAAAGGATTACCATGCAGTCATAAAAAAAACAAAAACAAAAACTAACATCTCCCATAGCTGTTATAAATTAAATAATTTCAGTTTTTCTTGGAGGTTCATTTGCTTCATTCTATGGCCTACTGTTATCCTTAATTCAATTCCAGATTTCATGCCGGTGTGGCCTACAAAAAGATATTTACTCTTCATACCTCTGTCTCACTTCCCTCTTTTGGTGCAGCACTGTTTAACTGTTTTCTGCTAAAAAGAGAGAAGTTTCTAAGCCCAGAATTACACTATAGTACTTTTACCTTGTAAATAATTGGTTAGGTTTTATGGGTAATTATGAACTCTTGGGAAAAATGAGTGGTGCTAAGAAGATGGAAAAATGAAATGGGAAACAGTGCAAAGTGCTCAGTGATCAAGGTGGTAAACTCCATCATGCTGACTGCAAAGCAAGTGGCTGGAAGTTTATTAATCTAAACTGCAGTGTCACTCTTTTAAGCAACAAATTGCATTAACCAAAGGATTAATATGAGCAATATCCCATCATAAAACTTCAACATGCCTCTGGATCTCTGGTAGCTTTTTGATGAGAAAAGGTATCATAAGAGGCCAATCACACCTATAGCCTTTTTAAACCTCAGATAATGTAATGCTGCTATACATATACAAAAAGTTTACATACTTTCTTCCTGTATACTTTCTCCTAAGTATACTTAATCCTTAAGGCTGTCATGAGCTTCATAATTCAAACCACATAACAGGTGTGTAATAGATTGGAAAAAGAAAAAATAATTGAATACCCAAAGAAAATTTTTGCTCAAAGTTCTGAATGAGGGAATTAGGAATGGAACACAGGGAATGAAGGGGAAAACAGAGTGAGAGGCAGAGAAGGAAGGACTGAAGGATGGGCTCAGACAGAGATGCTGTCAGATATTGGGAACAGCTTTGCTCTGTTGCATCTATACAGTAATTATTGGCCTGCATGCTAAATTTGACAGCCTGTATCATAATGTCCCAAAAAGGTCAGGAAAAATTAAAAGACTTTTGGACAATTTTAATATTTCCCTAGTGCACTTTTTGTAGGATGACCTCAACTCTCACTTGTGCTCCATAAACATCCTATGGGCATAAAATTAGTCAGAATATTCACTGTGGCATAGTTGCTAAACTGTGCACTGCAGTTCTTAGAGCAAATCTAATATATAATTGCATGCAAACTTAACAGAATTTACAATTGCTCTTGTGTTAGCAGAATGAAGGACTGATTTTGTGCAAGTTGGAAGATGGCTTTTCTAATCCCTATTGCCTTGAAAGGCCACATTGTTGTTTTCATCACTTGACCCTTACTCTTTTCATCATTTAATTCAATTATAAACTCTCTTGCTGATGCCGCTTGCTTGGATATTTTCCCATTCTTTTTTATTTGAACTCCTCTTCACCTACTGCTTTTCCAATTTCCTAATCTGCGTTGCTATTAACATCACTGCTGGAAGTTGGGAGCTGACACACATATCCACTTAAAATAAGATTTGGGTCTATTTTTTGATCCAATACATATTTAACATCAACAAGAAAAAAGCTTGATAAAATTATACAATTTCCTCTGTTTTAAGAAAGTACAACAACAATAAATGCTTGTCTGTTCTCCCATTATGTGTAGGAGGTGACCTGGGCTGCATTTACATTGAGTAGATGGGCTTTTGGAGGCATGCTGTAAAAGAGCTCTCCATAATAGGAAAACATTTTTTTCCTTCTTTCAGGAAAATTATAATAATTTTTGCAGAGTTAAAACAGCTCGGCAACTTTGCAGTGCCAAATCATGAAGGCTATTCGTAAACTTATTTTCATTTTTAAGCTTGGTTCATATACTATGTCCCCAAGCTTCCCCCAAAATGGAGAAAGAAAGCAACCTAACCCCCCAAACTTTAACTTGCACTCTTTACACAGCAGAAAAACTTTTATAAAGCCAGCATTTGTCAATGTAGTGGAAAGCCTTGCTTCTTGGAGAGGTCTGGGTGTACAAACAGGTAGAATCAGGGCAGATGGCATAATCAGGTTTGCTTTTCTGCCGCAGTGCTACCTGCAGTGCTCACCATTACATTACATTTACAAAAGCAAAAGGATCTGTAGATCAAAGTACCTTATCTATCACAGAAGCAATTTCATAACTTCAAAACCAAGCAGGTCTAAATTTCGATTTACATTTATTTCACTGTGTTGGTGGAGTGGAACAGTATGCTTGGTTTTTAATACATCTGTGTAGGAAATTTCCATAGCAGAGCTGGCAAGCATTCATGGGTACATAAAAAAAATAATTCTCTATGGTTAGAGCTATTAGATATTTATTGTTCATCTTCATCACTGCTATTTGTACTAGTAGAACATTTCTTCCCTTAAAAATTCAGAGTATCTCAAATGTTTGCAATACTCACTTGGACTGTACTTTGTATCATTCCTCTTTGATGCTCTGTACAAATGCTTACTTGCTGAGAACAGCAGTTTCTATCATTAGGGCTGTACAGCCGCATCCTTTTGTGATTGAGCTGATTATGATGTTCAAGGGCAAACTGTTAATACTGGATGTCAGAGAATATTAAATGAGGGTATCTGTAAATGAATACCATTTCCTTTATAGATACTCCCTCTGAAATACTTTCATTGGTTGCATGTCCTTCCTGTGCATTCCTCAAATAAAAAAGTAACAACTTATTTACTTGTAGCATGCAATTATTTTTCAACTCCAAATATAGCATCAGTCCCTAAAACTGTTGATAGGCACTGTGTCTTTCTAGCACAGTCCTCTTACTATCTTTAGTTCATTTAATATATAGTACTCTATTGCTAAGATGGCATTTTCCCATAAAAATCACATTCATCTCTACAGGATGCACTGAGATCATTCTTTAATTAGCAAACTATTTCACAATTAATTTTTTACCTATATTTTTACTATTATTTGTAATGCTGTTACATGTGCTGGCATCATAATGCTAGAAGACTCATAGCCAAGTAAGGAAGAATCTACTCAAGTACCAAAGGTTCAGATTAATGACAAGATAATAAATTGAAAGACATGAGTTGCAGGAGGAATTAAAGGAAAGCCAGCAAATTTCACACCATAAACCACAGCCTCTGCCTACTGTAAACTCTGCAGACTTTCTAGTGTAGAAAACACAAGAGAAAAACACCTCAGATACCTTTTTTCTTCCTGCACTGTCGAGGTTGGCAGTTATTTTGATGGTTGTGTGGCTGGAATGTCTCCAACATCATCACACATTTTCTTCCTGTATTTCTCATCTACCTTAGGCACAGGTGTGTGTGTAGGGGGGATGAGGCGCCACAAGCTGACCTCCTCCCAGGCAGGAGTGTAAGGAGGAAACCTGCACATGTGCCTTGATTCCCACCCTCTGATTCCAAGGGCTTGCAAGGAGCCCCTTCACGTTCTCAGCACTTGGCTCAGATGTTTTAAGATGGGGGCTGATGCTTAGGTTTAATGTGACACCTGGTCTTCCAGTTTGGTGTGGCTCACTTGGAAGCTGACAGACCAAGGAGCTGACAGGAAACATCCTCTTTATCTCATCTGCGTGGAGAAGATGTGCGTTTAGGAAAATCTAGTTGAGTCCAAAACTGTTTGGATGTGGTGCTCAGGGACATGATTTAGTGGAGGGTAGTTAGAATTAGGGTAGTATGGTTAGGTTGCAGTTGGACTTCATGATCTTTAAGGTCTTTTCCAACCTGAGCAATTCTATGATTCTACAATTCTATGATTCTCTCTGTTTAAAGCTTCTGAAAAATGCCCCCTTCCCTTTGCTATTTGTGTTCCAGAGTTCCTGCTCTGCTGCAGGTGGGCAATGTCACATAAGAGAAGAGTAAAGGGGAGAAGAGGGAGCCCCCTCCTCAACTGTATTTAGACTCTATCCCCTTGTTAATGTTATGAAATGAAATTCTGTAGTTTGAGCATAGAGAGCCTTGAAAATCAATTGCCTCATCTAAGCTGCAGAGCAGGAGCTGGCTCAGCGATGACTTGCCACAGAGCTGGGAAAAGAGCAGCATCTCCTTTTCATCTGAGACCTGAGAAGGAAATAACAAAGTAAAGCTTGCTGGAGCAGATCATCAGCCTGCCATGTCCAGCATCTTGCAGCTGACAGTGAAGAACATGCAGTAATACGTTCACACAGCATTCTCCTGGCTTCCAGTGATGTGTTGCTCTCAAAGCAGAAGGGGTGTATTTGCATTTATTAATATCAGATAGAATGTTCTTCCGTGACTTTGTCCATTGATTTCTGTATCTACATAAACTCGGTTCACCCACAACATCCTGTGGCAAGGAAATCCATAGCTCAGCTATGTGTAATACGAAACAATATTTCCTTTTGTTCATTTTGAAAGCTCTGCCTTCACTTGATACCTAGTTCCTGCATTGAAAGAGCCTCCCGGCAGCCATCCTTTCCTTCCTGACCTCTGTCACAAGGACACTCTACTTCCAGGTCCACCAGTGTTCCCACCCTGTTCGGGTTCTCACTCTGTAGCTGCTACATACTTCTGATCTCTTTCGCTCCCTTTATGTTTGTCATAGTTCTTCCGTGTCTCATCGCTAAGATGTTGGTTACATGCAAATACTCACTGTAGCATGAAGAGTTTATTGCTGGGCAATAATAGTAGCCTGTTCTAGTTGAAGTGGGTGCTAGAGGTATCAACAATTGTCAACATAGATAAATGTTGAACTCCACCCACCTGGTACTGTCATGATCCTCTTGAACTTCTGTATCTTTTCAGCACCATTTTGAAGCAGATAATCTGCTGCTTCCTCTGCAGAGAAGGTTCCTAGAGATATATCAAAGATGCTTTAGTGGAAATATAATTTTGCATGTAATCTTGTATGTAAAGAGAATTCTTGCATGTAAAGAGAATGATATTTTATTCTTTATGATCAAATCATCTCTAGTCCTCAAATTTGGCAAACTTTCTTTTCCTAACATGCTTGAAAAAGAATTTATTATGCTTATTCATGTCTTTTGCAACTTGTTTCTCAAATTCCATCCTTCCCTTTTAAAACTTTGTTCTTTACTCTTTAGAAGTTTAAATTTTGATTTTTAATATAAATTTGCATTTTAATGCATTTTTATTTCTTTTTACACAATTTCCTTCTAGCAGTAAGTCATTAAAAATAACTAGATGCTTAGTTTTGACATCATGTCCCAGCACAACATTAGCCAATGCACCCTGGAGTGTTTGTGGTTTCCTGTTCTTGCATTCTCATCTCCACCAGCACGTCATAGTCATTGCCACATTCCAGTGGATCATTTGGTCTTATAAGTGTCATATAGGTGGTAGAGGAAAGACAGGCCCATTAAGCACTGTCAAAAAAAGTACAGATGACAGTAGAAGAGAAATATTTTTAACTTCCTTAGAACAGTTAATGTATTTTCAAGGATTGAGACAGACAGACTTCAAAGAACTTAAAGAGATGGTTTTGGAGCTAACATTATAGATGTTCACATGCATGAGATCTTGCATGTTGAAAATATCTAATCTATAGTCTGGGTTGAATATATCACCTGAGGAACTGTTTCCATGTCTTTGCACTGTATTACACTGCAAAAGGAGGGAGAAAACTGTTCATTAAGGTTGGCTTATTACTTTAGTGAGTCCCACAGGACCTGTAATAAAACTGTAATGGTTCATGTAGAATCCTGGCTATTTACTACAACTTGTGAAGGTAAGAGTGGTGAAATGAAATGAAAGGGTGTTTAAAGATATGGTACAACAAACAGAGAGACAAACATAAATAAGTCTCTTGTCTTTTTAAACTTGAAACATTCATGCCCTTGTTCAGAATGAGAAAGACGCTCATGACAAGCAGGGTATTGTACTGAAAAGTATTGGCTGCCTGATGGCTTTAGAAAAAAATATGCCATGTTCACAAATACCTCCCTTGACCTGTTTATTAAAAAGAACAATAAATGACTGAGCAGTGAATATTCAGGGCCTGGGAGATTTTATCAGGCATAATGCTTCTGAAGAAAAAAATTGTATGATACTGTTGGCTGTGGGAAGAACTATGAGTTCAGGTCTTTCTCAGGTCAGCTGATTCTGTTCTTTTTCTAACGCCATGTACAGTGTCTATTTAACATTTTGCCAATCTTATGGGAAAGTCTGTCAAACAAGGGTTTTGAACGTGACTTGCACATAGCGCTGACTGCCTTTCAAGGAATGGGCATTTTATGAAGTCCTTCACAGATGGCCATGCTTTGTTTTATTTTTTTAATGTATTCCATAATGAAAGAATTTTGAACTAAGCCACTGTAATTGCCCTTAATCAATTTGCAAGCAGAAAAGAATTTGTTGTATTACTAAAGCGAATTCCTGCTATTTAAGGATAGTGTCATTATGAATAGAGCTTATTGAAACCAAAATGCCCAAATTTATTTATAGATCTTATGTACAAATGAAAGGAGCAAAGGAGTTTGGAAACAGCCAATATACTTGCTTGATATGACGTTGGCATTACTGGAAGTCAGCTGCAGTAGGGATAATTCAGCGAGAGGGAGACTTTGTGCTCAGCATTTACCTGCATTTGCTGCTTCTGAAATATATGGGAAATCCTTCATTTATCTCTCAGGGAACAGAAATATGCCAAAGTTAATTCCTCTGAAAATCTTACATTGCTAAAAAACTCATAAGACTGCAGCTAATATGATTTTAGCGTTCTAGGCACAGTAGGAAGCAGAGTTGTTTTAGAAACCATTATCAAGTTCAGGGAAGAAGAAGTACAAATAAGTCTTCCCTCAATAATATGCACTTACTGTGCTAGAATGATTAAAGGTACCTCTCTAACAAAAGCAACAGATTAAACAACAACAACAACAACAAAACAGTATTAAACTAAGATTCTTTTTATCTCCCTGGGAAAATATCAGCTTTAAAAAGTTTCAGAGATGATATTTGACGATATTCATGCGGAAAAAAGATGATCCAGTTAATAGTTTCAAATATTTTTATACCACTGTGGTAATTCCTGGTGCCAGCATCCCACTAATATCTGTACTCTTTCATGTACAACAATGCTGCAGACACTGTGCATGCAACCAAAGACGCAAAACTCACACATGAAGGTAAGGTTGCTCAACTGCACTGATGCCCGGCAAGAAGAGCCCTACTGGAGTCCATGTAGCTACCCCTGCAGAGAAGAACGGTTAGATCAAAATCAGACCATGTATAACCACTGAAGAATCTTCACACATCCTAAATGTGTGACTCATTAATCACTTGAAAACAACTTAAACTCTAATAATTCCATTGCATTCTTAATCGGGGAGTTAGGCATCTTGGCCCTAACCCCAGTCATCTATCATGTTAAGTTATTGAAAGAGCTACACAAATTGACTAGTGACAACTTTTATTACTGTTATTACTATTATTTACTCATGATAATCCTCACTCGAGAGTCATAGCCTAGCATGGAATCTGTTTCCAGCCAAGCTGACAAGGAATTTGGCTCACTTGTCCTTTGGCTCACTGCAGTGTTGCCCATCCAGTTCCTGATGACAAGTGAACAGAAAATTTCACCACTGCGTCATCAGAATATTTCAGATTGCTCCAGGTGCAGCATGGAGCCAGCCCTTCTGTAGAAGCCCAGGGAGGTGATACACAATGAAATCACTGTCTACTGCTCTCCTAAAGGCGTGCTTGAGTACGTTGCAGTGAAACCTCCCAGGGGAGGCAACGGAAGCCCTATCACTTCAGTCATTTAGAGTTGGATAGTAGGAAACACTTATGAATGTTCTGTAGGGAGCAAATCTTCTTGGCAAGGACTATGTGAAGTGATGTAAGGGAGGGTTTTTCAGTTCTTATTTCTATGCCTTTGAGAGTATAGTCTTGCTATTTGGCATTTTCAAGCAGGGGAGTGAGCCTCAGAAGGAATGATAGAAAAGAGGAGATAATCAAATAACTGATTTCCTTGCATGCTTTCTCTATATTTAAGGAGCCTTCAGAAGTGAGATGCTGTGCTAGAGGCAAACATTGATAGAGTTATGAGGAGCTGAGAAGTAAAGTGATTATTGGTGTCCCGTTGGGTCTGCTTTTCCTATTATTATCTTCATATTTTCTGTCACACCACCATGCACAGACACTTTCCTTGAATAACACTGGAAGGCTTCAAATCCACATGCAAGATTTTTATGTGTTTTGACATCTACGTGATGCTGGCAGATAATCGTAGCTTTGTAAAGTTGAAATGGGAATAGATCAGTTAAAACAAAAAACTGGACACAGAAGATTTGTTACAAATCAAAGGGTGATCAGTGATAGATACATCAGTGCTGTAATATTCACCTTTCTGCTAGTTTTTGCTAATCTTCTATCACTCTTCTTTCAGTCTACTTTTTTCCTCAGCAAGTTTTTCATTAAGTAGCTGGAGCTTCGCCAGATTTAATTTTCCCTCATATTGTTGTAAATCATGACTGAAGCCTGTGCTATTATTCCTGCTTTCTCCAAGTACAACTGGGACAAGCTTTTAGGCCATTGCCTTGGGGCTCAGTACATCTTGATACCTTTCAGAGAAGCATTTGAAAAGTGAAAGAACTGTTTGGAGAAATCTTTCTTTCTCCATCTATATCTCCTTCCCGCTTTCTTTGTTTGCCTGCTGCCCCAGGCTCATGTCATTTCCCCTGACTTTCTAAAAAAAAATTATAATCGTGATGAGCTAGTGAGGTAATTGGAACATCTCCCAGCATACCAGCGTTGTTGTGGTAAAAATCTGAAACACTTACTGTTCCAAACTGTTACAATGGCATACCTACTTCTTCTGCCATCTGTTTGTTCTCTCACCTGCAAGCCTGTTCACATGCTAAAATCCTTTCATGTCAAAAATAGGGTACAGCTTTAAGCTTCATAAAGCCATGAAATGTGAGACTCCATTAACAGCAGCATACTTATATAATGGCAGCCGTACAAGGATTTCTCATGTTGCCCTAGGTGGAGTTCATATATTTTCTTTTATATCCAAACTTTAGGAGCAAATTATTGAATTGTTACTTCTTCACTTAATTCAGAGTCTGAGATTAGTGTTGTTCAAGAATTCTGATTACCATTTTAAAATACCTCAGGCTTCTAATACTTGGGTAGCCCTTGATAAGGTTGTGTTACAGTAAATGACAACTCAGAAGTGTGGTCAGTGGACTGCCCATTCAATGAGTTGGGAAGACAGATGAGCTTTGGAAATACCTAAATAGTTACATAAAAAAGATATGGGGAATGGTATGACAACCCTTGAATGAAACTAGCTTCCGATCCTAATTAGGTCACAAGTGATTCATTCTAAGTCCCCAATAAAACATACCATAAAATCACTAAATAACTGCTATAAATGGTAATTTCTGCTCAGCAGATGCTGAAGATGGCAATAACTGGACTTAGAGCAATGATACTCTCTAGCACTCCAGCTGGGTTTACAAAAGGTGAAGTGATAGATGCCTCTCTATCTAGGCCAAAAATAGCATTAGGCTTGCTGGGCTCTCTTCTCTGGCATGTGCAGGTGCTTAGGATTCAGCTCAGCACAGTTGTGCTATTTGTCAGACACCATGTTAGCAGGGTGCCCTAGAGTATTTTGTTCCTAGAAATATTTACTTCCCCTTTCCTTTCTGCTTTTTCTACTGACTCTGAAGATGTTTCTCAAATAGATTTTAGTATTGCTCTCTCTTTAGATGCCTAACATCCTCAGAACTGTAACTCACATTAGTTAGTACTTTGATTACCTAAGTTCTTACATTTTGCCTTATTTGCTTTGAGCTGCTCTACAACTTACAAAATAGTCATAATCCTCTTACAGACACAGCCCTTTCAGATTTGAATTGAGATTCTCAGACTTGTATATCTCTGTCCTTATTTGCTATATTTAATAAACTTGCACATAAAATTCTTTCTTTCTTTCATTATTTGCAGCATGTATTTGTGATTTAACTGCATTCTTTTCAAGATATGTCAGGTAGCCATTCAATGGTGTAAAGATCTAAACTTTTCAGTCTAATTGAAGAGTACAGTTGTATATCGTTAATCCAGCGTACACATGTACATGTATAGACATACATACATAAGTGGTGCATGCCTTTCTTTGCTACTGGTATTCAGTAATGCCTGTCCTAAATACCACTAAGGGTGTCAGAGGCCAAGCAATGCAGTTGCCTTGTTCTCCAGAAAACCATTGATATTTTGAGTGTAGTAATCAATGGATTTACTGTTTGGAGTATCTCTTCCAGTTAATATGGGGGCATAAGGGTGAATTTTGGGAATTAGCAGACTGGATTTAACTTATAATTGGACATTCCTGGCTTTTAAAAATATCACTAAAATTGAACTGAAAGAAAAGCTTGATGGTACTATACTTGTAATCGCTGTTGTCGCTATAGATACATACAGCCCTATATGAGAACATCCAGCCTTTTGCAGAATATCCTGCAGCAATCTTTTCATCACATTTGTCTCTGTATTTAAGAAAAAAAATGAATTCCAGAAAATGTACACAGGAGGGAGTATCTGCTAAGGCAACACTAGATGTTTCTGCCTTCATCCTAATCCCAACCCTAACTCTTCCATCCTTGGAGGTTGTACCTGTCTCAATCTTCCCACAGCTCTATTTCAGCTCCAATCATAGGTGGGATCATCAGGCTCCTGCCTGTTATAAGCCTCATGCTCAGGGCAGGAGACATTTATTTTGCCTATGTTGCAGGCAAGTTTTAGACAGATTCTTGTTTCTAGTCACAAACTCCAAATCTGATTGCAGAAAGTGTGATTTGGTTCAGTTCTCTCTGTGTCTTCTTCAGCAGATTTCACAGTACCCTTGTTACATGAACCTTATACAAGCCTGATAGTACTTGCAATAGGAGATCACATAGTGACTATATGCATTCCTTTAGGAGTAATTAAAGTTGGCTTCCAGCAATTTTTCATGCATATAGTCTAAAGCCAAAGAACATAGCCCCCCTTATCGTTCAGGAGATGCTAGATAAAGAGAAGTTGAAAAAACCATGCTGTGTTGATTGCCGTAATTGCTGACACATTCCTGTGGTATACTTGATCATTAGAACAACTCACTTAAAACAACATTTCCTTTATAGAAAGGAAGCTGGTAATCGAGTTGTTATGCTTCTCTGCTTTGCATTTTCAATGTAAATATTCAGCTGGCATTCAGTGTATGGTTATTTCTTACCAGAGTGTGTTGATTCAAATTTCCATTATCCAAATACAATATCATTTTGTTGAATAATATTTAACTACTTGATTGCTGCAGATTTTAACATATGGACCTTTCAGATCTCAGTTGTCAATGAGGGCCATTTGGAAATGCTCACAGTTCCATGATCTGTGATGAAAATGGGTGTGACAGATTTGAACTTGGTCAAGTCTATCCCCAGATCACAGGGGCCAAAATGAATTGGTTGTAGAAACTGTGCAAAGACATACATGATGCAAAGGCCAAATCTAGCTGTGAAGTGCATGAAACTAAGTGGAGTCTTATTACTCTTATTACTGGCTGGGAATGAGTTAAACCTGTTGTATTGATGAGTTTCAAGTGTTTGTGGTTGGAGTGTAAAGTGATAGAAGGAACAGTAGTACTACACAAGTCCTACCTCTTCCTTCTAAGCTGATAACCCAAGTTACTCACAGTATGATTCTTGCCACAGCCAGTCACTCGTTGTCACTCTGCTAGCCCAGCTGCTTCTACCCTGCTGTAAAATATTGTCATCTCACTGTTGCTCTCACTGCTCAGCTGTGTATGAAACAATTAATGAATTCTAGTTACTTTTCTCTGAGCTGTTCTCCCTGCTCACTGTCCTTGCCTACGCCACACTTCTTCATCTTTTCTGGACAGTTTGTGAACTTACACAGTATGTTAAGAGGGGTTTAACAGATGGAAAGAGAATGAAGAGAAGAAAGAAGGGGAAAAAATCACATATGTTTTGTGAAACTCTTTTAAGTAAAAAGAACTCTTCTCAGAAAAGTCTAATGCTGGTTGCCATCTTCGACAAAACCTCTATGAAAAGGATTCTGCACCAAGGAAATATGGACCATGGGCAGCATCATACTGGGACTTATCCAACTTCAAGTTAGATGCCTCATGTGAACCTACCATCTCTTCTCTTTGTGAAGGAGTGATGCACATCAGGAAAGTAATTCAGTGCACCTGTCCCAGACAAATGCTTTAAGGTCTCACCTTTGTCTCTCCATTGAAAATAGATGCTGTTGTCTTCGTGATTAACTTAGGCAAACTGCTAACGTTAAGTGTCTCAGACTAGGTGAGCTGAGTCCTGCATTGAAAGAGTCACTGTGGTGGCTCTTACTGAGTGTGACAGTAGATATTTGCATTTTGAGAATGGAATTTACAAAGCTCTATACTTACTCTGAGAATATTGTTCTTCAGCATGTGCTGAAAAATCAGGAAGTCACCCTGAATAAAGTTCTTCTGGGAGACTTGAACACTTGTTGTCTCAGTAACAGCCACTGGCTTATTTATTATAGTAATGGAAAGCGAATACCTCAAAACACTGCTGGAAAATCCCGAAACAATTAATGCAATTGTAAATTGCTTGGGCATGTCAGCTAAAAAATTTAAATCCTGCATACTTGATTTAAAGATAATTTAAATCTCACAAAACTACTAACGTCAATAAATCCTCCATTAAAACAGAAGTATGCTCAGAAAAATCATCCTCCATATACTGGAACTTTTTTCAGCAGTGACTCACTGTTCTCTCTGGTCTTTCAGAACGAAATTAATCTTGCTACTGTAAAACATTGAGCTCATACACTCTACCCAGATTTTTTATGAGATTTGTTGTCAATCAGTGTTTCTTGAGAAGAGTATATAAAGAGTATTGAAAGCCCAAGCCCAATATCTGTGGAACGGTTTGGAATGATGACCCTATTTCCCTTTCTTGTCATCAGCAAGAAAAATTCAAAGGGAAGTCATCTTATTCTGAAAATGGTACATAAAATAAACGGCTGGAAAACCTTTTCTATTTATATTCTACAAAGGATTTGAAAGTGAGTAGGTATAATCAAAGAAAATGCTTGTGGTCCCAATATCAGGTAAGATTAAGAGACCATTTCTCCTTTCAGTGTGGAAGAACATAATCCTTGCAAAGCAAACATCTACCTGTTCAGCTGGAAGTTGTCCTGTAGGAATACCATGTCTGACTCCAAGTTTTAGCAAGTTAATTTATTTCTAAGTAGCCTAATCTAAAGAGGATTAAAACTTCAGCTAACGTTCAAAGATGTAACCAATATGCCCCAGTTCCATAGGGATACAACTATGAAAATGCTTCACCTTTTGCTGTTTGAGATTTATGTTTAGTTTAGTCTTTCTTGGAAGTTCTTCACTTTGAAGAGCTGCACTGGCAGTTCAGGAAGAATGGCAATGAAAGATCTCCTATATGGATTTCTTGAAGCTCCAGTTTTCTTTTAGGGTTGTTATAAGATGATCAGATTTATTTTCAAGTCAGGCTTCAGAAGAGTAAACCAATAAAAGAACTGTTTAAGGTTTAATTGTTAAACAATGCATTTACTGCATAGTGCATATGTCTCCATTCCAGCCTCCATGTAGCCTTTGAGGTGAAACATGTCGCATTAACAAAATGGCCTCAAAATTTAATGTCTGCCAACCCTTTTACTGGCATATTTTTTTCTTTACTCACCATGAGAGGAAAAGAAGGGAAATATGGAGTAGATTCTCCCTCCTCTCTCTGCCTCAAATGTTTATTCTGCAATGCAATATTTATTTAAGCTTGGTATTTCTTTAAAAAATGTATTTGCTCAAGCAGAGTGCTACAATTTTAAGCCTAATAGGAAAACTATAACAAGTTATGTATAACCAGAGAGTGGGATTTCAGTGTAATTCAGGAATGAGAACTAAGCAAAGAGAAGAATATTCAACCTTTTCATGGAAGGATTGAGTATTCTTTTCAAAGTCATATATCAAAAACCCACATACAATGGAAACATTCTCTCTCCCTAGAACATAAAAGAAGAACTGCCTGTTATGTGTTCTGAAATGGTCCCTTTTCATTATAGCTTCAAAATTTTTCTCTCTGGGGATCGCTGACTTCAAACCATGAAGAAAGGGAGAAACAACATCTTACTATTTCCATTAAAAGCAGCCATGTGTAACCTATATTTTTTCCTTTTCTCTTTTTTTCCCCCTACTTTACAATAATATTTGCATTCCAAAAAACTTTTTTTTTATTTTTGATGTGCTGAGGTTAAGCAAATGAGGTTGCTGCCGACAATGTTGTACATACCACTTGCGTCTGCCTTGTTTTAAGCTAGCAGCAGAGAAACTGCTATGTCTGTGTGAAATTCATTAGAAAACAAAACATTCCATCTTTCTTCATTTGGCTTGATCCATCTTTTTAACCATAATTAAGTTATAACAGAACCATCTTACACAATAGGAATATAAAACTCTCTCGGTCTTGCAAATGCATAGGCCAGAAATGATGGGGTTTGGTGTGTTTTTATGGTCCTGTATGCAATATTTTCAGAAAATTTTTGAAAATGAAATGCTAGAAAAGAACTGAAAAAAAATAATTCAGAGATATTGTAGGAGATATCTGGAGAAAAGGTGGTAAGTATGACATGACAGAGGTTTCCTCTGATTTTAATAGAAATAAAAGGATGAGAGAACAGCCAGTATGACACAAGATATGCAAAAGAAAAACAAAGAAGCAAAAAAAAAGCATAGTCCCAAAGAAGAGTTTTTCTAGGTCCAGTGACACTGAAACAAGAAGTTAACTTTGGACAGTTCAGCATGAAAACTAGAAGATTATTTCAGAAAGAGTTTAGAGAGTTTAGAAAAGAAATAAAAATGAATGCGAGACATAAATAAACTAGTGATTTGGTACTCATAACTTACATGTTGTTATTTAGATGCTCAAAGCAGTGCATTATAAATTAACTGCCATGTACTATCTCTGCAAGGCCGGTAGAACCTTAATCCCATTTTTACACATTGGGAAACTAAAACAGAAATTTAAATTGCTTGACTAGGATCTACATAAAAAGATGAGACTACTTAATCTTGTGTTTTTTTCCACTGGGTGATAATACAGCAAAATCAAAAGGTCTGTCTAAAGTATACCAAAGAAGATGTTTTCAACTGTTAAATCATAGCAATTACAGAAGCTGTGATTATTTTATGAATTGCTGCAATATAAGCTATCTAGATAAGCTATATATTATATAAGCTATGAAAAAAATCATATAAAATGTTAAAAAGAATAATGTTGCATGAAATATTTCATACTTTGTAAATAAAAGTTTATGTGAAACATTCAGATGGTGGTGTCTGAAGGCCTGAAATGGTTTTTTAAACCATATTGTACCAATTCTGTTCTTGCAATTACTTAAGCCTAGACTCTTCCAACAATGCATCCTAATAAGATTCTGCTAATAATACATAAATTGATTTACAGATTACAAGAAAAATTAGCAAGTGAAGACTGTATATCTTGCTATGAAATTTGAAATTAAAAAGTGCCCTAAAGATGTTCAATGCTACTATCAGCGTATTTGAGATTTTTTTGAAGGCGTTTCTCCATATTCCCATACTACAGATTATGACATCAAACAATGAAGATTAGGATCAGAGTCTAAACAAGCAGGAAGGATATATGTTCTTAAGGGGAAAGATCTTGCACACAGAGATACTTTCAGTAAACGGCAGGTTATAAAAATTCAATGAAAGCTTGGGCTGTAAATTGGTTTATTGTATATGCCACTCATTCCTATACCAAATTTACAGCAATATTTGGTCTTTGTGCAGGGAGAAAAGAGCAAGCAGCCTGAGACCAAGTCAGACCTAGCCTGAAGGAGGCATCTCTTGTTCATAAAAATTTTTTCCTAGAGCTGCCTGCAAAGATGCCACCTTTAGCCATTTTTTCCTGAGAAACTAAGGTTACTCAGTCTCAGTTCAGGCCTCAGGCAATTTGAAGGTGACCAATAAGAGCTCCTTCTGATGGGTTCATCTTTTATTTCCAGGGAAAGATCAACCCAGGCATGGGCAGAGAGTAAGGAGGCAATAGAAGGATTTCCCAAGGGAAGGTAATTCTGGCCATTGTGCTTCTTATTCAAGCTGCCTTCTTGCCTTGCATGAGGAAGGCTGGTAGGTGGAGAGATGTTAGGGAGTATCAGCTAGTCATAGGCCTCTCCTTCCAAGGCTGGACAGGAAGCAGGGATGTGAAATTAAGGCTGGATTCACCCCGATCAGGATGCATGGTGGTGTCTGAATCTTGTGAGGTCTGCTAAGGCACGAAAGGAGGTGTCTCATCCTTGATCCAGAAACCCTGCTTTATGCGGAATCCTCCACATTCTGGGGTAAAGATTTCTGAGGAAAGAAAAGTCAGTATATCTTTGCCTTTGGGGTGGCTCTTGTCTTTTCTGCATGGGTTTTTCTTGTGCCACGGTCAAAGCCAGATTTCAAACTGTGGCCAAGCTCCTCACATCCCCAAATTAAGCACCAACAGTTTATTTTTAATAAGAAAGTCCACAATATTAGTCATGACTAATGTTCTCTAGTATAAGTTCTATTAGATACATTTATAAGAACATAAAAATCATGGTTTTTAACTTGATTTCCACACAAAAATATATCAGTAGGATGGATTATTTTACTAGTGTAGAGTAGCACAAATTACTTAGTAGGATTACCTGTGTTGGGATTTCAAAATTGTCTATTTAGTTAGGCTACACAGGCTTGGATTTTGGAGACACACTTGCCTTCTTGTTACCTAAATTAGGTACAAATTTACTGAAACACAAGCGTGTAAGATTAGAAATATTGACAGTGAAAGCTGTAAAGGCAGCTTTTTTATTAATCCAAAATTCTAGAAGAAATCCTGTTGGTCTCTCAACCTGTACCTCCCAGACATTTTCCTTAGAGATGCACCTTTCTCCAGTAAAAAGTACAGCTACACAAGCTGCCAGACTCGTTTGAGAATTCACTGTTTCTGTGGTTAATAACAGAAGGGTTGCATGACAACAGGAGCAGCAAAGAAATTTAACTCACTCACATCATTAGGAAAGAGCTGCTTGTGGACTCCCACTAAGTTAAATGTAACTTTTATTGTCATCCCACTGAAGACTTAGGGGAGAGTATCCAGCCAGTACAATGTGGTGAGAAATGTTTTAACCTTTTCTTGTCCTTACTTGGATGTAATTTTATTGTCTATGGAAAATCTAAGTTAAATTTCTTTAAAAAAGGAAATCAGCATTTGTACTGCCTAGATAAAACAACATTATTTTCTTTGTCAACATTTTTTTACGTGAATGCAAAGCACATTGCAATCCTCTTTATATGGTGAATATTAATTTTAAAATATGCCTCTTAATCAACTTGAAATTTAAAATGTGATCAGATAAAACTATTTGTCTCTAGAATAAAACCAGTAAACTGAATGTTTAAACACTTATTTCCCTTTCTACTTGAATTCAAAGGAAACAATCTATCTGATCCAAGTATTTTTTAATACTTAGAGAGGAAAGCTATCTTAAGACAAAGAAAATACTTTAATTCTTTGGTTTGATCCTATATTATATGGAGATCTGAAAATATCATTCTAACATTTCCCCTGAAAGGGATTCATTCATATAGAAAACCAAAAGGAAAGGAAGTGGGAAGATTGTTGGGCAATGCTTATTTTTTTCGTGAACCTATGAGCTCAAGCTAGCGTTGGTTTATTGGGTCAGATGATACTTAATCACATGAAGAAACATCTTTAAGAAATTAGGAACATCCTAGTGGCTTAGTATGAGCATTCCATTTATATTTGAATGAATTAAACAATGCATTTTCTTAAGAGCAAAAGGAAACTTTCCTCCCCCTAGTCTTCTGATGTTTAATTTTAAAGTTTTCCAACCACATATGGTTGATGTGCTCAGGACTGTTGGAGCGATGGAACCA
This sequence comes from Chrysolophus pictus, assembly GCA_037305975.1. Classification (NCBI taxonomy): domain Eukaryota; kingdom Metazoa; phylum Chordata; class Aves; order Galliformes; family Phasianidae; genus Chrysolophus; species Chrysolophus pictus. The sequence continues at coordinate 51,129,935 of CM074578.1, read as the reverse complement.
AGAATAAGGATTTAGCACTATAATTTCATGAATATTAGGAGATATAAGAGCTCATTGTTAAGAAGTATTGATTGACTCAGAAATCAATCTCTTAAATATACCCATTTACTAGTTAAAAATAGTATGATTTAATTGATTACAGCAGCCTTCATTATGCCATGGTTTAGAGGCAGAGATGGCCTTTATTGTATAAGCAGACAGAATGTAGGGTCAAAATAGCATATAGAAAAATGAAAGAGAAATCTTATTGTATACAGATTTACTTCAGTCTGGAGGAATAGAAATATATAGTTATTTTCCAAACAGCATTTTGTCCTCAAAGCAGAAAAGGTAAACAGCATTTTTCAGGACAGCCAAGAACCAGGCATACTGATGTCTAGGAGGCTTGGGAGGGCAATCATAAAAGGAAGATGGAAATGAAAAGCACACTTCTACAAGGTAAAGGTCCAGTAGCAGGGGAGAAGTTAACAGGTTTAGGATTGCTTGAGGTCACGCTGATACATTTTTTCCACTCTCGAGACTTACAGAAAATCCAGATAAGAATGGTGTATTTTTTGCAACCTCCTTTTCAACATGGAAATCTTTCTGGAAAAGCTAATAAACTTCTTCAGCTTCTTCAACTGGGAAATTCACAGAAAGTTTTATGGAAAAAAATCTCTAAGTTTTCCACTTTTCTAACTTTAGTTGGTAGATAATTCATAGAAGTTCATAGCAGCTGTTGTTCATGAGCGCTTATAATAAATTAGTATTAGCAAGAACATTATTTCTTACTCTTACTCATACCTTTCTGGCAGCACTTTCATTCCTAGAAAAGGCGCTGCATCTTTTCCCTGTCTTTTCCTCAAGAGAGTTTGCACAGTGATTCTTTATCTTCCTCATGGCTGATGCCGAGCTAGTTTCAGCCCTGGTCATTCTCTGCATTCAGAAAGAAAACCTTATATTGACTTTTTATATCTGTTCTTCATCTTGCAATCCTTTACTCACAGAAAAAAATCTCCTGAAGCATATGCCAACTAGTTCACAAGAATGATTTATAGTTGTACTTCATCCATGGAGAAACGTTTGCAAAAATCATGAAATACACACAGACACGGTTGATAGACATCACTGACAAATACTACTACAAACAAGGTAGACAAATAGGACAGAATGGCTTTTTTAATTATTGCTACACCTCTGATTATTGCTTGGAATACAAGATCTAGTAAAATCTAGTAGCAGCTAGATTTTCAGTACATTAAGTCATTTCCAAAGGTATGCTTAATTTTTTAATGGCAGAACTTTGGGGTTCCTGAAAGAGGATGAAGGGTAGTACTTGTATACTTTTTTTTATTTTTAATTTTGAAGTTTGGAAATAACTAGCAGCTTTATGTATAGTTAAAATGTTAAAGGTGTGAAAATATATTTCCTATTCATTTTGTAAATAATAATAATAATTATTATTATTTCTGAAATAGTCACTTTAGCCCCAGAAATATTTAAATCTTGTTTTTTCAAATTATCTTAGTCCTAACCATAGCGAAGTTTGTAATTTTTGCTTCTTTGTTTTGTTTTTAAAATGTCCTTTTTTTGTTCTTAAAAGTATCATTTTTAGTTGTACTTACCTACTTAAAATTTTATTTTTCAGTTAAAAGACGGTGATGAAAAAATTTCAGTTCCTTTCATTTCTAGCTTGCCTACTCATGTAAAGGCTAACACATTTCTGAATTTATGCTCCTTCCTCAAGTTTTGTAAGCCCTTTGTTTTACTTTTCAGTTTAAATAAATTGGGTCCATCAAATGACTGTGTGGTATTCCTTTTTGTTTTATTCTACCTAGCTTTGTCACTTTGTTGTATGCAGCCCTTCCTCCCTTCTACATTTTTATGGCATTTTCTGACTTTATCTGTTTCTTGATTTAGAAATCTGTTTGTATAATTTAGGGATCTTAAAGACTTGACTCTTTTTCTACTCATGTTTATCATATCCAAATCCATTTGCAATCCTTTTGACATTATTTGCAACAAACCACAAGGGAGGACACAGAATATGCTTCATAATTTCCCGTATTTAAGCATCAAAGAACCTATACTAGCCCTACTGGCATCGCAAGTCATGTTACATTTTTTGATACACATCTGCAGGGGGCAAGGTCTTTCTCATATTTCTTTAAAACTGTGGCTTAAAACTTTAAAAAGATTATTTAACTTTTTAATACAAGCATAAGAAGATCGTTTACTTGCGAAAATGCACTGAAGTCATCCAGAACAGCAGACTCCAAACAGAAGTACACCACATAAAACACGCCTCCCTCTGTGGCTACAACTCTCTCTGTTTCTTGTACACAGATGGTAGTGAGGACAGTATGGGGAACATCTCATGTTGCTTTCTGATGACTACCAAGAAATACTACTGACAGTCTCTGCTCTCTGTCTTTCTCTGCATCCAACTCAGCCCTCTGCTCCATCACAGGAAGTTTACACTACAAATTATAAGAACACTAGGAACTTCTGGAGGGGTGCTGGAAGAGACTTTGGAATGTTTGCAGAAAAGAAAGTGTTTAGGCATGTAAATCCTGGCTCTCAGTGATTGCAGAGGAAGCTGAAGGGCTACTCGAAGTGGACGGTGCCGGAGACGAGGCTGCATGGAGCAGTGATGCACTGAATGATGCTGGTGGTTTCCTTATCCTCAGAGCAACTGCTAATCTGTCTCTGGAGTTAGATCTTATTACCTGGCTTCTGAGATGGTGCATATAAAAACCTGGGCATCAGAACACCTGTATTTTGGTGACCCTGCACATAGCACGGGGTTGAAACTAGATGATCACTGTGGTCCTTTTCAATCCAGGCCATTCTATGATTCTATGATTTTCAGATTTTCTACTCTCAAAAGGAAATTCAGAATCCCCATGTGGCACTTCAGTCTCCCCTCATTGCACATAGGCTGTATGAGCCCAGACTGCAGGACGCAGACCACATCTCAATTTTCCCACCCCATGTCACTTGAAGCAGTGAACAACCTGAAGTTAACATGCTGATCCTTCTGTACCTACAGCTAGAAGGAACTAAATGGAGGGCAAACGTTCTGCTGTGAAACTGTCACTGTACGAAGTACAGTCCTTAGTGCAGGAGCCAGCAGCTAGGTGAGCCCCCTAGTTTTGAGGATGAACAAATACCTTTTTCAGAATCTCTAAGGAGTTAGACAGAGGAAAGTCACATCTCAGGGTCGTAGTCAGGCTTTGAGGTAAGTTGGAAATCAGCTGTTACAGGCAAGATACTTCTGTTAGTTCCCCATGGCAGAGCTTTCAGGTGTCCATAGGATTTTAGAAAATATCAAATCTTTAAGGTTAGGTTCTACTTGGATTGGATTTCAGTTGACCATTTTTATCCCAGGATCAATATTCTTTTTCAAGTTCTGTCTGCTGTTGAGTTGCTGACTAAACAAAGAAGGACTGGGCTGTGTGTCACAGAAGCAAAGTTCTTGCAAACTTCATCTGTTGTGACATTTTTCTGACAGCTAATGGAAGTTTTTTCATATGTTTGTATCATTTTTGTAAATCATTTTACTGCAAATTTTCAACTGTTGTGGAGAGAAACTGCATTGTTAATTGACAAAGATGTGCATCAGGATTAGTTGGTTATGGAAGAACATGCACTTTGACTTGTACCCGAGTAGAAAAATGATGAATAGCAATAAGGAATCTGATTATTTAGTTATTTACTTATTTAGGTGAGAACAAGAATGGGTGAAAAGTAAGCTGAGGAAACCTGTACTGTTCACTGAAAGAACACAACATTGTTCAGACGTGACCTTGCCCCTTCCTATTAAAGACTGTATTGACATCTGATCTGATCTGGGAAAAAATAGCTGACGAAAAAAGGGTTTTCAGTGAACAGGTTTTCATTTAAATCTAGTGACAGCAGGACAATGAAGAGATATAAGCAGTTTCCTTAGACCTAATTCAGTAAAAGTTTAAGGAAACAGAAAAAGACTAACGTAATCTGGAGACAGGGTGCAATGGGCTTCCAGTGCTTCTTCAGAAAATCATTTACACCAAAATAAAAGATACTTCTGAGAACTGTACTAAATTCTTCTCTATTTATTACTACTTAATAGTACAGACGCTGCTGACTCCAGAGGACCCAGGCAGTTCCTATGCAATTAGAAGAAAAATATGTTTCTGACTACCAGGCAAGTTTCCCTCCCAGCACTTGGTTTCCCGGCCGGGCTCTTTGTAAGGCGGGTGGTGAAACCAGCTTTTGTGAACAAGAATCACACACGCAATCCAGATCCTTTGGACAAGGCGCCATCATTCACGTTGCTCATATGTTGACAAATACTTTGATGCCGTTGCTAGGGCAATGGCACTGTGGCAGTGAGCACATCTCTGCTAAAAATGCCCCTGGAGGGTGTCAGGGTGCAGGGCAGCAGGACCAGATGGTTCCACTCACTGCTGGCACTTGGCTATCATTCCATGCGGCACTGACTGGTAGCTGGCTTTTTAACAGGCCGGCTGGCTCAGGCGGCTTGTGGGTTGCTTGCCTTTAGTTGCTTCTTTTAAAGAAATGTATCAAAGGCCATTTTCTACTTCTATGCAACACACTTGCTCAAAATTTTTCCAGACAGAGTGAGTTGCAGCGGCAGTGTGAGAAGATGTCTGGGGCAGCAGGGAGTTGGAGCACTGGGTGTGAGTGGCAAAAGCGAGGAGCGCACTCTGCCTGCCAATCCCTGGCCCTCGCGGGTGGTTCTCTACATTGTCTGTGTGCTCTCAGTGCCTGTGTGCTTTCTGGGCAGCTGGATGCGTGCTGTGAGGGAATGCTGCCGTGGGAACAGCAGCATGAGAATGTACTGGTGGCAGAAAAAAAGCACTGGGAGGCTTTCCTTTTTCTTTTCTTTTCTTTTTTTCTTTTTTTACCTGTTTTTTTCCCCCATTCTTTCATTTCTTGTCAGGGAGAGCACATGAGCAGAGGGGGTTGCCACAAAACATGAGTTTCCCATCTTGTCTGTGTGCACAGCTCCAGTTTCCCGTCCTTGATCCTGGATTATTTTCTCCTGTCAAAAGACAGCTGGCTTGGCAACAAGCGCTGCGGGGGCACGGCAGCGGGGCGGGAGGAGGAGGAGGACCACGAAGGCCGCCCGGCGCGAGCCGCGCTCCAAGCTGCCTGCGGGTCGCCAGTGGCAGCGAAAGGTCCTGTGAAAGCCGGCAGGGCAGGCTCCGCTGGCCGGCCTCCAGCCAAGGCTGTTCACAGGGCTGTTCTCAGACTCTGCTCAGCCACAGGCCCTGACCGGGAGCAGAAAATGAATTGCTTTTTTTTTATCGACCTCAAAGGAGGCCTGTTATGGGCAGGCCTACGCTTGGCATTTCTGTTTGATACTCTCTTGCCAGACCAGCCCCAGGGCCCCAGCCTGGCAGCAGGTGATGTTCCCAGCACGCCTCCAGCAACGCTGGGGCTGAGGCTGCACCCACAGGCGGTCCGTGCTCTCACACAAGCTTTGGAGCCCAGAGCGTGTGTCCCTGAGCAGCAGTGGCACCACTGGGGCCTTGCGGCAGCTGCTCACAAACCGTTCATAGAATCATAGGATGATAGAATGGCCTGGGTTGAAAAGGACCTCAAAGATCATCTAGTTTCAACCCCCCTGCCATGGGCAGGGTCACCAGCCACTAGACCAGGCTGCCCAGAACCACATCCAGCCACATCCAGAACTGACAGGCTGAGATGATGCTGCTTTGGGTCGTGTGCTGTCAGGGTTTTGTGGTTGGGCTTCAGAGGCTGTATCTTGGCTTTTGTGTTCCTCAGGAAAGGAGCAGGGTTTGACTCGAGGAAAGTAAATAAGGACTTTTAAAGACATGTTTATTTATGGGCGGGCTTTCATGCATGCATCTGACAGCGCTCCACATAAAATATAATTAAAACAAGCATCATGCTGAATATGATTCAGAAAATAAAAATGTCTTTAAATACAGTTAACTGCCAGCGGCTCAACATACCTCATTCCTCTGGGGAAGGAGGAACAGACACACAAAGCTATGTGACTACAGAAGGCATGAGATGAGGGTATTTTTAGGGGAAGCACAACTTGGGGAAGTAACTGACTCCTGACAAGGGTCTACTGCAAGAAATGCTTCTGAAGCCTCCCAGCATGGAGGATGGCCAAGCCTCTAGGGTAGCTGTCAGACCAATGGGGAAGTCAGGAACATCAGTGCTACTATTCCAAACTTTTCCTTGATCCTGAAAATCCACAATTTTCTATGTTTTCTGCCTATTTTTTTCTTCCGTTTCCATTCAGGCCTGCAGAAGGCAACCTCCAAAACAGAGACGTGAGAGGTTTCTTCCCTCCAGTCTTGTCATACCATCTTGCCACCAAATCTGAATGGCAGAAGCTGCTTTCAGCTCTGAAAAACTGCCTTTTCTTTCTTCCATCTGCACAAAAAAGAAAATGCAATTCCATTATCACTCCTGATGCCACAAAAGGCAATATCAAAATCCTGAGAGAATATTAGTGAAGTCAGGATGACTTTTCGTTTAACTGTAGAATTTATAGAGAAGATATTACCCTTAAGAAAATCTTGTTGAAAATTACAGGGTTCTCTAGTCAAAGTGATAGATTTATAAGTATAATAGTGAATTTTTTAAATTCATACCTATTGTCAGAAATGCTGGATACCGTACCTGCACAATTTTAATTATACTGCGATAGCTTATGTCTTCCATATAAAGAAAACTGCTTAAGAAAGAGTGATCCATGTTCTTACCCTTTCACTTAAGTTTTGTTTCCTAAGAGATCAGATACAAATCTTAGTTTCTTTGATCTTATGCTCTGTATTGGAATTTATTTATAAATGTCTAATATGGTGCATGGGTCCTCTAGACAGATATTCTTTTTGCTCTGGATGCATCTAAATAGACAAATAAATGACATAGACAGAACGAAGGAAGCCAATATAAAGCTGTGTATTGGAGTGTTATACGAATACAGGTACTAAATGAAAGTGTTTATTCTGAGATTCATCTTTCCATTGCACCCTGAGATAACACATAGCAAACAGCGAAATTAGAAGTTAGCCTTTGAGCAGGATTTTCTCTGCTACATTGACTGGAATTTTGCCATTGAGTTTAGAAGGGATGGGTCTGAAACACTATTTGCCTTACCTGCACAGGACCTGTCAGTTCATTTGACCTAGACAATGTGTTTACTAAGATGTTTCCACTAATATAAGTGAAACCTCAAAGCTCGTAATATTAAACAGACTTTGAGTGGTCACAAGTTGATGTACGTATGCATGTTTTAGGAGAAAGTTTTTCACACAGAGGGTGGAACAGGTTGCCCAGGAGGTTGTGGATGCCCCATCCCTGGAGGCATTCAAGGCCAGGCTGGATGTGGCAGCCTCGTCTAGACGGTGGTGACTCTGCTCATAGCAGGGGGTTGAAACTAGATGATCATTGTGGTCCTTTTTAACCCAGGCCATTCTATGATTTTATGATTCTGTGTATATATACCACTGGCTAAGGTACTAAGACATCGCTGAGGTGTTAGCTGGTTAACATGCCTGAATGGGCTTGAAAAGGGAATGAGCAAGGTAGTGCAGAAGAACTGGGGAGGTGCAAGGCGTTATGAAGATGTGTAGAAGTATTTGGATCTGTGTAGAGAACAGAGGTTCGCTTTCAACATTTGAGCAAATTCCCAAGAAGTTTTACATTTTGTCCATTTTGCCTAGCAGTTTGGTGGTCTGAACAGAGAAGATAAAATGACAGAGAGAGATTTGCAATCAAAAACATGGAGTTGGATGTCCTTTATAACCCTTCCTAGTACAACTTTGTCACCTGGAAGAACTGATACTGTGCCTTATGGTAAGATAAACTTGAGTGAAGAGCTTTGTGACCAGCGTGAGAACCACAGGTGCAAAATCTTAAAACGCTGTATAAATCGACTCTGACATCTCAAACTACTCATTTTAAGGTGAAATCTAAATCTAAAAGCAGAATTGTAAAAATTATATTTTGTCTCTCATGGATAAAAATATATATTTTATGTTCCTTACTGTTCACTAAATATCTCAGCCCTGTCTAAGTGCGTGACTGTATTTTCCCATGCACCGGGAGGAAATGGAGCGTCTCATTGCCCTGCAGCTGTGACTCCCCCCGCAGTGAATAGGTGATGACAGATGGGACATTGGTTTTGGAATTCACATGATTTCTGAAATCCCATGTGCTTGTTGGTGGGCATGGCAGTGTTTATTCTCATCATTTTACACCCAGATTTTCCCTCTGCTGGTTTATCTTAGAGAAGAAAAAGACAATTACTATGTGTGTATGTATATATTACTAATACTTGAAACAAAGCTTAGATATTTCCTGCTCTTTTTCCACTCCTGCCTCCCGATGCAGCCCAACCCAGCCCACCCGGGGGAAATACTTCTCATTCTGAGGGGGTGCATTGTGTGGGTACTGGCAAGTGCTCAGGGTTACACTAAGAGGGAGGCAGCAGCTGAGTCAGAAGCACTGCGGTAGCACTGGGCTGGGGGCAGTCAGCAAAGAAAGAGCAGAGGGACAGTTCAGCTTCTGGCTGCTAATGAGCTTTCTGGTGGCAGCAACATTCTCATCAGGCTATTTGTTTTTACAGGCTGCCCTTTGTTGACTTTAGACTTGTTTTCCTTGCCATGCAATACAAATATTCTCAGGCGTTAAGCTTTCCTTGCCCTGCCTGCCTTCTTTTCGTCTGGGACCATGTAGGAGCTAAATTTAAACTTGATTGATAGTGTTTAATTCAGAGAGGGTCAGAGTGCTATTTTCTTCTTAAATGTTCTCTGGTTTGCTTCTTCCTTTAACTATCATGTCTCTAAAGTACTGTACTCAGTCCTGCTTTCCATTGAAACCTTTTCTGCTTTCCTTGCTGGTGTCAGATATTTGCTCTTTATTATGTGGAACTTCATGCCACTTTGTCTGCTGCTATAAGGAAAAGACAAGGCCTTCATCGCACCTAATTTAGATGTATGAAAATTAGATGTCCATCTCGGGAAGCGCTTTCATGACACTTTGTCAGCATGTGATATAGAAGTGGCCATAGAAACGTCTGTACGAGTTGAGAATGAATGCTTGAATTATCTGATACTCCTTCTCCTACACATATGATGATGATTAAGGTGTAAGTAATGCCATGGCATGAAGAGTTCTTCCCTCTTTAAGTCCTCTTCCATATCCAGTTTTGGAGGGTCAGGACAATTTGGAGGGATCTGATTCAGAGGGTCTATTTACTAATCTTTGATGTGCATCTATTCTGACTATCTAGTCTGCTTTGTAGCATAAGCAAACCTTTTTCTTCAACAAGAACAGCAACAGAATTGTGTCACATGAAGTACTATCTCCTTTTGTTTGCTCCAAATCTGAATTTTACTTCCTTTCATGTGATGTTTTCTGCTTCATATATTGAAAGAAACAGTAAAAAAGTTAATCCCCAAGCATTTTCTTCAGTGCATTCATTGTTTTGCAGACATCACTCTGTTGTCTCTTTTCCCCAGTCTAGAATCTTCAGTCCCAGAATAGTCTGAAGACTATTCTGAAATGCTATTTAATTTCTCTGAATGATCATCATTTAGTCTTATGGACTTAGTCTTGTGGAGAGCATTTAGGAGTTATTCCCCCTATCTATACCAGACCTGAAACTGCCTATCTCATTTCTGACTATGGGAGAAATTGGGTGACTAACTTAGGAATTAGTGTGGGTGACTTATGGTGAGATTGGTATAGTTAGATTCGTTTCACTCTGAAATAATCCAGTGCTGTTTCCTCAATCAGTTTGGAAAAGCGGTGATGTAAGATAAAGAAAAACACTAAAACACATTATCACGTGTAAAAGTATGTGAAATAAAAGCTCTGATGAAGCCAGTGCTTACTGGAGATTAGCTGCAGAAGTCATTTGACAGCAATGACTGTTTTTTATCAGCTTCACTTGATACAAATATGCTTGAATATATCGGTGTTAGATTTGTATCAACTGGAGTTGTCTGGATCATTTGACGTATTTCTCTCCCTTCCTGCTTTTCTTTTAATGTCTGCAGCTTTTCCCTCACCCTCATACTTCAGTAAGCAGGGAGGAGCTTCAATAAAGGTATTTTTTACTCTCACTTTCCTTTTTCTTACCTGACTGATTCAAGGTGGTGTGAGATCTCCCAAGATTGCTGTTGTCAGTAAAGGGAAGTAGGGAGATGTGTAACAGGAGATAGTGAAGGAGGGACTGTGGCTTTGGCAAAAGTTTGCTCATAAAATGGGCTAAGCCAGTCATGAAATCACCCTTGATTTACAAACACAATTATCTTTTAATGTTACCATTGTAGTTAATGCTCTATTCCCATTTCTTTGTTTATGCTTCTCCCTGGGAGAATAATTTATATTTTCATTGTCTTTCTCTGCATTTCTTTTTAAAAATGCATTAAAACATAGTAGATCCTTCACACCCTACTGAAAATCAGTTGCTGTTAAATTACAATAACCTTACCTTAAATCTTGGTTACTGTAATACATTTACAGTCAAAGCGAAGTTGTCTAAACTGCCAGTGTGAGGACCAGTGTTCCCTTTGTGCAGATTTCATAGCTACAGAAGAAAATCTGAGTTTAGCATTGAAAGACAGTTGTAGTCCATCTTTGCAGTTCTACAAGTGTATGTGTATGCCTGATAGAGCAGAGATGGTGTACACGTGGAGCCCTAGCAAAAAGCAGTTGAGTTGTGGTTACTGGGCTCCTACAGAATACACTAGCCTCTTTAGTGGAACATTAGGAAGGAACATTTTTACTAATACATTTTTGTTTTTGAGAAACATCATGATGCTTATAAAAGGCTAAGTCAGACAAATGTGGGAAATTCAAAATGAAGACTTGGGTCATGACACTACATGAATTTTACTTTTTCCAGAGCAACTTCAGCAGAGGAAGAAAAATTACATTCCTCCTTTGAGTGTGTTTCCTTTAGTTTCTCAACCACGATGTCTTTTAAATGAAGGCTTTTATGTATCAAGGTCACAAGTGCCTGAGCTTCCAGAAAGTCCTTCAAATAAGAAGCGATTGTTCAGGGGCTTAAATCGGACTCTGTAATTTACAGCTTTCAGACTGTCCCCTTACATCCTGTTTAATGTGTCTTTCACAAATTAAACACAGCTTATGCCAAAGATCTGAAATGATGAGAAATCATTCTCCCCCCTCCTTTATCACTACCAGCTTCAATTCTGTAGTTAAATCGGGAATTACTGTACGTTTGCAACACAACTAATTATGAACAACAGATAAATTCCCATTTTGCCCATCTTGATGATTTATTGCTATGGTTGGTTAATTCATGTTATTTGAGATTTTATAATTTACACATGAACTAAGTCCCTGTACCTGTGCAATCAGGACATGGCCCAGCATCATCTGATGTGAAAGGTAGCACTCTGTGAATGTTAGTAGCTTATGAAACAGACCTTTCTAGTATTTCTTCTGTTGCTCTTACATACTATATAGGAGGCTTTACTCAGAGTATTTCTCTTTTCCCCCTCTCTTCCTCCCTCCCTCTATCTTTTTCACATTCATGGAACCAAAATATCCCAGAAAATATTACAGCTATGCACACTACCACAGATGCCAGGGCAGCATGTCAAATACTTTGTTTTCACAATGAGAGTGCAAAAAAACTGCTGTGTCTTCTTCTGTTTCTGTGTCTACCAGCATTTTCAGAGTTGTCATTTTGCCAGACCTTGCTAGTCGGTAACAGAACAACCAGCTGGAACTGAAACATCCCAGCCATGGGTAAGACAAATTTTGTAATAACTATGAGGAACAGAAAGAAAATACCTGGCAAAAATATCTCTTTCATTGAGTAGAAGGACAAGGTGTCCTTTTAGGCCTCAAAAAGTCCAAAACTTACAAGTTAAGTCTTGATTCTCTCAGTTTCATCCTGGGTACTAGACGAGCGGAACTGACAAAAGCAAAACAACAAAAAACTCTTATAAGTCTCTTTCAGTACATAGCAACTGCCTGAGGGATATTCTTGTCTATTATGTGCTTTTCTCATAGGATGTTTCTGGTAAACAGTTTGCCTTAAAAATGTCTGTCACTATTATCCCTGCATTTACAGGGAATTCTATTATTTTGAATGCACAAAATGTCCCACTGAGAGAGCCATGTAATCAATACAAGACTGCCTGATGGTGCTCTGAAAAATACTCCTTGAGAATCACTGAGTATAGAGATTTCCTGAACTTGCTCCCCATAGTAGAGTACAATTGTCTGAATTTTTCTAATAGAGAAGTCTCTTGTAAAAAAGTCCCCTACAAAAGTAGCCTGGTGAGCTCCTGAAGGACAAAAACTTCTGTATAGTCTTTTCTCTTTAGAAATCTCTTTTTTTTCCTTTTTTTTTTCTCTTGTGGTTTTAGCCAGTAAGATGTGTGCCCATTTCTTACTCTTCGTCACATGAAAACTCTAAAAATTAGAGTCCAAGCTGCATGCCATTCCTTCCTTAACTGCCAGATATATATTATGGAATTATAGGACAATTTGAGAAGAATATTCTAACACCCTTAAATCTTCCAGAAAGACAATGAGGATCTCTGAAATTCTCACCTATAATTTACTTTTATTTATCATAGATGAACAGTGGTTATTGTGAAGGTCGAAGATACCTGGAGTGCAACTTCAGAAATATTACTTGTCAAAGCTAGGAGTTCATTGTCTCCTCTTATTCTAGTGAGATATTGACTGTCCAGACTACACCTAGGAAAATGAAAGGAACCTGAAACCCCAGGGACACTAACCTCTGTGAAGGAATTATCAAGAATACGAAGAAGAATATGAAGCAGAGGCAAAGGAAGCCTGGCTTATGAGAAAGGCTGGAAAAAATTTAGTCTGGAACTGACAAAAATGAGGGAGGACATCATGGCTGTTTTCTAATATGTAAATAGTTCTAAACAAGATAAATTATTCATCACATCTCCTGTTCTTATGGCAAGAAATAATCAAATTAATATTAAAAAGAAAGGCTTTAAACTAGATATTAGGAAAAAGCATTTCTTAATGAAGAAATCCACAGTACAAAAGAATCATCTTCTTTATTGACCTTCAAAACTTGATAGCTAAACAATTCCCTTGGCTCACAATTTACTAGTTTCTAGCTGTGCAGTGAGTTGAGGAACATTAAATTATTCCTTTATACAAGGCATTTTGATATTTCTTGACAAGCCAAAAGGTAAGTAGGACAGTAGAAAATGGAAGCCATAAAATGTAGGGTTTCATTCTAGGCAGAAGGCTGGGAAAAACATCAGGACAATCTTTCTGGTTATTAACTAGTGTCCTAGTTATACAAATGTGGTCATACAATCATGGAATGGTTTGGGTTGGAAGGGACCTTTCAGATCATCCAGTTCCAACCCTCCTACTACAGGCAGGAATACCTCTCTCTAGACCAGGTTGCTCAAAGTCCCATCCAGCCTGGCCTTCAGTGCCTTCAGGGTGGGGCATTCACAACCTCACTGGGCAACCTGTTCCAGTGTCTCACCACCCTCACAGTAAAGAATTTCTTCCTAATATCTAGTCTAAATCTACCCCCTTCCAGTTTAAAGCCTGATTAGAGGAATTCATAGAATCATAGAATCATAGAATTGTTTGAGTTGGAAGGGACCTTTAAAATTCATCTATTCCTAATGTTCTTTTTAAATGGGACTGATTCCAGCTCTCATAGACAAAATATTGGGTCATTTTTTTCCCTTTCCATCACTGTCTTTGATACCTACCTGTCCATACTTTCCTGGCTTGCAGTGGACCATGAGGATGTCTCAAAAGACTCTGAAGTCCCACACCTGACCTGCAATAGCATCCATGAATGCCCCGTAGGGAGGCCACCAAGCTTTGCTTCATCAGTTCTCACCATCCCACTGGGGAGAATAAAACACTTCAATTATTTCTTATTCCATAAAGTTGTCTTTACTCTTCAACTTACAACTGCATTGTTGAGCAATCATGTACATGATTTCTAATAATCCCAGCCAACATCCATTTCCCCAGTCACTTCACATTTGGCTTGGAGCAAGATGTTTGTTGCACAACTCTTCATGTGATCATGATTATACACAAACAGTTTTCTGAAATACCTGATTCTCCTCTAAAATGTAAAATTCATTGCCTTTTTTTCCCCAAAGACAACATTCAAACACATTCTGTAGCTTTTTGCCCTTGCGTACTACATTTGTTTCATCATTTTAAAATCTTTACCGTGTTGCAGATTTCAGTATGCTTTCTCTATTTAAGTTTTTTTTTTTTTTTTTGCATATATTTATTTGTTTTCATGGAATCATAGAATTACTAGAAGTCATCTAGTTCCAACCTCACTTCCATGGGCAGGGCTGTCACCCAGTAGATTAGGCTGCAGAGGACCCTTTCCACCCTGGCCTCAAATGCATCCAGAGATGGAGTATCCACAGCTTCTCTGGGCAACATGTTCCAGTGTCTCACCACTCCCTGAATAAAAGATTTCCTCCTAATGTTTAATCTAAATCTTCACTCTTTTAGTTTAAAACCATTCCCCATTGTCCTATCACTATCAGACTGTGTAAAAAGTCTTCTTCATGTTTACCAGCTTCCTTTAGGTATTGGAGGTCCACAGTGAAGTTTCCCCTAGTTCTCCAAGGTGGAAAAAGCCAAAGCCCTCAACCTTTCCTAATAGGAGAGGTTCTCCAGCCCTCTGATCATTTTCATGGCCCTCCTCTGAACCTGCTCCAACAGCTCTGCATCTTTCTTATGTTGAAGGCTGCAGACCTGAGCACAGTACTCCAGAGGGGGCATCAGAAGGGCAGAGTAGAGAGGGACAATCACCTCCCTTGTCTTGCTGATCACCTCTTTTGATGCAGCCTACTTTATAGTTGGTCTTCTAGGCTGCAAGTGCACATTGCTGGCTCATGTCCAGCTTTTCATCCACTAGAACCCCCAAATCCTTCTTTGCAGGGCTCTGCTCCCTCCAAAAAATATCTCCCAGTCTGTATACATATCTGGGATTGCCCCAACTGAAGTGCAAAACCTTGAACTTGACCTTGTTGAATATCATTACATTATTGTAATGATATTACACTAGCTTGTTCAGGTCTCTTTTGATGACATCCCTTCCTTCATATCAACTGCAACACTCAGCTTGGTGTCATCCTCAACCTTGATGAGGTACACTCAATCCCACTGTCTATGTCATTGATAAAGATGTTGAAGAGGGATGGTGCCTCAGCTCTCTCACTGTAAAAGACTTTTTCCTTATACCCAAACTAAATCTGTCCCCTTTAAATGTGAAGCCATTTCCCCTTGTCCTATCACCACAGACCCTCCTAAAGAGTCTGTACTTTTCTTTCCTGTAACTTCCCATTAGATATTGAAAGGCTGCTATCAGGTCACCTCACAGCATTCTCTTCTCCAGAATGAACAGTTCCAGCTCTTTCAGCTTGTCCTTGTAGGAGAGGTGCTCCATCTCTTGGGTCATTTTTGTGGCACTCATCTGGACATGCTCCAAAATTCCGTGTCTCTCCTGTACTGAGGGCTCCACTTCTGGACATAGTACTCCAGCTGAGACTTCATCAGTGCAGAGTAGAGAGGCAGGATCACCTCCCTCAACCTGCTGGCCACACTTCTTTTGATGCAGCCCAGGATACTGTTGGCTTTCTGGTCTGCGAAGGCACATTGCTGGCTCATGTCCATCTTCCCATCTACCAGTACCTCCAGGTGTTTTTCATCAGGGCTGTGCTCAATCCTTTCATCCCCCAGCTTGTATTGGTAATGGGGTTGCCTTGACCCAGTTGGAAGATCTTGCTTTTGGATTTGTTGAACCTCATGAGGTTCACCTGGGCCCACTGCTCAGGCCTGTCTAGGTCCGTTGGGATGGCATCCAGTCCCTCTGGTGTGTTGAATGCACCCTACAGCTTGTTGTCATCTGCAAACTTGCTGAGGGTGCGCTCGACCCCACTGTCAATGTCACTGAAGAAGATATTAGAGTATCGGACCCAGCACTGACCCTATGGGGCACCACTCATCACTGATCTCCATCCGGTCACTGAGCATTGACCACCACTGTCTGGACTCAATCCTGCATCCGGTTCTTCATCCATTGAATAGTCCACCCATCAAATCCCCATCTTTCCATTTTGTAGAAAAGAATGTTGTGGGATACCATGTCAAATGCCTTACTGAAGTCCAGATAGATGACATCTCTTGTCTATTGTTGCAGTGACACCATTGCAAAAGGCCACTAGGTTGGTCAAGCAGGATTTTCCCTTGGTGAAGCCATGTTGGTTCTCCTGTATGACCTCCCTGTCTTCCATGTGCCTTAGCATAGCTTCCAGGAGGATCTGCTCCATGATCTTTCCAGGCACAGATATGAGACTGACAGGTTGGTAGTTCCCAGCGTCATTCTTTTTACCCTTCTTAAAAATGGATATGATGTTACCTTTCTTCCAGTCACCAGGGACTTCACCTATTACCACAACTTTTCAAATATTGTAGAGAGTGGCTTAGCAACTACATCGGCTAATTCCCTCAGGACTCTAGGATGCATTTCATTGGGATCCATAGATTTGTGGATGTTCCGGTTCCTCAGGTGGTCACAAACTGGATCTTTGATTACAGTGGGAGGGACTTTGCTTCCCCTATCCCCTCCTACCAAACCAAAGGGCTGTGTGGTGAGCAGTTATCAGAGAAGACCAAAGCAAAAAAGTTGTTGAGTACCTCAGCCTTCTCCTTTCTGTTGTTACCAGCTTGCCTGTATCACTCACCAGGGGGTATACACTCTCCCAGATTTTCCTTTTCTGATTGAAATAGTCCAGCCTTCAAATCCAAATATTTTCAACTTAGAGATAAGGATGTGATGTAGGACCATATCAAAGGCCTTGCAGAATTTCAAGTAGATGACATCAGTTGCCCTTCCTTTGTCCACTGATGCCATCATTCCATCATAGAATGCCACCAGATTGGATAGGGAATACCTGTCCACAGTAAAGCAACACTGGCTGTCATGGATCACCTCATTTTCTCACACGTGCCTTAACATAGCTTCCAGGAGGAAATGTTTCTTGGCTAAAAACCTGCTAGTCTTTTCCACTTTTACACTGTTTTTGTCTCTTAATAACAATCTTACTCTCCATCCCCCATTCAATACCATTACCAGTTTACTGTTGTTGCAGCTTCACATGTGATGTGGGAAAGGGTGGAGAAAAGGCTCCTTTCACCCTCCTGTCCCACTTTTGGGGAGAAGGAAAAAAAATGACCCAATTAAGATAAGGAGAGATAACAAATGTACTATAAATGATATAAGATTGTAAGATTCTAACATTCCCCTCTTACCAAACATAGAAAATATTAGTTATCTCCAAGAACATAGCTTGGTGCAGGGTTCTGTTTTCTCTGTGGATGTTTCAGTGTGTATGTACACTGGCCTACAACAATTAACTCTCATATACCCAAATTTAAAACTGTAGTAGCTTAGATCAGGAACTTTTATATTTCTGCTGTTCTTTTTTTTCTTAATATTCAATTGTAATCTGGGATTTGCAGGGATATGGTTACCTGCGGTGCGTGAGGTAATGTGGAGAGAAAACTGGAACATTTTCATTCCTTGCTGTAGCAGAGATTCATGCTCATAAGCAGGGTCTAAAGTGGGAATGCTTGTAGGCAAAGTGCCATGCCACAGACTAGTGTATAAGACATTGAGAAATCAAAAGAAAAAAAAAAAAATGTTAAGATCTGCAAGTTACTTAAAACTTAACAAAAGAAAACTTTGTATTATGCAAAATACTTAGAAAAACAAACCTTACACGAAAAGGATTTTTGGAATTATTGTCAGTAGCCTCAAATGGCATACTTCCTAAATGTCTTTTGAAAATATATGAGGGAAGATTTATTTAAAGGTGCCTGTAGGGGGAGATGGTTGCCCAGGAGACTGGTAGTAAACATTTCATCTCCAGGTCACCACTAAGCCAGTTCTGCTCACTAATGGGCAAAAGCCTACTGCATTATTGTCATTAGGAAAGTCCATAAATCATCTGAAAGTCTGTGGAGATGTGAGAATATCTGTTTCAATAACGTATATAAATAATTTTCGTATAATCTTATAATACTCAAGTACACATGCAAACATTTTTCTGAATGTTTATATAAATGCTAGTCTAGAAAATCTTGTCATTTTAGTTTAAAAGCCAAAACTCATTAATTACATCAACATAGAGTCTCTCTTTCCTTCCTTTCTCTCCTCCTCCTTTTTTTCCTCCCCTCCTTCCTTCTTTCTTGTTCTTTCTTCCTTTCTCTCTCTCTCCTTCTTTCTCTTTCTTTCTTTCCATTTCTCTCTTTTTCTTTCATAAACAATTTCAGTTGGTTTGTGAAGTGTCTTAAAGACACCAAACTTTATAAGAAGTCTTTATCATCTGTTTTCTTTTAAAGTATAGCACATCACTGGAATTTTGGAGAAAAATAAAATGACATCTGGGACAATTTTTCCTCTAGAAAAACAATAATAAACAAGGCATTAAAAATGTTTTGCAGCAGCCACTGTCTGAAGTATATTGTAGCAAAGCATGATATGCTAGAAAGCAACTTGATCAGATTCTACTCAGGGTGATGTTTTTCTTTAATCCACTGGAGAAGAGAACAAAGCTTAAATGTTTTTGTTTAATAGCAAACAGACAATAATATCAATAGTACTTCCCATTTAACTTATGGCAACCATTAATATGTGCTGTGTGCATACCCAACAAAGATACATTTTCCCAGTTTGGTGGGTTTCATCCTTTGAAGAATGTCTCTACCAAAAAACAGATTTCAATTTCCTTCAGGGACCACAAAATACCCAGTTCTTTTCCCCTCCTTCACTGTGGTTAGAAGTTTATTTTTCAGTTGTGGTAAGTGCTTTGCACCATATTTATCTGCATGTTGTTTGTTTTAGGAATGGAGCATAGAACATGCTTATTTTCAACATAGCCTTCTACCAGGGGAAAGGCTAACAAGCAAGAGGCTGCACAGAAATAGTTTAATGAAATTATTATGCCCAGCCATACTGGTTGAATCAGAAAGTCTGCGAGAGTCTGTAGACTATAGCTGAGGAGTGTCTCCTGCAAGAAATATGTTACTGCCGACTTGAACACAGGCCCATCCAGCAGTGGGGCTGGGTGGCCTTTGGTTTGTAAACCCAGACAAGTCATTTCACTTTCCAAAGTCTTGTCCGCATAAAGGATATTTTCAGTATATTTTCCCACTTTGCATCTTATGGCAACCTTATAGTTTCTCAGGACTAAGATGCAAACATGGCTCTCACAGTCTTTTATATTGCTACAATGGCAAATTAACATTGACAGCTGGTGAAAGTGTGAAGTCTCATGGAAAGTATGCAAGCCTTCCATGAAGCAAAGTTTTGGAACTATGAGGGATGTTACATTATGTAATTTCTTACATAATTTGTTACATTATGTAATTTGATTGTGCGTTGATTCTACTACTAGTGATTTCAGTCATGTAGTTTTTCAGATTTCACATTTCAAGGAGATTTGCAAAGCCGAAGAGAGTTTGGCCTTTTATTTTGGAGGACATCACCACTAGTGATGGTGGAAGTCATCACTGTGTAATGAGATTAAAAGATCTGCAGCATCCTTTCTTCTATTCTTTCTGAGGCAAAGAAGAAAAGGGATGGTTAAACCAACATCAAAATGCTTGCTAAATATGTTTGCATGTGCGTGAGTGCATGCACATTTTTCCCATTACAAACTCAGGGCTGACTATGTTTTTTTTCCTTAAGACCATCTGTATGAAAGGAGAACAAGTATTCTAAGACATCTCTAAATAAAGTTTCAGCAATTTGAGAAGGCTGATTTTAATTCATTATGTTTTTTTTTAATGTTGGTAATATTTGTTTAGCACACTCTACATGGAGTTGAAAGCAGGAAAGCAAGAGACTTTGAAATTTCTGATACTCCCCAGGTAAAATTCATGAGGAAAAATACACATGCTTTTTGTGCTTATGTAGAAAATACATTTTGCGTGTTTCTTGATTTGTCATGATTCCTTTATATATTCATCATTTGAATTTGCTCTTTGAGATTCTGACCTATATTTTCTACTTGAACTATTGGATATTTTGGAGCTGTGATGATCTTGATCATAGTCTCACTACAGTGCCACTCATATCTTCTGCTATTATCATGACAAAATCAGAATAAAATGAATATATCTATCCTTCAGTCCTGTTGCAACATCACTTTTACATGGCACTACTTCTAAATCTTGTCCTTTTTTTTCAAAGTCATTTTCCACTTCTACTTTACTTTTCCCCTGCTTGATTATCTTACCTAAGCAAGGGTAAGAGACCATTTGCCTTTTGCAGCTTCACATGCATGCATCTACCTCTTACAGGGCTGCATTAGGCCTAGTGTCACCAGCAGGTTGAAGGAGATGATTCTTCTCTGTTGAGTACCTGTGTGACACTTGGAGTGCTGGATCTAGTTCTGGGTTCCCCAGTAAAAGAGAGACACAGAGCTACGGAGTGAGTCTAACAAAGGATACCAAGGACTGGAGCACAGGTTGTTTGTGAAAAAGCTGAGAGAGCTGGGACTAAGCCGGGACTAAGTTAAGAGGAGAAGGCTTGGCTGGGTGCCTACTGCTGCTCATAACTACTTTGAAAAGATGCAGCAGACTTTGGTTGATGGACTGATGTAGAACAAGAAGCAACGGATGCAAGTTCCAAGAAGGAAAACTCCAGTAGGAAAGTTTTTTTCCCCCACAGAGTGCAGCCAAACATTGGAATAAGTGCCTGGGGAAGACATAGAATCTCCTCCACTCTTGGAGATACTCAAAACTCAATTAGACAAGGTCCCCTCCAACCATTGTATCACTTTTGTTTGAATTATTAATATGAAAACATGGATTGCAGTATTGTTTTGTTCTCTGATTACTGTGGTCATTTTATCAACAGATGATGAATAAATTTTGCCTTGATGTCTGTAAACACATCTTTTCTGCATGTCTGTCTCTGAGTGTATTAGCAAATACTAATACTAGATAATGTGTGTTACTGAACTCTGAGAAAAATAATACATATCAATAATTATTACAGTGTTTATTTATTTTTGGAGCTAGATTTTGACGTATGCCTTCACATAAACAAAAGAAATAATGAATTTGGAAAAAAAAAATCCAAAAATTTGGCAGGAAGGGGAAAGTATATAATGTCTCAGCTTTAATTTGAATTTGTACATAGTGGATTCAAAAAGAAAACATGTATCTGCAACAGAAAACAGAACTTATATTACAAAGTATAATCATGTTCTTTGTGCAAGCTTCAGAATTTTGTTGTTGATTTCTCTTTCACTACAGAAAATAGCAAAGCTTAGAAGTATGTTTTTTTTCACTTCTGACTTTAGTGAGTAAGACTTAGGAAATATCATAAAATCATATCCAACATCAAATGTTCCACATTCGGAGTTGCCTTTTCACATAAAGAAATGTAGCATAAAAAATTTCCATAAT